>JARHVA010000513.1:217500-1430000 GCA_037957365.1 Torreya grandis | reverse complement strand
AATAGAAGCCATAAATATTTGTATTCACTAAAAGAACATTCAAACTCACCCCATAATAGTGAAAAATCTTTAGAAACTCAATTATTATAGGGCGAATTTGATTGCTCCCTCTAGCCAACAAGTAAATGTTCTCACCAATACATTCAATAAGGCCAAAAAATAATTGTTATCCATTTTTCCATTAATGTGGTGTGTTAATGCCACCATGCATGCCATCTTCAACATGTTCACTAGTTTGGAGGCATGAAATGTTTCCCACACCTGAACCCTTGTTTTCATTCAAATTTAATCAACATTTGCTTCAAAGTTTTCATTCACATCTGGTTGAATCCGTATTTTCATCAACATCTAACTCAACATATCACTAAATGTTATTTTATTTGTATCAAAAAAAATTATTATGTGGATGGAAGACTTAACATTTACTGGTATGGGATGGAAGACCTGGAGGCTTTCATTTACATAATAGTAAAAGTTACTCTTTGTATCAAAATCAAGGTTTTTATTCAAATATCAGGGAATGTAATTTTTTTTGTATCAAACTAAATTATTTTTTGATTTCATGTTTCTCCATGATTTATATGTGTCTCATGTTATTTTTTCACACATTATGTTGTATGTTATATAACTATCACACGTTATTATTTGTCATAGTTGTTGTTATTAAATAATTGAATAATCTCAACGAAGCCCTCAAAGTGTTAATTCACATATGAATGACAATTATCATATTTGTAAAAAAGTACAATTTTTTGAATTAATGTCAATGTGTTTTATATATATACAATGCATTTATATTTCCTCACTAGTAACATTTATATTATATAATGATTGGAGAAGTAAGGCCAAGGTTTGTTTCTATGTGCTTCAGCGAATATGGTGGGCTCCCCTAAGAACACATACTTAAACCATCCTATTTAAAATTTGAAACAATTTTTTTTTTAAATGAATACATTATTATATGATTGTCTTATAATTTTGACTAGTAAGGCATGAAGTGAAATTAATATAAGTCATTAATATAAAATGAATGGCCATGTTGAAAAAAGTGTGTCCACAAGACCAAAGATTTACTAGTATGTGGATGGAAGACGTGAAGGTTTCCATTCGCATAATAATACATGTCACTATTTTTCTATCAAAATTAATAATTTCATTAACATACTAATAAATGTTGTGTCAGATGTATTTAATAAAATCCTTTTGTGAAATCATGTTGCTTTGGTTTACATACATTGTTGTGATATCATGTTGATGTTTTATTCATTCATATTTCTAACATTACAAATAGTATTTCTTGTACCTGGTATTGATATTTTTTCCATTATATTGCCAATTGCTTATATAATTTGCTTATTAATCTAGTGTATCATGAGGAATGCGAAGAAGAAGTCACAGTTTGTTAGAAGATGACCAAGTGCAACAAGGAGGAATAAAGGAGTCAAAATTCCCTTTAGTCATTGATGAAGAGGTTAATGAAGAAGAGCAATACACTACAATAATAGAAGAAAACCATGTAAAATGGTTGAAGGAAGGAGCACCAAATCTTGGCCTTAATAATGAATAGATACATCTGAGGTAAGAAAAGGAGAAAAATAAAGAGCATGATAGAAGGGATAGGGAGTTCAGGAATGCTAGCAAAAAATATGGAGAATGAAGAGTAAAACTCAATTTTATCACCTTGGATGTGTTTAACCCTAGAATATAGATATGAGGAATCTAGGGTTAAAAGGGTAGAGATAGTCTACGGCACAAGGGTTGTAGACTATCTCTAAAGTAGGCCAATTATTTTCAAAACTTAGAAAGAACATATACTAAATTTATTATGTTGAGATGATAAAGACAAAAAGTACAACTATGATAGATATTGCAATGACAATGAAAATAAGATACTTAGTTGGTTATGATGCTAATATAGATCTAGATCTGGAACAGGTAGAAAGTGGATCGGATTTAGATTCTAGAATAGTCTTTGATTCTAGAAATTATGCCTCTATATCCTTGGACATTTGCATCAACCTAGGATAGTTACGTTGACATTACTATCTAACTTGGATGCAGGTGTCTAATATGGAACACCTAATGAAACTAGATGTAACCACCTGGATGCTTTTGATTTCTATATCACCTTCACTCTGTTGCATTCATAGTTGGGCCATGGACTATCACTCCTTGTCAAATAGCAAAACCATAGTTCTTCATCTTCATATTAGTGGTGGTAAAAATCAGTTTGTGGGCATATAAGGTCGAGATACCTCAAAAACCCCTTTTGTCAATGAGCACTACTTATGGACAATCTTTAAAGAGGGCCTCATACTTGTGTAGTTCTCCCCTATGCATTGGCTTGTGCGTGAATCATGTAATGTGTGATAATCAAGTCCAATAGAGACCTAACTTGTAACTTTGAAAATATGTCTCTTGGGTTGCTCCTTCAGTACTTCAGACCTAAATATATGTTGTACCTATAATCGATATGGAAATAGGACACTAGGGAATCTTTACTCATTTGATTTTTTGATATAATGATTTTGGTAAGTTACTTTGTGAGTTGCAAGGTGTTCTTAGGTATGTGCTAGGTGAGGAATGTGTAAGGGTTGATCTTATATATATATCAATCCCTTTTGAGAATATATCACATTAAATCACTTAGTCTAACCATAGGAATACATTTCATTTTCAAATTGGATGACTTTAGGGTATTAGATACTTGAGTTAGGGTAGGACACTTGTATCGACATATGTGTTTGATTGGGATGTAAATGTCCAGGCAGTTAGAAAACATGTGTATGTTTAGAACTTGTAAAGATGAAAGATAATAATGTTTATAACATTTTGGACATGATAAAAGGCTTGAATCATTAGAATAACATTGGTTCAACTAAGAGATAAGCAATTAGGCATAGAGAGAGTGTATGTGAGCCTTTTGACATCAAAGAAAGTTTAGAAGTTGAAGGTACATCTATGATATGTATTTTCCAAGTATACAAGACTGAGGTGCTATATGATTCATAAATAATGCCTACACTCCCCCCTATAATTTAGTAATAAAATTCATAGTTTAAAGGAAAAAGAATGCATACCTGGTGTAGACACTAGAATTCCATATGCATATTCCCAAGTGTCATGAACCCTAACAGGCCCTTTGGACCCCCTTTTTTCCTTATCTAGGCCTAAGTTCAACAATTTTAAGATTAACATGGCCTTTTAGGCTATTTTAGTAGTTATCCTTGACTATCAACGGTCAGGCTAACCATCGACGATCAGCCCAATCATCGATGGTCAAGTTCAACTGCTTGATCTTCCCGTATGCAACCTAGAAGCAAATCACCATCTTATTTTTCTAAATATGGTAGTCTAAATCTGATTGTGATCCCTTTGTATGGATTGCTTATATTTAGAAGCCTTATTCAAGTCTAGTTTAGACAACCACTTCCACTTCTTGCTTGTGCCTATAAGAGAGAGGCCTACAAGGTCAAACCATTTGCAATTATTATCAAGAGCTCAGGTACTCAGTGTTTTTTCTTGTAGGTCATTTAGCATTATCTATCACTATTAGCCCCTCTTTCTGAGATCCAACTTGATGTTGCCTCTCAACCAAGTCTCCAAGAACTGTTACTTTGCCAAAATTAGGCCAAATTCCACCCACATATCACAATGCCTATCACTCACCTAATCCACTCCAAGTAAGACAAGTACTTATTTATTGCCATCCACATACTTTATTTCCCTTTTGTAATCAATTTAGACCTTGCCCAACTCTTGCAATTCATTATAGAATCCCTAACAACTAGCTATTGACAAAGTCTAAAATTGGACATAGTCAATCATTGATAGTTAGTCTAATCACCAATAGTCAGGCCTAATCATCGACAGTCAACCCAACCATCAATGATCACCTGTGGCAGGAAAAGCCATCAAGATTATTTTACTTCCTTTTCTTGATCTAATTCATTTTTCTATGTTTTCAAGCACTCATAGGCCTTTTTCTAGATTCTCTAAATCACACCATGACCCACTAGCACTAGTACTAATCAGTTTATCACTAATTAGACCATTTCTAGCATATATATTTATCAAGTAATTCTTATTATCAATTTTAGCACTTTTTTATCATTGATGAAAGTACTTTTTTTTTGCTTTATTAACTTAATTATTCTAAAACAGTGGATTGATAGCCCCTAAGGAAGCTCTCGCTTCCAAGATCTAGCTAGCACTAGGCAATCCACTAGCTACTTGTCTAACAAACAAATTTGTTTTAATTATTTCTTACATATAGGTCATCCTCCCCAACCAAAGAAAAGCTCTTCACAATCTTCTGATTCAACATGTGCACAAACAAGCAGGTATTCCTATCACAACCCATATTTCCAATTTTACTACCTTCTTCTGAATAATAGCAAAATTTGAGTGAAACATTTTGGCACACCTGGTGGGACCCATGTCTCTACTTGAGTTTTATTTTTATCTGCATCTATATTTTTTTCTCTATCTATACTCATAATTAAAATATAACTTTCATTTGGGTCTAAAACATTCTACATCCATTGATTGTTTGCTTCTTCTACCTCACCTAGCTTAATTAATGACATCAGGATTAAACGTAACACACTTATGCTACACAACCAAACAACATAATCAATCAAACATCATAACTCACTTAAAACAGGGCCCGACTGGGATTTCATCACCTAACAGTTACCTTACCCACTCCCGATAATCCTACTTGGAGGTTATTACCAAGAGGAGAACCAACTCAGCTCTCTAGTTGAGTATAAACTGTGAATATCAATATATATTGGCAAAGCACCTTACACCCTTATCGATGTGGGACTACAAAGTGAAGGGGTAGGCCCAAATACCAAGCCATGTATTGATTCTAATATAGATTATTTTGAGCACTAAAGCTAACTCAAAACTAACCATAGACTGCTTATATAGTACCTGATCTACAAGCTATCTCCTATCACACATTCTCATAAACAAAGGCATAAGCCAAAAGTGATCTTAAAACTAACTTCAAGCTTAAACGTACTCTCTATTATGTTCCTTGATTTCCTTGACTATTTTTTTTATCTTCTTTTTATTTGAGCAGTGAGTCTATTCTTTTGTATTCTCTCCCACTTTTTGTATGGTCCTCACTCATCAGTGGAAAAGAGACCTGGCAGAATGAAACCCATCACCTAAATCAACCTCCTTTGTCTCCTCATCTATGAAGTACATCTTAGAGGTAAAAGATTCACCTCGTCCATTAGGAATCCCTATTTTTCCTTGAGTATTTCCCCAAGGAGACATAGATTTTACCACTTTTTTAGACAATAATCCAGTGACCCTTCAACATTGTTTTAACACCTCTTCTCACCATATCCTAGTTTCAACTCCACCTCAAGATATTCTTTATGGCATGCCATCCCACCTTATGGAGGGTATCCCTATTGACATTATCACCACCCAACCTTTGACCACTCAAACATCTTCATCTACTAACCCCTTCGACACTATGGCTAAGAACCAACTTATCCAACCAATTATTACCCTTACACCATCCACCCCCACTAATGACTCCTCTACCTTGGGGAAAACCAAACTATCAACCCATCATGTAAAACCTAGCCCATCAGTTAATACCTCTCTACCAAGCTTAGGGGTACCTATCCCTTCTACCTAACCACCCATTAGCACAAAGATCACGACCACCCCCCTAATTACCAATCCAAGCACAACTCAACCTACCTCAGCATCCCAAAAATTACTTACATCATCTAACCTTGGTTATACCCCTAACTGATGCAGGAGCATCTAGCAAGGACTAGTTGAATAAGCCTTCGATAGACATTAGCCTAAGCAATTATATAAGTTTCCCTCCAAGTTCTATTTTCAAATATTCATACTTGTCATGTGGAGGAGAAATAAGGTCTAAATATGTTTTGTATAGAATTATTAGTTGTCGAAGGATTTCAATAATCCTATTATTGTTGTAATCATCCACAGATGGCGTGGAGTCAAGCACAAATGAAGAATTCCCTTATTAGATGAGTAGTTGAGCCTTTATAGGATAATGCATGATTCAGGGAGATTGAAAAGGATTTTGATTTCCTTTTTGATCAAATCCGTTGAACCGGCCATAAACAAATTAACTGCAAGTTATATTTGTGGAAGGGGGATAAGAAGATTAGGAAGGAGACTCCATGCGCCTCCCCAACCCAAGTCAGGGACCTTTATAGGCAACAACAGGGACCATGTCGTTACAAAACGCTAACCGGCTCTGCGCCCTTCTGCCAACAAAGGGAAGTGAAGTAAGATAATAGATTTTGTGAGAAATTTGATAAGGGAAGCAGTGGGATTTGCCCCTTATGAGAAGAGGATCACTAAGCTGTTGAAAGTGGGGAAGGATAAGTGTGCATTGAAGGTGGCGAAAAGAAAGATGGGAACCCACAAGAGGGCCATGAAGAAGTGTGAGGAGATGTCTGACATTCTCAGAAAGATGAGGTCTATTGGAACTACCAAGAAAAAAAGAAATAAATCAATGTTGTATTCTTTATCAGTCTCTGAATGAGGGGGCTCCTCCCTATCCATTTGAAGATTGAGCCTGCGCTGTGGTGGTTCTTTACGGGAGAAGGTAAGCTCAGGCCAGGAATGGAAGTTCATCGTTGGAGGCTGAGAGTGGTGTGGAGACTATTTTGATCATGCCTATTGCAAGGGCTGACTCTATGCAAGATTATCATTTTATACAGTCTCGTATAGTGACATAGGCAGGAGTATCATTTTATACAGTTTTGTACAGCATTGCCAACCACACTTATAATATGGACAACTTCATCCAATATTCCAAACCATTAGGTCTTGGGACAGAATTTGGTATTGTAGGCTCGAGTGTTGCTTTTTAAAGAACTGTGGGATCACAACTAGGTAGTCAATCAAATGCTTTTTATTGCAAAACAGTTCCCATATGGAATATAGAGTATATGATAAAAGGAATAGGTTTTAGCTATAACCTGTTGTGGAAGAGTGGATTTCAAAATAAGAAATTGTGAATAATCTGAGTCGAGATTCAATGGTATTTGTTGCCTTGTATGGAAGAGCGTAAATGACTTGAATCAATGATAGCAGCTATTGAAGCTCAAGTGAAATAAGAGATCAGGAATATAATGGTTGATTTGAATTCCTTGAAATGAATGGAGAGCGACAAGCATGAGCCTAGAACAAAGTGCGAGTATAGAACATGCAGAACCTAAAATATATATATATATATATATATATATATATATTTTACCCTGGTTGTAGTCTGATGACTAGTGCATCACTAACCCACAAGGGTGTATACCTACTACCCAACCGCCAGCATCCACCTGTCATTATATGTCATCTACCCACCCCCCATAATTTTTTATCAATATGGGGGCATCTCCCAATCTCTTATCAATTATCAATATATCCCCCAACCACAATATACACCTTATAACCCCTTAGGTGCACCACCTAAAATAGAATTAATGAAAATAATCGTGGACAAAATGGAAACTCTTGAGTCATCCCTTTCGGGAGCCCATAACATTCTATCTTATGACCAAGTCTGTAATGAGCCCATTCACCCTTCAGTCCCTATCAGACCTTATCCAACCCAATGGGAGTTTCAAAAAAATTCCAAGTTTAACAGTAAAGAAGACCCCCAACAACACTTAAAATCATTTAGGCACTCTTGCTACATGATTGCCTATGATTATGCCTTGCTTTTGCACACATTTCCTATGTCTCTTTCTAGCCTGACACTGGACTGGTATAGTGCCATTACCAAACATTCCATTTTCTCCTTTAACCAATTAGCTTAGACCTTCTTGGATCACTTCTCAATAAACATATCCAAGAAAGTCTCTATCACTGATCTTTATTCCATTTGCCAATTTGAGGATGAGTCTATAGCTGATTTTGTGGCTCGTTAGAAAAGCTTGACTAACCAATTATCATTCTCCTTGCCTTAGCTTGAGTTGATCAAACTTTTTGCTCATGTTTGTGCCAAGCACGTCTCTTCTACATTATGTGTCCAAAGCTTTATAACTTTTGACGAATCTTTTACTATGGCATCCAAGTTAGAGAACCGAGCTATAGATGAGGGTAAATGGAAGTTAAGAAATGAGAACTCTATCTTCAAGACCAATGAAACCTCCTCCTCCAAAGTAGGCAATCAAAATAACTCTAGGGCTAAGAATAAGGGAACTATGAATGCATTCATCCTTAAGGTTTCCCCACTACCTACTATGAATCAACAAAAATTTCCCAATCCCTCTAACTAGAGCTCACGAAACCCAAGCCAAAACACCCAAAAATAATTTACTCCACTTGGAGAATCTTATGCCTTAGTGTTGGAAAATTTACTAAAATCTAATCTTATACAACTTTAACCCATCAAACCTCCCCTACAGTTCGACTCTTATCATCTAATGTCTACTTGCTATAATGAAAATGACCTTTGTGCCTTTCATCGAGCGATCAGACATGACATCATTCAATGCAATACCTTCAAGAATGATGTTCAAAGCCTCATTGACAAGGCAAAACTCATGTTGGATAACCCCAATGCCCCTCAAAATCAAGCCTTGGACATCTTCAAAAAGCCCTTTCCCAACCATTCCCCTGTCAAATATGAGGACACACAAGCTAAATGCTCTCATGATGCCCACATGATCAACATGGCCCGTGATACACCTACACATGAGGACCCAACCATCCAATCTACCCTCTCTTCACCCACTTCACTTATAGAGGAGGAAGAGTCATCTTCCTCTCCATCATAAATTTAGATCAAGGAGGTTAATTTTTCCCTAGCCATGCTCATAAAAGCCTTGGAATCATCACATTCACCCAAGCAGGTATATTTGAACAACCAAACATTCTTAATTTGTTGCCCCCACCAGCTACCCAACAAAACATTACTCTTATGGATATTGTTCCTAAAGGATAAGTATTCTTACTGATACCTCCCATGGATGAGCCATTTATCTCAACCTTCATTCCCTCACCTCAAGAAACCAATCAATCAGTCAACCAGCATCCAAAACCTACAAGTCTATCTCTTTCATCCACTACCCATGAAGAAAAACTAGTACACAATCCTTTTTCCACATTAGTGAAAAATTTGGAATTTGTCATGGACCCAAATATGGATCAAGCTACCTTCTGGCAATAGTTAGGCCTCACTTACATCAACAAACCCAAACCTTCTATCACCCCTTTAACCAACCAATCTACCATCTTTCCACCACCTCTCAAACCAATCAAAACATCTACCAGCCCCTCACGTGCCCCACCAACTAAGGAAATCATGCCTCAAACAAGCAAACCACCACACAAACCTATTACAAACCTCGGTACCTTTCCCATACGGAGTTTGGTCTACCCATCTCTTGAAGTGGAGTTGACCCCATCTAAAGTTCCACCCAAACCATGACCCCAACCAACTAAAAGAGTAAAACCATCAAGTATCCACATGCCCAGGGTATTTCTTTCTTCTACCCTACCCTCTATATTGGGTCCTCATCCATAAACTCTACCTAAAAGGCAAATCCCTTTTAACATAAGTTGTCTACCACCACTTGTTATGCCAACCCAATTATTTTTTGGTACACCAGTTTTCTCTAAACTACCAATGGCCAAGCTATAAAACTCAAACCCTCCAACCACTAACATGCCCAAACCAAAACCATTACCTAGAAAGGTCACCCTACCCAAGATTTCTCTTACTAAACTCATTCTTATGAAAACACCCTGCTTACCAACCAAATCGACAACCCTAGGCCTTTCCCACCTCTCGTTGAATCTTATTCAACCATTTTTTAAAGGTTGTTACAATATTCACACCTCACCATACCTCTTATCATACCCTTAGACCCTCTTGGTTCGAAGCCTACTTGGTATGATGGCCATCAAATATGTTCCTATCATAATACACTAGGGCATGACACAGAGAACTACAAAGCTCTCCAGGCCATTATCCATCAACTCTATGATGAGGATGACCTCTTACTATAATATTTCCCTTGACACCTTTACCAAGGCACCCACTAGCCATTTGCTAATGTGTATTAGATCCTCCACTCTCACCTCAGAAAGATGAAGGCCCTACCCAACCTCCTATCACATCATTCCCCTCCATCCATACCATCAAAGTGGTCACATGATCACAAGAAAGGAACAAAGGGAAATCCAAGGTGTCCATTCCATGGACATACCCACCTACTAATCGTAAACTAAACTTGATCCAACCCTCTATATCCTCAACTCTACCCAAAGTAACCATCGTAGGGACCTCTAAGGATAATCCTTATGAATCCATCAAGAGCGTCATTATTAAGCAAATTTAGCAAACTCCAGATAAGATGAGCCTCTATAAGCTCATTTTCACCTCACCTTACCATCACTAGGCCATGATAGAGGCTATGCAAGCCATTGAGGTTTGACTAGGTGATTCCCAACTAATAAAGGCCTTCATCAATGCTCTCCATCTCTCCACCCTTTTCACCTTCAAGGAGGTGGAGATGCCTTCCATCCACCTTGAAAACCCAAATCTACTTTTATTACAACTCATATCAACCAAACCCATGTTAAACGGGTTATGATTGATGGGGGAGTCAATATCAATATCATCTCCTCCCATGTCTATGACCAACTCAAGCTACCAAACAATGTAATGTCTGAAACTTTAGCTATCCTTAGATCCTTTAATGACACTATGACCGCTACCATGGGTACCATTGTCCTTCACATTCATTTAGGTCCTCACATACTCCCCAACCTTTTCTATGCGATTGAAGGTGAATTCTAGTATAATGTTTTACTAGGAAGACCTTGGATCCATGCCATAGTTTGTATACCTTTTACCCTCCATCATTATGTCAAGTTTGAACATGAAGGTTAGGTGGTTACCACATAAGCTGACCCTATCTCTTTTGTAGCATGCAACATGATATATGGACCTAATGATGTTATCCTACCTCCATCCAAAGCACCACAAAAGTTGCCACCCATGAAAGCCAAAGCCATTGTTTCACCTCCTATGGCAGCATCTACCAATTCATCTATTTATATGGACTAAATACACAAGACATATCCCTTGGAGTCTACCTTCTAATGCCTTACCCTTGGACAATACCATCTCCTCACACCGGATGCCCTCCTTACTACCCAAAAATATAGGAAACTCAACCACCAATCAGGTTATGACCCCAACATAGGATCTATTATTCCTTTAGCACCTCCCAGCTATCAAACCCACTTTATTTATGGGGGAATTGACAAGCTACTTAATGTTTCCATTTCCCACCCTTCACCTCAATCATTTACCTCTAACTTCTCTTACTTGGACAAACTTGACTTTACCAAATTATACCTTCACAGGTGTGCCTGAAAGGGGTTTAGTTTTGGAAGGTACAAGAATGGCCCACACACATTGACTTCAATCGAGACCCATAAGCCTCATGAGAAACATGACCTCAGCTTCATCCTACCCAATAAGAAGAAGGCCAAACAACCTACCCCCACCATTGCTGAAGAATCCCCTTCCTCACCAACATCCCCTCTACCTATGAGTGAAGATGAGGACATCATCCCACCCAAATTTTGTTTTTCAACATGTTTACCCTTGGCCCCCTAACGTATCAACAAGAGGGGGCATCCATATCCATCCCTTTGACCCATATTGAACTCATGGGAGAAGACTCTCTTACCATTAACACAAGTTCATTAGCAAGATGATGATGTTATTCTCACCTACCTTGGTGCAATGGATTCCTCCATCCATAAATATCTACCTCCAAAAGCCTCAACCATGTTGAATTAATCTACCACAGACATCAATATAGGCACTCTAGACACCCCTCATATCATCAAACTTGGCCAAACTCTCACCCTTGAGGAACTACAAGATTACTCGACCTTCCTCCATAAGCATAACATCGCATTCACTTGGTCTTATGTCGATATGCCTAGTATTGGCTCGACCATTACCACCCACAACATCATCACCAATCATGATGCCAAAATTATTGGATAGAAACTTTGTCGAATGCATCCTTGCATAGCCCTCCTTGTCAAAGAAGAGCTTCAACACCTATTTTCAGTCAACTTCATTCAACCCATAAACTACCCCTAGTGGCTTTCAAACATCATACCTATCACAAAAGCCACAAGGGGACTATGTAT
Source organism: Torreya grandis (assembly GCA_037957365.1). Lineage (NCBI taxonomy): Eukaryota > Viridiplantae > Streptophyta > Pinopsida > Cupressales > Taxaceae > Torreya > Torreya grandis. Next base: position 1,417,808 of record JARHVA010000513.1, on the reverse strand, counting down.
CTATGTGGAATTTCATGATCTTAACCTTGTCTACAGAAAGGATGAATTTCCTCTACTTAGTATTGACCAACTCGTCAATCTTATAATAGGCCATGAGATGTTATCACTCATAGATGGATTTTCAGGTTATAATCAGATCTTGATCACCCTTGAAGATCAACACAAAACTACTTTCATTACCACATTGGGGACTTTTTATTATAGGGTCATGCCCTTTGGCCTTAAGAGTGCTAACGCAACTTACCAACAGGCCATGACATATATTTTTCACAACCTTATCCATCCAATCCTCAAAGACTATGTGGATGACCTTCTTGAGAAGTCCAAGCTTCACAAAGACCATTTAACCATCCTTGAGATTATATTTGAGTGACTTACCTATTATCACATCTACCTCAATCCCAAAAAATGCATTTTTGAGGTCTTGTCAGGCAAACTTCTTGGCTTCATCATTTCCCTTCAAGGAATTAAAGTTGATCTAGCCAAAATTAAAGCTATCCTCAAGATGTTACCTCCGACCAATCTTAAAAAACTCCATAGCTTATAGGGGAAACTTTAATCCATTCATCGCTTCATCTCCTAACTCTTTGATTGGTGTCAACCCTTCCACCACCTCTTGAAAAAGGATGTCTCTTTCAAGTGGAACATTGATTATCAAAAGGCCTTTGATGCACTCAAAGAGTACCTACTATCCCCACCTGTCCTTACACCTCCTAAGGATGATCAACCCTTCTACCTCTATATCTCTACCATGAACCAATCCCTAGGGGCAATTCTTACCCATCAGGATGAACAACACAAAGAGTAAGCCATCTATTAAATTATTCAGATATTCGTTGACTACAAGACTCAGTACACACATACCAAAAAATTATGCTTAGCCCTATTCTTCATGGCCACCAAACTTTGCCAATACCTCCATAACTAATAAGTTGAATTTAACCTTGAGTTTTTCCAATAAAAATCAATCAAGGTGCAGGTTATCACCAACCAATTAACCGAGGTACCCCTAAAGGACAACCAACCTCCCCCTCTTGCATTTCCAGATGAGTCCATCATAAACTTATCTCAATCAAATTTAACCAATTAGGCAACCTTGCTTTTTTATGGTTCCAAATTTCATCATGGTGGGGGAGCCAATTTCTTCCTTATCCTCTTTATCAGTGAACCACTTCCTTTATCCTTTAAACTTGACTTTGAATGCACCAACAACATGGTTGAATATGAAGCCCTAGTAATTGGTCTCAAACCTAATTTAGCCTTAGGAGTCAGAACAATCAATATCTTTGGTGACTCTCAGCTTGTGGTCAATCAAGTTATCGGTATTTACCAATGTAAGAATGAGGTTCCATAGCTATATAAGTAACTAGTTATAGAACTCCTAGCCTCATTTGAACGTTACCATATTCAAACCACCCCATGATCTAGTAATAATTTTTTTAATATCATGGCTTCGCTCGCCTCTCAGATCTTTTCAGCACCATCAGACTCCAAACTATCAATCATTGTCCATCACCTAAACAAGCCCTCCTACACCAAGATAAACACTCCTACCATCTTTAGTGTGGAGGAGATCATGCCTAACCTATGGTACTAGCAAACCTTTGACTACCTTCACTTAGGCATAATTCCCTTTGACCTCTCCAAGAAGGCCCATTAGGAGTTTATTTAGAACACCTCTCGTTATACCATTATGGAGGAATCTTCTATATGTGAGGCTTAGATGGCCTCCTTTTCCATTGCCTCTATGGTCTAGAAGCCTCTCACACCATAAAAAAAACACATGATGGTATATGTGGGGGTCACTTTAGTGGCCTCATTGTGGCCAAGCACATCCTCTACTTAGGCTATTACTAGCCCACCCTCAACCAACACTGCTACAATTATGTGAAAAAGTGTGTCAAGTTTCAACAACATGTTAATTTACATCATGAACTTAGTACTATCCTTCACATGTCCACATATTTTTGGCCTTTCTCACAATGGGGTCTAGACCTTATTGGCTAAATCAACCCCCACTCTTTGTAATGACATCATTCTATCATTACCGCAACTAAATATTTTACCAAATGGGTAGAAGTTATTCCCCTTATCTTGATGAAATCTAAAAATATTTTTAAATTCATCACCCATCATATCATCTTTCATTTCAGTGTTCCCCATAAGATCATCACTGATAAAGGCAAATCTTTCAAAAACATACAAGTTTAGGGCCTTTGTGACGTATTTGGTATTAAACTCAGCTTTTCATCACCTTATTGCCCATAAGAAAATGGACAAGTTGAAGCCTCTAACAAAACTCTTAACAATATGCTTACCAAAATGGTCAATGCCTTAGGGCGGGATTGGCACTTGCACATCCCCTTCACCCTATGGGCATATTGTATTAGCATTTGAACCCCCACTGGTGCTACACCCTTTTCTCTCATCTTTGGAGCTGAGGCCATTTGGCCTCTTGAAATCTAAATACCTTCTCTTTACATATCATTATGTAACCTCATTTCAAAATATGATTCTTGTAGACACCTAAATCTAACCACCGATGACCTCCAACCAGGTTTTTGACCAATTTTCACCAAAATGCATAATTTGACCTAAAAACACTAAAACATTAAATGAGTTGAAATTGATATATTCAAGTGCCAATTTTGGCGAGAGTGTCGTTAAATTGGGTAATGCAATTTATGCACCAACTAACTTTGATCAGTTCATTTTGAGTCAAAATGCCAATTTTGCACCTGGGTGCTCTAGATTGCTCTTTTCTGTCAAATCTCTTACACGAGACATGTGCCTTTGTTATTTTGTGTTGACAACATCCTAAACGGGATAATGGATCCAATGCATCTGACATCAACTTCTAATTTCAATCCAGTCAAATTTTGGACCAATAACAAGGCATTCTGGGCAATTTGATTAAATTATGCACCAAGTGCTTAATCATGTTTAAGAGCTAATTAAACCAAATTAGAGCCTAATTAATAATTTTATGGAAACATTTTAAATACTTATTTTTGGAAATGAATATTGAATATCAACATCATCAAGTGACCTCATTTCTTGGGAAGACATCCCTAGGTCACCACAAATATCATGATTCTGCCTCCCATGCCTCATCAATGCCCTCCATGCCTCTTAATTGCTCCTTTATCCCAAATATTGATGATCCTATTTATCAATTTTAATTACATAATTAGATTAATTCCTAGCCACACATCTCAATCTTGAAATAGATGGTTCAGGTTGATTCTATCCATTTGCAAAAATCTATAAATAGAGAGGCCATGAACATCATTTCTAAGTCTTGATAATGCAAAGTTATAATGCACAAATGGTTCCAAAATCTATTGCAATTAGTGTTATAATGTCAAAATATTGAGAGAAGCTTCACACAAGCCAAACCAAAGCCAAACATGGTACTAAAAGGAGGTAGAGGATAGTCAAGCTCTATTGTAACAGACCTTTTTAAGCAATAACTAAGCAAGCCAATCAAAGAACACTATTGGAGCATCAAGAAAGGTAAGGAAGGTGTTTATTACATTTTAGTTGTGGTTTGTTCATTTGTTTTTCTTCACTCATCTCCCCCTTTGAGATAGGCTTAAGGTGTTATCATTTAGTGTGTTTTGTTTGATTTTGATTTCATTCACTAACACAATACTAATCTCCCCTTATTGCAATCCTATGTTCACAAATGGCATGCCTAGTGTGACCCAACGCATCCCACGTATGAAGGAGAGTATGAGGCAACTTTAAAATTTTAATTTGGATGTTTAAAATTCTTTTTAAGTGATTTTCTAACTTCATTTGGCCAATATTTTTTGTCTCGAGTTTACACAGTAACCGTCACCGATTGAGTAAACTATTGTCGATATGTATAACCATTATCGATTAAGTTAGTAAAATTGACGTCGGCCTGCATACCTATCACCAGTTAGTAAAACCATCATTTATCTGCATAAAGTCACTATCACTGGTTAGTATAACCGACGATGGTCATTATGTTTTTTTTACACAAACTCGAGAGCTATTTTATCTAAGTTGGTTACTTCATCTACAAAAGTGTTTCTAAGCTAAACATCTTGCTAACATTTTTTTTGCAGGTTTTACTTGAAAAATCATCAAAGAATGCTTAAATATATCCTTTAAAACTTCTTTTAAGGTGTTTTAAAATGAATCAAACTTTTCATTTTGGTGTTTAAAAGAAAATCGTTTAGGGTGTTATTGCTTAAATATTATAGTTAGCTTTCAAGGTTAAAAATTAAAACCAAGGGGTCAAGTGAACACCACCAAATATTTGATTTGGGCTTAAAATTGAACACACTTGTCATTTTTATCTTCAATAGTTGTTTAATCTAATTTTTTTTAGCAAAAACAGGGGTGTTGTGTGTATGCTCTTTCATTTGTCCCCTTCAGGGAACCGTTGGAATCAAAAGTGTCATTCCTATTGCCAAAAAGCCTAGTCCAAGGCTTAGAAATAATGTCATCTAAAGCACTCCCCAAAAACTCATCAAATTTTGGGTGACCTTGAAAATTACCCTAAAGTCTTTCTATTAGTCTTTTATTTTCATCCAAACTTGGCTTGCGAGGTGGATGTCATTACCTCCTACGAGTTCTTTAGGGAAGCTTTGACCTGGGGTTTCATCTTCCAACATTGACTTCATTTGGATCCATATTGGAGTTGCACATGGGACGTAGTGGCACTTTGGACATCACACTACACTAAGCGAATAACAAGATGTAGTGGTTGTAAAAAGGACTAGACTTTTTTACAACAAGCCAAGTGATACGGACCCAAAATACATACTTTTATTTGCATTGTTTGATGTGAAAGTCATTATGTAATTGATTCCTCTAGAACATTCAGAAACTTGTAGATCTTAAACAAATACCCACTTGCCATAGAAGTGTTGTTGGTGCAAGTTGCACCTTAAGGTCCATGTCATAGTACTGTCATTTGAGAGAAGGGGGGTGTAAAAACCCTACTATATAATGTGCATTTACTTTTGGATGAACACTTAAAATCCTCTCAAATGATGTACATTGATAGATTCTAATAATACCAAGCAACCTTGTTAGTTTAGGATTTAAGAGAGATTAATTAGTTGGTTTTGTCCTAGATTAAAGTCTTGTTTCGAGTCAAAACTTGGTGTAAACAAACAATGCAAACCAAACACATGGTCTCCAATTTTCTTTGAACAAGGTAGTGTTATGTTGTGAAAGTTGTTAGAAATCATCAATTTGCCTTGTTCAAAATTCATCAAAACTTGGAGTCATATCATCCACTTTGGTGCAGTTATGCTACCCAATTGAGTCTAGACCTTTGCCAAAGTTGTTTAAGTCCTTCATTTATAAGCTAAATTCTAAATTTCACCTTTATAAGTTTATAGGGTTCATGTGTTAAGTGGGTTCGACATTTGCACTAAACTTGAAGGAACTTAGGTTCAATTTCCAAGTTGGGTTGAATGATGTTTAAGACTCGTGATCGTTATCACCACTTGATGGATTTCAGTCATTTTGTGTTAAACAATTGCACTTTGAGTCTATGCACCAAAAGATTTTGAGTCAATAAAGGTAGTGTTATGCTATCAAATTTGTGAGAAATTATCTTTGCCTTAGAGATTTTTTGAAACAAACATTTTGTCATGTCTTTTGTGTAGTCTAGTGTTGTTACACTACCCAAAACATTTCAGATATTGTTTCATAGGCCCCCTTACATAGAGTTCAATTTTTTTCCTACATTTTTAAATTTGTGAACCTTTGTCTAGAACAATTAGGTTGTTCACTTTTTGTCTAGCTTATTTTTCAAAAGAACCAAGTTTTATACCATTATTTGTGAGAAAACAAACTATCTCTAAAGTGATTTTTATTTCATACCTTATACCTATTTGATCGAGTCCATGTCCAAGAATCAAATGCCTAGTGTTTATTAGAAGTGTTTCAAATCTATTAGATTAAAACTTTCATCTATTTTAAAGTCTATCTTTTGACATCATTTGGCCAAGATTCTTAGCGTATGCCCTTTTTGAACCTAGCTTTTGATGCTACATTTGGCCAAAAGACCTAGCAACTTTTACTTTTCCTAGGTTAGACTGATTTGAAACACTTCAACCTTGGAGTTTGGCATTTCAATTTTTTATTCATTTACTTAAATTATTTGTGTAAGATGTGTAATGTTAGACACTTAACATTAGCTTCTATTATCACAAATCTTTGTATAAACCTTTTTTATCCTCTTGACGAATCTAGACTAAGTTTAAACATCGACTTTTAGACATTGTCTTTTTAGAGTTTATAAAACTCTTTGACATTTTATTGAAAAAACATTTACTATGGATCCTAACATGTATTCCTACACTCATAGTGGACTCATGTACAATCCAAGGATTAGTAATGTGGTTGTGCTAGAAGAAATGGTGCAAGACCCCTATGTAGATAATATTGCTTATCAGACAGATCCATATACCTCTTATAATACTCAATTAGGGGCACAAAGCTAAGACCCATTGGCTAATTATTTGGTTAATACACACCTTATTCAAAATAAGACCAAGAACAAACTGCACAATACCTAGCTACCATAACCAAAACTAATGAACTAGTTATTCAATAGTCATACTCTACTAATATGCCTTCCACTAATGATCCATTTTTATTTGAGCATCATTTTTTGGAGAACAAAGATGAGATTTTGCTTAGATCCATAGAGGTAGGGGCCAAGTTTCCAGTAGAATTCCCTCATGAGAATTTACCAAGCCTAGTAAGAATGCCCCACAACATAATTTTTGATCGATAAGTTTCTTCTAGCGATCCTTTAGCTCTAGTCCAAACAACATATCAGGTCCCTATTATGCATAATAGAGGAAAAAACCTCATGGAAGACCCCTTTAACCAAATAAAGATGACATATCAAACCTACCTGAATCTAGCATGTAATTTCAATCAGATGACCATGGTGAGCAAACCTCTTATTGACTTAGTTCCTTCAATAGAAGTTTTGATAGAGTTAACAAGTCAAGAAAATCAGAGTTCAAACTCATTCGTGCAAAACACTTCAATAGACAACTTGCTGCATATGCCCATTATTGAGGAAGTGTCTTCTACTTCTATTTAGAATAATGAGCAAAATATAGTGGATAATGTGAAAGCAACGTCCAATCCGAATCAAAGTGGTACTGATGCATAAATAACTAGTCAACAAAATGTGCTTTTAGTTAACACTGCAAGTGGTTCTCCAAACCAAGAAATAAGATCTTTTACACCCCAATATTCACCACCTGTTTCCCAACCTCAACCAGTTGCTTCATCAAGTGTGCGATCAACAAGATTAGGTAGTCAATCAACAACCAATGTCACACCTCAATAGCCAAATGTGATGGATCCTACTCCTCCTCAACAAGTGATGAATAGTATTCCATAACATTAGGCATAATCTAGTGTGCCAACGCAACTAACTCTGAATGTATTATCACCTCAATAAGGGGTAACTAATGTCCTACCTCACTAGGCAGTGATAAACATACCTTTTCAATCGTAGACTAGTGTTCCAATCCAAAACCAAATGATGACTAGCCAACATGTAAATATTGGTCAATAACAGATGTCAAATCTTCAACATGCTTTTACTTCCCAATAAAGATTCATGTAACAAGGAGGCTCTCATGTTTCTCAAGTACCTACTAGACAATAATTGGTTCAAAATGTACCACAAGTTTAAAGACAGGGTCTTGGTTCACAAGTTCCCACTAAACAACCAAGTTTGATTAGTCGGTAGCATGTCCCTTTTCAACCACAACAGGCACAGTATAGTTATATCCCTCCATCCCAAAAACAAAATCCTCTAATTCAAACCTTCATAGCCAACCCAAACTAGAATATCGCACAACCAAATGTGCAATTCCAAGTACATCCTAATCTGCGTATGCATATTCCTGGCCATTTCCCAACCAAACCAATATACCCAAATAGATATCTCCATCATACCCTGGTCAAAGTGTCCCACTTATGACCTCCCAACCATCTACCCAAACCAATGTTCTCCCCTGAACCAATGTTCTTTCTAGTTTCTTATCCCAAGAAATATAGTAGATGAAAGATGCAATTATTGTGATTCAAGCTGGGAAATAGACTAAAAATTTTAAGTTGAATGACGTGTGTTCTTATCCATTCAACATGGAGTACTTGTAGATACCATTTCCTTCAAGATATGAACCATTGAATTTTGAAAGATACAAAGGGAAAGTTGATTGTAAGGCCCATTTAATTGAGTTCTATATCGCATGCCAACTAGTGGCATATAGTGATATATAACTTTTATTGTTGTTTCCAAGGAGCTTAGCTAGACAAGCCTTGGAGTGGTTCTTAAATTTGCCCAAGAATTTAGTAATAGATTTTGATGATCTTTTCGATAAGTTTGTGCAGCACTTTTCTTATAATCTCAAACATGAGATTTCATTGGTTGACTTAACACAATCAAAATAAAAGACTAGTGAGAGTTTTGCAAGTTATCTACAGTGATGGAAAGCCTTTGCAAGCCAATTCAACCACAGTTTACTAGATAAATAATTAGTCATTGTGTTTACTAAAAATTTGCATAGTGAGATAACTTATCATCTAGAACTACAATATGCACATACTTTCAAGGAGATAATCAATAAAGGCTTATTGATTGAGTGATCCCTTATTAATAAAGGCATCATCAAGCTTACATCGACTAATTAAAATTAGGGTACCAATCAAGGAAGTGGCCAAATCCCACATCTAATCAAAGTGCAAGCATCAAAACTAACATAGGCCAATAACCAAGATACACCAAATCAATTCAACCACAATAGGAATGTTGTGGGTAATGGAGTAACCGAGTCGCGTTATGTCCAAATAGTGCAAACATTATCTACACCACTTTTTTAGCTTACTCCTACCCAATAGCCTCTCCAAACAATGTCACAAGCACAACAACCAAGACTCGTGCAACAAATGCAACAACCTTTACCATTGCAAACCCCTCCTCCAAGGATAATTGTGCATACGCATCATGTTTTTAGTGACCTAGGAGAGCCTACTGAGTTTGTATTTCATAAACTTGCCACCACTAATCTGATTAGTTGGCCTATACCAAAGCATTATCCACAAGACATTCTTTATCTTGATTGGTATCATGAAAATGAATTCTATGAATATCACTAGGTCAATGGGCATAATCTATGAAGATGTGTGAAAATCAGGCATTTGATTGAGAATATGTTGAATAATGGGGAGATAACATTGGATAATGGTGCTTCCACCTCCAATCAAACTCGTAGGATTTATCAAAACCCCTTTCCCTAGCACAACATACAACAACAACATAACAATCAAGAACAACAACATCAACCAATGCAACAACAAAATCAAAGTCTAAACCAGTAAAATCAATTGAATCAGTAGAATCAACAACATAACCCACAACATCAAAATAATAGACAAAACCAAGGTCAGAATGGTAACAACCAACAAACCTACCATGTAATTACACATAACTACAATAGGGTTATAGGTCATCTTGTAGGGGGTAGCGTTAATACCATCTCCATTAATCCTAAACTGAGCACTAATCAATCTAGACCATTGTTAAACAATACTACTCAACCAAATTACATGGATAATCCTTCTTTGACCTAGGACCACACACAAGCAAACTAGCAAATCAGGACTTCCACTTTTGGACCTTATACCTATAACTTGCCCTTGTCATGTGACCACATACAAGTGCACCAATAGTCGAGACTTGTCTTACCTGATCCCACACCATTCCCAACATTTATTAGTAATTATGGTCCAGTATCTAATCTTGATTGTGCAATCAAAAATCAGAGGACAAATATTATTATTTCAGGCCCACAACCATCTGCCACTTTGCTTGATATCCAACCAAATATTTAGCCTCAGAATAAACCATTCACCACTGACCACGATAAGAAGTTTGATATTGTGGAACAATTATAGAAGACCCTAGCATAAATTTATATTTTAGATTTTCTGATCAACAATCCACAAGAACATTTTGAACGAGTTTTTAACTCAATCCACTATTGTCAGTGACATATCCCCAGATAAATTTCAAGCTTTGGTTGGACACCTAGCTCTAGCCCAAGAAGTCAAATTCAACCAAGGTGATATATTTTCTCTTGGCCTGCTCCATAATAATCCATTATACATAAAAGTTTATATAAAGTACCATAATGTGAAATGTGTCCTTATAGATATTGGATCAAGCCTAAACATAGTGTCTCTAAAGCTCATCAAGCTTCTTAGATACACAATGGTAGATCTTCAGCCAAAAACAATAACTATCAAAGCCTATGGTAATCAGGAAAGAGAATCACAAAGCACAATTAGCTTACCAGTTATCATTGGGCCTTTGACCCATGATACACTTTGTCATGTGCTTGATATCGAGTTGTCATATAATATGCTTCTAGGTAGGCCTTAGTTACATGAGATTCATGTAGTCCTATCAACATTGCACCAATGTATCAAGTTCTCCCACTCAGGGATGGATGTGAATATTCTAGGAGATTTACACCCATATGAACATTGCAAACCTTTTGAGGCTGAGTTTCAAAGCTACAATTACCAATATGACATGAATCCAAGCTCCAAGCAAGATAAAGGAAAGGTCATACTTATTGATCCTCTATAGGATAGTTGCATAGATATTAATACCTTGGATTACCTTTCCCATATGCCACCTCTTGAAGCTTCCAATCATTTCACTATTTCAGATAATGGCCCAAGGGAGTATGTGACCCATGATACCTTTTATATTGCCAATCTTCCTCAGAATCCAAAGACATTTGGATGACTTAAAGCTACCCCACACATGCATTGGCAACAAAAGAAGAAAGATAAGGGACTTGTCATGTTTGTACCAGTATCTGGCCTAGAACTAGACCCTCTTGAAGGGGATGAATCATGGTTGTACAATGATAACCAAGTTGATTGTTATAAAAGTGCAAAGTATTTTATTCCCAATAGGATCATGGAACATCAAGATTATGAAGGAAGAGGCCTTAGAATGAATAAATAAGGAACCATTGAGCCAATCTCCATGACTAAATACAAAAGACCTTATGGACTTAGATTTAAACCACCTGGGGGTGACCCCACATATCTTACTTAAGTTACATCATTGGTGGCTAGTGATGATGATGTCGATAGTGAAGCAGATTCTAATCATAGCCTCACTTTTGATGACTTAGCTGAGACTAAATTATTTGATAACAATTTCATTTGTACCCTTACCCCAGTCATTCATCACAACCCATTACCATTATACTATCCCCAATTGATAGATTGGGACTAACATGAATCCAATTTGTTGATTGATGAGTTTCAAAATGATGAGGCATTCTATAAATTTTTAGGCCTTAGAGACAATATTATGTTGGGAGATCATAAATCAGAATACTCAATTATATTGGATCCTCGAGCCTATTTTAGAGAGTGGGTAAACACCCTTAGCCAAAAACAAATAAAAAAACATTGAGGTCCCAAAGTAAGACCCTCTTTGAGGTGCTTTCTGATCAGGGAAAAAGTAAAGATAAAGGCTAGTCTAGTGGTGAAAACATGTTTTAGGTGCCATTAGATGGGGGTGTTTATTTTTCTTTGAATTTAGACTAGGAGACCACCAACGATGAACTTGCCTATGGATCTGAGTTTAGTTTTGAGCAACAACAGGTATTTGATCAAATTCTTCAAGAATTTTTGACTATTTTTATCACATGGCTAGATCACCCATTGGTGGACTATATTCATCATGCCTAGGAGACGTTGAAAAGCAAGTCCTACCAGAGGACCCTGATATAGTTTAATAGTTCAAGTCTTTGCCTACTATTCTAGAGGATGGTTCGACCATTCTAGTTGTAGATATAATAGATGTAAACATTGAGACTCCATCAGACTTGAAATGGATAAAATTAGGCATGTCCCTCACTGAGGAGGAATGTGAAGTCTTTACAACTCTATTTAGAGAATTTTTAGGTATCTTTGCATGGGTCTATTCTGACATGCCAAGTTTGGACCATGCCTTGGTTCTACACCAACTTGTGGTCAATTGCTATGTACCTAGAGATATGATATATTATTGTATATGGGTTGATGGAGATGCCGACATGTGGCACACATCCCTTTAGTTAGTTATATGGGTACAATATATTAGAATAATAGAGTAACTTGTGGAAGTAGTACATTGGGTAATGGTCATCCTACATTGGGATTAGGAGGTTATCCATCCATGGGTTAGATAGATGTATATATATAGGAGATGATTATCATGGTAAAGATATCAAGTGAGCATTGAGTCTTTTATTGTAAGAGAATATTGGAGGTTGTCCCCTCGAAGAGACATTGTGGAGTTATTCCTTCCTAAAGGAGTATTATATGGTGTTTCCCTACCTTAAGGGTATTTCTACATATATTGAATATCAAGATCATTACAATGGTATCAGAGCTTCGATTTGGGCAATTTGTGGAGCGAAACCCTAGTTTTTTTTGAATCATCAATAACTTTTGATTGGTTGTAAATTTTTCCACAAATTTGTTACTGGATATGGATAATATTTCAAATAAGTCACAGTAAAAAAATCAATATTTTTTGATTCATTTTGAGGGAGTTATTGCTAGTTTAGGGTTTATAATAATTTTGTTATATCTTCTAAAATATAAGGAATTTTTATTCAAAAATTTTACTGGAGATGTAAGCAGATATAAGAGAATCACAGTCCAAATTTTAGAATTTTTTTAGTTGTTTGAACTGATTTGTTGCGATTTTATGGATCAATTTTGACATTTTAGGGTTTCATGAACCTTAATTTTTTTTTTGGATCATGGAGTTGCAAACATTTTCAGGGGAAGATGATATTGATGCTAGAGAATGGTGGCTCCTTTTGGAGAATCATTTTATAAAAACTTTTGGGCAAAGACGATTACTTCCTTTTTTGTTTGGGCATGCACTACATTGGTTTGATCAATTGCACTATACAGAAAGGTTTTCTTCATGGAAAGAAATGGAACAGATCTTTTTAGATCATTGGGCTATAAAACAAGAAGTTGAAAAAGAATAAGTAGTAGTAGAAGAAGAAGAAGCAAAAAAAGAAGAAGAAGAAATAGAAGAATCAGTAAAAGAACAAGAAGAAGAAGTAGAAGAAGCAATAAAAGAAAAAGCAAATGAAGAATAAGAATTGGATGATAAAGGTTCAAATTATTTGGCTCCAAAAAAATCTGAGTCAATATTTCAATTTCATGGATGCATTCAAAAGAAAAGGGTTGTTGTGTCCATAAACCCTACTAGTAAGTATAACTTCATCAACATGAATGTCTCCAAGCATCTACATGTTCAAGCAAAGAATATCAAAGAGGTTCAAGTCAATGGTAAGAATATTTCAATGTTTGAAGATCTAAAGCTCATTATAGAAAAATATGTTTTGCATCCATATTTTTATGCTTTGGATATGGATGATGTGGATATAGTTCTTGGATATCCATGGTTAGAGACATTGGGAACAATGAATATTAATGTTCAAAAAAATTTCATGAAGTTTTGGTATAAGAAAAAGAAGATCACTTTACAAGATATCATAGTGAAAAAGGCACCAATAACAATCCAGGTAGATCGTGAGGATGAGATGGAAACAGGCAATGAAGAACATGATGAAGATTCAGATGATATAGATAAAGACACACTACAAATGAACACTTCATCCACTCAAGAGACAAAGAAGGAAAAGGTATAAGAGGTAGAATTAAAGGTGGATAATGTCAAAGTATTGGAAAAGATTGAGGTATATAGACACCCACATCATCATGAGAGGAAACAATCATGGAACCAGGTGAGAAAGTGTCATAACAACAATCATTTTGTCTATACAGGTAATCAAATTTCCAATCATTTTATCAGTGCTCTGATATCACTGATAAGATCCTGATATTAAATATATGCATAAATACCCTTAAGGTAGGGAAACACCATATAATACTCCTTTAGGAAGGAATAACTTCACAATGTCTCTTCGAGGGGACAACCTCTAATATCCTCTTACAATAGAAGACTCAATGCTTACTAGCTATGTTTACCATGATAATCATCTCCTATATATATACATCTATCTAACCCATGGATGGATAACCTCCTAATCCCAATGTAGGCCGACTATTATCCAATGTACTACTTTCACAAGTTACTCTATTATCCTAATATATTGTACTCATATAACTAACTAAGGGGATGTGTGCCACATGTCGGCATCTCCATCAACCCATATACATCAATATATCATATCCCTAGGTACATAGCATTAATATTGATGCCAAACTGGTGAAATAAAAGCTACATAAGATGCATCTTTGCAGTGATGTCTTGGTAAAGAAAGAGTTGGAAAAACTCTTCGAAGCAGGATGTATCCGATCCATTGACTACTGAGAATGGATATCTCATGTTGTGTTTGTTAGCAAAAAGCCTGAAGGAATCTGAATCTATACTAATTTCTGATACATAAACAAAGTTTGTCCTAAGGATGACTTTTCATTGCCTAATATTGACATGATCATTGACTCCATAGTGTGTTATGAAGTGTTTTCAATGATAGATGGCTTTTCAAGATACAACCAGATCATAATAGCACAAGAAGACCAACATAAAACAATGTTCACCATTCCATGGGGAACATTTTATTATCCAAGAATGTCATTTGGTCTTAAAAATTCTAGAGTGACTTATCAAAGGGTCATGATTGTCATATTCCATGATATAATGCATGATATTGTTGAAGACTATGTCGATGACATATTAGGAAAATCCAAGACTAGGGCCAACCATCTAGAAGTGCTACATAGGATATTTGAAAGATTATAGGAGTACAAAGTCAAACTTAATCCATATAAATGTGTGTTTGGAGTAACCTCAACAAAATTACTTGGATTCATCATGTCTCATAGGAGAATTGAAGTCGATTTGGCCAAAGTCTATGCTATAATCGAGATGCCACCAACAACCAATTTGAAGCGACTCCATAGTTTTTAGGGTGAGATCTGATCAATATGATGCTTCATCTCTCAGTTAGCAAACAAGTGTCATCTATTTAGACATCTTCTGAAGAAGGGAGTTGCATTTCACTGGGATGATCATTGCTAAACAACTTTTCAACATCTTAAGGACTATATAGTTAATCCACCTATTTTGTTACCTCATATGCCATGAAAGCCATTATTTTTGTATTTATCAACTACTGACAATGCCTTGGGAGCACTTTTAGCTCAAAATGATAATAACAGAAAAGAGCATGCAATATACTACTTAATCCGTACCTTAGTCACATATGAACACAATGATGCAACTATTAAAAAAGCTTATCTGGTCTTGGTCTTCGTAGCTCATAAACTATGCCATTACATATTGAACAATAAGACCATGATCATTTTAAAAGTAGATCCACTCAAATACCTACTATCTAAAATAGATTTACAAGGTAGAATGGCCAAATAGATCATGCTTCTTAGTGAGTTTGAAATAGAGTATGTCAAACAAAAGGCAATCAAAGGACAGGTCCTTACAAATCAACTTTTTGAAGCACCCCTTGCAGACACAAAGCCACTCACATTTCATTTTTCTAATGAATCCATAATGATCATGATTAACACACCTCTTGAGGAGCAACACTGGAAGCTATATTTTGATGGTTCATTTACTACACATAGATCAGGGGAAAGCCTCTTATTTATTACACCATAGGGGGATCTAATCCTTAAATCATTAAAAATCATTTTTCCTTGTATAAACAACATGGCCGATTATGAAGCACTTATCACAAGACTTCGATAGGTAGTATAATGGAATATATCTCATCTAAAGGTTTATGGTGATTCTTAGTTAATCATTAATCAAGTCACATATCATTTTCAGACCAAAAATGACAATTTGTTTCCATATAAAGCTATGTTTGACACTCTCAAACGATAAATTAATGACATTTAGTTTTAGCATATACCAAGGGCTAGTAATAGAACTATAAATGCCATGACTACTATTAGCTCTTTGATTCGACAAATCGATAAAGCTAGAGAATATCAGTTTCTTATTGAGAATTTGTTCGTAATAACTCATAAACCTTCAACTATTACAATGATTTATGATATTGTTGGTCCTAATTCTATATGGTACTCAGACCTTTACCACTACCTTTATGACCAATTTCTACTACCTATCCTATCTCAAACACAAACCAAAGCCTTTATCCATCACTCCACTCATTATACTCTACTTGGATCCACCCTTTACCATCGTAGTTTTGATGGAACCCTGCTCCGTTGTTTAACTTTGATAGAGTCTACACTAGTGTTAAGAGAAGTTCACGAAGGAGTATGTGGAACTCATTCTAGTGTGGAAATCCTATTCAAAAAGCTCTTGCATACTGGTTATTATTGGCCCATGATGGACGTAGATGCAGCTACATATGTAAAGAAGTATGGCAAATATCAACGGCATGCTAATCTGATTCATGCCCCAGCACAAACTTTGAAACTGATGTTGACACCATGGCCATTTGCTACATGGAGACTCGACCTCATTGGGAAGATCAACCCCACTTCATTTGATGGCCATAAACATATCCTTATCACCACTGAGTATTTCACTAAGTGGGTTGAAACTATACCCATCACTTACGTGACTGGAAAGTAAATTTCCAAATTCATCTTCAACCATCTCATTTATCGCTGTGGTATCCCCTCTGACATTATATCTGATAATGGAATATCATTCAAGAATAAGGATGTAGACCAGTTATGTACTGAATATAACATCACACAACATTTTTCTGCAACATATTACCCTCAAGGTAATGGCTAGTTTGAAGCATCGAACAAAACCATTATCAATATTCTTAACAAGATTGTCAATGATGTTGATTATGATTTGCACCTATAGATATTCCCTACCCTTTGGGAATACCGTAAAAATCACCGTACCCCCACAAGAGCCACTTCATATTCACTTATTTATGGTACAGAAGCCATCCTTCCCATTGAGGTCAAGTTACGCTCACTATGCATATCTTTCAAGCATGTCCTAGATGATCATGATTATCAAGTAGCTTGCCTACAGGAGTTAAACCTTGTTGATGAAAAATACATAGCTACACTCAATAGTATTCAAGCATATCAGAACCGACTCAAAGGCCACTACAATCGGTGGGTCAAGTATAGAGCATTTGAACTTGGTGATCTTGTTATTAAATAAAACCAAAAGAATAGCACAACTGAGAAGAAGCATAAAGGTAAATTCAAACCAAACTAGATAGGGCCTTTCATCATTACTATAGATTATGGATCAGGAGCATACAAGCTTGCCACACCAGATGGAGATGAACTTCCTGAGCTGATGAATATTATTCACCTCAAGCGGTACTATGCTTGAGCGCTAAGGTGTATTGTTTGTAAGGGTCATTTCATGTTATGTCATTTTATCACTATTTCTTTCCTATACAAGTATCATTCTTATCATTCCTTTTATCCCATTCCATCCATTTTACCATTTTTGATATATCGACCAAACATGTTCTAAAGCCTAGCTCATTTAACCTTAGTTTTTGCCATTCGTTATGCATTTTTAGCACCAAAGAATTTGATCAGTTATTTCAAGTACTTTAGATAGAGATGGTATTTTGGAGCAATATGACATAAGTTTTGGTAATTGCATCCTTCTTTTTTTATTCCTTTCCTATCACCTATCTTGCTACTAATTATAATCACCTTTAGGAAAATTAGTACCATTGAATCATACCGTTGTGTCCTAGTTATAACCACCTATGGGAAAATTAGGGGCAATATTTATTTATTGATCTTTGGCATACTAAGTTTCCACTTCCTATGCCATACTATGCTTTTTTACCAACTATGCCTATTTTTTTTTAATTGACTACTACACTAGTCAAATTCCTCTATTGTAGGGTGAAATTATAGTGACTTGAGGTCCTACTCTGGGACTATGCAGGTAGCATTTGATACTTTTTGAGGTCATCTCAGTCACCCTTTCCATAACACTCTCACCATTTTGTGAATAACCTAAGCAATACTCTTACCATTTTACAAGTAACCTAAGCAACGCTCTCACCATTTTGTGAGTAACCTAAGCAACGCTCTCACTACTTTGTGAGTAACCTAAGCAATGCTCTCATTATTTTGTGAGCAACATAAGCAATGATCTCATCATTTTACAAGTAACCTAAGCAATGCTCTCACCATTTTGTGAGCAACCTAAGGCACACTCTCACCATTTTATGAGCAACCTAAATTTGAACGTTCTCACCATTTTGTGATATTGAACCATTTAGTATCTCATCATTCTTGATCGAGTTGAGATACTTCAAAAAATTCCAAAAACATTTGTAAAATTGTTAGAAAAAACCAAAAACATTGACCATTTCTTTGCCTTAGGATTCTGGGAACCCTTACTAAGTTACAAGCATACCACTGGTCAATTAGTTACCCCACCCATTTTGGCCTTTTCTCTCACGCACTTGTCATTTTGCAAGACCATTTCTATTCTTCTATCACATCCATTATGTTTGTTATCATCATTTATCACATTCTTCCCATTCCTTGGGAGAACTACATTTGGCCTAAGCTTTTTTACTGGATATTACATCCATCGAACTATATAGGAAGCATCCACTTGCCTAGTGCAAATGGAGACAACTCGGCCACCCCCTTTCGTTTCTTCTATTCTTCCATTTTGTTCATTTGTTAAGTTATCGCTTATTTTCTAAAGACAATGTTCATATGGTTTCTATTATGTTTATTTGTTTGTTTGTTTTTTCTTATTTGTTTGTTTGCCTATTTGTTTATTTTCTAAATTGTTGTTTTGATTTAGTTTATGTGTGTTCATTAGGTGATTCCTTGCCCACACTTATACTTGAATCCATCCATATTCATATGTTTGCATTATCATCATGGTTTCTGTCATTGGTGCATTATTTTCTATTTGAGTATTGGATTTTGGGAGTCAGTCTTCATGTATATTTTGGCCAAGTCCTCATGATGTTATACCATGATGCCTATCGACACATGCTACAATAAACCCCAGCTTCTAGAAGTCTATTCAGCAATGGTGGCATCAACATCTCTTTGACATTGGCATTCTAATTCAATCCCAATCATATCCCAAACATATTAATTAACCTTGAAAGAATTTCAACATTTATTCGTTTGAACGAGCATCTCCCTACTAGTAGATTATTCTAATTCATCATTACCCTCTATGTTAAGTTACCATCATCAATTAGCTAATCAATCATGTTTTCCATAATCAGGTTCCAATGATTATAATTGTCTATGGGAAAATCATTGTACACCATCCCATCTGCACTTCTCAATGATTATAACCACCTTTGGGAAAATCATTATGTTGTCACCACTTTACTTTTTTAGCCCATACAAAGGCATGTTGTTATCTTATTTATCTATCGTAACTGGGGCAACCCCATCTTCTCAATAATTATAACTGCCTTTGGGCAAATCATTGTGTTATCATACCATGTTATTACTATCGAGGTACAATGGTTATAACCACCTTTGGGCAAACCATTATACACCATCCCACTTGCATTCTAAATGATTTTGATGACTTTTTTAATATTATTGTGTTTTCAACCCATCATCTTTCTTTTCTTTGGTCCCCTCATTTCACTTCTTTCTTTTCGAGGGACCGTTTGTCGACCTACTTATGCTAATCGTTCCCTTGAGGGGGCATTATATAGTTAGTTTATCATCATTGCATACATGACCTTTTAATTCTTTAAGAATATGTTACTATGCTTATAGCTTACAATGCTTTCCCAAATAGGGGCAAACTGTAGACACCTAAATCTGACCACCGATGACTTTTAACCAGTATTTTGACCAATTTCCACAAAAATGCACAATTTGGCCTAAAAACACTAAAACACATTAAATGAGTTGAAATTGATATATTCAAGTGCCAATTTTAGCCAGAGTATCATTAAATGAGGCAATACAATTTATGGGCTAGCTAACTTTGATCAGTTCATTTCAATTCAAAATGTTAATTTTGCACTTGGGTGCTCTGGATTGCTCTTTTCTATCAAATATCTTGCATGAGACACATGCATTTGTTATTTTATATTGACAACATCCTAAATGGGATAATAGATCCAAATCATTTGACAGCGACTTTCAATTCTAATCCAGTCAAATTTTTGACCAATGACAAGGCATTTTGGTCAATTTGAATAATTTGTGCAAAAAGTTTTTTAATCATGCTTAAGAGCTAATTAAACCAAATTAGAACCTAATTAAAAATTCCATGGAAACTTGTTGAATACTTATTTTTGGAAATGAATATCGAATATCTGAATCATCAGGTGACCTCATTTCTTGGGAAGACATCCCTATGTCACCATAAATATTAGGATTCATGCCTCCCATGCCTCACCAATGCCCTCCATGCCTCTTAATTGCTCCTTTGTCCCAAATATTTATGAGCCTATTTATCAATTTTACTTGCATAATTGGATCAATTCTTAGCCACACATCTCAATCTTGAGATGGATGGTTCAGGTTGATTCTACCCATTTATAAAAATTTATAAATAGAAAGGCCATGAATATCATTTCTAAGTCTTGATAATGCAAATTTATAATGCACAAATAATTCCAAAAGCTATTACAATTAGTGTTATAATGCCAAAATATTAAGAAAAGTTTCACACAAGCCAAACCAAAGCCAAACATGGTGCCAAGAGGAGGTGGAGGATAGTCAAGCTCCATTACAATAGAACTTTTTAGGCACAAACCAAGCAAGCCAATTGAAGAACACTCTTGGAACATCAAGGAAGGTAAAGAAGGTGTTTCTTGCATTTTAGTTGTGTTTTGTTCATTTGTTTTTCTTTACTATGCTCCCCCTTTGAGATAGGCTTAAGGTGTTAGTATTTAGTGTGTTTTGTTTGATTTTGATTTCATTCACTAACACAATACTAATCTCCCCTTATTGCAATCCTATGTTCATAATTATTGTCAAGAACGTTTAGTTCAACTTGAGCTACTCGACAAGAATTATTTAGCCACCCTTTCCCATCTTCATGTCTAAAAAGAATGAGTCAAATGAGCCTATAAAAAACACCTGAAAGTTTATAAATTCAACATTGGAGATCTTGTCCTCAAGGAAAACCAACATGTCACTAATATGTAGAAAAGTAAAAGGGGCAAATTTGCCTTCAATTGGCTTGGATCCTACATCATAACCCATAAGTATAGATCAAGAGCTTGTCATTTGTCCTTTCTTGAACGCAAACCAGAACCTGAGCCTCTCAATGCTTCACATCTGCATCCCTTTTATTGTTAGATAAGGATCACAATCATCATTTGTTTAACTTGAGCTCATCCCTAGAAACCATAGTCATTTCCCTTTCTTAGGGACAACCAACTAAAACTGAATCATGCGATTATCCATCAAAACTATATCCTAATCTTGAACTATGGATACCACAACACTATCCATGCCATGATTTTCATTGTACTTCCCGTCTCCTTGAGATCAATTCCTATAGTCATTATTACCTATACCTCTTCTTCACCTACTAGCGACCCAAGTCAACTTAGTTTTGCCTTTATAAAGATAGTCCATTGAGCATGTATGAAACAGGTCTATGTCAAACAAACTCAAATAAAATCAAAATTCACATCAAATAGCAAAAATAAACTATGGGTCATCCTTGGCATCCATAGACTACTCCCTTGAAGGACATCTATTGAAAACTCATTCTAAAATTACAAAACATAAGGTGGACTGTTGCCTTGAAGGACATCTATCAAAATAATTTGATCTAACCATATAAATCTAGACCACTTCCTAGAAGGATGGTTGGATAAAACATTATTCAAAACTAGTAATTGCTTGCAAGCTTCCTGCATTAATCAGCTTCCCTGACCCCCAAGAAAAAGTCAAAATCAATTTAAAAATGCAATAATACTAGTTTGAAGTCGTAATAGACTCTCCTACACAACAATAAAATTGAGAAAATTGACATCAACTCTCCTTAGTAGACTTCCCATATCGATCAATCTACACTTTATATATGGACACATACTTGTTTATACCTCCTCTTTGGACACCTATAAAAAAGGCATACTAATCTCACTAGTGGTTACAGTTTCACCCATTCTCCCTCCATATATCATATGCACGGGACTATGAGCTCACTTGACACAATGTTATTAGGATCCCTATCTATCAACCTAGGCATGCGAATGCAAAACATTTGAAAGGCTTAGGTTCACTATGCCAATCTAATTTTGGTTTTCATGTCAGTCTTTACTAATGAAAAGGCATTGTGTTCTTTTTCATATCTTTTATTAGTCTATGTAAGCCTATAAACACAAACAACAAACATCATACTAACAACATGAACGTCATGAACTATGTCAAACAAGCAACATCATCTATCCACCAATGAGCCAAGCATGATGTAAACATTGAGCAATCAACCACAAACATTCATCTATCCATCACATCATGTAAGCTTCTAAACATGTTATGTAACCATAAACCAAATTAATAAGCAAAACATCATAGCATACACCATTCACCAATCAATACACATAACCATAAAGTGAGAGCCATAACATGTATTCATCCATAACATACCCTATCTAACCATGGGCCAAATTAAAACATCATAATTCAACTTTCTAAAACATCACATGCCTAAACTATTAAGTCACCATAAATCATGAACATCCATAACCATAAATCACAAACACGAGCATCACATAAAACATCAAATGGCAAATACCATATACATTGAATGGTCAAAGATAGTACATGTGATAATGTCATCTCTCTCTCAAAATATACATCTCATTACATCAACACATAGGTTAGAATCAAAAATCATATGCATAACATTAATATCATATTAGGCCCTTGGAACACTCAAACCACCTGCACCACTACCACTGGTGCAATCTATACTTATACCCAATGGTGGTCCCTTGGGACCCCTATTTAACCAATTGTAACAACCCACTACCCAGGGGTAGATAGCATAGCCCCACCCCCTAAATTGGCTATGAAATCTATAAATCTCATGACATGGGGCAACTAATCTAACACCATCACCTCAGAGTATCTGAGCTCCTGTACAGTGGCTAGATATCATGCTCATGGCACTAAATCTGGTGGCCATCCTGCTATTGTACCTACCACATCCACACCAATCTACCCCTGTAATTTGCCTAGATAGCCCTGTTGGCTAAATAGCTACTTAAAACTATATAATGATAACATGGGCCCATGCCTAGTCCCTCTTAGCTTCACAACCCCCACCTATCATTGAAGTGTCATAATCTGGCCCTATAGTGTGCCTACCTATCCTTGTAAATCAACTATCTGAACTTGGGCTCCTACTAGAGCTATTATTGCCTATAGGTCACCCTACCCCTGTCCTACCCCTGGATCTAAATCCATTTGCTATTAACCTCCATCACCCCCTCAAAAATCAACTGTAGTGTACCTCCCTTAGTACTAGGTCGCATAGCCATCAGTGATACTAGCATCATCAATCTTAGCACCCACTAATAGCTCCTCAAAATCATGTACAATATCTACCAGCTGAGGCATAAGAAGCAAAAACTTGGCCTCTTCTCTCCTGTATCTAGGGTGTCAAGTGGAAACTCCTATGCTAGACCAAACTATCTCTGAACTTGATCAAATAAGATCATCTCTATCTCCATCTCTCTCTTGCCATATACCTACCTCCAGCTCTGGAGTCCTATGGTGTGATAATTGTACCTTGCCCACTATGGCTACCCAACATATGGTCACCATGTAACATCTCTTGGCACCAAACCCTCTAGTCTATCACAAAACCACTATATATCTCTGGCCCACCACCTACTCCTATGTAAGCAGTTGCTTTCCTCTAATGCATGAAGCCAACAACATGGTTAGTCAGTGCATGTGTATCATTTGCAACTCCAAGAGTCTCAATACCCAAATGTGCTCAAAGACACAGTAGTGTAAAACAAGCCCCACACTCAATCCATAATGTCCATGCAATATGAAACCCCACAGCTCCCTATAAATCTGCACAAGTAACACATGTGCCCAACCAAACACAGTCCCTCTCAGAAGCATCTCTGATAGAATGACAAGTAGCAAATAAGGGAAGTGGCCACCAACTGAATTTGATAGCACAAAGCTCATCAGTGCCATCATCATCATGGTAATTAAACACATATCTCCAGGTGCCCTCTAATACAAAGGACCATAGCCAAACCCACCAACATAGAACTATGGGTCTTACCAATCATCATAATAAATAAGCTCCATGTAAAAATCCCTCTCCTCACTCTCTATATGATATATTAGATCACCTCTAATAGGCAATCGAGTAATGCTAACAACATCCTCCAATAAAATAGTAATCTCTTTTATCGATAGCCAAAAGGTGTTTATCATAAGATCCCATCTCTCGATGAGTGTAATAAGCATGGTAAAATCATGGGGTATACGTTGGTAGTGGCACATCATGCCCAATCCAATGGCCTCCATGTGTCACCATTCATCATCTGTCATCATATCTCGCACCTTAGCAAATAGCCTCATGACTTAATCCCTCAACTGAATCTAGTCTCGTGCCTACAAAGCAACTATGTGGGTAAGCACACTTTGTTTTCTTAATCAAACTCAATGCAAAAAACCAATAACCAACCCTTTCTAGCAACTAGACTCTTTTGACAAAATGTATCCTACCTACATGACTAACTCACCCCAGCCTATCAAACAAGCATACCACATATAGTAAACCTACACTAATAATTTTTTTTCCATTTTTCCATTTTTCCATTTTCCCAACCTTTGGCAAAATTTTAAAAACACAAACAAACAAAACCTCTTTATGAGGGTCTTTTACTTTAGACCTTCAACTGTCAATGATTGGCCTAACCATTGATGGTCCCCTAGAAAGGTCTGATCCCTCAAACTAGATCATCGATGTACCACTAATGGTCACTAAAGGTGACCATCAACAATGAATACCTAACCCCTACGAACCCCAAAACCCTAGTAAAACACAAAGGCTATTACATACACATATAACAATCTCTTAATCTTCCTTCCAATCCCAGCTACCATTCATTTAACAATAATAAGTAATATTTTAACCAATTAAATCAAAACGTATAATCTAGATTTTTGACAAACATTTCCCTCCAAAAACAAACATTCATCTAATTGTTCCCTAAGTACACCAATTTATTTCTCTTTAAACAAATATTTAGCTAATTTAAACAATAACACCTACCTCATTTCACGAGCAATGTTGTGGCCAAAACCCGAGTCCCTTTGCCTGACTGTGTCTTCCTCCACCATCCATCTCAATCAAACACAACTCCAACTCACTTTCCACCTCATGATTATAATTGCCACACTTCAGTGCAAACACACTATTTTCATGGATGAAAAACTTGTCAAGAATGGAATGCATAGAGTCAAAGAGGGTAAAATGTGAAAATGACTTTTCATTTTCACTTTTTAACCTATCTAGTCTTTTAGGGTTTCACCTTTGACTATCAACAATCAAGGTGACCATCTACGATCGACCCTTTTGACCCATGACCGTTGAAGATCAGGCCCCCCCCCTTTTTTTTTCTCTGTCTCTCTTTTTCTTCTACTTTCTCGTAGCACAACAAAAATACCTAAACTAAGCCCTTTCCAAAGGATCACAACACAAGACCCTTACGTTCCAGCAAATCAATCACCCTTGACAACTATGTTTGACCATGTCCACCTTGATGCTAGGCCATTGACATCAAGCACTTGCACTACACACAATTGTATTTTGTGCACATTCTCAATGATCTAGTCACCTATCAAACTCAACACTACCATTTGAGCAAGAACTACATTCAACCTGAAGTGGTTATGGGATATTATATCCCCTACACTATTCAGGGAGTGTCTACTTGCCTAGTGCATGAAGAGTCATCTTGGTCCTACCCTAACCCTCCCATTTTCCCACATCCACCTCGATAATGACCCTATTATCTGAACTATGCACACGTATTGTGTTGATTTTTGCCTAGGTCATTTTGACCACACTAACCAACCTTGTTAGGTTACCTATTTAAACCACCTAGTGACATAATCAAATCATTTGTGCTTTTAAGAGAGCACTTCCTACCTCAGATACCCATCGCATATTGACCCATTTGGTGTTTTCATAGGAGCACTTCCTGCCTTGGATACCAACTGAAAATGTTAAATCTACTTTAGAGACTAATAGGTGTATCCAACTTCCATGCCTATAGTAGTCATGTGATACATTGGTCACTTGTCTTCTTTGAACTAAACTTATTATTTATCAACATTGGCAACTTTAGTCTTTGCATGATCTACCCTATCGCACTAAGTCATTTTTTATTTTCACAGGTTCCACTTCTCACCCTGCCACCTACCACTTATCAAACCTTGATCTAATTTTATTTGACCTCATCATATATCAATTTTAGGGATAATTACCTCTTCCTAAGTTGAGGAAAACTTGACCTTACCCAACTTTCATTTTTATTTTATCGCTCATTCATAAAAACATCATAATAAAATGGGGTAAAATGTAGACACCAAAATTTCAAACACGTGTTCTCGAGTGTCGTAACCCCTAACAGGCCCCTTAGACCTCTTTTTTTCCTTATCTAGGCCTATCTTCAGCACTTTTAAGCTTAACATAGCCTTTTAGTCTATTTTGGTAGTTAGCCTCCATTGTCGATGATCAGGTTCACCGTCGATGGTCAGCCCAACCATCGATGATTAGGTACAACTGCCTGATCTTCTCACATGCAAACAACTACCTTGCTTTTCTAAATATGGTAGTCTAAATCTGGTTGTGATCCCTTTACATGGATGACTTATATTTAGAAGCCTTCTTCAAGTCTAGTTTGGACAACCATTTCCACCTCTTACTTGTGCCTATAAGAGAGAGAGGCCTAAGAGGTCAAACCATCTACAATTATTATCAGGAGCTTAGGTACTCAAAGTTTTCTCTTATAGGTCAATTAGCATTATCCAACACTTTATCCCATCTTTTTGAGAGCCAACTTGCCACCACCTCTCAACCAATTCACTAGGCACCGTTACTCTGCTAAAATTAGGCCATATTCCACCCATAGATCAATAATGCCTATCACTTACCTAATTCACTCTAGGTAAGACAAGTACTTATTTATTTCCATCCACATACTTTATCTCCCTTTCATAATCAATTTAGACCTTGCCCAACTCCCAGGATTTATTCCAGAATCCTTGATAATTAGCTGTTGAAAAAGTCTAGAATTGGACACAGTCAACCATCGACGATCAGCCCAACCATTGATAGTCAGGCCTAACCATCGACGATCAGGCGTAACCATCAACGATCAACCCAACCATCAAAAGTCACCTATGGTAGGAAAAGCCAACAAGCTTATTCCACTTCATTTTCTTGATCTAATTCACTTTTCTATGTTTAAACCACTCATAGGCCTTTTTCTAGATTCCCTGAATCACACCTTGACCCACTAACACTAGTACTAATCAATTTATCACTAATTAGACCATTTATAGCATATATATTTATCAAGCAATTCTTGTTATCAATTTTATCACTTTTTGATCATTGATGCAATTATTTTCTTTCTATTTAACTAACTTAATTGTTTTAAAATGATGGATTAACAGCCCTTAAGGAAGCTTTCGCTTCTAAGATCTAGCTAGCGCTAGGCAATCCATCTAGCTATTTGTCTAACAAACAAATTTGCTTTAGTGCTTTCTTACATGTAGGAAATACTCCCCATCCAAAGAGAAGCTCTTTATAATCTTTTGATTTAACATATGCACAAACAAGCAGTTATTCCTACCATAATCGGTATTTCTAGTTTTACTACCTTCTTCTAGATAATAGTAAAATTTGAGTGAAAGATCTGGGTGTGTATAACACACCTTGCCATTGCTTAATCCAACTTGAGTGCTTTGCTAGTGAGTGACCTAAAACTAAGAACATGCTACAATATATAATCCATACATATAATTTGAAATTGAAAGCATTGAAATAATTGAAATTGAAAGAGAGCAAGGTTTAGGAGTACATCACTATATCGATGCAACCATGTCAAATTTTGGCAATTTGATTTGAAAGATATATCATTGTGAATTATTGAAAATGATATTAGGACAAATATAAACATGTAAAGTGCATATATCTAAAGAGATTAGAGGACACATGCACTCAACCTTAGGGAAAAGGTGAGTTTCCACCTGATAGTTGAGATTAGTCCAACTGTGCAACCCAATCATACTTATACCCCGATGAGTGTGAGTTAATCAAGTAAACTCATACTATAAAACTAGTGAGGTTGGATGATGTACTCAAGTCCAACCTATAAACTTGGTAAGATTGAGTGATTTAATCATTTCAACCATACGTAAAAACAAACTACTTCAGTAGATTGTCTCAATACAGTTCATAAAATTCCAACCTAGTGGGGGATGACAAACCTTGAAAGTGTTTGGAATTTGAAACTAATTTGATTTTATAATATTAGGTGCACACTACATAGCATATACACCTTGGATTTGTCTCATGTTGAAACTATGTATAGAAATGGCACCAATGTATAAAATTCTACCACAAATATGTATCTGAATCATATAACTATGCAATTTGGCTAATTTAAAATTATGTTAGTGTGGAGAACATGTTTTCAAAACATGCACCCACCATGTATAGATAAATCTGAAAACTAATATAAATGCCCATGTGGATGACATGTTTCCAAAACATGCCCCCACTATAATCTGGTTATGTTGCATACTGAATAAGTGTGAAGAACATGTTTTTAAAACATGCCCCTACTGAATTTAAATCTACAAAGTAATGTGGAAGTCATGCCTTTATGGAATGCCCCCACTGATATGCCCCCTTTTGAGGTGAGGGGAAGTAGCAACTGGTATTTACCTTACCTCAAAAGGATAAGATAACCATGTAAATTGTGAATGTACCATGTAGCATATAAAAGGAACATATCTAGACTGATATGTCATTGAAGCATGATATAGATCATGCCAATGTCTAAACAGTAATAATACAAGCTCAATAAGCAAACAAAGACACACACAAGAGCACTCAAAAGCAAATAAAAAATAATGGTCCAAGGAGACCTCAAACAAGGGGCATGTTCAAATATCACAAAATCAAAGGGACATAACTTAATCAGATGTCCACAAAGTAAGAATAAAATATTCAAATGTCAACAAACAACAAACAATGACATATTCTAATGTCAAAGAAACAAAAAAAAGGCATGGGGGATGCAAACAATGGAGTGTATTCAAATGCTCAAACAAGCAAGACAATAACAAGGAAAAACACTCAAAGAAGTACACAAATGAAAGCATAAACAACCAAAATAAGCATATCATACTAGTCCCTAGATATATATGTTAGAAAAAAATGTTATGTACATAACATATCAAGTATATTATGGAAGATTTAAGCATGGATAAAGGCATGTGTAAGTACATATATGAGTTCAAACATGATAATGTAAAGTGATCATAAAGTGATATAACCTAGGTGTATTGTGATCATAGAGGTGGATGCCCCCAATGTTCTAGTGACGTGAGTAGAGGGAAAACCTAACATCTAAAAAAGTGCATATATCATGTATCTATGTATGCCTATATCATACTCAAAAGATGTGTGAAACACATGTGTATATAGGAAATACTGATATGCCATACACCAACATGGATCCAACAACATATATGTTAAGGAGCTAATAGGATATGCAAATGCTGAAAATATTTTTGGATTTTTAAAGTTTTATTTTTTATTTTTTTGGTATTATTAGAATATGTTAAAGGAAAATATTATCCTATGATCACATTCAAAGGATGTTAAAATATGTCTCCCCACTCTGAACCTAGTGTAATAAACTGGTGATGTTATCAAGGAGCATTTATAGGTGCAATATCTATCAATGTAGTATCTGTGATGCTCTGTATATGTAAAATAAGACATTGTGGTTGTGAAATAGAAATAGTAGCTGTAAGGGTTCATGAAACCCATTGGTGAATGCTATGTGGTTTGTTTGGAATAACAATAATAGGAACATGTGTAGGTGATCTAGATATTTGAATATGATGTGTATTAGATGAGGATTTTGTGGAACCCACTATGGATTTTTAATGCAATGGTCTCTCAAGTACTAACCATCTGGTAAAAGATATTAATTGTTGCTTACCTTTTTGTGGAAAATTAACCTTAGAAGGTTTGATAACTGTCTGGATATAAATTTCTTTGCATAAGTGGATGTTCATATGAAATTCTAGATATTGTAATCACCCAATTAGCATAGATGTATTTAACACACCCATGCAAAGTAGAAGGTATTGCTTAAAGTTCATGTATCTAAGGTCATCCTAATAACATATCAAAGACACTCGTGGAAGGTATAACTAAGAAGGTAGTAACCACATGGGAAGGACCCACCTATAAAGGTAAGTCAATCTCACCAAGAATCTATTATGAGGTCCCATCAAATGCTCTAATTGATTTGGTTGAAGGATGTAAATCATGATATGTATAACCTAAATGTGTAAGTAATGTCATGGTAAAAACATTCTCACTTGGACCATCATCAATCACAACATTGTGTATAAGCTGGTGGTTAAGGTATGATCGAGTGAATAAGGAATGAAGATCTGAGTAATCAACCCTAATCTCATTATCATTGAAAGTAATGGATGGTCTCTAAACCATATGAGGTGTATGTCGCGTATAGGTACCAATAATCTCATCCAATGGGTGCTCATGATGAGATAAAGGAGGGGGTGTATTATATGACATTTACACTTTTGGATCCTTCTTTGAATGATCTTGTAAAGGATTGTTAAATATTTTCTACTAATGGTGGTCACCAAGTTGTGAACCTGATTCCTTTTGAGGATCATCAAATGTAATCTTTTGGTCATCGATGAGATCTTAGATCTTATGTTTCAAGGTAAAATATATATTCATAAAATGCCCTTGGTGACAGTCACAATAAACATTCACATTATACCCTTTGGGTAAAGTTCTAATCATATCAACCTCTATAAGATGAGGGAGAGATATAAGATGACACTCTACAAGCCACAAGAGTAACAAAACATAAAACTCAAATAAACATGTAAATTGTATTTATGGTGCATTTGATAAGACAAGTCAATTAGGTTGTTGTGACACCACATTAATCATGGTTATTGCTTCTTTATTAGGCTTAGGGGGTTTGACCTTATAACTTGGTTTGATAGCAAACTTGGTATTGGATGTAGATATAGTTGGTATATTGATACATATTTAAGTTTGTTCAATGTGATAATTTTTATTTGATGATCACAAATAATGTGGCATAAAGCATCAAAAGATTTGAATTTTGTGAAAACCATAGACTCATGTAAAGGAGCAAGCAAAATTTGCTTGAAAAATATCTTGAAACTCTTTATCTGCCACATGATTGGTCATTTTAGCTAGCATTATCTCATATCTCAAGACATACTCATTAATAGGTTCATTGGTTCCTTATTTGATCTTTTTAGTTTGGGTATAATAAACCTTTTTAGTGATGTTAATAAAGAAGTGTGCCAAAAATTTATCCGTAAGGGGTTTGAAGGTGTTTATTGATTGAGTGGGTAAATTGTAGAGCCACCTTAAATCATAATCTTTTAAGCTCCTTGGAAATAATTTGGTCAAAAGTTTATCATTGGAGGCATAATAAAGGCATGCATATAAAAGGATCAGAGATGTTATTTAGAATCACCCTTTCCATCATAAAATGTGAACTTAGGTGTGAAAAAACCAATTAGTAAGGGGTACAAAGATATCTCTAACACAAGAGAACTATGCAAGACCTCGTGTGAATCAATAACACAATGAGATTTCAAATAATTTTGTTCAATATTGGTAACCTTGGTTTGAAAAAGTTTTATGGTTTGGACAAGAGATTGCACCTCTTAGTCTTTTAGGTTGGACATTTGAGAAGTCACCAAAGGAAGTGTACTCATAGGTTGGGTAGATATAGGCATTGAAATTGATATTTGAGTTGAAGGATTTAGGTTTCCCATGTAAGATGTGTCAATAGTAATTTTGAGAAATAAATTTACCTCGCCCCCATTAGATGTATGAAGTAGTAATGTGCTCAAGGGGAGGGTTATTGGTATATGGGGATGACCCATAGCTTAAATAACATGATCAATAGATGGGATTGCTTGTTCATCTATGTTTTTAGATTTTTTAGTTTCTAATATGTTTTTTTGAATTTCATCAAGATCTTCAAGGTTTTGATCAATACGCTCATAAAATAATGCAATTGTTTGCACTTGCTCATGATCTATTTGCTCATGTTCTTCTATTTCATTAGACTCATAGTTTTCATTATCACAATCTTCTTCTATGATAACCTCATCAGTATATTTTTCATTCTCAACATTGGTATCATCATGATCCATATGATTTGGTTCCTCGTTACTTTTGGACATCTTAGGTGGTAAGAGGGGAAGCTCAATATTTTCAATAGGCATGCCTCCAAATCTAGGGATGCACCTAGGTTGAATGTAAAATAATATAAAAAATAAATGAAAATTTACAACCTAAAACCCTATCTAATTGAAAACCCTAAAAATCATAAAAAAATTCATTCATATGAATAGGGTTCACCAAATGTTTAACCCTAAAATCTGTGAACTAAGAATTTGACTCAAGAGAGGGGGTTAGATAAAGTGTTAGTTCAAAATGAAAATAACACGCTAACAATCATGACATCTCTAGGCCTAGACACTAGGGAGAGCTTGGTAACAAATATACATATGAAAGCAACAATTAAAACATGAAAGAAACCTTCCTTCACCTTCGTTGGAGATTTTAAATGGTTTGTAGAGTGGCTTGCTCAGCCTGTACATCAAAAAATCTTCATCAATGGAGTTGTTTGGCTCCTGCTCTCCTTAGCACATTTGGCTTGTGATGGATTTGGCTTGGATCAACATCTGGGCATGATAAAACTATACTAAATGAATTTTAAACTCATTTAAGCATTATTAATTTACACTATCCAAGCTTAAAATTATGAGTGTGAGGCCTTGTATTTATAGATTTTTGCAAATGATCATAATGAACCTGAACCGTCTATCTCAAAATAAATATGTGTGGCTAAGAATCCATTCAATTATGGAGGCTAGAATGAATAAATGCCATCATAAATATTTGGGATTGAAAGGCATGGGAGGGCTTAATTAGATATTTATTGTATTTATGGCTTAGGAATGCCTTCCAAAAAAATAATGTCACCTAATGATGCAAAAACTGATAATCAATTTCCAAAAATAAATATTCAAAAAAGTTCAATGAAATTTTTAATTAGGCTCATGATTTATCGATTTTGGTGCAAATCTTGGCAATTGGTGCTCAAATTGATCAAAATGTCATATTATTGGCTCAAAATTTGACTATATTAGAATTGGAAGTCGATGTTAGATGCATTATAACTGTTATCCCATTTATAATTTGCCAACATAAAATAACAAAGACACGTGTGTCATGTAAAAAAATTGGTAGAAAAGAGCATTTCGGAGCACCTAGGTGCAAAATCATCATTTTGACTCAAAATGATTTGATCAAAGTTAGTTGTCTCATAAAATGCATTACCTCATTTAGGGATACATTAGCCAAAATTGACACTTGTATATGATAAATTCGATCCATTAAATGCATATTTAATTTTTTAGGCCAAATTGTGATATTTGATAGAAATTGGTTTAAAGCTTGATTGGAGGTTATTGGTGGCCATTTTTAGTGTCTATAGTTTTCCCTTATTTGGGAAGGCATTGCAAGCTATAGGCATAGTAATGTCTTTTCAAATAATGAGTAAAGGCCTGTATACCAAAAAAAAGATGACGATTGACGAAAAAATTTCAAATGGTGTTTGGGAAGCCTAGGATGATGCCCCCTCGAGGGAGTGGTTGTCACATATGTGGATGGACGGTCCCTAGAAAATAAACAAGAAGAAAGATGGAATTAACTCATGGTTGAGATTAGTCCAAATGAGAAAATGATTGCATGCATTAATTTAAAAGGTATTGATTTGCCCAAAGGCAATTATAATCAAGAATAAAAGTCAAAATAATGATTTGCCCATAGATGGTTATAATCACTAAGAGGACCTAGATTGGCTAAAGATGATGTTTGATATGGTTGTGCCCCAGTTAGGGTGATTTTTCAAGCTTAAATCAAGGATAGAACATGTTGCACAAATTAAAGATGAGCGGGCACAAATGTAGATGTGATAGTTTAATGACTAAAGAAGCCACAAATAACCAGGCATATGAAGATGCAAAGTGATGAAAGAGATGGATAAAAAAATGAGATTGATCAATAGAAAATATTTAGTTGTACCTGCAAATGAGGAGATGTTCATCCTAATTAGCAATGATACAAATAAAATGGCTAATGGGTTGATTTGATCAAGATGGGTGGAAGGATTTACCAAGGTACCAAGGAGAAACTTCTACAGCTCCATTGCTTGTAGACCTTCTTGAAGCTAATTTTTGGTGTAGCATGTGATGGTGAGCATCATGATAGAACACCATGAGGACTTGGCCAAAATATTCATAATGACTAACTCCTGATCTAATACTCCATTAAAAATAATGCACCAATGATAAAAACCATGATGATGATGTTGATGTATGAATATGGATGGACCCAGGAATAATATGCATAAGGAATCACCCAATGAACACATATAGACTGAGTCAAGGTAACAATACTAAAAGTAAACAAACAGGCAAGCACACAAACAAATAAAGAAACAAACAAAATACAACAAACACATAAACAACTTGAAATAAAAAAACAAACAAATAGCCTAAAAAGAAAAGCAAAAGAAAGCATCATAACAATGACTTTGCCCCAGTAGGACAGATCGAGGATAACTAACTAGGCTTAGACAAGACAAATGTTATTAGATTTTGAAATATTGGATTGTTTTTGGAATTTTGAGATATCTTGACTCGTAAGAGAATGATAAGATACCTACTTGTAAAATGGTGAGAGCATTTGGCTTAGTTTGATCACAAAATGGTGAGAGCATATGGAAAGGGGGACTGAAGTGACCTTAACATGAATTGACCATAGCCTACATAGTCCCAAAATGACCTCAAGTCATAGTAATTCCATCCACACAAAAGGCATAGAGAAACTGACTAGGTCACAATAAGTTCTCAAATCTGGTAAATGGCCAGTCAAATGGAAACAACAATGGCAAGGTGATACGACAATGATCAACAAATTTTGCCCCTAATTTGCCCATAGGTGGTTATAACTAGGATATAATGGGTCAGATAAATGATATTAATTTTCCCATAGGTGGTTATAATTAGTAGCAAGACCGATGATACATTGATTTACCCCAACAGGCGATATAATCAGGCTCACATAAATAAATTTGATATAAGATGAAAAATGAAATATATCTTGTCAGATCAACTGTCACACTACTTTTATATACTGTCATTGAAACATGAATTTGATATATTGGTGAAATTGGATTAGAATCCCCTCATAAAAATTTGCGAGAAGAACCAAAGGAACCAAAATCAAAATAGGATCAGGTAAGATGGCTTAAAACAAGCTTGGGTCTAGATAGGAATGGTATGATAGGATGGTATAGTCTTGCTTAGGATAATGATGGGTTTTGATAGATTTGATAAGATGGTAAGAGGGTTACCCCTAAGTGATGGGGTGATTTGATGGGTATGCAACAATGGTAAAAGGAATGTTAAATGAAAATGGTATGATAGATGTTTTTGGTTGATGATGGTTGGTTGTTTTTTTGTGTGTTTGGCCTGAGATGGTAAATGACATATGATTCTGTTGTTACTACTAAAGTGAAGATGCACATCTTGATCATCAAATGATATAAACAGAATAAACAATCATGTTAATTGCTAGCCCACACCTCATCTGAATAGTTATTCTATCAAGAACTGGCTACATATTTGGATGCTCATGATGTTGTGATCCTTGATCATCGATTCTATTTCCATCAACCATTGAGACAAAATATCTTTGTATCTTCTCCAAAGGAAGTGTGGCCATGGATCATAATAAGGATAACTATTGAATAATAGGTTTGATTGGGAAATGGAATGGTGGATGATAATGGAATGTATGCTGGTTGGGGAACAAATGAAGATTAGGATTTTTAGGCATACACAATATTATTGATTTCAAATTTGACATAATTTTAGATGTGGTGGGGTCGAAGACTTTTGATATTCTCTTAATAAGACCACTAGATATTTCTATTGTTTAGGCCTGAGAGTAGCTACCATCTGATTAGACTGTAGATAGGAAGTTATTTTGATTTGATATTTGATTTTGATTTCATCAAGTAATGAAGAATTTTTGTGCTAAGCTATTGGCACCTCAAAGAGGTTTCTGCCAATGAAGTCTTGATTGTTTCATAATTCTTTCAAAAAGGTTTGACTAAAGAACATTGAATTTTTACTTTGATTATCTTCTAGTGCCTTTAAAAAGGTTTCACTAGAAGATGTTGAGTTTGAACTTTGATTGTCCCATAGTGCCTTTGAAAAGGTTTCACTAGGCAATGGTTTTTTTTTTACATTACTTTGGTCTTGGCCTCTTTATTCTTCTTCAACTAATATGTCACCATGGATGCAGTTTAACAAGGTATGATTTTTTTGATCCCAATCGACACTTGTCGAAGGTGGAATGTCAATAATATGGCTATGCTAGTTGATGCTAATGAAATGTGGAACGGTAATGGAATGGGGGAAGGCAACACAATCCTCGTAGAAGATACTAGGAGAACTTATGTTGAAGCTAAAATAATCATCTTCAAAAACCATACAAGGATCATAAATGTATTCAAATTAATCTATAAGGCATGCATAACTAATGTTGTAACAACTACAAACATATTTTGATTTTGAATTTGATTTCAACTCAAGGGACTTTGAATATGATGTTGAGACTAACTTTGATTTTGCTTCTGATGTTAAATCTAATGTTGGTTCAAGAATAAAACCTGACACTAGTTCTAATTCTTCATCTAATAGGTATTCTATTGTAATGATGTCTTCTTGCATGTTTGGTATTGGATAAGTAACACCCTGTGATGGCATGGTGGGTTCCATAGAGATTGATTTTTCAAAGTGAGACTCCTCAAAGATAGGGAAAAATTCAAGAGACAACTCCTCAAAGACTAGTTTGTCAGAGGGAGGCTCTTGAAAAATAGGCATATGGTCGAGATAATGTTTGCCTAAAGGTGGTTATAATCATTAAGAAGTGACTCAACAAAGGTTGGCTTATTAGAGTGAGACTCCTCAATAACATGTATAGGATCTAAAGGTGATTCATCATAGGTTGACTTATCACAAATGATTTTTTCAACAAAAACATCTTGGATCAGTTGGTTCTCTTGACCTTGGTTTTCAATGAGTTGGAAAATATCAGTATTAAACATGGCTTGGTCTTCAAATGATTGGTTTGGTTGAGGGATTGATTGGATTGGTACTAGACAAGGAATGACCTATGGTTGGATAATGATAAATCATCATGGATCTTGATTTTTGAGCCAAATAATGAAGCCCTAAAATGTTAACAATAGGGTGGTGTGGAGCTTGATTGCTTGCACAAGCCAAAGGACTAGGTCTTAGAATAACGAAAGGGCATTGTGGAGCTTGATTGTTTGCAGAAGCCAAAGGAAGAAGTTATAGAAGGATAACGTTAGGGCATCATAGAGCTTGGTTGCTCACACAAGCCAAAGGATGAGGTCTTGATATAGAAATGGTGTGACATTATGGAGCCTGATTGCTTGCATAAGCCAAAGCATCCGACTCCTCATAAACCATATCATCCCAATTAGAGTTTTGAGTTGGATTGTAAGTTGATTACTGAATTTGATCCCCATATG
This sequence comes from Torreya grandis, assembly GCA_037957365.1. Taxonomy (NCBI): domain Eukaryota; kingdom Viridiplantae; phylum Streptophyta; class Pinopsida; order Cupressales; family Taxaceae; genus Torreya; species Torreya grandis. The sequence continues at coordinate 1,379,757 of JARHVA010000513.1, read as the reverse complement.
AAGTATTGTAAGCAAAATAATAAAACTCCTTACAAAATTTAACCCCATAGGGGTTTCTAGTCAAATTTTGTGCGGTCATTCTATCATAATTTGGATTGTAGATGACTCCACCGTAAGTGTATCTAGACATATCCACATCACTGAAGAACGCTCTAAAAATAAAAAGGCTTAGAGTTTTGCAGCGTTTGAAAAACTATGTCCAAAGGATAAATGGCTTAAACTTGGTCTAACTTGGTCAAAAGGGGTAGAGCTGTATCTCCAAAATGGTTTATGCTAAGACTTGGTATAAAATAATCTAACATCAAATATCTAACGTTAAAATGTCATACACATAAAAGATCAAGCATCTAAATAAAAATTGGAATGTCAAAAGTCTAGGTCAAAGTGTTCCAAACAAGGTCTAAACTAGGAAAAAGAAAAGAGTTGCTAGGTCTTTTGTCCAAATGTGAAGTTCAAGGCTAGGCTAAAATTGGTTGTGTTAGGACTTTTGGCCAAAAAACATCAAAAGCTAAACTTGAAATAAGGATGATGTGATTTGATTTAATCTAACAAGTTTGGAAACAACTTTGATATAGACCTGGCACACAGAATCAAACATAAACATGATCAATTGATATAGGCCACAAGGCAAAAGGCACCTAGAGAAAAGACCGTGCTTTCTCAAATAAAGGCACAAATAATGATTAAGATAGGCTCTAAGAATAAACAAACAATAGTTTTTAAATTTGGATAATCAATTAATTGAAGTTGCACAACCCAAAAGAGAAAGATCTGTGTATTAGCCCCTATAAAGTGAGGTCTAAACAGAAATCAATCAATGTTTGAAATCAAATTTGACAAGGTTAATTGAAAACTCAATGTTTGAAAACTATGATTTTGATGACAAAACAAGCTAGACAAGATTAGACAACATGACAGTGTATGAACAAGGTCCAAATGACATATGTGACATGGTTTTGGTACAAGTCAAATGAGTTTTAAAACAATTTGAGAAACATAACGATGTAAGCAAGCTTTAATGATGTGATCAATGTTATGTTTTAAAGACTCAAAGACACATACTTGATATCTGATTTGGGTAGTATAACGATACCTGCATCAATCAATTGGCACACACAGAAATAAGTTTAGCAAAAAATTATAAGCCACAAGTGTGGTATAAAATAGCCAACATAACACCTCTTTAAAAAGAGTGGCATATAAACAAATTAGTTTGTATGTGGCTATAAATAAACACATAAGTTTTAGTCTCAAAACACCAAGCAAGAAAAAGATAAATGACCATAAGCAACTAAAAAATCATCCTAAATCCTATCAAGGGTGTAGCAAAGTGGGGATGACTAAAACTAATTGGTTTTTTATCGTCTAGATAAATCTCATGTCGATCGACTTTCATGCCAGCAAACAAGAGAAGTAGCACATCATTTGGATTCACGTCATACAACTTGTTGTAAAAAGGTCTTACCCTTTTTATAACCACTACATCCATCACTTGCTCAGTGTAGTGTGATGTCTAATATACTCAAACGTTTTGAGCTTAACCTCTATTAATAAATATGGTTTAACCGCTCAAACCACCACCCTAGTGAGGGGATCCCAATTTATATACCCCCATCAGGGAGAGAGGTTGAAGATAATGCTAGGAGATGAAGCCCCAAGTCAAAACTTCCCTATAGAATTTATGAAAGGTAATGAAGTCCCCTTCACAATCTAAGATGTAATGAAAGAAAAACTAAGTAAAAGAGTTTTATAGTTATTTCTAGATCACCCAATCTATATGGGTCTTGGGAAGAGCTTTCACAACATCTCTTTTATGCCTTTGGACTAAGGCAATTTACAATGAAGATGGTGTTGTTGATCCCATGAGTTCCTTATAGGGAACAGGGGGAGAGCATACACACACAACTTCCTTTTTTCTCAAATAAATCTAACTAAGTAAACAATTATTAACTTGCATAAAATAAAAACTTGGAAGTGAATTCAATTATAGAGCACTAAAACGAAATATTTGGTGGAGTTTTTTGGTCCTTTGGCCTTAAGTTGTAAAGCTTTAACAGAACGAGAATAAAACTATTCAAGTAAACACCCTAAAAATTTTCTTTAAGCACCAAATGAAAGATTTTTAATTCTTTTTAAGCATTCCTAAAGAGGTTTACAAAGCTCTAATTAAAATGATTTGGCACTTTTCAAATGGGCCCTGCAAGGAAATGGTCAGAGTGTTGTTTAGCTTTGAAGCACTTTTTTAAATAAAACAAGCAAACTTGAAAAGTATGCTCTTGGGTTTGGATGACCTGTCGACCTGAAGGCAAAGCCTCAAGAAAGCAAACTCATTAGATTAGACTTGGTTAGTAAAAATATCAATAAAACCTATAAGGCAAGGATTAAATAAAGAAAACACAATTCAATGAAACCAAACAACTACTATTAGAAACATTAAAAAGGTTCAAACTCTTATTTCAATATTTTATGAAAAATATATAGAACTTGAAGCTAAACTGATAGCATATTTTGAAAATTTAAGAGAAAACACATGGTTTTAAAAAAAATCATAAAAAATGGAGTCCGTATGACCCCAAACCAAGCTCTGAAAGATAGCTTACTAGCTCTCGAGTTTGTACATTGCAATATCATGACTCCATAGTGCAAAACTGCAACTCACAGTGTAAAAATGTGATTGCAGAGTCACATGATTACAATATCATAACTATAAAGTCATGGGATTACAATATCATGACTACAAAGTTGTTATATTACAATATCATGACTACAAATGATGATATCACAACTTACGAAATCGTGGTATTACAATATCATGACTGTCAAGTTATAGTATTGCAATATCACAACTTGACTTGCAGACAAAGAACTCGTTAGTCTAAAAACCTAGTTAAATGCAATATCGCTACTATAAGACAATTATGACTGTGTTAGTTATGGGTTTGTGGTCCAAAGGACATTATTTCAACTCCACAATGACAAAACTGTTACTTCCAAAAAATGTGTTTTTACTCAAAATTTTCACTTTTTTTGCTCCCACGCTCCAAGATTCTGAATGAAAATGGTTAGCAGATTACTTGTAGGAGCTATTTGATCAAATTTGTGGGGCTAGGTCCCATCAAACATGCCATTATGTGAACTAGGAATTTGACTCAAGAGAGGGGGTTAGATCAAGTGTTAGTTCAAATTGAAATCAAAATGAAAATAACACACTAACAAACATGACATCTCTAGGCCTAAACACCAAGGGGAGCTTGGTAACAAACATATATATGAAATCAACAACTAAAATGTGAAAGAATCCTTCCTTCACCTTCCTTGGAGCTTCCAAATGGTTTGTAGAGTCATTTGCTCTGCTTGTGCATCAAAGAGTCTTCATCAATAGAGTTGTTTAGCTCCTCTCCTTAACAGCTTTGGCTTGTGATGGCTTTGGCTTGGCTCAAAAATCGGGCATGATAAAACTATACTAAATAGATTTTGAATTTATTTAAGAATTATAACTTTACATTATCTAATCTTAAAATTATGAGTGTGAGGCCTTGTATTTATAGATTTTTGTAAATGATCAGAGTGAACCTGAATTGTCCATCTCAAGATGAAGATGCGTGGCTAAGAATCCATTCAATTTTGAAGTTTAAAATCAACAAATGCCCTCATAAATATTTTAGATACAAAGGCATGGGAGGGCTTAATTAGATATTTGTTGTATTTATGGCCTAGGGATGCCTTCCCAAAAAATGATGTCACCTGATGATGCAAAAACTCATAATCAATTTTAAAATATATATATTCAAAAAATCTCCATGGAATTCTTAATTAGGCTCATGATTCAAATTAATTAACCTTAAACACGATTTATTAATTTTGGTGCAAATCTTGGCAATTGGTGCTCAAATTAATCAAACTAGTCAAAATGTCATATTATTGGCTCAAAATTCGACTAGATTAGAATTGGAAGTCAAGATTAGATGCATTGGAACCGTTATCCCATTTAGAATGTTGCCAACACAAAATAATGAAGACACATGTCTCATACAAAATATTTGATAAAAAAGAGCATTCCAGAGCACCTAGGTGCAAAATCGTCATTTTGACTCATAATGATCTGATCAAAGTTAGCTATCTCATAAAATGCATTTCCCCATTTAGGGATACATTGGCCAAAATCAACACTTGTATATGACAAATTTGAAATATTTAATGCATTTTAGTGTTTTTAGACCAAATTATGATATTTGATAAAAATTAGTTTGAAGCTTGATTGGAGGTTATTGGTGGCCACTTTTAGGTGTCTATAAAATCTAGATGTGGGGAATCTAAGGATAGAGGGGTAGAGATAGCCTAGGGCACAAGGGTGGTAGACTATCTCTAAAGTAGTCTAATTATTTGTGAAACTTATATAAAACATATACTAAATTTATTATGTTGAGATGCTAAAGATAAAAAAATATAATTATGTAAGATATTACACTGATAATGAAAACAAGATACTTAGCTAGTTTTGATGCTAATACAGATTTTGATTTAGAATAGGTAGAAAATGGATTGGATCTAGATTTTGAAATAATTGCATGATTCTAAAAATTATGCCTTTGTAATCTCAGATACTTGTGTCAACCTGACATAATTGTGTTGACGCTAGTATATAGCTTGGACACAACTGTCAATTACATAATACTTAATGAAACTAGATGTGACCACCTAGATGCTTATAGGTTTTGTGTCACATTTTCTTTGGTGTATTTAGATCTGTGTCATGACTACCGCTCCTTGTAAAATAATAAAACCCGAGTTCTTCATCTTCATATTGGCTATGGAAAAAATGGGTTGGTGGGCACATAGTGTCAAGCTTCCCCAAAGACCCCTCTATCAATGAGCATTGTTTATATAGCCAATACTCTGAAGAGGGCCTTAAACTTATGTAGTTTTCCCCTACGTGTTGGCTTGAATATGAATCATGAAATGTGTGATAAGCAATTACAATAATGACCTAGCTTGTAACTTGAAAAATATGGCTCTCAGGTTGCTCCTTCAATACCTTTGACCTGTAGATATGTTATTCCTATGATTGATATAGAAATAAGAGAATAAGGAAGCTTTACTCATTTGAGCGCTTGATAAAATGCTTTTGGTAAGTTGCCTTGTGAGTTGTTAAGAGTTTTCAGTTTTGTGCTAAGTGAGGAATGAACGAGGGTTGATTTTATATTTATACCAATCCCTTTTAAGAATATATCACATTAAAACATTTAGGCTAACCATAGGAATACATTTTATTTATAAATTATATGACTTTAGGGCACTAAACACTTGCATTAGGGTAGGACACTTGTGTCGACATATGCATCTGACTGGTATGCAAGTGTCTGGGTAGTTATAAAACATGTGTAGGTCCAGAATTTGTAGAGATGAAAGATAATCAAGTTTATAACAATCTAGGTAAGATAAAAGACTCGAGTCATCAAAATAATATTGGTCAAATTAAGAGATTGATCTGTAAACTCCACTAATAAACTCTTAAGTGAAATTTTAAAAGTACGAGTTCTCAATTTCTCAACTTATAAGATGTTGGAATGATTAAAAACTGATGAAAATCTGATCTAAATCAAGTTTCAAAATTGAAATAAAGGTGAATTGATATATCACATCAATTTTCCAATTGAAACCGTCAGATTTTTTAAATTCTTGATTTTATCCAATTTACCGTAAATGATCAAATGAGTAATTTTTGCATTCTGATTAAAATTTGAATTATAATCTGTAAATCAACTAAAAATGAAATGCAAAACTGAATTCAAAGATCAAAACACATAAATTGTTTATGGGGTTCGAAAATTCCTACGTCCCCGAGTTCGTATAGAACTGATCCATTAATTGTTGCTAAATTTGGAAGCCAAATAATACTTACAAACAATAAAAGATCATATCTCTCTATAATAATAGTGATCAGAGCTTTGAAAGACCTTGGCTGACTCAGCACGTCCTTCACCTTCCTGAATCACACGAAGAGGCTTCTCCAAATCAAAATTGCCAACTTCTATAGCTCAAAATGGCATCACCAATTCTCCAAAATGGGTAAATGAATATACTGCACAGAGCATATTAGAATTCTAAAAAACTTTATAGTTTACTCTGAGCTCTGATTCAGCCTCTAAGGCTCCAAAATGACCAAATACTGTAATCGGGTCTATAATCTCCAATACACAGTCGGCTTTTTGTGTGTATTCAAGTATAATTTCATCCACAACTAAAGTGGTCAAGGTCTTATCCTTTTAGGTGGCATGTCAGGGGTTCAAAATTGGCCAACCTCCTTTTTAGGCGCTTTGACTTCTTCTCCCTCCATTTTTGGCGCTTAGACTAATTCATTATCCCACATGGCTACGTGGAAGGCAGTTTGCATGCTTTAAAAGCTTAAGTGCCTCCTTGGAATGTGTCAACGTCCCCTTTCATGGGAGACTTGGGTGCAAGACTTCTTCATGCACATTGGTCAAAACTCCAATCTTAGCATATACGCTAGCCTTGTCCTCTTCTCATGTGCCACGTGGCATGCATTTGTGACCTATTCTCAAGATTTTTTGACTCGGCATATGTGTGTATTCTCCCATGTGATGTAACCAAAAGTTTATATGAACACTTGTTGACTGCGACTTGTCGCCACCTGATTGGTCCACTTGGCGTGCCCTCATTGCGCCACGTCATCTTATGACACCAAATTTTTCCCTGTCGAACCAAAACTTCAACGGCCTATAACTTTTGTATACAGTGTCTGTTTTGTAAACCGCAAAAAGCATCGAAAAGCGCTCGACGAGATCTACAGTGTGCCACCACTAAAAATCAAACTTGAAACCATTATTAGAACTCAATTTCTGATCAAAGATAAACAACTAGGCATAAAGAGAGAATGCATGTGAGCCTTTTAACATCGAAAAAGGTCTAAAAGTTGAAGTTACATCCATGATATGTATTTAACAAGTAGACAAGAATAAGGTGTTATATAATTCAGAAATAATGTCTACAAAATGCAACAATGAGGAATAAAGAAGTCAAATTTACTGAAGTTGTTGATGAAAAGGTTAATGAAGAAGAGCAACCCACTGCAAACGCTGAAGGTGTTGTAGGTCAAACAAAAAATGCAAATGCAAATTTAATAAATGTTGAAGGTGTTGAAGAGGTTACAAATTTAACATTAAGTTTCAATCAAGATGGTTTAAATCTGCTTATGCAAAAAAGTTGAGTATAATGGATGAGGGAGTGAGCACCAAATATTAGCCTCAATCAAAAGGGAACATCAATAAATTGTAAATGAAATCAAATGTATTTAATTTGATATCTAATGCATTGAAGTGTATCAATAAATGTAATAAATGTACAAGTATTCAGTTTGATTATGTAATGTAGTTAAATTTATTTGATATCTACCATCCAGTCTGCAAATGGATCATAAGCTTAATGAAAATTAAAAAGACTTTCACCTAGAAATGAGCACCCCATTGTTGTTCTTTGCTCTTGAATTTGAAATCTATCATCATTACCCATAGGTAACAAACATCAACTATAAATAATAGAAGTAATAGAGTTGAGCATTACAAAATTCATAAAAATAACTATATGAACATTCTCAACTTCATAAACATATACTGTGTTAAGAAACACAATGAGAAAAAAGTAAAATTTTGCAAACATAACAAGTGTCAATAAATATAATGTATGTAAAAAATTCGTGAAATGAACAGCCCAACAAAAATTCACCCTTTACAATAATTCAATTTATGTAAAAAAATAAAAATACATGAATATAATATTTGACAATATTATGGAAAAGCTACCAACAACATTGACAATAGAATGGAAAACATATCAATGTGTCAGACAAACATATCAATAACAGAATAACATATCAATAAGACAATAATATAATGAAAAATGTGAATGAATATCACAACATATTAGTAACACATCAACATGATTTTACAGTAGGATTTGGTTTGATAGAATTGACTCAACATTTAGTGGTATGTTAATGTAATTCTTATTTGTGATAGAAAGACATTAACATTTATTGCAATGTGAATCAGAACCTTTAAAGCTTCCATCCACATACTAGCAAACAACCCTTCGTTGCATAGTAATGACCCGTATTAATAACATTTACTGGTATGTTAATGAAAACCATAATTTTTGTACAGAGACAATAACATTTACTGTTATGTTCATGAAAACTATGATTTTTATATAGAGACAATAACATTTAATGATATTTGAATGAAAACTTTCAAGGCTTCCATCCACATTCCAATAAATGTTCACTCTTCTAACGACGTTAGTGTAAAACATACAAACAACACTTATGGTAAAGCATATAAATATAATTTTAAAAATGCTAATGAATGCCAACAACAATAATTCACATTAACATATACATAAATTTCATGGTTTCCATCCACATAGCAAAAAATGTTCAGTAAGTTAATGATAACAACATATGAAAAGCACAATGACATGATTCCATAGAAAGAATTTGTTTGACACATCTAACTCAACATTTACTAGTGTGTTAATAAAATTCTTAATTTCGATAGAAAAATGGTGACATTTATTGGTATGTAAATGGAAACCTTTAGGGTTCCTTCCACATAACAATAAATTTTCAGTCTTACAAACACACTTGTCTTTCAACATGACACTTCATTTTATATTAATGACCAATATCAATTTCGCTTTGTGTCTTATTTCACAATATTATAAGCCAATGATAAAATAACATGTTTATTTGAAAATTATTAATGGTCAAAATTTTTAAACTAGGAGGTTTAAGTTTGCATGCTCAGGTGAGCCCACTAGATTAGTTGAAGGAGGTCACAACAAATCCTGGCCTTACTTCTCCAATCATTATATAATATAAATTTACAAGCAAGGAAATATAAATGTGTTGTATATATAGAAAACACATTAATATAAATTTAGAAGAGTCTAATTTTCAATACAAAAATGATAATGTTTATTTGTATGTGAATGAAAACTTTCAGGGCTTACATCCACAACAAAAATTGTGCAGTAATTCAATAACAACATGACTTTCATCCACACAAGAGAAAGGGGCCAATTATTGGATAGGGTCCAATAGTTGAGATTGTAGATGTGACTTCCCACAATTTAGATTTGCCTCTCGGATGACCTATTTAGACTTAAAAAATGTTAAACTACCTAAATTCAAAATTACAAGCTAGGAAGTGGTGTAATATAAAATATGTTAGACCCGAAAGTTATGGGTCCCAATTATTGTTCCCTTTCCCCTACCTATAAATTTTATACGAATAAAAATATTAATTTTGATACAAAGACAATGGCATTTACTGGCATGTGAATGTAAACCTTCGGGGCTTACATCCACATACCAATAAATGGTAAGTCTTCCAACCCGTGTTGTGTAGGAAAATACAAATGAACATAAAACACACTCAAACATGATTTCAATAAAATGCACATAGATTATATACACACACCAACATGAATTTATAAAACCTCCAAGGCTTCCATTAAAATAAAAACAAATCTGGAGTTAGATGGGAATGAAAATAGGCCAATGATGTGGGTTCAGCTGTGGGTAACGTTTCATCCCTCCAACATGGAACTTCTTTGCATATTAATGAGACGTGTCTTCCAACATGGTCGTAGAATTCAAAAAACTATATAAGTTGATACAAAACAATAATATTTACTGCTTTGTGAATGAATACCTTGATGACCGCCATGAACATAACAACAAATGTTGAATCAAATGTGGAGCCACACAAAAAAACCATGCACATATAGGGCATAATAATACTAACATGCACATGATAGGAAATAAGAACACAGTTATGGATTTAATTATAGGTAACACATATGTGTGTAACGTATCATCACTCTATTAACATATCACTAAACGTTTAGTCAGATGTGAAGGCACACAAAAAAACTATGAACATCGAAGGCCCAATAACAATAGGTAATTGTCATCCGTCCATAATGTTGATGGAAATTCTTTTGTGAAATGTTGCATGGTTGAGATCTTTTGGGTAGGTTCTATGGGCATTTAGGGGGAGAAACTACGCACTAATAGAAATGTTACCCACAACTTTCATTCTTGTTTGACACAAAATTGGCTATCTTTATAGGAAATAACACACTTGCACGTAGTGATCTATCCCTCCATTTTATCGATAAAAATTCATCTCTAAAACAGTACATGTTTGACAAATTTCAGGTAGGTTCCATGACAATCTAGGGGGAGGAGGTAAACAAAAAGATAGGGAGATATGTTTGTTGATGGTGCGTATGATGACATTAACTTGCCACATTAATGGAGGAAAACTCGACAAGCCATGCGAAAAATGGCAGAGTCATGTGGCTAAAACCAGGAACATAAAAGGCAAACAAAAAAACATGAACATAAAAGGCACTTAAAAAAATCTAGAAACATAAAAGGCACACACAAAAAAACATTAATAGAGAATGCATAATAACAATAACAATTAAGCGAAAAGAAAAGAAAATACAACTATGGGTTCAGTTCCAAAGAACACACTGGTGTGTAACATTTCATCTCTCCATTCTATTGACGAAAATCCCTTTGTGAAATACAATATGGTCGAGAACTTTCAGATACATTCCATGGCCATTTAAAGGGAGGAGATATGTAAAAGTGGGATTGTGTCCCTAATAAATTTGATAGAATGAATACCCTTCAATCCTCAACACTCCAATGATAAAATATTCTATACACTAAATCCATTTAAAAGCAAAATTTTAATCCAAAAAAAAAAAGGACCACCTCAAAATGAGGGATCCCTTCGCCCATGTATAAATTTATATTTTCTTCTCGTTGGAGAAGATCGCAGGGACCCCAATTTGAAATTTAATTTATACCTCGCACGGTATAAAAACTCCCCCAAATATGCTTAAACTGCAGCTTTAAAATATGAAATATAACTTGGAGGTCAAGATAGTAAAAAGTAGCAACGGAAACCAAAGAAAGCTTAAGAATGCGAAGCCTGGGGCCAAACAAAACATGAGAACTGGTTTGCAGGGTCTTATTTTTTCGGTATCCTTTGTGCATTACAGGTAAGTGCCCTCAATAATTTCTATGGTTTTATATCTTTTGTCTGAACGGGGTATTTGTTCTCAGATAAGTTGAATGATATATCAAATTCTTTTTAATCTACCAATTTCAATTTTGTAATAGGATTCATTTCTTTTGTATATCAACTGACCTTACACTGCCTTCAAACAGTCTGGCAATTTCTTTGTTCCTTAGCATAATTTATTAAGTTTTAAAATAATAATGTATAAATGAATATTAGTTGTTTGTTTTTGAGCTTACCCATCTCTTTATCATTTGATTTGTGCTTGACTCAATAAGCCCAATTGATGTGTCCGATTTGGCCACTACTGAACGAACCCTGGTAATGTGTTCGATTGTTAATGACTACCATGGAACAGATACCTGGAACTAAGATGTTATACAGAAAGACATAAGACTCCTATTCCCTCACCCATGGGCCACAAATGAGCCCATTCCCGGGGTGACACATGCTTTGGATGTCAGATTTATTGGGAAGTCATTTTGTGTGAATCCAAGCTGTGACCCAGAGGTGGCAGTATACTTTTTCATTGCCGATCAACTATTGAATCACAGCCCTGAGCCCTTAGACAAAAGCCCTATTGATGGCTAAGAGAGAAAGGAAGGAACAATATAAATTTTTACGAACAAGCAAGTTGAAGTTATTCCCCCACATGATTCGGTTATGGAGTAGGCAAAATGTGGCACGTATAATCCTTGAGTGGCCTTATAGTATTTCTTGTTAGTTATCCTTAAAAGGGGTTTATGGATTTCTCTGACCTAATAATGCCTATATAAATATGGAGTGGGACTTCATTTGGAGTCGCCATCGTCGAATTTGTATTCTGGATTATTGCTTTTGGAGTTTAGCCCTCAAAGTGGCTTGGCTTCCATATTCTAGTATTTCACCATCTCAGGGTTTATTTGTCATTTCAGATCCGCCCTGCTATTGTAATTCTGCTCTATTTTGTTATTATGCTGTGGATGGCCACTGCTTTTAAGTTTTGATTGTATCTTTGTTATTTCACTTGCAAAATTTGTAAATATCATTACATAAAAATAACTAGTCAAAATTGATGAAAAGATTTCCATCAACTTAAAAACAGAGTATTTAAAACTAAATCTATGAAGTGGTAGTTATAGAACCAATTAAGAGAGGGTAGACCTAAACGGGTAAAGCCAAGAGAAGTTAGTATATATAAAAACTATGAAGTACAAATAAGTTCTATAAGGGAGATGCCTCTTGTAGAAAGGAACCACCTACAGAGCCAAGAGAAACCTCCCTGTGGATATTCATTTCTCTACTTAGAATCGTGGTTCAATAGTGAGTTAAGTAGGTTTGATCGGATGATTAGGCTCTAGAGGTTGCCATTGGGCAAGCAGCGCTTACATTAATCTTTTTAATCATCATATTTTTGCTCCATGTGGGCCCTAACACCAATGTTGGACTATATTTTGAAGGGGCGCCCTGGGGTGTCAAACACCTACGGATGTAGTCTTAGCATGGAGTCCATTTTCATGTTTTGCAAAGAACAGGGTTTACTTCCGTAACTAATAAATATAGTCACTCTAATGAATTGTATTGGCAGATTGAAGCAAGCGCTTCCAGATGCATGCTGTCACATTTCATTTATCTTAGAGTAGTAGTCCTTTGCTCGTGAACTTGAATTCCTTCTAAGTTTTGCACTCTATTCAAGTGGGCTCTCTTCACCGTTCTTAGATACACAAATGCACACTGATTTTCCTTTTTTCAATTATTTTGGTTACTCTAATATCGTTTTAGATTGTCCAATGTTATGAAGTAATTTGTTTAGAAGAGTCTCATTTGGAAAATGTCTTATAGAATGGCCTACCTTATACATTATAGTATTCTAGAAATGTAGTCTGCAGGCTAATGCTGACGCAGCCTGTCTGTTGCAACCTTTTTCAATATTTTCAAGTGTGCTAAAAATGAAGCGGTTCATGTTAAACATCAATTGTGCCATATCTGTGTTATTTCAACATTAACTCTAAACAGCACTTTTACCACAACTCAAATCTTACAAATTATGCAACGATGATAACTCACCATGTCAGAATCAGAAGCAAATAGGGCTTTAGAAAGGCATGTTGTAAATTGGTATGAAAGTTTAATCTCAAGCAGAAAATGCGCAGTTATGTCCACAATTTCCTTTTGAGATTTTTGCAGGCTCAGAAATTCAGAATGTGCTCAAATCAAATTTTGTTATGATGGTGCAGTGTAGATCATGTGACACCAGGTTAGTATGCAATAGGTTATTTCACCTTTTAAAACAATTAAAAGAGTTATAAATTGTTTCTGGTAATGACCTACTCCAATTTCTCTTACACAATTATGAATTATCTACAAGATCAAGGGAATGAAGAGAGTTGATTCTGCTTAGTCACTGGGATCAACTTTCTAACTTGCACAAAGTGGATTATTTCAACTTCTTGGATCAAAATGATTTCAAGAAGTTATAATCTGGGATGTCTTTATTCTTTTGGAACAAAGCAAAGGAGATGAGAATACGTCACCATCATAACATTGCCATGTGCATGTCAGGTACGTACAACTATGTGGACCTTCATTTGTGATTGGTCAATGATTGCCCTTTATGTTTCAACCACTATTCCTTAGGGCTGCAATAAATCTGGAAATAGAAGTGATGACCACAGGTTGCTTACCTTCTCGAATCTGCTCTTTCTATGTAATTCCACAGTAGTTGCGATTTTCAATAGCAATCTGCTGGAAAACTGAAAGCCGTGAATGGTTGTTAGTTCAATTGGTGAAGATGTTTTGCTCACAAAGAGCCCACCAGGGATCAATTCTTGTTGCTAGCAAAACCTGCCATGATATAAGGGATGAGACCGGGATTGTGCCCCAGGCAAATTCGGCGGAATGGATACCCCTTGGACCTTGGTTCTTAGCCAAAGATTATCGCGTAAAGCAGTGGTCAACAAAAAAACAAACCGAAAGCCCACCTTTTAGGAAAACCCAATGTATGCGATGTGTTTTACTATATCAACAAACTTAATGGGGAGCAAAATCGTATTGTGGAAGGTTTATACTTTCTCAATTTGATTGTTTGGACCATAGTTTGAGTCAGAGCAAACTTGGACATGTTTGAAGTAGGACCTTGAACACATGATTCCCAACAACATGCAAGGGATAAAGGTTACCTATATTATGCTTCCCCCAACATGGTTGCGTTCTCCAACTTTGTATTTGAAATTTTACATGGTGGGAGTTTCTCCTGGTACAAGGATTCCTTACAAAGAATTGGCTTTAAAAGGCAATAGAACTTGTAGAAATGTATTCTGTAATCGGATGCAGCAAAAATACAAAGTGTTGAGATGTTCCAAGCAGGTAACTGAGATGGGCAGAGATCCAGAAAAGAGCAGGGTAAAATTTAGCAAGAAGAAAACTAATGGCAAGTCAGTGACAACATGTTGGTATGTCAGTGATGCAGAATGATATTAATTTTTTGCAAGAACATGGACAATTACACGGCGGTTATAGGAGGTTGAGTAGTTGGATTACCAACTGTTCATTTTCTCCAGTTGTTTTATAATGTAAATAAAGAATTTAAATATTTTTTTTGGCCAAGCTTTCAGCCGTTTGTTTTTATTGATTAGGTATTATATCATTCTGTACTTTCCAACTACAACAATTATATGTTTATTAGAAGTTAGAACAGACGGAATTGAATAAGATGCCTATGATAACACATACTTCTGTGTGTTGCTGTTAGTGGCACTGTATATTTCCTTGAATTTCTTTACATAGTTTAATTCCATGGTCACTTTCCCTAAGAGTTTTTCCAGCCAATAGTATGAATAATCAAACAACACAGCCTTTGTTTGGGGAGTTTTGTTAAATGATAAGTTTTGTTGCACACTGTAAGGTTCAAAGTTGAAGACGGGTTTGTTAAAACTTAGATGGATTTTGATGAAAGAAAAATGGTTTGACAGAGCCCAGGAATCTATTTGAACCCGGCAGAGCTGAAACTATTGTCTTAGGAAAAGACAAGAGCTTTAGGGCTAATATTGAATTGATAAAGTGAAGATCAAGCTGTGCCATTCTAGTTGAAGATATGTGCATGTGCCTTGGAGAAGAGCTAGTTGCACTAAATACTTGAGATAAGTTGCACATGTAATTGACTGTCATTAAAATCCCGGATTTTCATAAATATGAGATGTTCTATATTTTTGTTATCTTTTGCAATGAGTGTCTGTGAGAAAAGTTATTCTAATCATGTCGAGAGGATCGGAGAATCATGAGGCATCATCATTATAATCATCTCTCAAATAAGCAAAATTACGTAGCTCTAATTTAGCTCAAGAAAAAGAGAGGCAGAGAGCCAGTCAAGAGGTGCGAGATTCAGAATCTTACTCTGCTTGGCATTTAGTTCGCTAGGGAAAACTCTGACTTGGTGAGAGCACTTTAGGGGAAGCGTGCACAACATAGCTGTCCAATGTGCAATAACTTTTCATCATTCAACAAGCAGTTCAGCTTTGCAAAAAAATAGTAATAGGAGCATTCCTAGTTGTAGGTTTGAGGCATTGAAGATTTTTTGTGCAAGAGCTGAAGCACATAGAAGCAGCAGAAAGAAAAAGATGTAAAGAGGGGAAACAGGTTTATGATCTGTGTTATTTTTCACCCTGTGCTAAATAGACCATTATAGTTATAGCCAGTGTGAGAAAATCCTGTACAAGTCAAAAATATGGGATGCAAATTGAAAACTTATAAAAGCTGGTGAGATGTTTGATTTGTTCATTCAGCTAATTACTAGCTTTATAATTCTCATGCGTGTGATCACAGAGGCTAAGGGATTGAGTTATTGTTTGAGTACAAATATGATAGGCGATTTGAAGAAGAGGCATCACTACTGGGTGTGTGCAAGACTTCCCTAAATGCTTCCAAAGAAAGGAGATGAAGGAAAGGATTTTGCTAAAGCCAAAGAAAAGAAGATAATGAAGGGTATTGCCTCCGCATCAAGTGAGGTTTAAGTGCATTTCGTATTAGGCAAGGAGTTCTTAGAATATGTTCCAGCCATGAAGACGTCAAAACCATATAGTGGACCTTTAGTTGGAATATATAGAGCTCAACACCATAGAGAAGTACAATGAGACAGATAATGCATATAGCGATGTGGTTAAAGAGGAACTTTGGGTTTTTCAGGGATTTGGAAATAAACTGTTAAATGTTTTGATCTAGCTGTGTTGTCTCACTAGGAATGCACTTGTTTAATGCTTAGCTAATGATGTTAGAATTACTTGTATTTGACATCGTAGTTCTAGGGGACAGAAAGACTATTAGCCGAATGACGATACTATGTAATGAAAGTGAAGATCCACTTGAAATTTCAACAAATCCTAATGACTTGTAGATGGCAATTGAAGCATGCTTGGGTGCATGTAAAGGTTATACGGTGTAAAATACAGCACAAAACTTGATTGTTAGATGTGCAGTTAAATCGCTTGGGATGAGGTTTTTACATACATTTAGAGGCACACAAGTGATTATGGGTGCAGTTTAGCTGGAAAAAGGGTTAGCACAAGGAAATAAGTATAACTGGATAGAGCCTTTAACAGCTTGGCTAAATGTAAATGCATTTGATGTAAGATATTTCTCAAGTAAAAGCATTCATTGTACATTTTTGTTGGTATTGTATGCATTTATAGTTTGGTAGACGTTGCAAGAGAAGTGAGATTTTCTAGAAAAATTATGCCACCTGTTGCTTTTCAGCCCTGAATAGTTAAACTTGATCAAATCAAATGACATTGCATTGGAAAATAAGTCTGTGCCATGTTCAGAGAATATGAAAGCCATACCTTGCACAACATTCAAGGAGCCCAGATGCAACACTAGAAAGACATTCATATATTATTGAATTTTATTATTTTCCCAATAGTGTCTAGTTCAGTGTAAAGCGGTTCAAATGCAAAAGCAGAACCAACTATGTTAGCCGTAATGGTTACAGAGAAAGAGATTGACCATAAAATTAAGTGGAAGGACGTGCACTAGATTTACCAATTCAAACTTCCATGAGAGGACTAGTATGCATGAATTTACAAGAAGATATCCTAGTTAACAAAATTGCAAATAGAAAACAAAGGCACAAGCTAAACAATAAGGCATAACATTCTATGGTGTGTAGGGAAGCCCAATCATATAGCCAACCAAGAGAAAATGATTTGGCCTATTTTCAAAAACCTATACAATGGTTACATTATTAGTGCCAAAACGTCCTATACACGTGGGAGCAGACAAATGTTGGTAATCCTATGATTATGCTCATTGGTGGTAAATGTTTGCGATTATTGACATTGGTGGTGAGCAAAGACAAAGAAACAAGACATCAAATTTAACTAGCTGTGTAGTTGTGCCCTTTTCACCGTCTAGTGCAAAAGCGCTAGTTGTGGAAGCCTCGTAATCATCATTTCAAGTATTGGACATTCTAGCACAAACGATTACTTTGGCTCATACTAGATGTCGCCTCAAGGCTATATGGTGCAAGCACCTCTGGGGTTTTCTATTATATTAGTTGACATTGTGATATGCAAATATTTAATGCTTATGTAATTATTATTGTTACAATTAGAAAAATAATTAAATATTTTAAAAAATTTACTAAGGAGACCCTTTTAAAGACTGACATTTGAAAATGAAAACCTCCAAAAGGTAAATGTCCAAGCACCTCTAGTTGTGATAATGAAAAAGGTGGTTGGGGAACCTTCTAAGTCTTTGTACAAACAATGATCTCCCTAGGATCGCATAGTACATTGGACAAGTGCTCCTTCGTCTCCATTTGCCAAAGAGAAAAGAGACAATTGATCTTATCACCTCATGAAATATGGCAGTCTATCTACTCTCACAATTGGTGGGAGCACACTCTAAGTTGGCCAAGGTGAATCCTTAGGCCACACAACTAGTGGTGCTGACGATAGGTAGAATGGATGATGGTGCTATCAACAAACTACAAGAAATGCGTGACATAGAAAGCCATCTTTGGAATTAAGAGGCTGCGGGAGAGGTCCAAGTGACCTAAATATAATGTTGATATGTCCTACTTGATAGCTCTATTGATCTCGCCCTTCATGTGAGGAAGGTGAGGAGGCGCATCCAAGGAGTATCCAAATGTAGGAAGCTGATCTATGGAGATGCTGATAGATTGGAGAAGCAAATTGGTCTCAAAATACCAACATTGTTATCATCCAGGGAGGCTTGTGAAGAACAAAGTACTATAGATATTGGTGTCTCTCCCAACCTAAGGTTGAATCACCCATATGAAACTAAGTTTGTGATGATAGAAAATGAGCCTAAAGGCATTCTCGAGAAGAAGAGGCTAAGCAATAAATTTTGCTTGGAGAATGCACTGAGAAACCATTTGTTAAATAAACAAGAACTCATACATTGAAGAATGGTTTATACTCTCTCAGTATGTGCCCAATCGAAACTAAATTGGGACCCTAAAACTTTGAACTATAAATAACAATCTGTTTAATAATTGTGTTAATGAAGACACATCTTTGAAGGAATGACCTTGAAATGTATTTGAAATAAGTGACTAGAGGTACATCCCTTACGAAGTTGTGTCTAAAAAGTAGGTTTCAGATTGAGAGATGGCATATAAATTGAATCTGTTGTAGCTTGACTTTGTAGAAAAAACGAAACCTCAAAAGAGCATCTCTAGAGGTATTGATTGCCATGAACTAAGTATTTATTAAGGATAACTAGTAGTCAAAGTTCACAAAAGCAAGAAAATAATCTATATGTTCAAGTCCTTGGAGAATTAGGGAGGAGGATTGCATCATCACTGAAAAGTAGTACAACAATCAATGCATGATGTAAGGTACAACTATCACCAACAAGAATGCTCTATTTAAGAAAGTCGTCAAGCTTCTCTACGTATTCCCCAAATAGAGTCAGTCAAAGAGGGTGCTCTTGTTTGAATCCATTAGCACTCTTGACAAAGTTAGAGTTCATGGAAAGTCCAAAATTGACCAACAATTGTCTCTTTGAGCCTCGTGACAACAATAATAAAGATTTTGAAGATACCAATAGTGTGAAACATTTGAAATAATAACTGTGACTTATTGATTGCTATGATCTAAGTTTTATTGAGGTTAACTAGTTGTTGAAGTTCACAAAAGCAAGCAAGAGCAAGATCATCTATCTATTTAAATCCTTGGACAACGAGGGAGGAGTACTGCATCATCACTAAAAAGTAGTACACCAATCAATACATGATGCAAGGTACAATTATCATCAACAAAAATGCTCTATTTAAGAAGGTTGTCAAGCTCCTCTATGTGTTTCCCAAATAGAGTCAGTGAAAGAGGGTACCCTTGTTTGAATTCAATAGCACTCTTGACAAAGTTAGAGTTCAGGGAAAGTCGAAAATTGACCAACTACTGTCTCATTGAGCCTCGTGACAACAATAATAAAGAGCTCTAAGATATCAATAGTGTGAAACTTTTGGAATAAGATATGAAGTTTGGATATAGAGTCAAAGGCCTTTCTAAATTTGACAAAGCAAGAAAAGACTTTAGAAGACCATTGACAAGCCTCCTTAATGATAGCTCAAAAAGAAAAGAAGTGATCAAATGTCTAGAGATTTCCCTAAAGTTTGTTTGTCACCTAGCTTTGAATCTACCACACTGCAACTAGTTAGAAAGCTTCATTTGTAATACCTAGAAAGCCTCATATGCAACATTGTGGCATAAAGTCTAGGAAATGTATGCCCAATTATAACAGATTTGTAGTTCTGTGGGTCTGAATTGTCTCCTCATTTTTGAATGAGACGAAGGATGTGATGCAACCAATACGACAAAATCCCAAATAAAAAACCTCATTAAACAAGTTTGCAATGGAAACACAATTGATTTCACACCATCTTTGAGAAACTTGACGTAAAACCCTTCGTTGTTTGTTGCTTTTATAGCGCTTCCTTTTTATCCCAACAATAGTCTATCTAATCATTTTTACATTGTCAATACGTTGTTTGTGGTTGGACCAGGTGAACCAAGCTGAGTTGGAGGAATGATGTTGGCGGTGGTTGGGGTTAAATAACTCAAGTTTGTGATGCATGTAGAACCAAGCCTCTCCTTTGCCAGCACATCACCACTTATAAAGAAGCTCTTTAGTGTCCTCCACGGACTTTACCATGTTGAAATTGCCACATAGGATCCAGTGGGACTCATGCATGATTTCGCTTGCTTTATGACATCATTAGAAGAATAAATGTTGGCAATACCAAGGGAGTGGCCGTCAAAATCAAAGAGCATCCACACCACTTGATAAGTGGGGTCAAATCCCGAACTGACAATATGTGGTGCCAAATCAGGGAAAAGCCATGTTCGACTTCATTGTTGGAAACATGGCACAATGCTCACAACCAAATGGTTTTGGTGGTGGAATGGAGTAAAAATCTTGCAATCTTATCTTCTTGCAGACACAACTTCATATTAGCAAAACGCTAACAATTGTCCTTGATCGAATACTTATGAGACGTGTTAGTGAGGTTGGGAATATTCCAAGAATACACCATCATGGAGAAACATTGAGGTTCATGTTTGTCCCATCTACCAAGCCATCTAGGGCAGTGGAGCTGTTAGCGAGACATGATTGTTGGTTGCTCTAGATAAAGCAGCTTCTTGAAAAGATCGCTGCTTTTTTTGCATGTACTTACCATTCTTGGGAGTTGGTGAAGGACTGGGTGAGTGGCTCATAATGGTTTTGAGTTCAAATGTCACTAGATTATTTGTTGTTCCCATTTCTTTTGCTTTCGAAGGAGATTGTGATATTTGATAAACCAAAATTTGGCTCTAAGAGCATGACAAAATCGTGGCAGCCTGCAAAGTGCATATGCGAGGCGACATGGCTTCGGAGGTGGCAAGGGCCGCTTGTTTTCCGGCCTCAACCCAACCTCTTGTGGGTTTATATATAGTGTTTGTCGTCTTGACTGCTCCTCTAGCTTACTAGTTGGCTTTCTTATTGGTGATTGTAGTCGACCAATCAATAGATGGGGCAATATTTTTACTTCTCTTGTGAGGTTTTGGGTTGCGTAGTTGCCCAAGAGTTGGCCATGAGAGAGCATTCATGTATCTTGTGGACTGCAGTTTGACACTTGTAGCATGTGTTGGGTAGGTTGATACACAAGCACATTGAGAAATGCATGTTTGCTATTTGAATGGCAATAGTTTCTTTGAGATCATTTGAGAGGTCAATCTCGACACATATACGTGTTTGTGGCCCAACAATGTAAAACTTACTTTGCTCGTGGCAAACTAAAAAACCTAAGGGTTTGATAAGCTAGTATCTAAACTCTAAACTCAACTCTAGTAGATAGATACATATCCAATCCCACAAGGGGAGAGGAAGATTAAGTAAGTCTATCCAAACAGGGATTTTAGGCCTGGCTTGCTCTGACACTACAAAATCCCTAGTCAGTGGGAGAACATGACAAGGGTATTATGAATAAACCATAACTTGTGTTTAACTATCATGGCACATTGCTCAGCGTTAGAAAACTTAAAAAGAAAAAAAACACTTGGTTAAATTTCGCATGCCCTCAAGCTTGATGCCATGGGGTTGGCAGTTATTGTGCACGCAACGTTCAAATTTTTTTCTGAGGGAATACGACCAAAAATATCTTATCAAGGATTTTTTATCAAACCAACGACATGCATTGTCAAAATCAGGATTTTCAAGGACAACGTCAAGCATAAAATCAAGTAGGATTTGTTTGTTAGCTTGTGTAACACCTTGGGGACGAATTACCTTTTTTGTTTTGGTGCCATGATCACCAAGAGCTCCGCTGGAAACCCTTGCATTAGATGATGCACGTGTCTAGGAGTCGGCCATGATATAGGCAAGGTCAGACTTGCACCCCATGGATGGAGTAAAGGCTATTTTCGTGCAATAAATATGTGATGGGACAAATATCCCACCTAGATCACCATCGATCGACAATTTGAAAGATACGTCTAAGCAATATAAACCTTAAAACCTGTTGACCATTTTTGGTCAACATGGAAGAGCAGCGTCTGAGTTCTATTAAAAGCTTTGGAATCATCCACAGGTTCTCAGGCATTAGTAGTGCTCTGGCTTCCCTTTTAGACTTAACTGTTTTTTCTGCAAGCGCTCAAATAACCCATGGGAATCGAGTAGCAAAAAGACTTAGTCAATTTTCTTCAAAGTTTGCCCAACGAAAGTGATGACATCAACAAAGCTCTAGGCAAGCGAGCAAGTGGGATGCGTCCATGTGTCGCAATCCTGGCAACCCAAAAGCATCTGTACAGTTCAAAGCCCTCTGGGCTAGCGGGTAAGTGAGATTTTGCCATGTGGCAAAATCTTGTTGCTCCGCTCACCCAGAGATTTCCATGTAGCCCAGAGAAATGTCAGAGCCCCGGGCTAGCCGATGAGTGGGATGGCTCCATGTATCACAATCCCGCTACTCTGAAGCCCCGGGGTGGTCTATGCAAATAGTGCAGTTTGTCAGAGCACGGGTTTATAGGATGTTTCCATGCGGTGAAATCTCGTTGCTCCGAAGCCTTGCGGTAGTTCGTGCAAACTGAGAAGTGTGTCAGGGCAGCGAGTGAGCAAGATGTTGTCGTGTGGCAAAATTTCGCTTCATCGCAAGAGAACAGTTAGCGTTGCATTTGAAGTCTCGGTCGAACATTCGAAAGAGCGAGAAGCAGCCATGTGGCAAGAACTGTTATAATTGAGGACACGTTGGCTATGCAGCCAACAAGGCATGAGCCTAATATTGATGGCTCATTTGGTCGTCAAGACCGTTAAAAGCTAAAGATCGCAGAGTTCAGGATGGGCGACAAGTTGAGGAATGTCGCAATTGGCACAATGGATCTACTTGAACCTAGACCTGCAAAAGTAATGTGAATGCGACTAGCACATTGAAGGCCACAACCAAACATGCACGACTAAGGGGAGCCTTAAATGTTAAATATGGCATAAAGATCCGCAAAGAGTATCATTCAAGGTAAAAACAACGGAATCAAGCAAAGTCTTCTAAGGCAGTAATTTTGAGAGATCTACAGTGGCATTCCTACACACGAAGCCTTTCAAATTGAGCTATGGTAGTTGAACGATTAAAGATTGGTTGTTTCACAACCAATGAGAGAAAAATATCAAGCTAATAAGACAGAATCGAGGCAATCTTCAACATACCTTGAGGACACAATCAAGATCCTCAATTAATTTTGGCCATCCACATCTAATTGCAAAGAGATTATGTGTCTCGATTTCTGATATCCCTCCAATTTTATCAGCTACATTGTGATTGTAATTAATGACCTATGGGCTTCCCATTGCCTATAAAAGCTCGGGTCTTACCTTGTAACAGTTTTGACATTTTTTGAGCACAATAATGCTGCCAAAATCTGCCCTCCAGGGGCCTTTTTACTGCCTGAGCCTTACATTTTTATGAGAATTAAGTTCACCTTCATTTTCTTGCATTCTATATGCATTTCTTTCGTTTGTCAATCTTCGTCTGTGAATAATCTTCGTCCCTCTCATTGCTGTCCATTCCTTTGCATCTCTGTGCAGAACTTGACTTTCTCTTGCAGATCGCATTCTGTGCGCATATAGGTCTATATAGGCACTATTTGTGGACTTTTTGTCGTCTCGCTTAGTGTTGTATTGTCTTGTGCCTCTATACAGATTACTTATGCATTTGAAGTGTTCATTTTGGAGCTTGTGTGATATTATCTCGTTTTTTGAGATTTGTAATGTGTTCTTCAAGGTCTTTAGAGTTGCTCCGTCTAGTCTTGGTGCATCACCATTATATCTCTTTTAGCATTCCTTCTCCCTTTTCTCCAAACAGATTTTAGACTTAGGATTAGCAGTAGATTTCCTTTCAACGCTTTTAGGCTTGCATGCTGATCCTAAATCAGATGCATTTAGATTAGAAGGAAGTCGGCCTTCTCTGAAGGTTTGTCCCAAGGAACGCAAATGTCCCACACCTTGGGGGACGATCCCATTGTCTCACTGAACCATCTTCCAATTCAGCGAGTGCAAGGTTTGAGTGATAACAGTTTTTGGCATGCTCGGTGGGACCAATACAAAGATTTAGCTAAGAGCTTGGTGTTGTTCGTAGTCAACAGTGTTGAAGACACTCTTCAGAGCACTTGGGGACTCCAATTATTTCTGGTTTGCAAAGATTAGTGCTCCCTATATGCCAAGACAAACAAGATCATCTTCAAGAGGTATTGTTTTTTATTCTATTGAATTACTTGTACCTTCTAGAAGCAGAGGTAGAACATCCTCATCTCCTATTAGGAGAGCCAATAATTCAAGGAAATCTTCCCCAAGAGCTCAGTCTACCCCTCCCTTTGGTAGATTTTCCCTACCTAGAGGAAGGTTATTTCCTATCCCCTTCATGGCTGCCCAAAGAAATCAGCTCTTTGTGCCCTTTAATGGAGGCAGTCCTTTGGCTCTAGCTCAATATGATGACATTCCAGTTTCAATGCATAAAAGCTTGTCATATTTTATTGGTGAGAATGCAACCACCCTCGTAGAACACATACAGGATATTGCGAACATCTGCTTAGTCCATAATGTCATCGAAGATAATGTAGCAGTCAGGTTACTCGCTTCTTTTTCAAAAGGAAAAGCCCTCCAATGGTATAGGAGTCTTACACCTAACTCCATTGGCAGCTGGGATGAGCTAGGAGAAAAATTGTGCAAACAATTTGAAGATAAGGGTGACCACCTATCTTTGATGGAGCAACTTACCACCATTAAGAGAGCCCTACATTAGCCGATGGTTGATTTTAATTTCAGATTCCAGAGGGTCTGGCACAGAATACCGCCCTTATTCAAGCCATCTCCAAGTACTGCATTTTAATAGTATCTGAGGGCTCTAAATAGTGATATAGCTGTAATGGTCCAATCTATGGGAGTAGTACTCCTTGATGTATATGACATTGTTGTTAGGGCTGAAAATTGTTTAATTCAGGCTAGAAAGATTACTCCTAGACCTCCCATGCCTCTCTTTCCAGAACCACCACCCATTCAACCTACTGCTCAACCTCCATTGGCGCCTATCCCTATTGCAGCCAGCCCACCAGCTACATTTGTCACTCCTCCCAGTGAATTACATGAAGGTAAGTCATTGCTACATAGTTTTGGGAATGAGCTAGTAGCCTTAAAGAGGTAACAACCCAGCATTCTAGACCTTACCAGCTGTTTAATTAGTCTTACCAACACGCCAGGCCGCCCTATCAAAGTAATGCACAAACCCAAGGCCAACTCAATTACCCAAGGCCAACTGAATTACTCTAGACTGCTTAATACACAAAATGCTAATATTGCTAGTACCTCCAGAGCTCTTGTTCCCGTTCAAAACAATCTAGCACAAGATTATGAGTGGTGCTTTCCTTGCAATCAACCACATAATCAAGCTACTTGCGCAAATGGAGTGCTAAATCAAGCTTTGATGGTGCAAAGTAAATCATACTCTCAGGAGCAACCAAAAGAATCGGCTTCATAGAGGGAAGAAGTGCGTGAGGAAGCCCAAATGCAGGTGGATGAAGCCACTTTGGTAAATTCGCAGGGGAATGACTTCATTGGCATAAATTAGAACCAAGTACCAGATGCAATCAACATTTTGGTGGCTTATAACACTAGGTTTAAAAGAAGAACAATGGAAATCGAGAAGCCTTCTTTAGCAAGCCAAGCCTCTACTTCACAAGCTCCACATGAAGTTTCCAAAGAGAAGGTGATTCTTGTTGCCACTCAAGCTCAAACGAATCAGCCTTTTCAAAAGGAGAACCAACCTCAAGCCAATCAACACACTAAGGAGAATGCTGCTATCTCAAAACATTGGACGAAGGGAACTCAAATTCCCTTCAACATAGTGGAGCAAATGAAAAGAACAAGCTTGAATGTGATTGTGTGGGAGGCCCTGTCTATTCCTTCTCAAAGGGATTTGCTGCAGGAGGCATTGAAGAGCTTCCATCCTCATGAACCAGCAAAGGCCTCTTTAGCGACTTCCACAAGCTTGTGTCAACCAAAAGAAGGAGAGCTTAGCAAAAGCAGCAAGCCACTGCCATTTTATATCTCCTTGATCATAGGTAAGCACCTTGTCCATAATTGTATGATTGATTCAGGTGTAAGTAGCTTAGTCATGCCCAAGAAGATAGCTGATATGCTAGGTATAGAGTATACCCCAATTGCAAAAGGAGTCATTCAGCTAGATGGAACAATTGTCAAAACTGTAGGGGTTATTAAAGGCTTAAACCTTACCTTGCATGCATGTCCTAGCCTCTCCATTACCCAAGACATCTCTGTTATAGACCTGCCTCCCTTTTTAGCCATTTGTCTTTCAAGAGACTTCATTGCAAAAATGGGTGGGTATTTGTCATTTGACTGGTCACACATGTTGTTGAGGACTAGATATGGAACCAAGGTGACCAACAAGGTTGAGCCTATTTGTAGAGATCATATAGAGCCATACTTACCCAATCCTATCAACATGAACTATACAATGCATGACCTTGAAGATAGTTCAGCTCTGCATGAGACTACCACACCTCTAGAAGAAGTCCCAGATGTAGCACTAGATGATTGGGCTAATGAGCATTATGGATTTGATCCATATGATTGTATGGAGGAAATAGGATTGGGCAATTACTACATCCTTGAGGACGACTCTATTGTTCCGAACTTCATAAGAACTCAAGAAGACCTCGAAGGAATATGGCAGCTATATTTCGATGGCTCTAGAAGCAGAAATGGTGCAGGTGTGGGCATTGTGATCTCTCCTAAAAAAGAGAAATACTTTCATGCATGTAGACTGCAATTTAGTTGCACCAACAATGTAGCCGAATATGAGGCGTTGATCCAAGGCCTCCAATTGGCGCAAAAGAAAGGAGTTAAGACCCAACAAGTGTTTAGAGATAGCAAGCTCATTGTAAATTAGGGGAGAACCCAAAATGCATCCAAGAACAGCCTGCTAAAGGTTGTGTTGGCCATTTTTGGTCCACATATCAAAATTTGCCTAAGTATGAAAAAGGGAGCTTTCAGGGAAGAAAATGGAAAGTCTTTGGGAGGACTTCGGGTTTTCCAGCAGTGACAACTTCGGGTTTCTGAGGGCACAGTACAAATTGGGTTTCCAGCAGTGCTTGACTTCTAAATGTTTTGTAAGTAGAAGTAATTTGGGTTTACGAACCCGAATTACTCATGGACAATGTATTTCGGGTTCTCCAAGGAGCACTACTTGATTACTTCATAAGTTGTGAGTAGTTAGAAGCCCGAAATGAGTAAAAGGGCTTGACAAACCCAATTTGGTCTCGAAAAATAGTGCTTCTCGGGTTCTTCAAGGGACAAGTCTTTTCCAAAAAATCCGAAGGTACACTTCAAAAATCCGAAGGGCATTTTCAAAATGCCGAAGGGCCTTTTTTTTAGGCAAAAGGGATCTTTTCAACATTTTCGAAGGACCAATCAACTTTTTCGAAGGTCACTTTCATAAATTTGAAGGGCTTTTCCTTCTCCAAGTGGACAGTTGCAAGTTTCTCGAAGGGTATGTTACCCTTAAGAAGGACCATTTCAAAATTCCCGAAGGGTATCTTTCCCTTCGGGAGGATCATTTGCGAAAGTCTGAAGGGACATACAGGAAGCCCAAATGGTCTCTCACCCTTCCGGAAAGTCCATTTTGAAAAGTTTGAAAGGTAGTTTCCAAAGGAAGAGAGCAAGAAGGAAGCTTCAGACAAAAAGTCCGAAGGAATTCTCCTATTTGTCTCAGGCAAATCTCCCAAAGGAATTCCTTGGGACAATTTGTCTGAAGTAATTCCTTCGGACAAATTGTCCCAAGGAATTCCTTTGGGAGATTTGCCCGAGACAAATAGGAGCCCGCAGAATAAAGAAGACTTCAAGATGGACAAGTCCGAAGTAAGTAAGCTTGGAAAACCCGAATTACTCTGCATAGAGAATTCCTTCGGACAAATTGTCCCAAGGAATTCCTTTGGGAGATTTGCCCGAGACAAATAGGAGCCCGCAGAATAAAGAAGACTTCAAGATGGACAAGTCCGAAGTAAGTAAGCTTGGAAAACCCGAATTACTCTGCATAGAGTAAATCGGGTTTCTCCAAGTACTTTACTTATAAGCTTTATAAGTAAAGGATCTGGGAAAGTTTGAAGTTGAAGAGATCAAAGAACCCGAATTACTCTGCATAGAGTAAATCAGGATTCTTCAAGTGCTTGACTTAAGCTTGGTCCAACAATGCAAGAGTCATGATGCAACGAATGAAAGGTTGCCACGTGGCGTAAGCTAGAGCAGAAAGGACCAATCAATAAAGGACAAGTGGCACAAGGATGACCAATGAGCACGGGAGAGTACAAGCGGTTGGTAGTTGGAATTTATAAAGGCTCTCATCCGTCATAGTTCGCTCCCCACAATCTCCGTTCGATGCTTAAATGCAGCATGGATGAAACACATGGAGACCCGCGTCCTTTCAACAGGGCACGTAAAGAGAAAGAAGCCACATCAATCTTGAGTGCAAAGATTGAATGCGTCATGCCAAGAAGAGACATACCAGCTGCTCACAACATGGCTTCTCAGATGCGCCAAAGAAACACTTAATACGGGAGGGGCTCGAGAGGATTGTTTAGTGACTTGAGCGGCACATTTAGGGACAACAAGTACAACATTAGAGTTCCAACCATCAGTGACTTCTTTCTTCCCCTTCTCTCTCCCCCCTTTTCTATATAAATAGAGGCCTTGGAGCCAAGCAAATCATCCTCGGATTGGCGATAGAATTACTCTGCAGAAATCGCTTTGTAAAAGACTCTTTTGAAGCAATACAAGGAAGACTTTTCTGTTTCTGGTTAAAATAAGTGTGCACATTTGGTTTTATTTGCAGAATGTATGATTGTCGTTCATCACCCGCAATTTTTTCCAGCACCTTGCTTTTGATCCTTTCGGTTATGTGCAGGATTGCGTGAAGTGTCTGTGTGTTGAGCTCTTGTTAAAGTGTTACCGATTCATAGTGTCTCCCGTAGAGCTATTTTTGTTATCCTTCACAACACAAGGCTTCCCTTCGACCTCCACGTAAAAGCTCCATGCCTATGGCCTCGAGATAGAACCAGAATAGCTTGTGTCCTATTTGGTTCATCAGTAGTTGGATCTTTTCCCAGACCAAGTGGATCACTTGTTTTGGTGCATCACCTCCCTTAGCTTAGATTTCTTTTCAGTCATCCTCCTATCCCTTTTTCTTAGCTAATAGTAGATTTTAGTGTGAGAATCAAGCACTAAAGTAAAGCACCTGAGGAACTAGCCTCATAAAAAAGTCTAGAGGTTCAACTTCACCATAGGATACCCACATCCCGAGGTTGTCCCCATGCTTGTAGCTGGAAGTGAGGGAGCCTGAAGAACTCTCTCACAGGGGTGCAATTCCAAGCTATAATAGGTTGATAAACACAGAGTCTGGGATTTCATTGAAAGCTTTGATGCTTTCAACATACAAGCTGTGCCAAGGGAGCAAAATACTGATGCAGATAGGCTTTCCATACTAGGCTATCAATACAACCTCCTTGTTGATGTTATGAGAGATTCAAGACAGTGTGTCAAGCTTATCGTTAGGCCTGCAGTGCCTAATAATGATGTGAATTGGCAAGTGTTCGAGAATGATGAGCAGATCATCAATTTTCTATAAGAGGAGGCAGAATTTTCTACCAAAAACCAATCAAGTTTGTAGACACACTAGGAGGATCAAATCAAATCGTCCAATTAAAAGGAAACAAGCTACCCAGAGGATTGGTCATGCTAGAGAATATCTTCAACTTTGATGATCAGCTCAAAGGTGAGAAGAGAAACATGACGATGGAGGAAATCTTCAGGCTGGTGTCCATCTTTGATGACATGCTCTTGAAAGCCGATAAGATATGCTTCCCATCCGAAATCAAAGAATTCATTGAGCTAAGCAGAAGTATGATGATATCTTCGCATGGAGCTATAAAGATCTCAGAGGCTTTGATCCGGGCTTAGCCCAGCATACGATTGAGCTTGATCCCAATACTAGGCTGGTTAGGCAGAAGCAGAGGCCAGTTAATCTGAAGCCTGGGCCCTTAATGAGGAAGGAGCTCTCTAAGCTCATTGAGGCCAACGTAATATTTTCAATCAAGCATTCCTCATGGGTGGCTAATCTGGTCCCAGTACGCAAGAAGAATGGAGAGATCCACTTGTGCGTAGACTTCAGGGACCTCAACAGAGCCTCCCTCAAAGACCACTACCCCCTCCTGCCAATGGAGCGAATTCTACAAACAGTTGCATGTGCATAAGGCTTTTCGCTGCTAGACAGTTATTCAGGCTATAACTAAGTGCTTGTGTGGGAGTGCGATCAATTCAAAACTGTATTCACCACTAAGTGGGGTACCTTTGCATACCAAAGGATACCCTTTGGTTTGACAATGCAGGAGCTACCTTCCAGAGGGCCATCGATATGGCATTCAAAGGGCTACTCAACAATATCATCTTGGTTTACCTTGATATAACTGTTTTCTCCAAGTGCGCAGTGGATTATTTGGGTCACCTAGAGCAAGTCTTTGAAAAATACCGGGAGTTCGAGATCTCTCTGAACCCAAACGAGTGCGTATTCGCAGTGCATGAAGGCAAACTCTTGCTGCACATCATCTCCATAGAGGGACTCACAATTGATCCTGAACAAGTTGAGGCCATTTTATCACTTCCGCTCCCATGCCATAAGAATGGTCTCCAAAGCTTCTTGGGAAAAATAAACTTCGTTATAAGGTTTGTGCTGAGTTTTGTAACACTGGTCAAGCCCCTAACAACAATGCTTAAGAAGAGTGCTACGTTCAACTGGACCCAAGAAGGCCAAAGTAGTTTTGAGGCTATCAAGTGCGCCATCGTAGAAGCTCCTACCTTGATAAATCCAGATTACGGTAAGGATTTCATCCTTTATGCATTTGGCGGAGCTGAAGGCATCTCGACCATGCTTGCACAACAAAACAATGACCAATTGGAGTAGCCTATTGCTTTCTGTAGCTAGACGCTCAAAGATTATGAGTTGCGCTACAACTTTGTAGAGAAGCACATCCTTGCAGTAATAAGAATGCTCAAAAAGTTCAGGGACATGCTCTCCAACAACAAGATCTAGCTTATGGTCTCGTACTCGAGTATAAAGGAGTTCTTACTCAGTAAAGACATTGGCGAGAAGAGAGCCGGTTGGGTCACAAAGGTGATGGAATATGATGTAGACATCCAAATCACTAAGCTGGTGCAAGGCAAGGGACTCTGCGAGCAGCTAGCAGGGGATGTATAAAATGAAGACTACGCATTTCTTGCACTGCACGAGAGCCAACCAGAAGACCAAGACGCCCCGGCACGCTGGACTGAGAGCATGAGGATCTTCCTTTAGACCAACGCGTATTCGCATGGCTTGAACAAAGCCAAGCACAGACATTTCAGATTACAAGCCATTCCTTATGTGCTTGTCAGCTGTGCACGCTTTAGAAGAGACATCAATGGAGTTCTCTTACGATGCATAAAACAGGATAAGGTGAACAAGATCCTCGAAGAATTCCATGATGGGCAGTCGGGAGGCCATTACTCGCCTAAAACCACTACTAGGAAAATCATGCGAGCTAGCTATTATTGGCCAACTCTATTCAAGGATTTGCACGCATGGGTGTGAAACTACAAGAAGTGCGCCTTATTCGTAGGCAAGTAGAAATTGGCAACCCTACCCCTGTGCCCAATACAAGCTGATGAACCCTTTGCGTAGTGGGCGTGGACTTCATCGGCATGATAAATCTGCAATCAAGCACTGTACACAAGTGGATCCTCACGGCAATCGATTACTTTACAAGGTGGATGAAGGCAATAGCGCTTGAGGAAGCTAATGACTTCTCCATTTTGGACTTCTACGAAAGCATTGTCGCAAGATATGGTTTCCCAACCACTATTATCTCAGATAATGCATTGGCTTTTCTTAGAGCCAAGATCAACGAATGGGTGGTCAGACATAGCATCCATTTGAGAACCTCTTCGAACTATTACCCCCAAGGTAATGGTTTAGCGGCTTAGCTGAATCGACCAACAAGAACTTGATTTGCATCATTAAGCAAACCCTGGAAGGTAATCAACGATCCTGGCATACCAAGCTCAAGACAACCCTCTGGGCAGATCAAATAATGCCGAAAAGAGTGCTTGGGAATTAACCCTTCATTTTAGTCTATGGAAGGGAAGCAAGGCTGCTCGCGTCTCTTGAATTACCTTTGTTGGAGCTAGCTCATCAATTGGAGTTACTCGAAAGTGACCCCATGACAGTAAGGTTGGCTGAGTTAATGGAGCTCGAAGAACTTAGGGTGTGGGCCATGTGCACTACGGAGCTTCAGTAAGGGCAGACCAAAGAGAACTTTAGACAAAGAGAACATTAGACAAGAGTTTACCTCAAAATTCAGGGGCAAGCAACCCAAATGAGATTGGATTCTCAAGGGTGTAGTGTTGTTGTGAAGTATCTTTGGAGGTTTATACGATACCATAAGGAGACAAGTCCTTGTGCCCAAGCTCAAGACCATTGATGAAGCTTGTGCTCAAGCCCATTACATAGAAATGGATAGAAAGTAGGGACTGCCCCTTTAATGCTCTTCTTCAAGTCAACTAGGTGCATCCTCAAGGAAGAGGAAAGGAAATGGAGAAGGTAAGAAAACTGCTACCACAATTTATAAATATGATGCAAAGACACATTGCAATCATTCTGATGTAGATAGACCCACCAACGAGAAATGCTAGAATTTGCACCCAGTTTTACATCCCAAGACCTAGAAATATGTCAAGTCCAAGAAGACCATACCGTCTATGGTAGAGGGCTGGGAGATTGCACTTCAATAAAGAAGGGCATATGTTTGAGTAGCAGCAATTAAGGTTAGGATGATTTGACCAAGATTTTTCATATGAAAATTCAAATTAAAAGGACAAAGTGAGATGAACTACATGATTCATGTTGTCAAGAAAATTTGATATTCCAAGAGTTGGTAGAGAAGCTTGGATTAGAGGCAACCTAAATTTATCCCCATTCATACACATTGGGATGGGTGAAACAAGCAGTCGAGTTTCATGTTTCCAAATACTGTAAAATCAAGTTTGGGATCAATGAACATTTCATTGATGAAGTTGTAATGGACATTTCCCCCCTCCAAACATTTGTGTTTTAGTGTTTGCAAGTTCATACTTGTATGAGAGGGATGTCATTTTCTAGGAGGAGCAAACAAATAACTGGTCAAGAATGAAGAGAGCTACACCCTCCACGCCTATCAAAAGTAAGGTCAAACTCTCTTTGGTTACAACCAACCAAACAAAGAAACTTTTCAATGCTAGTGGCAGATTTGCATTGCTTTTGTTGAAAGATAAACAGGATGATGTGGTTCAGATTGAGATTGTTAAAAATCTGATGCATGTACTAGCAAAGAATAACAGAAAATTGATGAGTGTTTGTAGTTATTGAAGGAGGTGTTTGAAGAGCCATGATGCATGTGCCATTTCCGAATATTTGGCTGTATAATTAGTCATTATTGGAGGCAAATGAAGTGGAGACACAACTCCAAAGCTTGCTGGAA
Source organism: Torreya grandis (assembly GCA_037957365.1). NCBI lineage: Eukaryota > Viridiplantae > Streptophyta > Pinopsida > Cupressales > Taxaceae > Torreya > Torreya grandis. Next base: position 1,346,063 of record JARHVA010000513.1, on the reverse strand, counting down.
CAAGGAGTCATCAGGCCTAGTTCATCTCCCCGTGGGTCTACAATGGTCATAGTGCCAAAGAAAGATGGGACATGGAGAATGTCAATTGCTTGTCAGGTTTTCAACAAGATCACTATCAAAATTTTCTATCCTCTTCCAAGGATAGATAACTTGTTGGATCAGATGCAGCATGCAAGTTACTTTACCAAGCCAGATTTGAAATCAGGCTATCATCAAGTTTGGGTGAAGGAGAAACTACGGAAAACCGCATTCAAAACAAGACAAGGCTTGTATGAATGGTCAGTGCTTTGTTTTGGGTTACGTGATGCACTTGCTACATTCTTGAGGTTGATGAATGATGTGTTGAGGCCATTCATAGGCTTATGTTATCCTATACTGTAATAAAATGACATTTTTTGCGAAGACCAAACCTGTCATTGACACATATGTCCATGACTGAATCTATCAATGATATTTAGGGACATGCTACATGTTCCCCTCTAGTCAAATCTGTCACAAGTTCATCCTTGGCCTAGTCAATCACTGTGACTTATAATGGGAAGCAAACCTGTCATAAAGAAGACAAACCACTTCAAACTCCCATATGTTGGCTATTGATGTACCCAAAACTGTCTCGAAATTGGTAAAGATGTTTGTATGATAATTACATGCAATTGGCATGCATGGAGGTCATCTAGAGTTTAGTTCAGTAGTTGCAACAATTTGTAGCAAGTGGTACTTTGCAGAAGCATAGTGAATTGTGTGCAAAACAAGCTGATGGGTTGCTGTAGAGGCTTGATATCAGACACAATAGCCTTATGAAGCTCTATAATTGAGCTTGACCTTGTAACCTTGCATTTTGGTAATCGTGGAAGAAGTCAATTCCCCACTTGCTGGAGTTTTCACCCACTCTGGGTGTCTCTAGGGTAATTATTGTGTTGATTACTTTTGTACAATCTCTATTATGTTGCTCTTTTCCACATGACAATCTTATGGGAAATTTCCTTTAGCGTATAAGAGGGCTGGTTTGTTTTCTCAGGGAGGGATATTCTTGCCTATAAATACAATCCACTTGATGTGCTGTCACCAGTAGTTGATAATCCATAAGATGAAGGTAAAAAATATTGAAGAAACTGTTGACATGGGATTGCGGATGTTCCTTGGCAAAATTAGGATGACGAATACAAAGAAAATTTCCAGCATTTAAGCTATTTGTCTCTGATGTTTTGCAACCACAACTAGCACAGTCATCAAAGGAAACAACTTCTATGGTTATCTTATAGCCAACACAGATGTAGGCAATCACATTGCTATAATGTTATCAAAAAGGAATTGAACAGATGCTCGATATTTTATTATATGAAAGTAGGGTTGGATGACACGAGCATTTCATATCATAAAACGTAGTGGACAAGAATGCCCAGAGGTTGTTGTAAGTGTGGATTATAAAACATCGACAACTCTTGATGGATAACTTGGATAGAACTAGAGAGAATATGTTGAAGAATTTGACCCAAAATCAGTGAGTAGGAAAAGAAACAGAAATCAATGAAATGATGTCTTCGGTAGGGTCTTTTCTTTGATAGCTTTATTACGTTATCATGGAAATTACTTATGGTGGCAGTATAGCACTCTTCTAGGGATCAGGTGGCTTCTTCTCCATTATTGTTTGATATAAACATTCCTGAAACAAAATATCCAAACAATAGAAGTATATAATATGCGCTGCAATAAAATAGAAGGGCAATATTTAGTTAAGATTATAGAATTAGATTTTAAAGTATCGCAGGTCTCTTTGAGGGGGAAACCTCCTCAGATTAATGCTCATAGATAGCTTTTCCTCTTGCCTATGCTCCCTACTGAAGCTAATTCAACAAAAAACAACTACTATTTCTCATGTATATGGGAGAATTAAAATTAGCTAATGGGACAACTAAAATCAACTACTATTTCTCATGTATGTGGGATAATTACAATTAGCTAATGGGATGATTCACGAAGCATATGCGTTTAATACTACCCAATACAAAATAAAAGAGTTAGGACAAAGGGGTCCTAACATGTCCTTCCCCTTAAAAGCTGTCTTCAAAGCCAAAGATGCGAAAACTGCTGTGGTATTTGGATGAGTGGTTCCCACGATGCATCTTCTGCTTGCATACCTCGCCACCATATCAAAACTTCAGTTATAGCTCAATTGCATAGTTGTTGTGATCCCTTGCCCACAATAGCCTTGTGTTCTAGGATAATGGATCTCTCAGTATCAAGTTCTGGTAATACTGTCTGAACATGCACGTGCTGGCCAAGGACCTTCGTCAAACAAGATACATGAAAAAAAGGATGGATCTTGGAAGATGAGGGTAGGTCCAACTTGTTTGCCATTGGTCCAATCAGTTCTAGAACTTTATATAGGCTATACAACTTAGGTGCTAACTTTTGGTGGTCCTTTATCTTCAAGGACGTTTGTTTGTAAGGTTGCAACTGGAGAAAAACCATGGTCCCTTCGTTGAAGGCACGTTTTGAATGGTGTTGATCAACTTGTTACTTCATTCGGTTTTGTGCCATGGTCTAGTTCTCCTTAAGAGGCTGAAGTATATCCTCTTGTGTTAGAGTGTGGAATTGACTGTTATGACTGTGGAACTTCCTGGAATGTAAGATTGAATAGATGGTGGTGGTTGGCCATAAACTGCTTCATAAGGGGTCATTTGGTTGCTTTGTGGTGTGGTATTGTACCACCATTCAGACAATGGTAACCACTTGATCTAGTGATTATGTTGATCTGAGTGAAGCAATAGAGGTAAGTCTCTAAGCATTTGTTGACAATTTCTGTTTAACCATCTGTTTGTGAGTGGTAGGCTGAGCTCATTTGAAGAATGGGTACCTTGCCGCAGAAAAAGGTCCTTCCAAAAGTTTCTAGTGAAAGTGGAAACATGATCACAAACAATTGAGGCTGGTATTCCAAGGAGGTGGAAGATTTAGTCAATAAATGTTAGAGCAACTATTTCACCATTGTACTCTTGTTTAACAATGGATCAACATAACTAATGTTTGTAGACATTTTGTGAAACAGTTCGTTAGCAATCTCCAAATGTTGGATTTGGTGATGGAGGCTCAATGTAATCCTTGCTACATTTTCCCTCCCATCAATGCCAACCCCAACCATTTCACAATCCATGGCAAGCGCATTTGTCATGTTTTTTGATTCATGTGGAGTAGCATCTTCATCGTCATCTTGAGCCTCCAAGATCTTCTTGGTCTCATTGATCTTATCAAGTATTTTGTGGTTGCTATAACCCTGGTCGACAAGTGTATCATCTAGCTAGGCTAGTTTAAGCTCGATAAGCCTCTTGTGATCATGCTTTAGAATGTGGGAATTCACCTTGCGAGTCTTGGTATAGTTATTTTTAGCAGCATACAACTTGAAAATTGCAAAATGAATTGGATGATCCAACTCTAATCTCCTATTTTTCCGAGTACAACGCCAATTGCGGACCTAGATGTATCCATGTGAACATGGAGCTCCAATCTGGAAAAAACAAAATTGGGGCCGTGACCGATCGTTGTTTCAGTTTTGTGAACGCAGTTTGGCTTTTGGGGACCTTTCAAACTTATTATCCTTGTGCAACAATTTCTCCATAGGTTTTGTGATGACTACATATACACGAATGAATTTGCAATAGTACCCAGTGTGGCCCAGAAATGATCGCATTTCAGATGGAGTGGTTGGTGGATTAAGCCCTATGATAATGATTGTGATTTTGGCTTGATCAACCAAAATACCTTCACTGCACACCACATGTTCAAGGAGCATGCTAAATGGTGTGAAACTTAAGCACTTTTTTCAAATTTACAGCTATTCATAGCGTTTGACACCTTTCCAACATCTGTCCCAGCTTTGACAATTGTTCCTTGAGCAAAGAGAATATTGTCCAATCATTTAAGTATACTTCTAGAAAGTCATGGATGAATTCTTTGAATGCAGTAACCACAGCTCTAGAAAACACTATTGGTGCATTTTTCAGGGCAACAGGTATTACCCAATAGGCAAAGGATCCCAACTGTTGCAAAGGTTGTCTTTGCTTGATCCTCTCTTGTGATGGCAATTTGATGACGACTACTGAACCCATATGTGAAAGAATATGCATTATCTCTTGCGACAACTTCTAGTACCTCGTCTCATCAGCGAATGGTGTAGGAAAGGTGTCATTGTAACACGCATCGTTGAGTGCGCGATAATCCCCACACTCTAATCTCCTCTATTTTCTTATGCTGCACTACTGTGGGGCTTACCCAATTTGAATTTTCTTCCGGATTGATGATCTGGACTTCCACCATGCGTTTGATCTCTTCTTTTACCTTCATTTTCATATTAGGGTTCAACCTGTAGGGTTGCTTTTTGATTGGTCAAGTGCATTGTTTGAGCTTAATATGCATTTCCCCTAATGAAGTGTCTACACCCTTAACCTCACTGAATTTGGGGGGAAAGACATCATAATATCGCAAGATTTGTACAACCTTTGAAACTTGCTATTGTGTCCAGTAGTCCCCAATTGGTGCCATCTTAGGTACTGTTTCTATATCGATGTTGTCCATCCTTTTTTGCAAAGGTTCTTGATAAATTTTATTTCCTTCGACCTTCATAGAATCTACTATTTTCCATTGGCTTGGCATTCAATGATGTTTGAATTTTGTACCTTTACTTCTTCTACCTTGTCTACATCCTTCTTCCTAGGAAATCTCATGCTTTTTTGGGGCCCAAACTATCCCTTTAAATCCACATCTTCCTCGCTCTCTGTATTCATTGAACTACTCGCACTATTCCAGATCCTATTGCAAGACTTGAGGATATACCCCTTTTGTTCCTATGTGTAACGACATTTTTTCATGTCCTCATGAATGCTAGTATCAACGTTAGCTTGGGACCCTTGTTTGGTTTTTAAAGTCATATCATCTACCTCATTGTAGCATAAAAATATGTTCATTTTCTACAATGCATTGTGCACCATTGGATTCTCATCTTTGGATGTAAAATTTTGAATGAAGGCTTGTTGAACCTACAGGCATGCCTTTGTCTCCCTTTGTTCTTGAAACATATACCACGATTCGGGAAGAGGGGTTAGTGTACGCTGAAATACATTCACCCAATACCTTGGGTTGATGTGATGCATCTTCTGTATGCCCACACAAGATTGAATGTGCATCTCCGAACATTGTCTTGCTTGGAATCGTGGCCACTTTTTTGAGAGGCAAAGTGTAATATGAAATCTCAAACGTAACATTTTGCAAGCTTCCTCCTAGTTTGGCTCATCTAACCTTTGACTAAACTACCAAATAGCTGCGATCCCCTTCAACGCATGATTGAGTGCGCTTACCTATGTTTCTGCCTATGGAACATGACCCTCTAACTTGTGAATAAGGCTTATCAAGTCCTCTATGGCAAAATATTGAGGAATTTGCAGGTCTATGGTGAACAACATGCGCACTGGCTTAGTTTAATGATCCCCTTGCATTTAATTTGTCATGTCCACATCTAAATTGCCATTGATAGATGATGCAAACCTTCATGGTATTCCGCCTTTCCTATTGGGTTTGATATAATCTTGATTAGTCATAGCTAATTGATAAATATTCTCAATTTCAGACCTCTTAGGTGATCGCACGAAAGGCGACTTATACCCTATTCTCTGAAAGTGTCGTGGTATTTGAAGAATCCGGATTGGTTGACTCTGTGGCTGATTTGGTCCTTGGAACCCTTGGACTCCCTGTGCAGGCTGTGATGATAGATAATAGTTATTTCTTGCTTTGCTTCGCTTTTTGTTTTTGCATCCACCATAAACCAACTTTTTTATCTATGTGGGTATGGAGATGATGTTTCCTTTGGTATCATATAGGGCTTACGTTCTGCTTTGTTCAATGATGATAATGACATCATCTTGGTATGCTTCCAATTGATTATCCACGTGTTGATGGTCATGCAACCATCATAAGCCCATTTTTTCCCAATCAATGTGGGCTAGTGGGTTTCATCTGCCTTCATATCAATGACCTCAAAATCTCTGTGCAAGCTAAGTGTGGCGACCTTTATCTCCACATCTTCTATCCTTCCAATAGGCTCAACATGGCCATAATATGCTAAGCTCAAAGTCATGGGACTGTAACTTAGTGCTAGCCTTCCACTTGCTTCTCACATGGATCTAGGGATCATGTTAACAGTGTTTCCAAAATCAAAGACAATGTTAGGTACCTCATATCCTGCAAGCTTAATGGCCATTTGCGCATCCATGTCCCACCGTTTGTCTTCACGTACTATACCATTTTTCTATTCTTTGTTGCCCCTTCTTTGCGCACTCCAATAGATTGTGAAGTAAATTGGTAATATTTTGTGATATGCCCTCATTGCGCAATGCACTTATTAGTTTCAAAAGATTTTTTAAGGTTGGCACCAATCCCTCTTGTCGTAGGATTCTAGTGTATTAAAAAATGCAGGTAACTGACGGGTACCTGCGAAAAACCATTTTTTTTGGTCAAGAAGGGTAGATTGTCGGAAAACCGTTGGCTGGGTACCAAGCCCAAAATTGCGGTTTTCTAAGCGGTTCCCCTTCGAAAACCATGGTTTTTGGCTTTGTAACTAGCCAAAACCTGGCAACCTAGAATATATGAGGAAAGTGCATAAAAAATTGCGATTCATTTTGTCGTCATTTTTTCCTATGTTGTGCTATGTGTTGGCAATAGGAGGTCAATTAAAATTCTGCTTCGTGTTTTTAATTGGATTTTATCTTTTACTAGAATGCATGTATTATAACATATATACTGAATCCAACATAATAAAAGCTACAAAGGACATAAACATCCCTATTAGACACAATTGATTGTTGTTTGTTGCCTGTAGAAAAAGGGTATGAAGAGTAGAACAAAGCAAAATAATATACATACAGAGAAAATGCATATTTCATTGACCAGCAAAATCTGACAAAAATCAAAAGTGCCAAAGCTTATCAGAACATCTAGGTATGCTTGTCATACTTTTAAATTTCCAATGTAGTTATCTGATATCAATCTCTCTCTATGTATTTGGCATTTGTTGTATAGCTTAATATTTAATGTTCTTTTCTGTTATATGCAAGAGCATGTTCGAAGTGGTGGGTGTTTAAAATAGAGCATTCGGCATTCACATTGCACTCTTATTTGCTTAAATACTAATATAAGACATGTTTATGACTCTGAGTTATGTGTTCTCTAAATCTCTACAACCATCTCTCTAGATTCATTTCATTTTCTTATGTATTTCAGTGTATTTAATGTTCTTTTCTGTTATAAGCAAGAGCATGCTTGAAGTGGTGGGGGTTTAAAATAGAGCATTCGACATTCACATTGTACTCTTATTTGCTTAAATACTAATATAAAACATGTTTATGACTCTGAGTTATGTGTTCTATGGATCTCTTCAACCATCTCTCTAGATTCATTTCATTTTCTTATGTATTTCAGTGTATTAAATGAATTTATATATATTTTTAAAGTAGCGATAAAAGTGCTGAGTCCTGAATACGGGTCACAATTTTTGGTTGTCGAGTAACCGCGGTTCCTAAGTTTTTCTACTCTGTAGGATCCACACAATTTGTCCATACATTTGGGCTTCTATTGTCGAAACATTTGCAACGTTCACATCCTTGGTTTGTATTGACTGCAATAGTTGGGTGATTCATTTATTAACAACTTTTCCCTCACGTGATCTGGAAACTTGTCTTCTTGCACCTTCTTGATCAGGATCTCTGTGGATCTCTAGTGGAAGAAGGCCTTGGTCCTTGTGCTGATTCTAAGTGACTTGTATGAACCCTTGCTCCTTTGGATGGGTATTCACCATATTGACATTGCACACCATCTTATCTTTCCTTTGCTTCTCTAGTGCTAGGCAATCTTCAGTGTTGTGTTGCGCTAAGAATCTATAGTAAGCACAATAGGTTTCCCATTGTGGATTGCTTGGGCAATTTCGTCCAATGTGACTCATCTCCTCACCCAAGTAACAAGTGATGGGTTGTTGCGACTCCCTGTTTCTTTGTTTGCGACGCTTGTAGCCTCCTTGATATCCTTCTTATCTTTGTGGTGATGCATATCCTTGCAAATGGTTAAGATAACCCCCATATTGCCATTTAGGTGATGAAGGTGCCCAATTTGACTGGTAATGCGGTGTAGATGGTGCCCAGTCTAGTTGTTGTGGTGATGGTGGATCCCGTCTTTGTTGATACTGTGGTGATGGAGGTGCCCACCCTGCTTGATGCTACGAGGATGGTGTAGTCCACCCCATCTAATGTTGCGGTGATAGAGGGACCCAACCTAGTTGAGGCTTTGGTGATGATGGAACCCAACCTCCTTGTTGGGTGTCTCTATGTCATGGGCTACTGTGCTTGGTTTTGGTAGCAAAGGTTGTTGCGTAACGACTGCAAATACATTTCAAGTTATACCATCTTTTAGCTCCTATAAAGCCCTTTAGTTCTCATCATGTGTGGTGAATTTGAAAAAGTTGCAACACACATTTTATGGCTGACGCACATAATGCGGTAATAGATGACAATTCGAGGTAGCATGATCCCAAGTGCGAGACAACTCACAAAACTCCCTTTTGATGCAAGGATACTCATTATGATGGTGCCCTTCTTGTCTGCACTTGATACACCAGATAGAAAGCTTTGGATTCTTTCCTCCTTGTATCTTGTTTACCTTCACAGTAGGGCATCTAATTTAGCATCGATTTTCACACTTCTAGTGGAATGCTTGCTGCAATCCTCAATTTACTCTACTCTTACTGCAGCTGCCTTGACTTTAGTTTTAATTTGTAAATATGTTTGCGCTGTTGCAAATCGTATCTTTCTTCGCAACTCTTCTACTAGTATCTTCAACCCTGAAGGTCACCATATTTATCACATCAGAGAATCTGTGATCATAGTCCCATATAGATTCTCCTACCATCTGTTTGATGTCCTTAAGGTCTTATATGGTCTGACTTGCACACCTTTGCATTTTAAATTCTCTGATTAGTTTAATTTTGACCTTATTCAATGTTAGCCTAGCACCACTATTCTTGGAAATGAATTCCAAGGTTCAGCCGGTTAGGGCTTCTATGAGCTCACAATTTTTGGCTTTGTCAGTTAGGATGCCCTTGGCTTCCCATTTTCTTGTTCTCGGTCGGTGTCTGTGATATCCTCAATTTATTTTGGCTCCTTTTGAGTTCCGGAGTCAGTCTCTTCTAGTGGAGACCTACTTCCTCTTAATCTTTGCGATGTTCCTCGTCCAATCCTACTTGTAGCTAAATTCAGCCTTTCATCTTCAACAAGGTTGTTTTTATCCATCTTTATGTTGTCGGAGTCCTCGTTGAAGCCCCACATCTTTGTGTCTTTTGTTTTCTTCTTTTCTATAGGTCCTCTTTTCCTTCTCGGTTACATCAAGTCTAGCCTCATAGGTTCTCATACCTTTGATTCATCTCCTAACAGTTCGCATCCTCGTGCTGCCTTGTCTGATTACTCCACATCTGTTGGAATTAGTACCATGGCCATTTCCACAACCAACATCTTCAACAACATTGGAAGTCTCTTCAAAAAATTTCATCTTATTCCCCTTACAAACAAGTCGTAAGCAGTTTTGAATGCAATGTATCCTTGCACAACAAACTCATATACATACTGGTCCATAGTGGTTCTTACCTAGTGATCAATAACACACATACATTTAGTATCTAGATTGCTCAACCTTTCCAACTTTACATTGATTTATTCAAAGTTTTTTGTTTTGTAGGGTTGAAAACAATAGTGCTCAAGCCTTGACAACCATGTTGCTAATAATTCAGGCAATGCACACTAAAAAATATCATAAATATCATCTTATATATGAGTGGTAATAATTTATTGCACACGAACTTCTATTCTAATAGACTCTTCTTCAATGAGCTCACATATCTTTTGTTCTTGCCATCTTTCAAGGTCTCTTTGACCCTGAAACCATCTTAACATCTTGCGGGTTCCAGCAATAGAACCATTGTTAGTAGCGGTCCCTGGAAATCCTTGTTAGGATATGCTAGTATTGTAGTCTATAGGTTGCAATGGGACTCACAAGATAGGGAATTGTTTCATACATAGTAATTTGATGGTTAAATAAGCTGTAACACATAATTGTTGCATTTAGGTATTTTTAGAGGTGTGATTGATATTCAAACTTCGAACAAAACAGGTTATTTCCAAATGGAACTTAGAAACTCACAAATTCTTATTTATATTTTAGTTACAACAAAGTGTTATGGCTGAACATATATTTGTTCACAAGATAGATTGATTCACAAACTCAATATATTGAAATAATCACAGTAATAACCAGAAAACAACTCCTCGGAACTAACTAATCTATTTGTGAGTGCCAGATACTTATAGAGTCAACATGACTTTTCAGCCTCTCACCTCTTCGTTTCTCTTCCTATTAGTCCTAGGAAACTGTTCAACCTTCCATTTTTATTTTTGACTTATATGGACGTTTACAGAATACAAAATATACATTTTGCACATATACTTTATACAAATTACTTGCGAAATATCATATGCAATCCCTTGCTAACACAAACCATTGTTAGCAGCGGTCCTTGGAAATCCTCGTTAGGACATACTAGTGTTGTAGTCTATAGGGTGCAAAGGGACTCGCAAGATAGGGATTTGTTTCATACATTGTAATTTGATGGTAAAATAAGATTTAAAGCACAATTATTCCATTTAGCTATATTTAGAGGTGTGATTGATTTTCATACTTCACACAAAATATAGAACTCAAAAACTCATGGATTCTTATTCATATTTCAGTTACAACATAGTATTATGACTCAAGATACATTTGTTTGCAAGCGAGGCTGATTCACAAACTCAATATATTGAAATAATCATAGTAATAACTAGAAAATAAGAAGTTGGAACTAATATATTGAAATATTCATAGTAATAAGTAGAAAACAACTTGGAATAACTTATCTATATGTGAGTGCCAAATACTTAGAGAGTCGACATGATTCTTTGGCTTCTCAGCTCTGTCCCCCTTCTTTTGGTCTTACAAAACTGTTCAGCCTTCCATTTGTATTTTTGACTTACATGAATGTTTACAATATATATATATATATATGTCATACATACACTTTATACAAAATACTTGTGAAATATCATTTGCAATCCATTACTAACATCTCACTTCATGCCTTCAGAATTTTTTTCTTCAAACTCTGTCATATGCTTTTAAGAAACCCAAATTGCTGGCCGATGGAGAAGCATACAGTTCACTAATAGTTTTTCTCGCAAAGCTAAATACTGAACTCACATAATATGCCCTTTATATCGCAACTAGTGGCCATCCCTTGAATGATTGGGCTTAGTGGAGGACTTTGTGGATACCTGTTGAAGAAGTTGTTGGGTTTTGGCGTTGTGTTGCCACTCCTATTGAACTTATTGTAACTAATCTGGGATTGGTAATGAGAGTGCAGACAGACTGGTCAGTTCTTCATATTAGTGAGACAGTGCATCTGCTGCAATATTGTTCTTGCCCCTGTAAATAATGTCATAGTCAGCCTAACAACTGCGTGTCCCACTTTTGTTGTTTGGGGGAAGAGACTGGTTGTTCCAAGAAGTATTTAAGGCTATGATGATCAATTTTTATGTAGAAATGCCTCCCTACAATATACGTCCGCCATTTGGTCACTACATGGAGAATGACTAACATCTCTTTTTCATAGGTGAGTCTGGCCAAGTTCCTTCCAGTAAAGGCCTAACTAGTAAATGCTAAGGGTCTTCCTTCTTGCATGAGTATTACTCCAATTCCATTTCTTGAGACATCACTTTCAAAGGTAATGACTTGGAGAAATCTGGCATAACAAGATTTGGCATAGTGTACATAGCCTGCTTCAGGAATTCAAAACGCTTTTTTGCTGTGTTTGACCAATGAAAGGCTTCATTTTTCAGCATTACCATTAATGGATCTGCAATTTTTATGGAGTCCTTGATGAACTTATGGTAGTGTCCAGTGAGACCTAAAAATCCTTGAAAGCTTTTGAGGGATTTAGTTTTAGGCCAATTTTTCATAGCCTCGATTTTCTCTGGATTTAGCTTAACTCCTGCTGAGACAATGTGTTGGGGATAGTTAAGTTCTTTTTGACCAAAGGAGCACTTTGAGTGTTTGGCACATAACTGGTTCTCTTAGAGAATCTGGAGGGCCTCTTTCTAGGGAACCCTGATGCTCCTCCCATGTCCTAATGTATACGAGAATCGTTCCAAAGAATACCAAGGTTAATTTTCTGAGGAATGGGCAAAATATCTTGTTCTTCAAGCCTAGGATTGTGGATGGGGCATTAGTGAGGGCCAAATGGCATGATCAAGAATTCATAATGACCTTAATGTGTTCGAAAGGCGATCTTTGGAATGTCTTCTTTGCATATGTGGATCTAGTGATAACCCAATTGCAAATCAAGTTTGGAAACCCCATGTAGTTCATCTAAGAGCTGATTAAACACAGGAATGGGGAACTTGTCCTTGATTGTGATTTTATTTAGCTCTGGAAAATCAACACACAGTTGCCAAGAGCCATCTTTTTTCCATGCAAACAGTAATGGGGAAGAGTATGGACTGATGCTTGGCCGAATGACCCCTGCTTGCAACATTTCCTATATCATTTTTTCACAGCCTTTTGCATAAACGGGTACCTGTAGGGTTGAATATTTGGCCAGCGTCTCAAACTGCATTTGGTAGTCACAAACTGAACCATCGTGGCAAAGTTTGGTGAGGGCTCCTGTGAAATCCTCATACACATTGGGGACCAAACCAAACCAGAAGTTGTTTACGAAAGTCTTCCCAAGAAGGCTCTTCATGAGCTCTTTCACACCACTGGTACCATTGTATGCCTTCCCGCTCCAGTTCAAAGGAGGCTCTGTGTCTTATCCCCATCGGGGGTGAGGTGCAAGTGAAAGTACGGCTCTGCTAGGGGGGGCAATCCAGTTGATATGAACCTACTAAAATCAATTTGTTTGCATCAAGATGTTACACTACCAAATAACACTTGTAGAAATAGTGTAAAAGAAGAATATAAAATAACAATAGCTTTATAGCACAAGGCAGTGTACAATACAATGCTTGGTACAAGGAGAACATGTTACATCTGCACCCTTACCCTGACATTCGGCTTACTATTTATGAGATCGAACAATTGTTGGTTAAGACACAACTGTTAGACCCAGCTGTATATAACCAAAATGTGATTAACACACTACCTAAGCTGACAATACAATAATAACAACACAAGTAACTCAGCTACAAAACATTTATTTTATTCATACACTGATAACAATACTTAATGATAACATGACGGATTACATTGGCCCTCCCCCATTAGACAAGTCGGAGTCCCTTCCAACACAACCTTAATACAAAATAATAAAGAATGAGACGGGAGAGGGGAGAACCAAGGCATCCCTGGGTTGCTGAACAAAGGGTAGCTCTGGCATAACATGATCAGATGGATCTGTTGCTGCTGTTCCAGCAGATCTGGAACCCAAAGAGGCTGCCACATTTGCTGAAACTTCTCGAAGAACCTTCATACTGATTTTTATAAAAATACCGTCTGAATTTATTCATCCAAACCTCTAAATGTCTGAAATTTATTAAAACTTAGTTACCTTTGCCCCAGCTGGAATTTACACAAAGTAAGCTGATTTTTATAATGGATTTGCAGTATTTTCTCTGGCTAAAAATTAAAAAAATTGCTGCACTGTGATTTGCCGACAAGTTCCAATAGCTGCTGTAATTACTTCAAGTGTTTTGGAAACTTTTCCCGATCCTATGCCGTACCAATGTACCTCTTTAGATTAATTATTATCTTCAGAAATCTTTTGTTTGTTTACCTTGCTATGACACCAACTGTTCGATTTCTATGTCATAATTCTTATCTGCAGCAACCATTCCTTTGGTCTCCTCTTCATACACAATGCCCTGAAAATGAATTGATAATGCTTGGAATTTTTCTTTGATCAAACTGTATAACCATGATACACAACATCTTCAAGCAAAATTTGCTTCAAATTAAAAAATCCCTTAAATAATTCTTACGTCTGCTTGTATGGCTTTGTCAAAAACCTTTTTGGCTTTGTTTGGGTAATCCCATCTCTGTACAACTGGAAATGTTTTATTTTTTTCAAGCAAAAGAGTTTGACTGATTCCAGAATTGTGTGACATGTCTATTGGGCATTGTACAGCCTATCGAAGGAGCGTGGTTTCATAGATGAACCATACAGATTGTTGCTCTTGGATGTTGTACAGGTGCGTAAGAGGGTGTAGAACAAAACATGGGTTGTGCAGACATCCTAGGGTTTTACATATGTTTTCAAGCTGTACAATGGGGGCACGACATAATTGGTAGTTTGTTTGGAGGGGAGTGTATAGAGGTGGGTTGAACAAAAGGAGCTGTACAATGGGGGCACGACATAACTGGTACAATAAGAGCAGTCGTAATTCCAATGTGAACAAGTCTTTAAGCCTTTGTTTTTTAATTACCCTCTTTTTATTTATTAATATTTCATTTATTAGTGGTCCTCTGGGTTATATTGTTTAATTGGATAGATTTGTATTGGAGCGGCCTAGGGTCAAATCCCACTAGTGGTCAGGGGTGGGGGACACTTAAAAATCTGCTTGATGATGTGATGCTGTAGCATAATAGCTTACTGGTGTATTAGATGATTGGCAGTTCGGGGACTGGAACCTTGTGATTGTGCTCCGGATGGGTGTGGGTCCATTAAATCCCTCATTTAATCTCTCTTTCTCTCTATATATATTTCATTTATCAAATGTATAAAAGTATTTCTACTTTCATATCTTTCCTTTGCATTTATGTATAACTACACTTGAGTTGGTCTAATGGTGAAGAACTTATCCTCTTGGAAGGGGGGGCACAAGTTTGAATCCTATAGGGGGTAGGGTATGTACACCTCGTATTTGAATAGTTAGGCGCCTCCCTACTGGGAGTACGTGGTGGTTTTATATGTTATAAGCTACCCTACATGTAGGTAGGGTGCCCGACATTGTGGACCTTAAAAAGGCCTTTCCTTACCTTTTCCTTTCCTCTTGACTACTTTTTATCATGGGTCTAATTGACTTTCTCTTTAATTATAATTTTATATTTAAATTCTTCTTGGGCCTCATTTATATAATCACTTCCACTTTTCAAATTATTAATTTGCCCACCTTGTATTTTTGACCTAATGATACTTATCCCTTGGAATTTGAACTTAATCATGTTCGTGGCCTCTGTCGTAAGTTTATATAATTCTATGTTCGACCCATTCATGCCATTTCACATCTAACCATCTAAATTCTCTAGTTGTATTCCTTGTTATCCATTACTTCTTTATTTTTAAACAAATCTTAACCAGAAGACTTTAGTTTTCCATGGCTTTATCTCATGTGACCATTGTATTTTAAAGCAAATACCTTTGGCTTGAAATTCTTGTGCCTCAAATACTTATCATGCCTGTGATTCCTGTTGTCAACCTGGAGCTGCGCCCTGATTTGAGGACGTGCGCGAAACTACCAGTCCTCTATCTGGCTGAAACAATGGGATCTTCTCACGAGGGTGGGTGCTTCAATAGTGAGAAGAACCTCTAGAGAAGGCTGGTTCCTGTATGATGTATCAATGAAGATTCCTACTCTACGCTGCTGACTACTGTGGAAAAGGGAGAAAGAAAACTTAAAAGGGAAATCCTACCTAAAAAGGGGTGATACACCAAGATTTTGATCCACTCAATTTGGAACCTTGAACACTGAACGAACAAGGGAGAAGGAAGACCTTAGACTTCGATTAATCACTTATGCATAAGTATTTCATGCAGAGGTTTGATCCAATAACTAAAACCTGAGGGAAAACGATGGAGAGAGGTCTGATAAAAGACACTTTGCTGCCACCTAACATCCACTTACAATTTCAGCAAAAGATAATAAAGAACACTTTAACATGACCGGCACAAGGACAATATAGCAACTAGATATGAAACAGAACTTGGGAATGGAGAGAACTCTACCACTTATGCAAATTGTTGAAGAAGTATACACTATGCCAACGCTTGAAATCTGAAAGTATAGTCTTTATTGATCGAAGAGGTTACACAACTCACCAATGGCAGAGTCTGGTCTAACCAAGAGAGATTGGATGATTTTTAATCAAGGCTAAAAGCCATTATATAGAAAATTACAAGAGTCCAAAGATTGGCATTGAAACTTGAAGAGAAAGATTCACTTTTGTTAACTCAAGGCTTTACTTGGCCTTTCAATAAGATATATTTTCTCTTTTGTCCTTGCATGAAGCTTATTAGTTTGATGAAGCGAACTTATCTTTGTTACGAACTGCCCACCTCTTTTTGCATGGAAATCCACGCAAATGTCAATTTTAGAACTCCATGTGAGTTGCTTGATTGTCGGGCTGTAGCGTTTGAAAACTGAGTTTATTTAAGCTGAGTTGGACGAAGAGATCATTTTCCTTCGCATGGAAAGCTTCTAGTGGATGCGGCTTTTAATCAATTAGTCAACTCTAAATCTGGAACAGTCAACTCGTCGTTCGAATTTGGAACACCTGTCGAAGTTGAGTTAGACCTTTGGATACATGCGTTGACTGGAGACGAACAGGACTTCAACAGCCAGTCAACTGAAGCTTTGACCGTAGTTTGAAAGCAGCGCTTGCTTGCATGCATTCTATCCAATTTTAGTCTGTTGTTCGTGTCTATTTCTGGCGGGATTTTGTATATTCAACTCCTTCGTCGGATTATCTGTTTTCTATTCTCTTTTGCACAGTCGGCCTCCATTTATTTCGGATCTCTTGTCTCTTTATTCTCAATGGTTACTTCCCGCAGGCAAAATTTGATGGCTTGCGGAACGTCACCGGAAGCTTTATTATTTTCTTCGGCTATATTTCTTCGGGTTTATTTCTGCCATTTTCCTTTACTCTTTTTGTTCGGGCTTTTTCCCGCGGTCTTTTTGACTCTGTTGGCTCTTTTGTATTGAACGCTAAGTCATATTCCCGCGGGTTTATTCTCTTCAGGCTATTTGTCCGAATTCCTTAGGACAAAAAGTCCGAAGGTTCCCTTCGCTTTATTTCTTGCGGCCTTTTTGTTTTGTCTAAGCCTTCGTGGACACTTCCGAATTCCTTCGGACTTTTTGTCCGAAGGAATTCCTTCAGACAAAAGTCCGAAAAAATTCATTCCTTCTCTCGTCTTGGCTTTTTTGCAACTTTTTTGGACTTTTCTCAGGATTTCTTCTCTGTGTAAGTCATTTCTGTCCGAAGGATTCCAATGTTGCCACTCCTCTCAAAATGTGCCCTTCTGGATTTCCAAGTGTCCTCCGCCACCGACCAAGTGTCCTCCGCTAGTGCCCTTCAAAAAAATTGGAGGGCACTCGGGCTTTTTGTGACGGTCTGTGAATTTGGTCTTCCTCCTGCCTGAATCGGGATTGTTGTAAGTGTCCCTTCCGAAGGGTACCCTACCCTTCGGAATTCTTAAAACTGCTCCCCTTCCGAATTAATCTTTGGCTTGCCTTTTGCAGACTTTCTGTCTTGTGGTCCTCCGAATTTCCTCGGACTATTTGTCCGAAGGAATTCCTTCGGACAAAAGTCCGAAGGATATCCCTTCTTCCTCATAAGTGCTTTCTTGATTGAGTCCGTAGAAAATTTTACTTAGTGAGTCCGTAGAAAATTTTAAATTTTACTGAGTGAGGCCGTAGAAAATTTTACTGAGTGAGTCCGTAGAAAATTTTCTGGTGCAAGAGAAAATCTGATTTGTGGAAGATTTGTCAACAATTCCTTTGTTGCTTTAAAACATGACCTTAATTTGAAATTCATGCACTTCAAATGTTTACCATGGCTATGCTTCGTCAACCTCGTCATGGCCTTGGTTGTCTATTGCGCCATGATTCTTGTTCATCGAGGGTGATCATAATCACATCCAATCGTACTAAATTAGTCCATGCATCAGGTGGTTGTACTTCACCTTCCATGTATTTTTATCCTATACCCAACTTTCATACTCACCATAGTTAGTCCTTTTAACTTCATGTTGACTACCCATTCAAACTGGTGGGTCGATATATCGTCAAGTTTTGCACCATCGAATTTGTATTTTGTAAACTTAGGAGGGTAAGCATAATGTGGCGTCAACGATCCACAAGGACATGAGATCATTAGCTTGTGCTTATGGTCATCTCTTTGCAAGCCACCTTCTTCTATCTCCATAATTTCAATACTATTGCAATTTGGTTTTAACAACTTATAGTCTTCCATTTGTTAATGGAAAAACCATAAAGAGGGTTTGTCTCGTCTTCAGAGCACTGCTGCAACTCCAAGAACCATGTCTTGCCCTAACAATGGCACAGACAATGGTGTGTAGTTTTGTGCTTCATGCCTGGGCCATTGTTGGTTATAGGTATGGTATTGGTTGAGACATTCTTGAGTTATGGAATGCTTTGCAATATATTTGCTGACTTTAGGGGCACTATAGTTTGAAAGAATAGTCTTGCAATTGCCTTATCCGACTCAGGTCGACTAGTCGTTGTACTTGTTCCCTCATGGGACTACCGTAGTTCTTTGACCATGGCCATTTCAACTTTCGCCCTTGCTTCAACAAGTCATTCCTTTTCCATTCTTGGGTTGGAGTATATGTCTTTCTTTGTTGTCATGATTGCATTACTTATTCATCCGCAATGATGTAAATCTTGTTGATGCTTTCTTTGGTCACTTTCCTTCGATAGTCGCTATTAATGTGGGTTTTGGGCCCACACCATTTATAGAGAACTCTAGTATAATGGTGTCTTGTTATTTCTATGATTTCAATAATTGCTAGGAGATGCCCCCTTATTATTTTGGTTTTTTTGGGGTTTTGTTGCCATAATGGGTGGTGGCAATTGCTCCCATTGTGTGAAGAGTAGTTGGGTACTCTTGTTTCTTTGGTTGTATGGGTAGTCCTTGACTGAATGTTCTGTAACTTGGCAATTTTTTCATAACATATTTTATGGAAAGTTAGATTGGGTGTGACCTTTTGTCTTGCAACGAATACACTAGAGATAATTGGATATTTTCTTTGTGTCTTCCTTTAGCTCTTTCATCATGTAGAGGATATCTCTTCTGAGAACTTGCATTGATCTTGGTTCACTATCATTGTTGAATTCTTAGGTACATGGACTTTGATTTTGGAGCTCCAGACACAAACTTATCTATCCACGTCTTCGACTTTGATATGCATACACACACATAAAAGTAGGGCAAAATGTAGAGAACTTAAAATGGCCCCTAGCCATTTATTAGTTAAATTTCATAAGTTGAGCATGTTTGCATATTTGTCGATTATTGGTTCAAATTATGCATTATTGCCATGTTTTGTTGACTTCTAATGGTCCTTGACCCCTCTCTTAGCTCCCTTCAGCTCCCCTTTTATCTGTCCTCTGATTTCCCCTGATTGGACCCTTTGCTTGGACTCTGGAGTGCCCGTATGATCATGGGGCATGTTTAGAGCTTCCCTAGGAGCGTACAAACACTCTAGACAAAGGGGTGTTGTGAAGGATTGTGTGAATAAAACATCCACATGTTCTCTCCGATCACTTGCTTTGGATAGTTGCCATTATTATGGTTTTTCGTCCACACCATCTACAAAGAAGTCAAGTATTATGGTTTGTAGGAAAATCTCTTGCGAAATGTTCCCACTCTCATATTGTATTCAACTAGCACCTCCACCACTATTATTCTGATATCTATTGTTGTTTCTTTGATTTGAATAACCACAAAGACACCCCCATATTGTTTAGGATTTTTTGGTCTTTGTCGGCATAGTGGGTGGTGTCAATTCATCCCCTTGTGTACAAAGAGTACTTGGGCACTCTTTTTCCTTAGGTTCTATGGGCACTCCTTGACTAAATGCCTCGTAACTTGGAAAATTTTACATAACATCTTGTTCGGGCAGTTAGCCTTGGTGTGACCTTTTGTCTTGTAGTGGTTTCATTAGAGATCCTTGGATGTTTCATCTTTGCTTGTCTTTCTCAAGTACGTGGAAGTTTTATTCTCTCTTTATATCCATTACTCTATTTATCCAAGACAGATAAAGGTGGAACCACCTTCATCCTCCTTTGCAATGAGAGTACAAGTCCCTCTATGAACCAATGCTTTTTTAGGCTGTTGGCTGGTTCCTTCTCATGTTTCCCAGGAATTCTTTTAAGTTTTCTATTATAATCTCATACAATTTCATGTTGTCCTTGCTGAGTGTTTTATCTGCCACAATTTCATTGTCATCTCTGAGGAGTTTGAATTCTTTTTCAAATGCTTTATGATCTATAAACTGTCAAGTGCAATTCTTGCTAGAATCTACAAAATCATAATATGTTCTATTTTGAATTTGCTTCAAAATGACAGTTCAAGTTACTCAAATAACTTAGAATTAATTTGTTATGTAGTTGAAATACTTAAAACAATAAACTCAGAACTGAAACATGAATGTAAATAAACATGAACAAAACACATAAACCATGCAGATGCCAAGACAAATTTTGGTCTAGGAAACCCCAAAATGGGGAAAACCACTTGGAAAGCAATTGTTCTGCTTCCGATCTTGTTATGGCCAAAGATGGATTACAATGACTAGTAGAACAAGAACAACAAATTGCTATCTTGTTTACTTAGCTTCTTTCACAGTTCCTTTCTCCAACCCTTCGTATGATTAGCTAAACTCCTACTTTGATCACCAATGATCTTCTTTGAACTTGTGCCTCCTCTTTAACATGCTTCAAGATGTCCTTTCATACACTAAAGAATTTCTAAATGTATCAAGAACATGAAGAGTCACCTTCTTTGTTGCTACTGTACCTCTATAGTTACTGTGGTCAAAACCGCTGGTTAATGCATACTGATAACTACAGAATTGCAAGAACTAACACCCCTGCATGAAGCGGGAGTTTCGTCACCAAGAGTACAACTCTCTCTTTGAAACTCTAATGTTGAGTGAAACTGTGTTTTACACTTGCTGTTTGGGTCCTTATGGATCATACATTCCTTTCTGAGAGGCTTTTGGTCCCACGATATCTTATTAGGGGAGGAGATGTGGAAACAATATTCCCACTTTCCCTTTGGAGTACCATTGTACTTGCCTTGGTGTCTTCCCCTTGAGGCCAACTTGCGATCAATCTTGTGGTCCCCTGCGAGTTTCTCTGACTTTCTGCCGCAACACTAAATCCTCCCCCCACCCTCCTTCCGTGTTCACAACCAAGTCTTCGATAGAGGGTGGTACTTGTCCTTCTTCGTTATCTAGTGTGGATGGTTCATACAAATGCAAATTATCATAATTCACAATTGAATGCATTCACAAGACTGAGGGTAGATCAACCCTGTAAGCATTCTCTGGAATTTACTCTAAGATGGAAAATGGTCCTTATCTTAAGAGGTTTGAGCTCCCTAGCTTGTCCTTGAAGTCTTTCCTTGATCAAGTATAGCCATACCTTATCATCCACTTTGAGTGTGTGCTCTTTCCAGTGCTGGTCATGTCTAGCCTTGTACTTTGCTTATGACTTCTCCAATTGCTTCTTCACTTTGAGATGGATTTGTCTAATGATATTAATGAACTTTTTTGCTCTCGTCACCTCTGAATCTTGTTTCTCTACCCTTGCTTGTTGCTCCATTGCAAGACCAAGAGGATTAGTTGGAAAGTAGCCCAAACATGTTTCAAATGGTGACTTATTAGTGGTTGTATGTACTGCCCTATTCCATGAGTGGTGGAACTTGGATGTATGCCAAAGACTCATCCCAAGTCCTTGGAAACTTGTTGCTATAACCTATTATCAATTGTATAAAAGTCCTATTGACAACTTCCGTCTACCCATCGGTTTGTTTATAGAAAGTTGCACTTCATTGAAGCTTGGTATCCATTTTGCCTCGCAAGGTGGTCCAAAACTTCCCCTAGAACTTGGAATATCTATTTGAAACAATGGACTTCGACAACCCAAAATGTACCCAAATATTAGAAAAGAATAATTTAACTGCTTCATGCCGTTTTACTGTTTTCTTATATGCAATCAAAACACACATTTTGCTGAATCTATCCACAACAACACATAGATAGTAATGGCCATGCTTGGACATTGGCAATCCTCCTACAAAATCCATAGAAATGCTGTTCCATGGTCTAATAGTTACAAGTAATGGCATTTACAACCTTTTTCTAACCTTAGGTTTGCTTGTACAACATAACTTACATCCTCTAGTGATAGTTGATACTTCTCCTTGCATATCGGTCCAATATATATAACCTTTACAAATGTTCCATGGTCTTACAACACCAATGTGTCTTGAGACCTTGGAAGTATACGCTTCCCTCATCAATAGAAGTCATTCCTCCTTTGGCACACATAGCTTATCCCATTTTTAGGGTAGCCCATTCTTGAAGTAGCATCCATCTTTGCCTTCATTAACAACTTTTTTGACCTACAATTGATGGAATGTCTCCCCAAAGTCTGCATCTTGTTCATATGCTTCTTCATAAGCCTCTTTTGTGGAAGGCTCAAGTTGAGAGATTGTAGTCAAAGCTGAAACTTGCTTTGTCATTGGTGGCCTGGATAACATATCTACCATAACATTTGCACTTCCTTTCTTGTAATTGATCACCCGATGAAATTGCTTAAAGAATCCCATCTTTTTGTAGTGTTTTCCCTCTTCCAATTTATTTTGTGCTTGCAAATATTGAAGAAGTTTGTGGTCAGTATGCACAATAGTTTCGTTACCCAAAAAATAACGTTTCCATTTCTTTATTGCTTGAACTAGTGCGCACATTTCTTTATTATAAATAGGATGCCCCCTTACTACTGAAGAAAATATCTATGAATTATAACAAATGGGCTTGCCTCCTTGTAACAAAACTGCCTCAATAACATACTTGCATCCGTTTCATCTTTAAATGGCTGCTGCAAATTAGGAAGAGCAAGTATAGGGGCATGGCTGATTTTATATTTCAATGAATAAAAAACATCGTCATGTTCTGTAATGGGCACCTCTGTTACGCCCAAAACTAACCTAGCTAAAACCCCTTATGACTCCGGAACGGTTTGCTTGTATTGTGTTTTTTTGTGTTTTGCAAGGTCTTATGCATGTAACATAAATATAGAATTGAAAGCATAGACACACATAGCTGAAATAATCAACACACTGTATTTATATTGATTACAGAATGAATAAACAAGTGCAATGTCGGCCATGCGATAACTCACTAAATACTCCAGCAATGGAATGAACATTGCTTCAAGCGAATATCCTCGGCGAATATCGAAGGTACGATCATTTTGTTCTCCGTCCATCAAAACTACGGACTCTGCGGGCTTGTTTCTACGAACTCTGTGGGCTTGTTTCTACGGACTTTGCAGGCTTGTTTTTACGGACCCTGCAGGCTTGTTTCTACGGACTCCGCAGGCTTGTTTCTCCCAACTCTTACTGCAGATAGCTTTGGACACCAGCCCGAGTTGATAAGACATCAATTGAATATTGATTAAATGAGGAGATGGACGACACTCGTCAGCTGCTACAAGATGCTACAGTGACGCGGCTACTATAGTGACGTGGTTGCTACAGTTTCACGATTGCTATAGTGGCGCGGCGGCTACAGTTTCACGGCTGCTATAGTGGCGCGGCGGCTACAGTGACACGGCTGCATGAGGCTGAAAGCATAGACTCCAAAGATCAATCCCAATGATTGATGTCTAGAGTGCTACAAATGGGAAGGACGTTCTCAAATGCCGAAATAACCTGCAAATTGCAAGTGCATCAATTCTTCTTCTTATCCAACATGTTGACTGAAGCCACAAACGCTTCCTTTTATTCTTTCTCTAAGGGGCGACTCAACTCTCATGAGCAATGCGGGATAAAAAATGTGCAACATTTTATATATTAAAATATTACTTATGTCTCCCTTGGGTACCATCCCCATAAAGTAAATATTAAAGTAACACTTTAATATTTTGCAATTAAGTTAAATGTTACTTTAATAACACTTCAGGTATTAAAATATAATAGCAATCGGACTCCGAATAGCGATCGGACTCCGAATAGTGCAAGTGATAGTTTGTCGAAAAACTCTCGTCGAGGAGTATCAAATCCAATCACCAAAACTGGCCTCCGCTGTGTCCTGCTAACTTACTAAAAATAGTATGCCTGAAACTGAGTAAATCAACTCTGTTTTGGCCCAAACTAGACATGACTAGGCCAAAATACTCTAGGATCACTTTAAACTCTTTGTTAGCCCTTGGGACCATGTAGAACTAGGCTAACGCACACACACTTGGTCAACTGCTAAAGTGGAGACATTACATGTTCCTTAGCCCAATGAAAGCTCTTACCCATTATTGGAATTGTATGTCGAGTCGTTGCAATAGCAAAAAATGTTGAAATAAACTTTCTCATGTACTGTACTGCTCCTACAAAGCTTCTTGTTTTAGTGGCACTCCTAGGTGTAGGCCAATTAGTGACAACGTTGACCTTTCCCTGATACACTCTTTAGTTTTTGTCCAACCACATGCCACAAATAGATGAGTGATTGTTTAAAAAAAGAAGTTATATTACGAATAAATCAATGCATACACATTCTGCTATACAAAGCATAATAGCTAATAGTTTAAGCGTGGGCTTTATAAACATTTTTTATCAAACCATCAACATTGATTCAAATCTAAATCTAAAATGTCTAAGATCTTCTTAAAGCTTGGTGGGCCACCATTTCGGTGGATAACCATAACAAGTAAGGTTACTATGACCCAGAGCCCAATTAGCTAATGCATCTGCTACTCTGTTTTGCTGTCGAGGAACATGAATGAAGTGATTCCTTTGAAAATTTTCCTATAGCTTTTAATGTTTTCCAATTCTCGTAGAATTTGCCAATTTTTTGCGCTTCATCAATGAAGACTTTGATAAAATGCTGATGACTAATAATGAATATGATTCCAACTGAATCTTTTGGCAACCAACTTTAAGTGCTTCTTGCAACCCTCTATGAACTGATTTAATTTCACCTAAATTATTTGTTGCATGACCTAGATTTACTGAAAAGAAAAAGGTAACTGCCCCATCAGAAAATATACCTATGCCTCCCAAACTTGTTTGCCCATGATTACCTTTGGATGCTCTGTCTGTGTTCAGCTTTTCGAATCCATGCGAAGATGTTATCCATTTACCCTTGACTTGATGTTTCCCTCTTGGTCGATAAACAACCCTAGGAAGACTATCCAAGTTTAGAGATAAATTTTTGATAATATGAGCCCATTGTATAGAGAGATCCCGAGGGATATGTATTTTGTATTTGATAGATTCAACAACATTCATTTTTATCTTTTCCCAGATGACTACGATTCCCTTACATTCCTGCTAGGAAATTCTTCTATTCCTTTCCTTCCACACATTCCATAATAAAAGAGTTGCACCACTCCATAAAACTTGTCCAAGATTTTGACCAGTATTTATTTGTTTTAACCACTCTCTAAATGGTTGTTCAAGACCTTGAATTCCATACCAGGGAATTCGAAATAACATAGCCAAATGTTGCCACAAGTGTGTAACAACGGGGCACTGAATGAAAAGATGAATATCAGTTTCTTCATTTTCCATGCACATAACACACCTAAACAGTCCCTTATATCCTCTTTTCATTAGGTTACCCCCTGTTAGGACTCTTCTTAATAGCAACTGTACAAAGAAGATAACTTTTGGCCAAAGAACTTCCTGCCATAAGTTTTAAAAAATATCCATAAGAGGATGAGGGTTCATTTTGAATCGAGATGCATATCCATCTGAAACAAAGTATCTACCTAAAGATTTGTTCCCCCATGCTATTGAATCCTTCTTTTCAGAGCTTGAAGAGCAACACTTGTTAGACTTGCTTGAGATGAGTTAGACCTTCTTCCCATGTAGTAGTGAAAACTAAAATATCACCTATATATACTATGCCATGTGTATCTATGAAAGGTCTCAACACATCATTCATCAATTTCATAAATGTAGCGGGTGCTTTACATAAACCAAATGGAAGTACCACCCATTCATACAAAACTTATTTTGTTTTGGAGGTTGTCTTGCATACATCCTCCTTCATACGAACTTGAATGCTGAAGTTGGTACAAGTCATCAATACGTTGAAGTGGATATCTAATCTTTATGGTGATCTTGTTCAATTCTCTATAATCTATGTGCATTCTCCAAGAGCCATCGTTCTCTTTTTCCATCACAATGGGTGACCCACATGGTGACGTACTTGGGCGTATGATGCCTTGCTCTAACAACTCTTGAAGTTGTTTCCTAACTTCATTACTCTCCAAAAGTGATTGCCTATACAAACCAATGTTGGTAGAGGAGATTCAAACATCAATTGAATCTCATGTTCTACTTCCCCATTTGGAGTAAAACTTTTGGGAGTTTTGGGCACATTTTGAAAAGAATTCTGCAAGACATCCCAATCCTTTCAATCCTTTGTTAGCACTATCAATTTCAAAAATCTCTAACCTATCCTCTTGCTTATTCAAAATAAGTAAACAAAACTGATTATTTGTTTGAATGATTCTTTTTAATTGGTTGGCACTTACCAGGGCAAGCTTGGGCTTGCTTTGATGTGTCTTGATGCTATAGCTGATTCCATCCTTTGACCCATTAGTACTTGTGAACCCTCCTCATGAAGATATCATCCATAAGATACAAGCAAGGACTTCCAAACACCACATCAAATGCATCAAGAGAAATCACATCTACTTCTACCTTGTCAATGTATTTTAGATTAATACAAAATTTGAATTTACAACTTTCAGTCACCCAAATATTTACACCCGTCTTCACCCAACCCAAAGGATATGGATGAAGATGATCTTATGTTTGTAAACCGAGCTTCTTAACAACATCTTAAATTAAACTAGATTGAGACCCAATATCGACAAGTGCATTTATTTTGGTTTTTGTTGATTTGAATCTTGATTTTGGAATAGCTTTCTTATCTCTTCTCTTTCTTTTTCCTTGTTCGTGTTGGTAGCAGTGCAACCTAGATTTTCATCAACATCAGAATTGTCCTCTATCTCCACCTGTGATTGCTCCTTTAAAGATACCATGGATCTATTAGAGTCCTCTTTGGAATGATTCTTTGTATGCAATTCCGAATGTAACTTCTAACATTTTGTGTTAGTATGTCTTTCCTATAACACAATCGCTACAATGGTTCTTGGGATCCTTACAACTGCGCAAAGCTATGGCATTCTTTTCACTGTTTCACTTACCCTTTTTGAAGGCTTTGTAAGGCCGTTTTTCCTTTGTTTTGAACTGATTTGGCTTTGAGGTCTCTCCCTCTCCTTGCCTTTTCTCTTCCTCAATGTAGTATATTTGCATGCATGCCTCATCAAGGTATTCCGCTTTACTTGAGATGAATTGTCTCCTTAGACATGTATGGATACCTCCCTAGTAATTGGTTAACTTGTTTTCATCTTCCATGTCCAAGCTCATGAGCATGGATTGTCTATGGAATAAAAAATACCTGAATTTGACAATTGATACACTCCACCTAGTTCTGAAAGGCTTAGGACTTCTCTTTTGGAAAGGTCAAAAGAGAGGGTGACTAAACACATGGCAGACGACAAGGCCTCTTGGAGTGTAACAGGTTGTGTATTGAGTGATGGCTAGTCTGATATGTTTCAAAGTTCACTGATTAATATCTTGGTGTATTGCCCTCAAGGTATATCTTTCTTGAAAGTGATTGACACATGAACAATAAGAAGACTACAGAATATATTTTCAAAATCTTAGATGAATCAATTCTTGAAGTAGGTGAATAAAATGTAGTTCAAGTTGTCATTAATAATGCCACAAATTGTGTAGGAGCTGGAAAAGTGATTATGGACAAGTATCCACATATTTATTGGAGCCCTTGTGCAACACATTGCCTTAATTTGCTACTTCAGGGCTTAGCCAAATTTTCAGGGGTGCATGAAGCAATTCAAAGGAGGAGGACAATTGCAAACTTTATAAGGAACCACCGCCTCACATTGAGCATTTATCAACAACTAGCATCTGAGGAGTTGTTAAGGCCTTGTGAATCAAGATTTGCCTCTTTTTATATCACTTTGAAAATAGTGGTTGAAGAGAAAGCAATGATTAAAGTCAATGATTTGTTGCAATGAGTGAGAAAAATCTACGCTTTCAACAAGCTCCAAGGGAAAGCAAGTAGAACAAATCATTATAAACCCCAACTTCTGAGAAAGTGTAAACAAAGTTCTAAAAATGTGTGAGTCTATTGTTGATGTGCTTTGCATGGTTGATGGTGACACCCTTTGTCTTGGCATACTTTATGAGGCTATGGACCGTTGTAAGGAATCCATTCAAAAGACATTCAATGATGTGGAGACAAACTACAAAGCAATATGGAATGTGATTGATGTGAGATGGAAAATGATACACACATCCTTACATGCAATGACTTGCTATCTAGAGCCTAGGTTGTTTCTTATAGATAGAGATAGTGACTCGAAAGTCATGAGTGCACTTTATGAAGCCATTGACAGATTTGTTCAAGATACTGAATTTGCATATATAATTAGGGACCAAACAAGGGCATTTGGGGCACAAGAAGGGGTGTTTGCAATAACAGGAACCAAGTATGATAGGGCGTGTCAAATGCAAATGGTGTAAATCTTATGGATCAAGTGCAAAGGAATTACAATGCTTTGCTATTCGAATTTTGAGTCAAGGAGCAAGTGCGTCGGTGTGTGAAATGAATTGGAGTTGTTTTGACCATATTCAATCTAAAAAAAGAATCAAGTTATTGTCTGGAAAGTTAGAATATTTTGTTTATGTTCGCAACAATTTGTGGATGTGTATGAGCATGAGCAAAATGGCAAAATAATCTTCTTTTTCACAACCCCAACCCATTGCATCATACTTGGAGGATGCACATGATTCTAACTTCTTTTGTGATGAATCTAGTGATGATGATGATGTTGATAAGCCAAGTGCTCTTGATGATATGGAACTCGGAATTAGCCTATAAGGCTATAAGGTGTATTGGCTCTTGATGATATGGAATATTTTGATATAAAAAATATCTTTAATATTTTGTATTGGCTTATTTTTATATGTTTTTCAACAGTTCAAATTTAATGGTGATTTTTTTTGAATTTTATACATTGGCGAACTTGAACCAAATCTTATTCTCGTTGAACTTGAACTCAAACTCAAACCTTGTGACTTAAGATGTAGGTACTCTCTTGGCAAGGTTCTTTTCATCTTCTTGAGCCATTTCTCTCACTTGTTGATTCCACCTTATAGAAATCTTAGGATTGCATGGAAGCAATTCTTTTTTTAGATTTTGTAACAGTCAGAAACTTTCCACAAAAAAACAAAGATTGATTTGATCTGATACCAAAATAATCTATAAATTCTCTAGTACAATTCTTGCTAGAATCTATAGAATCACAATATGTTGTTCTAGTTCAAATTTGCTTTAAAATGACATTTGAAATTATTGAAATGTTGCGTAGTTGAAAGACTTAATAAACTCAGAATTCAAACATGAATGTAAAGAAACATGAACCACAAACCATGGAGATGCCAAGCATAGATTTTGGTCTAGAAAAACCCAAGATGGGGAAAACCCAGTTGGAAGAGGCAGTTGTTTTGCTTCCTATCTTCTTATGGTCAAAGATGGATTACAATGAGTGTATTAAACAAGTACAATAGACAACTACCTTGCTTATTCAACTTCTTTCACTATTTCTATCTCCAATCCTTTCTGCAATCAACTAAACACCAACTTTGATCACCGATGATCTTCTTGGAACTTGTGCCTCCTCTTTATCATGCTCAAAGATGTCCTTTAGTGCACTTAAGGATCTCATAACGACTCAAGAACACGAAGAGTCACCTTCTCTATTGTAATCGTACTTGTACGGTTATTGCAGGAAAAATTGATGTAGACCCGCTCTTTGGTTTCACAACCGCCACCCTATAGGAATTGGCTTTGGTTGTTATGTAACCACGCCCTGCATGAAGCGGCAGTTTCATCACCAAGCCCAGAACTCTCTGTTTGATGCTTTGGTGTTGACTAAAACTGGGTTTTATATTTGTTTTCTGATGGATGAATTGTTTTTTCTGGACTCTTATGGATGAGTTTACTTAGATTTTCCCTAGAGGTCTTGTTAGTAGCCACCACATTGAGCATGGCTAGGAATGACCACAACCAACATTGTTCATTTGTCTACCAATTTGCAGTCAATATGGTAATACATGCTCTCTAATGCAGCATTGGGTCTGTAAATCCATCACTAGTAAACTTTGATAACTTTTGTCTCTTTGAATTAAGACTTAGGAGAGTGCCTATGATTATTGGCATTTTGTGATTTTGTTTTTGGGTTTGACATGGCTGTGTTTTGGTATGATCCTTCTTAGGAATATTTTTCTTGGACGTTCCTCTACTCTCTTAGCATTATTGGACACATCTATATCCTCGCCTCTTCCTTTGACCTGGGCAATCTATACGTTGCTTTGCTTACCATCAGATGCCTCTCCTTCGTCACTCACTCCAATTTGTCTTGTTGATTGCCATGTGTTTGTTATACAAACTGAACTAATAAATGAACATCATTTATAGAATATTAAATACATTCCACATTGCAATATAGAAGAACACGAGGGCAATCACAACTCTTTCTCGTAGGTGGTCCTCAATAAAAGTTGTTTGGTACAGGGAGGACTTGATATAAAATGCCCTTACCATGATGTATATCATTGTATTTATATGACATGACTCAATGGTTGTTGGTTAAACACAACCCTCAACTACCGAATAACTAAAGATAGTCATTACAATTTTACCCAAAACCAACAATACAATCATTAACAACATAACAACATTGGCTATCGACGCATGTAATTAATAATACGTTGACAACATTGACAATAATAATATGAAGGTCCCTTCTGACACAACCTAGATAAAACATAAGAAAAATGAGAATGAAGAGGGAAGACAAAACCCATTCTTGAAGGATAGGTGGTTGTTGTAGAGATTCCCATTGCAGGAACTCCCAGACACTGGCTAAAAATACTTGTGTGAAAAGGCTGAAGCTCATAACAAATTATGTAGGCTGATTTTGTCCACACAAAACTTCTAACTGAATATGCTTCGGAAAACCCATGAATCCAATAACTAATATTTATATTTATATTTATATTTCCTTTTTATGTTAGAAAATTTGATAATGGTTGTGAAGGAAAAAGACCATGCAACATAGACAATAAAGGTAATGGAGGCAAAAATCAGTATTTAATTGACTGTATGATAGGTTAATAATAGAAGTAGGTTTGTACTATGGTTGAAAAGCAAAAGGCATAATGTCTGGGGCATAAGCGTATGGTGCTTGGTGAATTGGAATGTATGGCTGCACAACAATGTTTGGCAATGGGAAGAACCTTGGCATACAATAGGGGTGTTTCTAGGGGTCATAGGGTATGTTAGTTGAGGAAAGGATGTATGACATAGAGTAGAGAGGGTTGTACATCTAAGTAGCAACACAGAGGGATGTATGGGGTGTATGTTCTAAAACCTTGTTGAGCAAAGTGCAGGGCACACATTGCATCAACCATGGAAGGAAATACACACGGTAGGGTAGAAGGAGCACCTGCAACACCAAGCATATATTGAAAGCAGACTCAATAGAATAAAGATGAGACAAACTCCCTCAACAGGTTGTTTCATTGACATATGGAAGACTATGAGGTGTTCCAGCTATATTGCAATAGAATTGAAGTTATGTATATAAACAAAGAAGAAGACTTGCAAAGGGATGGCCAAAAACAAAAGTTGGTGATGCCAAGTCCTATCAAACTATCAAGTCACATTCAACTTACCCATTGGAGTCTTCTACGGGAAGAAAATTTCAGAATTAATACTTGCCCTTACAACTCCAAGAAAAGTACTTTTGGAACTCACAAACGATCCAATAATTTATGAAGTAAATTATTGGAATTATTGACATTTTTTCAATGACTAAAGGAGCACTAAATCATGAAATTTCAACCATAAAATATGCCAATTTATACCATAGTCCAGATCTGAATATTTGAATAAAATACTGAATTTTCCCCTATCCAAAGTGCTTGAAAATTCCTCAAAAACAGGGAAATATATGTAGGAAAATTACAAATATCATTTAGGCTTGGAAAAGCCTAACAACCCTCTCTCACAAGTCCAATACCAAGTCGCCCCAGCTATAGAAAATCACAATAAATTTCAGAATGATGTTAGGGCACAAAATGACCCTCCAACAACAGTGATTCACTCTCCACTCCAAGTGCCAACCTCCACAAGCAAGTCGCCCACTTGAAAAACCCTTATTTTATCTTTTGCCTGAATTTGAAGAACATTGGCAACTCCTAAATGGAGTTGCCCCACGAAAGAAAGAGGGTTTGCGCCCTCAATCTTTTTGCTTTGAAGGTTTCTGTCTTCAAGATAGTGGCTCAAGTGTTTCGTGATTAATGACCAATATTTGAATATCAATAATAACATACCTCTCCAAATGATTCCTCATTTCCCTCTATAGCCTTCCCAAGTGTGGCGCCTAAAAAGGGGAAGTTAGAGTAATTCACGTATTTAAAAGACCTTTTCCTTGTGATCTTTTCTTAAATCACTTAAACATCCATGACCCTTAAAGGTCCCCTCTTTAAGTGAAATAAGAAAACATAAAGTAACTTTCAAAAAAGTACCTTTTACATATATTCAATCAGAATCACTTTATTTTCTTTCCCTTGTTACTTGTTCCTTAGCCCCCAGGGTTTAGTTAAGGCTAAGGGTTATCAAGGATGTCCCTATCAAAACAGGGACATGACAATCTTTTCTGCCCAAAATTGCTTGTCCTCGTGCAATTGAAGCACCCATAGGGCTGTCCCCACCATAGATTTTGTGCACAATTCAAACCTTGGTCCATCCCAAGGGAAAGAACCCTCTTGGAGAAGCCTTCTGCTGTTTATGAGAATTATTTGTTGTTTATGCTAACTGAATTTGCAAAAACAGCAGTACCATATCCGTTTTCCTCTTGCCATAGAGCCCATATGCCTCAAAACTGCCCATAAAATGATGGAAGCAATGAAAATTTCAGAATAATCATTACCAAAGTGGCTGGAAAAATGTATTACAGTCATTTGATCTTCAATTATTTGGGCCATGCTTGCCCTTATGCCATCACCTACACAAGAAGCAAACACATTAGTCAAAAAGAAAGCTCCCCTTGGTGTTTCGTGGTGTCTTCTATGGGTTGGAAATCCTTTCCACAAGATGATTCTCCACTCCTTGGTCCTCATGCCCCTAGATTCTTTGATTTGGAATGGGGTGCTTTGCAAGGGAATCTATGTATGATGATTAGAGGGTTGCAGTTGTAACTTCCAGCCTTGCAATTATTCTTGGAAATTCCCTTCCTCACTTTCCTCTTGCCCCTTGGTGTGCCAAACATGTATGCAATTCTAAGGGAAACAATATTGGAGTCATGTCTTACCATAGATGAGCTGAATTTGTCATAGTAAATATGACAAGAATAGATGTTAATGCTGCCTTTCTTCTTTGTTTTCTCATGCCATATCATACAATCTTCATGACCATGCCCCCAACTCTCCCAAACATGCTTCAAGCTTCCACAGACATGTCCCCTAAGGGCTGGAAGATTCCAAATTGTCACCACAGTCCAAAGTCCTTTCATCAAGGAGATTGTCTTCTTGTAGCCCAAATTGGACTCATTGTTATCCATGAACTTGGAGGATTTCCTTAAAAACACAAACATCATATAAAAGGAACTAGATTTGCCAAAATAAAAAACATTTGGAAAATGATACCTCGCTGCCCCACATGGAAAAGTCCCTTTGTCCTTCATTCTTGGTGTGCAAACTAGCATGGTCGTCTTTCAACAAACCCTTGATCACTCTTACAAGCCACTGTAGGTTTCTCCTTGTTAGGGACTGTAGTTTTTCAATTTTTTTTACCTTCCATAGGTGGCCAAACTGTCTTTATCAACTCAGAAATTTCTGACTAATAAAATTCAGACCTTGAGTTTGACTTTTCGGAACTCGACATGGGCTCTAGCATGCCCAAAAATTCAACATTCTCGTCCTCATAAGGTGGCTGGACCTGGCCTCACCACTTAGAATTTTTTAAGTACCAAAATTTAGACTTTGAAATGACATTTTCAGAATGGGTTAGGGGCTGTAAGGTGCTCAAAAAAAAAAAAATTTTGACCTCAATAGTCAGCTGATTTGTCCCTCCAAACTCGCCATTCTTATAACCCAAAAGATTCTGAAATTTTGCAGCCAAACTTGATTTTTGTTTGCATCCCTTAAATTGGTCTTTTATGCAAATTTTTGATCTGCCCTCATGCTTTAGAAACCAGTCCATTCAAAAACAAATTTGATAGATTTTTACATACCTTAAAGGCTGCCCTATGACCCATTCACTGATTTCTTTATAAGGGTAACTTTCTTCCGTTTGCTCTACTCAACAAGCCGTGTATGTGACCAATTTTATCCATGAGAGTTGGCTGCTTCAACTTAGGAGAAGCAACTTGTCTTGTTGCCTCTATCGGATTTCCTTCAAGCAACATTTTAAACCAAGGAAACATCATCAAACTTCTCAAACTACAGCTGTTCAAGGAAAACACTAGTATTCTAACATGTGAAATAGAGAGTATCATCATATCATGGCTGTAGCAATGCATCATCTTATGCAAAATTATGATAATGGTGGCTGGAACCAACCATACAGTGGCTAAAGATGCTCCAACAACATCAACAATTGAAAGATTATCTCAATGTATGACTGAATTTACTTGTAGGACTGCATACAAGTTTTTGGGCTGCCCGGAAATGATGATGGCAGCAGCCTTCCTACTTGCAATATAGGTCTTTTGAAGCAATACATTCCCCTTGAACTTCTCTTCACACCATGTGATTGAAAATCCCTTAAAAGTAGCTTCAAACTGAAAATTTTTCACCTTAACGAGTGTAATTATTTACATGGCAGCAAGCTTACAATTGGGTTCCAATGACTGACTCATGAATTGTGTTTATTGGCCCTTCGCAAAATTGTTAGAATTCACTACACTCCATAGACAATCCCCCATGAATATTCTTTGGATGTATAGGATGAAGAACTTATCAACCATATGGAAATTAAGGCTTCTAACATCCATCTTGGCATGTTGCCCATGGTGACCAAATCTAGTGATAAGAAAAAATCTAGAAGATCTACATCCCTGAGCTTGTGATTAGTATGCTTGTCAGCTGAACCAAAACATCATCTCTATAACTCACATTTCTTCTTTCATGAGTATGCTCATCAGCTGAACCAAAACCAATGTGAAGAGGAATGTTG
Source organism: Torreya grandis (assembly GCA_037957365.1). Classification (NCBI taxonomy): domain Eukaryota; kingdom Viridiplantae; phylum Streptophyta; class Pinopsida; order Cupressales; family Taxaceae; genus Torreya; species Torreya grandis. The sequence continues at coordinate 1,310,644 of JARHVA010000513.1, read as the reverse complement.
TGGTCCCATCTAGCATACCTTGGAACTTGACTAAAGGATAGTCATCTCCAAATACCAAAACATGTGCATGCTGTCCAAGATGACAAAAATACAGTGATGATATAAGTGGAGGCCATAAATCTGAACTGTTTGCATATCTTTGGCTGCCATCATAATGCTCATCTTTCTTTGTTGAATAGACATGGGTTGAGATGTCTTCCACACCCCCAACTTTGTGAATAGCATGGTTTTCAAATAAAAAGCTTTTTTTTGTATGCCAACATTCCAATGTGAACCTGTGCATGCCTATATTCCTCCATACCTTAAACAATTCTGATTTTTTTTATTCCCATGGAATCAACCATAAATAATTTAAAATCATAATTTAGAACTTTTGCAAAACTCAAAAAATTACCGGGATCCCATACCTCTTAGTGCCAATAATTGTGGACTTGAATTGAGGAGTCCTCATGCCTTATATCCTCAAGATTTCCAATATTTTTTTCGATCACATGACTCTTTGTAGGGATGTTTTGAAAATCAATCAATGGATATTCGAAGGTTGGTGCAAGTTCTTCAAACTTGAACACTTAGCATACAACAAGTGATGCTCTTTTTGCTTCAATTTCATCCTTATTTGGCTCAAGCTCCTTGTTTTCATCTTTTGTGACTTCACTGTCATGCATATTATCTTTAGAAGATAAATAAACATCTTCTACAAATAAAATATCTTTACCTTGTTCTTTTGATGGCTCATGAAGTCGTTGAACAACTTCTTGTTTCACCTTGGGAAGTTTTGATTTTTCTATTACTCCCCCTTTATAGACTACCCTTTGCAACCCCATTGGTTGTTCCATAGCTTGTTGGAGACCTTCACTAGGTTGACCCAAATTTTCTGATTTTTGAAGCTCATCATTCACATGTAGTTCAATCTTCTCTTCTTCCAAAAGAGACCATTGAGGTTTTGGGCTTAACCCTATAGACTTTGCCACATCCTTGGGAATTAGTACCTTTAGTTCCCTCTGATAATTCTCCATGGCTTGCAATAATTTATTCATGGCTTTATCCATTGTCTTCTTTTTCATCCCTACTTTTTGAATGTGATTTTTCTATTCTCATTTGGCAAAAACCTAGGTTGCCAATCCATCGAAGTCACTCACACCCCACAACTGACTAAGAAATTGGCTCTGATACCACTGAAATGTTCCAAACTCGGACAAATAATTGAATTCTGAAACTTATACAAACCCTAGGGTAAAAATCAGTGTTTTTATTTTTCCAACAATAAACTCTAGCTAAAATCAACCTTCCAAAATTAGCCTAAAAATAGGGTGAATTAAATGGCACAAAAAGGCAAGCCAACAAGTGAGTCTTTCTTTCCAAAAACAAAGAGTCCTCTTCAAACCCTAGGTGCCAAAATTAGAAGAAAATTGCAGAATTAATATTGCCCTTACAACTCCAAGAAAATTACTTTTGGATCTCACAAATGATCCAATAAATTATGAAATAATTAATTGGAATTATTGTCAATTTTTCAATGACTAATGGAGCACTAAATCATGAAATTTCAACCATAAAATATGCCAATTTATACCACAATCAAGATCTGAATATTTGAATAAAATACTGAATTTTTTCCAATCCAAAGTGCTGGAAAATTTCTCAAAAAACAGGGAAATATATGTAGAAAAATTACAAATATCATTTAAGCTTGGAAAAGCCCAACAAACCTCTTCCACAAGTCAAATACCAAGTCGCCCTAGCTGTAGAAAATCACAATAAATTTCAAAATGATGTTAGTGCACAAAATGACCAACAACAGTGATTTGCTCCCCACTCCAAGTGCCAACCTCCGCAAACAAGTCGCCCACCTGAAAAACCCTTATCTTTTTTCTAAATTTGAAGAATAACGGGAGCTCCTAAATAGAGTTGCCCCACGAAGGAAAGAGGGTTTGCGTCCTCAATCTTTTTGCTTTGAAGGTTGCTGTCTTCAAGGCAATGGCTCAAGTTTTTCGTGCTTAAAGACCAATTTTTGAATATCAATAATAGCATACCTCTCCAAATGATTCTTTTCCTTTTATAGCCTTCCCAAGTGTGGTGCCCAATAAGGGGAAGGGAGAGTAATTCAAATATTTAAAAAACCTTTTCCTAATGATTTTTTCTAAATCACTTAAACATTCATGACCCTTAAAGGTCCCCTCTTTAAGTGAAACAAGAAAACATAAAGTAACTTTCAAAAAAGTACCTTTTACATATATTCAACTTGTCCCTTAGCTCTCGGGAATTAATAAGGGTCTTCAATGATGTCCCTATCAAAAGAGGGACATGACATCATCAACAAAGAAGTCTAGTCTTGTTTTGACTGGTAGGGAAATCTCTTGCAAAATGGCCCCAGTCATTGCACTTCCAACATTTTACAATTGGCTGACCTAGGCTATCGATCTAGATCTGATTACCAAGACCGTTATAATTTTGACGTTGGTAATTGTTTGGCTTTAGTGGTGTGGTGGGTGGTGTCAATTGCTCCCATTGTGTGAAAATTATTTAGGCACTCTTATTCTACAAATTGTACGGGCAATCCTTAATTAAATTCCCTGTAACTTGAAAAATCTCACAAAACATCTTCTTTGGGCAATTCACCTTGGTGTGACCTATGTTGCACTTTGTACATCGGAGATCCTTGCCTTCGATCTTTACGTCTCCCTTTAGCTCTTTCATCATTCAGAGCACGTCCCTCCGATGACCTTCAACGAATCTTGGTTCACTATCACTAGTGTTAGAGTCATTGTCTTTGCTCCTTCTTGAGCATGAGGATGTCTTATTGTTGCTTTGAATATCCATCTCTCAATTATGTGCATCCTCGTAAGAGGAAGGTGGGACCACCTTCGTCTTCCTCTGCAACGAGGGTAACAACCCTTAAATGAGCCATCTCGTCTTCAAGCTATCGATTGTTGGATTTTCAAGTTTCTCGAGCAGTTTTTTAAGCCTCGTATTGTAGGCTTGTACGTTTTCATGTTTATCTTGCCAGGGATTATAGATTTTAGCAAAAATCTCATTGTCAAATGCTTTTTTGTAGCGTCCCAAGTTGCCTTATCAGTTCTTGGTGCATTTCGGAACTAATCAATAGCCTCTCCCAATGTGCGGTTGGAAAGCTCCACAACCAAAGTGGCTATGATGTGCCCATTGATAGTCTATATTGTGATGCATGTCCTATAGTGCCATACTAGATCTTCAGATTTGTCACTAGTGAACTTTGACAACTTTTGTTTTTTAGGAGATGAAGTTGATGTGTTGCACATGACTATGGGCATTGGTTGCTTCTAACGTGGCTCTTTGAGTATGAGTCACCTCCTTAGGAAGGTGTGTATAGGACGTTCTTCTGCTTTGTGAGTAGTGTTGGACATGTCCCTATACTCGACCCTTATTTTGGCAACAATCCGTACACTATCTTGCTCATCGTCAAGTTCCCTTTCTATGCTACTTCCTACAAGATGTTGTTCAGTTTGTCTGGTGTATTCAGCATTGGATATTCTATGAACACATCTTCAATTTACGTGTAGTTTCTTCTTTTACATCGGTTGTTCTTCTTCCATGAAAAACTCATTATTGAACTTTGTCTCAGAAGAAAGAATTTCTTGGGAGGAGGGGGCTCAGTCAAATCGTATCGACATTTCGTGTACTCTTCATTTAATTCTTTTGCACCACCCTCCAACCTAGCCTAGTTGGCAAGGTCCGCACTTCCTTGCTCCAAAAAGGGTTAATTTTATGGCAATCTCTACCCGCTCTACCCACTCCTTACTTGTGGGTAGCATAGAGTGCACTGGTTATGGTCGAAACCTTTCTTGGTTTTGGCTCTGGATCTGCCTCTAACTTCTACTTATGCTTTGACCTTGCCTTTTGCTTCAAATTATGCTTCGGCTTGTAACTTACCTAAATGAATTTTTAGAATTGGCTGCATGTTGCAGCCTTTGTCATCTTTCTTGTTGTTCCACCAATCGAGTAGACCGTTTGATTTCTTGGTCCACTCATGACTGTGTTGTCTTCTTATTCAGCCTTTGTTCGGGGTCAATGGCATTAATTATTTGTCTTATGGTGTCGGTCTTCTAGACGACCCTTCTCTTCTCATTGTAAGATCTTTGGCATACTTCACTGTGATGTTCGGCGCAAAGATCCTAAAAGATGATGTAGTGCCTTGTTGTCAATGATTCTTGCCGACCGACATTCACTTTTGGTCCGACTTTAACTTGACCCGACATTATTAAAGGAAACAACACTAGAATGTTTGTTATACAAACTGCACTAGCAAATGGACACCAATTGCAAAATAGTAAACGCTTACCTCAATGCAACATAGAATAACATGAGAGTAATCACAACTTTATTTCATAGGAAGTTCTCAATACAAGTTGTTCAGTACAAGGAGAACTTGATACACAATGAATTTACCCTAACATACATCATTCTATTTATAGGACACTGCTCAATAGTTGTCGGCTAAACACAACTGTCCACAACTGAACATAAATAAAGACAGTCATGACATTTCTACCTAAAAATGACTAGTCATAAACAACCTAGTAACATTGACTACCAAAACTTGTAATTAATAATACGCTGATAACATTGACAATACTTACATGATGGTTTACACCCTAGTGTTCATGGTTTGGCTTTGTCAATTAGTAGACCTTCAATACACCGAATATTCCTTTCATAGGTGGCTTTCTCCACTAGTGTGAGGAAGTCATATGACTTCATCTCATAACAAGGACTTCCCTCTAAACGAGGGGCTCAATTGAATCTTTGGTTGATTCTTGTGCAACAACCTCCAACCCAACCTATTCGGCAAGGTTTGCTCTTCCTAACTCTTGAAGGGGCAATTGTCTTACTGTTGACAATTCTTCCACAGGGCGGATTGTCTCTTGCCATTCGGAAAATTCACATCTCCGTCCAAGGAAAGAACGAATACATTTAGGGAAATAATACATTGTTTTTTCCTTTGATAAGGGCCTTTGCTACAACAGGGAAAAGTCGTCCGAAGGAATGGTTCACAAAAGAAGGCTTCTGCTAAGGACATAACTTCGGAGAAGTGCTAAGGACATAAGTCCGCAGGAAATAACAAAGGGAAGAGCCTAAGACAAAGGAAGTAATTCCTTCTTACTTTTTGTCCGAATGAATACTTAGGAGAATCCAAAAGTACGCCCAAAAAAGCAAGGAAAAGCCAAGGATTAATTCGGAAGGGTCATTTTCAAGAAACCCAAAGGGTAGGGTACCCTTCGGAAGGGTCATTTTCAACAATCTCGAAGGGCACCTACCCTTCGAGAAGGTACATGAACAAATTCGGGACCCCTGCAAAAAACCTAGGTGCCCTACAATTTTTCCGACAAAGGTGCAGATGCAGGCAGAAGCCCTTGCAGAGGGCACTTGGTTGGTGACAGGATCACTGCAACTTTCCCGAAGGACATTTCAAAGGCAGTCGGAGCTCAAAAAGAGAAGGATTAATTCCTTCGGGTTTTTTGTCCGAAGGAATTCCTTCGAACAAAAAGTCTGAAGAAATTCGAAAAGGTACACGCCAAAGGCCCCAAGCAAAGTCGACAGAGCAAACAGAAGAGCAAAGGCAAATAAAAAAGGAAACCTTCGGGCTTTTTGTTCAAAGCAATTCCTTCGGGCAAAAAGTCCGAAGAAATTCAAAAAATTACAAAGACAACAAAGTCCAAAGAAACAGGTGAAGAAGGCAAAGCCGAAGGATTTATTCCGAGAGAAGCTGCCAAAAAAGAGAGACCCGTGGAATAAAAGCCCGAGCCAAAGGAAATGACAAAGGAAGATATCGACTTTTTGTTCGAAGGAATACTTCTGAGGATAAAGCCGAAGGAAATCCAAGGAAATTGCAAACGGAGAATTTCGAAGGAAATAAGAAGACTAAGGGGCTTGATAGGAAATAAGCCCGAGAAAATGCCAAAGGGTGACGTCTCGCAAGACGTCAAAATTTGATCGCTGGAAGCAACCGTTAAAACAAAGGTAAAGCCAGAATTTCAAAAGAATTAAACCACGGGACGTTGACCTCAGATTAAGCAACGGGAAGTTGAAAAAATGCCAAACGGAGGAAACATAGACTAATACATCCAAATATAGAATCCCGCCAGAAATAGACATGAACAGGCAGACCAAAAAAGGATAAAATACATGCAAGCAAGGGCTTTTTTCAATCAACCGGTCAAAGTTTCAGTTGACTGGTTGTTGAAGTCCTGCTCATCTCCGGATCAACTCATGCATTCGACGGTCCAACTCAGCTTCAATCGGAGTTCCAAATTCGAACATCGAGTTGACTGTCCTGGGTTTAGAGTTGACTAATTGTTAAATGCCACATCTACCAGGGGTTTCCCATGCAAAGGAGACTGATCTCTTCGTCCAACTCAGCTTATCAGACGGCCAACTCAACCTTTCAAACGTTCCAACTCAGCATCAAGCAGCTCACGTAGAGTTCTAAAATTGACATTGGCGTGGATCTCCATGCAAAGAGAGGTGGGCGGTTCAGAACAAAGACAAGTTCACTTCCTCAAGCGCAAAAAGCTTCATTCAAAGACAAAGAGAAAACATATTTTATTGAATGGCCAAGTCAGCCTTGAGTTAATCTTAAGTTAATCCTTCTTTTCAAATTTTCAATGCCAATCTTTGGCTCTTGTAATTCTATATAAATTGGCTTTCGGCTTTGATTAAAATCATCCCTCTCTTGGCTAGACTAGACTCTGCCATTGGTGAGTTGTGTAACCTTTTCAATCAATAAAACTATACTTTTAGATTTCACGTGTTGGCATAGTGTATATTCATTCAACAATTTGCATAAGTGGTAGATTTCTCTCCCTTCCCAAATTTTTATTCATACCTAGTTGCTAGATTATCCTTATGCAGGTCATGTTAAGTTTTCTTTATGTCTTTTGCTGAAGCTATAAGTGGATGTTAGGTGGCTGCAAAGTGTCTTGTATCAGACCTCTCCCCATTGTTTTCCCTCATGATTTGGTCATTGGATTGAACCTCTTCATGAAATATTTATGCATAAGTGATTGATTGAAATGAAAGGTCTTCCTTTTCCCTTGTTTGTTCAGTGTTCAAGGTTCCAAGTTGAGTGGATCAATCTTCTGGTGTATCACCTTTATTAGTTAGGATTTCCCCTTAAAGTTCCTTCTCCCTTTTCCATGGTAGTTCGCAGCATAGAGTAGAGATCCTCATTGATACATCTTACAGGAACCAACCTTCTCTGGAGGTTCTTCTCACCGTTGAGGCACCCACCCTCGTGAGAAGATCCCATTGTTTCAGCCGGATAGAGGACTGGCCATTTATGCATGTCTTCGATTCAAGGCGCAGCTCCAGGTTGACAACACTTACCACTTCTAGCCACTCTTCATTCATGAGTGACGTAAGGCTCTTCAATTCTGGTTGAACCCTTAATTAGTTTTGTCTTTGGCTTCGATTGACAGTTTTGCCTCAAATTTTGCTTTGTTTTTGACTTTCTCTTGTACTCCGAACTTGCCTTTCGGAAGGATTTTGAGGATTAGCTACCTCTTGTGGCCTTTTTCTTGCGTGTTGTTGTTCCACCAATTTATTAGACCATGTAATTTTTGGGTCTACTCCTTGATTGCATTGTCGTGTTCTATTGCATTTGTTCGATATTAATGGCCTTAATTCCTTATTGTAGGACATCAGTCTTCAGATATTCTTTTTCTTCTCGACAACACCTCTTGTACCACTGTAGAATCTTTTTCTGTTGGCTTAACGGTCTCGTTCGACACATAGATTGTAGTGCCTTGTCAATTTTTTTTGTTGATTGACTTCCACTTCCACTTGTCTTCATGCCGACTCTACTTCGTAAGGGCAATGGTGCTAGAAATATGTATATAAAAATTCTATACTCCAAAAAATGCTACTTTCAAAAATAAAATCACATACCATGAATGTACAGAGGAATATAAGATAACAATGGCTTTATTGCATAGGGTAGCATACAACACAATGCTTGGTACTTGGAGGATCTATCACATTAGCATGCTTATCTTGACATTCAACTTACTATTTATGAGACCAAATGGTTTTCGGTTAAGACTCAACCGTGCATAACAAAAAAGTGATTGACACATTACCTAAGTTGACAATAAAATAATGAATCACACAATTAAATTGGCTACAAAACATTTATTTTATTCATATGCTAATAACAATATCTAAGGATACCATGACAGATTAACCAATTTGCAAACGACACCATGACATCTAACTTGGATCTAGAAAAAATCACACATGTAATGATTCAAGTTGATCTCCCAATAGCGGTTCCAATACCACCACCAAGCATGTTCTCACAACTTATGGTAATTGTGGTTCCTGTTCAATGGTCTACGGTACATCTGCACAACCTCTAGAGGTTGGTAGTACTACCAAGATCATCATCCCATCTTCAACAGATGTTGCACACTCTCCAATGTGGCATAGTGAAATCTGTGCAGATCAGATGTGGTGCCACCCATACGTGTGTCAAATCCCCTGCGATACCTACCATTGACTTTAGTAGGGTCTAACACACCTTCATGCCAAACCACAAAGGACAACTCACTCTGCACGGTACTATTAGGTGCCAATTGCTTGTTGCCTCCATCCCAACACTCACAAAGCATGTTAGTATCAAAGGCTTCGCTGGTGCAAAGCTGAGGGGTAGTGCCCCCTTTCATGGGGCGTCAAAATGTCGAGCGTTACTTTTGACGTCGATCAATGCAACTATCGGAAGGTGAAGAGTCATGCAAAAGCTCAACCATTTAAACTTCTGTAATGGTTCTTTATGCCTTTGGGGCTTTGTAATATACATTACACATCTGTAGCTTTAGTTAGCAATCAAAGTACAAGATAGGCAGCCATGCATCTTTCTCAAGACTATGCCATGTACAAGACGTACAGATAAATAAATCATTTTATGTCCCAGTTCTATTATCTCTCTCTTGATTTTCTGCATATTATCTTAGGATAGCTTCTACATACACATATAACACATCTAGATCCTTATTTACGGTATTGCCCACCCAGATCCTCCGGGGCCGCAGATCATGCAAGTATCATAGCTAAGGAACAAATAGATCCAAAAGTTCAAGATCAAGTAGGAGGTAGCACATAAATATGCCACTTGGGAATTAGACAAGTTCATCTAGTAACATTCTCATATGGCATATTTTTGAGGGCAGAAGGCAGAGCATGTTGTGCATCAATGGGTTAATCAATATGTATCTTCTGCACTTAGTTGATGCTCCATAACAATCATAAATTCTTAATTTAGGTCATTGTAATACAAATAATACGTTCTAAAAAACCCTTAATCATTTAAATGCTTAAAATTTATTCAATTTAGGACTAAATAAGCTTATATAAATTTTAATCATACCGATCAGACCACCTTTAGCCTTGACTAGAGGGTGAACAACTAAAAATCGCTTAATTAGGCCTTAAAGACCCTTAGTCAGGCCCGAGGTAAACCTAACTTATTGGTGCCTTAGTTTAAACATTAATTGAAAGAAAAAATGAATCTGTCGGGACCCCGTGCGTGAGGGGGATGACCTTCCAGGTGCTGGTTTGGGTTAATCCGGATGACAAAGATCCACCAGCCGCCAGTCTCTTTGCCATGGCTGCTTAGTTGTTTCTGGTTTTTCTAATTTTTCTTTATTAGACTGTTATTGGTTTTTGACTTTTTGTTTCCTAGGATTTCTTGAAGACTACTGTGGCTGTTACATGGAGTGCTCTCATACAACCAGCTTTTATTTGTAAATAGTCTTTACTTTTTTTATTTGAGTAATATAAAACCTATTTCATTGAAAAACAAAAATAAAAAAATGAATGTGTCACTACCTTCTGCCTTAAGAAACTCCTTGTTTAGGTATGTATATTTATAAATGGGAAATAAAAGTGACACCATTTCCACATGTCACATATTTGTGCCTTGAGAAATCAATCATAGGCCTAGATTTATATCGTGTACTGCTATTAATCTATTAATGCAAAAATTAAATTATTCATGTATTTTTACAACTTTCCAGTTTAATGTCTGGTGGTTTATGTTGTCATTTATGATTTCTCTGATTACATTATAATATATATGTATGTTTGTTATTTCTATATTGTTATTAGACGGCAATTCTTGAATTATATAAATTTCCATGCATTCCTTTCCTGTCTTGTCGCTCGATATTGGGGGGAAGAGGTCCTCAGTTGTTCTGGAAATGTTCTCCTCTATTTCTCCAAGCCTGCTACAGATAACTTCTTAGAACCTTGGGAGAACAATCAGACAAGACTAAAATCATCTCATAAACTTGAGTCAAAGTTTACTTTTCAGTTATCCTTCCAACCTTCCTTTGGTTTACTTGAACGAATATTAACCTAGTAAACCCGAGAACTCCTTTCCACAAAGGTGAAGTGCCAACGTTAACCATTAAAGGATCTTGAAAGATCTGGAAATGCCCTACGGCATGACCATACTACTGGACAAGGGGGAGCAATAGCACTATGAAGACATGCTATAGTGTAAAATGAAATGTTAATAATACACATTTAAACACAATGCAATGGGCTGGCGTTACATAAGAGCACCGGGTTTCTTGTATTGTTTATTTTTTCTAAAATCTTTAGCCACAGTTTTGAAACAAAGCATACACATTTATAAAAGTGTACATGGTCACCAAAGTCAGGATATTAGATTGATGGAACAGATTTAGGTTCAGATCCCAGAATGAAGTGTTATTTTATGGAGTTTAAATGTTTAGTTTGGTGGAATACTATGGCTACAAAACTGCTTTTAGTTATTGGATATTACCCACTCTTCCGCTGTAGAGCTTGTTTTAAAAATGGATTGCTGGGAACCTGTTTTCCATTAAATGTCAGTTTGTACTTTTCTGATAGCAATTTACTCATGTTCATGTTTTTGGTCAGTTTAAGGAGAGTTAGAAAAGGGATGACCTTTGCTTTCTAAGATAAATCTACTTGTTATGATAATTTTATGGTGCCACCCATATTATGGTTGTGCATTATTTTTTGAAAGTAGATTATTTCCTTGTTGCTTTTTTTAATTTGGCAAATTCCCCTTTTGGGGTGACCTCTGGCTTTAGATGCCATGAGTGAGGGTTATCTCTTCTGTCATATTCACTTGGGGCCTGTACCTGGCCCCATCCATTTGAGTTTGCCACACTCAGCGAGTTGGATGTGGTATTTTACTGAAATTCAATACTTTATCATGTCTCCTGGGATTTGCACTTGGGGTTCCTCTCTGGAAGCCCTGCTGCTTTTACCACTTGAGCTCATCCCATTTGATTGATTATTTTGTTATTGCTATGTTTCTCTATCTTTAGAGCATAATAACAGGGAAATACATTTTTTGACGGAAGTTTGCTTATAAGAGAAGATCATCAAAATGGACTGCATTTTTGACCTTTTTTTTCCATTAGCTGATTTGTTTGGTAATAATTCTTTTTTAACTTCCTCCTGGTTTCTTTGCAGGTAAATTGCAAATAGATTTGGCCGTTGTATCCTTTAGAATGACAATGCTATAGTATTTGATACTTTGTACGATGATGGGGATTAACAGAGTTTGGTACCTATCAGCATAGGAGAGAATTCTCATGAACAATGGCTCGAATCTGTGTGTCCTTATATGGATCCATATTTCCTAAAGTTAATCGTGCTTCTAATCTGTTACGATCCAATAGGATTTCTGTCTTCCGCAGCAGCCTTTCTTGTGCTGATTTACCACCATTTTTTTACAGTTCCAATAATACACTTTCTCACATTCTCTATATTAGTGGATCAGAATCAAAGGAAAAGAATAATGACACACACAATATTTCATTTTCCTGCTCAAAACTGTTTTTCCAATCTTCTACTACCTGGGCCACTATTGGGACTGGCCTGCAGAATCATCCGGTCAAAGGCATGACTCCATATTGCAGATCGATATGCTTATCATCATGTACGCCAAATAAAATTTTCCATGTTTGTCGAACATTCTCTTCCCAGTCTACAGACAAATCAAACAAGCTTCCAGCAGAAGTTTCGACTGCATCCAATGCAAATGGACCAACTACTGGAACCAGCGATGCAGTTGGGGGTGACTGGATGGATGTTACTAAAAGTACTTTAAAATCTGTTAAGGATGCAATTATGCACACAGGAGTGAAGACCAAGGAGACATTGGATGAACACATGCCTGTTTTGCAGCATTGGATGGACTCTGCACCATATATAAAGGAGACAGTTATTCCAGCTGGGTGGACAATGTTGGCATCAATATTAGCTTGGCTGGTTATGCCAAGAATGCTCAGAAGGATACATCAGTATGCTGAACAAGGTTCCATAGCATTATCTTTGGGGCGCATATCGCAGGAACAGGTGACTTATGAGAAGAGTATCTGGGGTGCTTTGGAGGACCCTGTGCGTTATTTAATCACCTTTATGGCATTTTCACAATTGTAAGTTTTTATCTCTATTTTGTGGCAGTCTACAGTGGACAGAACTTTGTTTTTTTTCCTATTTAGATCTATTTAGTCTCAACTTTCCAGAAAATAAAAGCAATGCATTAAGATGGGAAAACTATCAAAAAAACGGTAGTTGAAGCAAAGAATAACTTTTTTGCCTGCGTAGGTTTTTTATTTTCAGAATAACAAGAACTGTGGCTTATTCTTATGCTCGAAGTTTTAGAATCAGATTTCATGGATAATTATTTTCCGGAATGGATAGTGTTTTCAAACTGTCACTGTGATGTGTAACGATGGTCTAAGAGATTTGTTAGCAGATCAGCAAATATTGAACCTGGAAATCTTTTATAAGTAAGTTTTGTGATTTAACTTATTAAGTTATTGGATAGCAAAAGTCTAATTCCATACAGACTGATACAGGGGCTTGATTGTTGCACCAAGCACAGTTGCAGCACAATACATGCCACAAATCTGGAGAGGAGCTGCTGTTCTTTCAATGGTTTGGTTTCTTCAGAGGTGGAAAAGCAATGTGTTTTCTCGTATATTTTCTGCGCAGCTAATTGTTGGTCTTGATAGAGAAAGACTTCTGGCCTTGGACAAACTCTCCTCTGTGGGCCTATTTGTTCTGGGAGGAATGGCTTTGGCTGAGGCTTGTGGTGTTGCTGTCCAGTCTACTTTGACTGTAGGGGGGATAGGAGGTACATGAAGTTAATGCTTGTATACACATGTCAACTGGAAATTTTTTTCTTCCACTTTTTTGAATTTAATGCATTTTATGTTATGGCAAAGAGCATCAAAATTGCATCATGAGTGTCAGAATTACATGGGAAGCTAAAATCTTGTCCTATCAAACCTGGAAAAGCTGACATCTGAGCCTTTGTCCCAAGAGGCAAAGAGTTAACATCCTTCTGCGCAGCTAATTGTTGGTCTTGATAGAGAAAGACTTCTGGCCTTGGACAAACTCTCCTCTGTGGGCCTATTTATTCTGGGAGGAATGGCTTTGGCTGAGGCTTGTGGTGTTGCTGTCCAGTCTATTTTAACTGTATGGGGATAGGAGGTACATGAAGTTTATGCTTGTATACACATGTCAACTGAATTTTTTTTCTTCCATTTTTTTGAATTTAATGCATTTTATGTTATGGCAAAGAGCATCAAAATTGCATCACGAGTGTCAGAATTACATGGGAAGCTAAAATCTTGTCCTATCAAACCTGGAAAAGCTGACATCTGAGCCTTTGTCCCAAGAGGCAAAGAGTCAACATACTTCTGGAAACAATTTTTATAGCTTTAATATTTAGACAGCGGCCTAAACAATTCATTAAACTCTCCTAAGCAGAGTGAGGAATTAAGCTCCTTAAAAATTGCCATGCACCTTGTTTTCCATAGGGAAGTGATAGAAAGCAACACTACCGTATACCATACTTCTTTGCAAATACATCTGATCTTCCAGGCATCTCAGAAAAGAGCTCTCCACCAGGATAGATGAATTGTGAAAAAATACGTGAATTCTTCATGTTGCTAGGCCCAAAAGGTCTTAGCTGCTAGGCATTTTCAGAAAACATACCATGTGGATTCCTCTCTCCATGCTAAATGCATAAAAATATTTTCCATTTTAATCATGAGTGTTAATCATAGTTATGAGACTGGGTGAGTAATCACCGAGTTAGTCTTGGCGAGTACTCACAGTGTCTGCTAAAAGAAAGAAAAAAACAGAAAAAAAAAAAATAATAAAATGAAAAAAAACCATTAAAAACAACTGTTTATATAGTATATTTTTTATAACTTGCCAAGTTTTGGTAGAGATTAAGTAATGTCCCCTTTTTCAAGTTAATCATGGGGATGAGATCCTTAGCTCGTGCGTTCCCAAGGGCTAAGGTATTCTAAGGAAAAAGGGAACATTGGTAAGCTTCAAGGTTACTTTGTGTGAAAGCATTTTATTAAATCTTTTGGGACCTTTTTTAAAAAGGTTGTTTTTTAAGTGCTATTATAAAGAAGTTGTGATATATTTAAAAAAGAAAAGAAAAAGTAACTCTCCTTACTAGTTTTGGGCGCCACTATTGGAGGTGGCATATTTAAGAGAAGAGAGGCTATTTTTGGAAGGGTTATGCAAATTTGATATTGAAACTCTTGTGCATGTATGTCAAGCTTGAACAAGTGACTTGAGGACGAAACCTTTCAAGTGCACCGAGGGTTTGGGGACGAAAACTTCCAATTTTGTACTAGGGCAGTGTTGACAATTCTTCCACAGGACATATTGTCTCTTGCCATTCGGAAAATTCACATCTCCATCTAAGGAAAGAAAGAATTCTTTAGGAAGAATACATTGTTTTTCTTTTGTGAGGGCCTTTGCTACAACAGGAATTCCTTCGGACGACTTTTGTCCGAAGGAATGGTTCATTCGGAGAAGTGCTAAGGACATAACTTCGGAGAAGTGCTAAGGACATAAGTCCGCAGGGAATAACGAAGGAAAGAGCCTAAGACAAAGGAAGTAATTCCTTCGGACTTTTTGTCCGAAGGAATACTTCGGAGAATCCAAAAGTCTGCCCAAAAAAAAGCAAGGAAAAGCCAAGGTACCCTTCGGAAGGTCATTTTCAACAATCCCGAAGGGCACCTACCCTTCGGGAAGGTATAGGAACAAATTCGGGACCCTTGCAAAAAAGCCGGGTGCCCTACAATTTTTTCGACAAAGGCACAGATGCAAGACAGAAGCCCTTGCGGAGGGCACTCAGTCGGTGACAGGACCACTGCAACTTTCCCGAAGGATATTTCGAAGGCAGCAGAGTTCAGAAAAGACAAGGATTAATTCCTTTGGACAAAAAGTCTGAAGAAATTCAGAAAGGTACATGCCAAAGGCCCCAGCAAAGCCGACAGAGCAAAGTCCACATTCTCAACAAAGAACAAAGGAAAAATTCCTTTGGACTTTTTGTCCGAAGGAATTCCTTCGGACAAAAAGTCCGAAGAAATTCGGAGAAATTACAAGGAAGATGCCCGTGCATAAAATCCGACAGCAAAGTCCGAAGTCAACAAAGGCAAAGACGAAGGAATATCTTCTGACTTTTTGTCCGAAGGAATTCCTTCGGACAAAAGTCCGAACAAATTTGGAGAGGAGCCACCAAACGAGGACCCGACTAAACAAAAGCCCGAGCCAAAGGAAATGACAAAGGAAGATATCCTTCGGAAAAAAGTCCGAAGGAATACTTCGGAGGATAAAGCCGAGGAAATATGAAGCCATAGGATTCTTTCGGAAAAGTTGCAAACAGAGAATTCCGAAGGAAATAAGAAGACTAAGGGGCCTAACAGGGAATAAGCCCGAGAAAATGCCAAAGGGTGACGTTTTGCAAGACGTCAAATTTTGATTGCGGGAAGTAATTGTTGAAACAAAGGTAAAGCTGGAATTTCGAAAGAATTAAACCACGAAAGTTGACCTCAGATTAAGCGACGGGAAGTTGAAAAAATGCCAAATGGAGGAAATATAGACCGGATATAAATAAAAATACATCTGAATATAGAATCCCCCTAGAAATAGACATGAACAGGCAGACCAGAACATGATAAAATACATGCCAGCAGGTGCTATTTTTGAACACCGGTCAAAGCTTCAGTTGACTGGTTGTTGAAGTCCTGTTCATCTCCGGATCAACTCATGTATCTGAAGGTCCAACTCAGCTTCAATCGGAGTTCCAAATTCAAACGTCGAGTTGACTGTTCTAGATTTAGAGTTGACTAATTGTTAAACGCCACATCTACCAGGGGTTTTTCATGCAAAGGAGAATGATCTCTTCGTCCAACTCAGTGTATTAGATGACCAACTCAGCCTTTCAAATGTTCCAACTCAGCATCAAGCAGCTCACGAAGAGTTCTAAAATTGACATTGGCGTGGATCTCCATGCAAAGAGAGGTGGGCGGTTCAGAACAAAGACAAGTTCACTTCCTCAAGCGCAAGAAGCTTCATGCAAAGACAAAGAGAAAACATATTTTATTGAAAGGCCAAGTCAACCTTGAGTTAATCTAAGTTAATCCTTCTCTTCAAATTTTCAACGCCAATCTTTGGCTCTTGTAATTCTCTATAAATTGGCTTTCAGCCTTGATTAAAATCATCCCTCTCTTGGCTAGACCAGACTTTGCCATTGGTGAGTTGTGTAACCTCTTCGATCAATAGAAGGACTGTGCTTTTAGATTTCAAGTGTTGGCATAGTGTATTCATTCAGCAATTTGCATAAGTGGTAGATTTCTCTTCATTCCCAAAATTTTAATTCCTACCTAGTTGCTAGCTTATCTTATTATGCAGGTCATGTTCAGTGTTCTTTATGTTTTTTGCTGAAGCTGTAAGTGGATGTTAGGTGGCTGCAAAGTGTCTTGTATCAGAGCTCTCTCCATCGCTTTCCCTCATGTTTTGGTCATTGGATCGAACCTCTTCATGAAATATTTATGCATAAGTGATTGATTGAAATGAAAGGTCTTCCTTTTCCCTTGTTTGTTCAGTGTTCAAGGTTCCAAGTTGAGTGGATCAATCTTCTGGTGTATGACCTTTATTAGGTAGGATTTATCCTTAAAGTTTCCTTCTCCCTTTTCCATGGTAGTCCGCAGCATAGAGTAGAGATCCTCATTGATACATCTTACAGGAACCAACCTTCTCTGGAGGTTCTTCTCACCATTGAGGCACCCACCCTCGTGAGAAGATCCCATTGTTTCAGCCGGATAAAGGACTGGCCATTTCATGCACGTCTTCGATTCAGGGCGCAGCTCCAGGTTGACAACAGTTTTTGGTACGCCCGGTGGGACCTATTTTTTTTGGTCTTGATGAAATTGCAGTTGTAGCAGTGTTTTTCGAGAAGTATTTGGTGATTCCAAGCTCAAGCAATTGCTTCTAATAGTTCATGACAGTTTCCATGTAAGTCTATTTTTATTGTATTATCGTGAATGAATTTTGATAGCTGTGTATGAAGAGAATTCCTATGCTATGTTTTTTTATCAGCCTAGTGATGGATCATACTAGCCTGGTCATGATACCTATGAGCCTCTTTATGAGCCTAATCGGTCTTATCAAGAGTACTATCAAAGCTATGTTGAGCCTTATCAAGTTTCTCATAATCAACCTTATCAAGAGCATGAATCTTACCATCCTAGTAAGCCATTCAGTCTCAGGATCAGATTTCATCTTTCTCATATGGCTATGATATTGCATATGAGCAGTATGGCCTTCAAGAAAAAATGAATGAAATAGAGCTCCAAATACTAGCATATGCAAGAAAGGTTTGTTGTAACTCTCAGTATGAGGAAGTGAATAGTCTATTTCGAAATGTGTCCAATGATCCATAAGAGATAAATGGACTATGTATTCTTGTATTGGAAAAGATGGAGGCTTGGGAAAGGTAGAAAATCGAGTTAAACCAATTGTCTACAAAGGCTATTGTGATTTTTATTCTCATGAAGTTCTTAACCATGCCCAGTGTGTGCCAAGGGAACTTCCTAGTTGGAGTCAAGAGCCTATTCAAGAGCATATTCAAGAGCCTATTCAAGTGACTATTCATGAGACTAAACCTTCCTATAGTCCCCTTTCCTCACCAATCATCCCTCAAGCTCAGGTTGTCCAGGAAGACAAGCAAGTTCCAAACTTTAATGAGGTAATGGCCAAATGGACGGAACAAAATACAGACGTCTTTAAGAGTTTCTCTTTCCCTCTCCAAAACTCCCTAGATAATTCCTTTTCCCTCAAGATTCCAAAATCTGATCATGATCGACCTCCCATACTTCATTTTCCCTCTCAAACAAATGAATTTTATCACCCTCTCGCCATCCCCCTTCCTCAAGAGGATCCTGTTCATTGGAGTATTGAGAAAGAGGTTGCAGCTACAGGGCAAGTTCTTGCAGAGTGTGTAAAGAATGCTTCAAGAGGGTTTGAGAAAGAATTTCCTATTGGTACTTCACTTGAGGTTGTAATTGAGCATCCAATTAGCGCTGAGAGTGGGAAGACTGATCTCGATGTAGAGGAACTTCAAGAGGAGCTGATATAGATTGAAGTTATAAATGAGTTACAGGTATCTCTTATTGAGAAGGATCCAAATAGCCTTACAGCTGATTCAGTTCAAATAGATCAAAATGAGGAACAAAAAGATGATTGGCAATTGTACCTTGAATCTCTACAAGAGATTGATGAGCTTTGTATGGATATGTTGGCTATTGAAGAGCATGTTTATGAGAAATTTGATCAAGAATCACTT
Source organism: Torreya grandis (assembly GCA_037957365.1). Lineage (NCBI taxonomy): Eukaryota > Viridiplantae > Streptophyta > Pinopsida > Cupressales > Taxaceae > Torreya > Torreya grandis. The sequence goes on along the minus strand of JARHVA010000513.1, from coordinate 1,291,947 downwards.
GTTCAAGGTCACAGTACAGATTGGGTTGCCTACTCAAAGCTCCTTGAAGAGCTGGATGAACTTGCAACTGTCAATAAGAAGGATGTGGTCACCAAAAAACCATGCAAAGATAAGGTATCACTTGACAAGGTGGTAGATGATAAGCAATTTGAAAAAGATCAAGGAGTACTTGATGAGTTTGTCTTTGTTGCTGTTGATGACTCATTTGAGAAGATGCTAATATAGTTGGTGAACAAGGAAAACGCCTCATCAAAGGTTATGACTAATAAACATCCTGCTTTGCAACTTGTACCATCTCTTGGAAGGAGTGAGTTCAAAAATTTCCCATTTGATCCAGGCGGATCATGCTTTATCATAGATAGCTAGGTTCCTTATTGTTTTGCTTTCCTCCAAGTGCTGTTCAAGCACAATAGTTTGCTTCAATTTTGTTCCAATAAGTGCTTGTTTGCACATTTGCTTCTTAGTTAGTTTTCTGCTTTCGTGTGTTTCCCTTATTTTGAAGGAGGTTGCTTCAGCGATGATTAGAGGAGATTTTCATTTAGAAATCAGGTTCACCATTGGGGAATTCAAATAGTGTCTATATATGGTCTGAGTTATCACGCATAGCAGGCATGTTGAGCCAGCTGAGTCGCCAGAAATGTTGACAATTCTTCCACATGACAGATTGTCTCTTGCCATTCGGAAAATTCACATCTCCATCCAAGGAAAGAAAGAATTCATTAGGAAGGATACATTGTTTTTCTTTTGTGAGGGCCTTTGCTACAACAGGAATTCCTTCGGACGACTTTTGTTTGAAGGAATGGTTCATCAAAGAAGGCTTCTGCTAAGGACATAACTTCGGAGAAGTGCTAAGGACCTAAGTCTGCAGGGAATAACGAAGGAAAGAGCCTAAGACAAAGGAAGTAATTCCTTCGGACTTTTTGTCCGAAGGAATACTTCGGAGAATCCAAAAGTTTGCCCAAAATAAAGCAAGGAAAAGCCAAGGTACCCTTCGGAAGGGTCATTTTCAAGAAACCCGAAGGGCAGGGTACCCTTCGGAAGAGTCATTTTCAACAATCCCAAAGGGCACCTACCCTTCGGGAAGGTATAAGAACAAATTTGGGACCCCTGCAAAAAATCCAGGTGCCCTACAATTTTTCTGACAAAGGCGCAGATGTAGGACAGAAGCTCTTGCGGAGGGCACTTGGTCGGTGACAGGACCACTGCAACTTTTCCAAAGGACATTTCAAAGGCAGCAGAGTTCAAAAAAGACAAGGATTAATTCCTTCGGACTTTTTGTCTGAAGGAATTCTTTCGGACAAAAAGTCTTTCGAACAAAAAGTCCAAAGAAATTCAGAAAGGTACATGCCAAAGGCCCCAACAAAGCCGACAAAGCAAAGTCCACATTCTCAACAAAGAACAAAGGAAAAATTCCTTTGAACTTTTTGTCTGAAGGAATTCCTTCGAACAAAAAGTCCAAAGAAATTCGGAGAAATTACAAGGAAGAGGCCCATGCAAAAAATCCGACAGCAAAGTCCGAAGTCAACAAAGGCAAAGATGGAGTATCTTCGGACTTTTTGTCCGAAGGAATTCCTTCGGACAAAAGTCCGAAGAAATTCGGAGAGGAGCCGCCAAACGAGGACCCGACTAAACAAAAGCCCGAGCCAAAGGAAATGACAAAGGAAGATATCCTTCGGAAAAAAGTCTGAAGGAATACTTCGGAGGATAAAGTAGAGGAAATATGAAGCCATAGGATTCCTTCGAAAAAGTTGCAAACAGAAAATTCCGAAGGTTCGATAAAATTGGCAAGCATAAAGCCGAAGGAAATCAAAGGAAATTGCAAACAGAGAATTCCGAAGGAAATAAGAAGACTAAGGGGCTTGACAGGAAATAAACCTGAGAAAATGCCAAAGGGTGACGTCTCGCAAGACGTCAAATTTTGACCGCGAGAAGTAACTGTTGAAACAAAGGTAAAGCCAGAATTTCGAAAGAATTAAACCACGGGAAGTTGACCTCAGATTAAGCGACGAGAAGTTGAAAAAAGGCCAAATGGAGGAAATATAGACTAGATATAAATAAAAATACATCTGAATATAGAATCCCCTCAAAAATAGACATGAACAGGCAGACCAAAACATAATAAAATACATGCAAGCAGGGGCTATTTTCGAACACCGGTCAAAGCTTCAATTGACTGGTTGTTGAAGTCCTGTTCATCTTCGGATCAACTCATGCATCCGAAGGTCCAACTCAGCTTCAACCGGAGTTCCAAATTCAAACATCGAGTTGACTAATTGTTAAATGCCACATCTACCAGGGGTTTTCCATGCAAAGGAGAATGATCTCTTCGTCCAACTCAGCATATCAGACGGCCAAGTCAGCCTTTCAAACGTTCCAACTCAGCATCAAGCAGCTCACGTAGAGTTCTAAAATTGACATTGGCGTGGATCTCCATGCAAAGAGAGGTGGACGGTTCAGAACAAAGACAAGTTCACTTCCTCAAGCGCAAGAAGCTTCATGCAAAGACAAAGAGAAAACATATTTTATTGAAAGGCCAAGTCAACCTTGAGTTAATCTAAGTTAATCCTTCTCTTCAAATTTTCAATGCCAATCTTTGGCTCTTGTAATTCTCTATAAATTGGTTTTCAATTTTGATTAAAATCATCCCTCTCTTGGCTAGACCAGACTCTGCCATTGGTGAGTTGTGTAACCTCTTCGATCAATAGAAGGACTATACTTTCAAATTTCAAGTGTTGGCATAGTGTATATTTATTCAGCAATTTGCATAAATGGTAGATTTCTCTCCATTTCCAAATTCTAATTCGTACCTAGTTGCTAGCTTATCGTATTATGCAGGTCATATTCAGTGTTCTTTATGTCTTTTGCTGACGCTGTAAGTGGATGTTAGGTGGCTTCAAAGTGTCTTGTATCAGAGCTCTCTCCATCGCTTTCCCTTATGTTTTGGTCATTGGATCAAACCTCTTCATGAAATATTTATGCATGATTGATTGATTGAAATCAAAGGTCTTCCTTTTCCCTTGTTCAGTGTTAAAGGTTCCAAGTTGAGTGGATCAATCTTCTGGTGTATCACCTTTATTAGGTAGGATTTCCCTTTAAAGTTTCCTTCTCCCTTTTCCATGGTAGTCCGCAGCATAGAATAGAGATCCTCATTGATACATCTTACAGGAACCAACGTTTTTTGGAGGTTCTCACCGTTGAGGCACCCATCCTCGTGAGAAAATCCCATTGTTTTAGTCGGATAGAGGATTGGCTATTTCATGCACGTCTTCGATTCAGGACATAGCTCTAGGTTGACAACAGGCAGCTCTACTCAAGGGTTGTATTTGTGCCATAATTGTATGCAAAAAATTCTACAAAGGTGTCTTTTGATGCAACCTACATCAAGGATGTGGTACTACCCTTCGAAAAGTTGGAATTATTCAATTTGCCTGAAGAAAGGAAGGTTGGCGAACCCCATGGAGAAGCTCTAAGACAATTTGAGGCCTTCTAAGGTGTAGCGACTCCCTTTTGGAGGGTGGCGATCCTTCATAAGTGAGGAATTTGATCTTCAGAGCCCTATTTGGAGGTAAAGGTAATTTTCATATTTCATTTCAGATTTTTGGTGAATTGTTTGGGATATTTAGCATGCATAAGAGGTCATTTAAGGTCCAAAAATATTCCTAAAATTATTCCCGCAATTGTTGGCTCTTGGTGACTTGTGTGGCGAGCTTCGAGAGGTGTTTCGAGGAGAGAAAATCAAAGAATAAATTCTAGATTTATTTATCCTATTTTTCTTGGGTGTGGAGAACCTCATGGGGAGTTTTTCAGGGCATACAAGGGCTATAAAATACAGTTGTACTTTCAAGAAAAACTCAGAATAATTTGGTGAGGTATTTTCAGCAGTTTGTCATATTATTGGACTCCAAAAAAGGTTTGTTGGAAAACCCTCTTTTTTGGTTGCCGTCTCAATTTGGAGACATTACAGTGGTATCAAAGCCATATCTTAGCCATTTGTGGGATTCAGAACAAGAACAGGGAAGGATGAAAGGTAATATACAGGCCCAGGATCATGAGGACCAACGTTTGATTCGTTGGGATCTCATGGAGGATTATGATGAATACGTGACTCTTGCACCTATATACTGCAGGGGAAGGATCTTCAAAGATTGGCTAGACTTGAGGTATGGTAATAGACATTATGGGTATTGTTGTCAACTTGGAGTTGTACCCTAAATCGAAGACGTGCTGAAATGCCCAATCCTCTCTCTGGTTGAAACAATGGAATCTTCTCATGAGGGCGGGTGCCTCAATGTTGAGAAGAACCTCCAGAGAAGGTTGGTTCTTGTAAGATGTATCAATGGATCTCTACTCTGTGCTACGAATCTATCATAGAAAAGGGAGAGAGAAACTTGAAAGGGAAATCCTACCTAATGACGGTGATACACCAAAATGTTGATCCATTGTACTTGGAACCTTGAACACTGAATCAAACAAGGGAAAAAGAAGACCTTTGATTTCAATTTATCACTATGCATAAATATTTCATGAAAAGGTTCGATCCAATGACCAAAACATGAGGGAAAACGATGGAGAGAGGTCTGATACAAGACACTTTGCAGCCATCTAACATCCTCTTGCTGCTTAAGCAAAAGTCATATAGAACACTGAACATGACCTGCATAATATGATGAGCTAGCAACTAGGTACGAATCAGAATTTTACCACGTATGCAAATCGCTGAATGAATGTACACTATGTCAGCGCTTGAAATCTGAAAGTACAGTCCTATTGATTGAAGAGGTTACACAACTCAATAATGGCAGAGTTTGGTCTTACCAAGAGAGGGATACAATTCAAGGCTGAAAAGCCAACTTATATAGAAAATTACAACAGTCAAGAGTTGGCATTTGAAAAATAGGAGAGAGGCTAAATCCGTCCAACTCAGCCTTTACAAAAAGTGTATTTGTCTTGCATGAAGCTCCTTGGCGTTAGAGGAAATGGACGGTGAGTTTGTTGACAGTCAAACTCTTATCATGCAAAAATGCTACACCCACCTCCAAATATGGACTTCCTCTTGAGCCGTTTGATCATTTGAAAGCACGAGATAACGAGAGCATGCATGAAATCCACGCCATGCTAAAATTAGAACTCGAATTGAAACGTTGGAAACTGAGTTGGAATGTTTGAAAGCATGAGTTGATCCGGAGATGAGCTTGACTTCAACAACCAGTCAATCGAAAAGAGCCTTTACTTGCATGGATTTTCCTTTTATTTTGGTCTGTCTGTTCATGTTCATTTTCTGCGGACTTCTATTTTCTGTCCAAGTCCAATTATTCTTTCGGAATTTTGTCTTGCCTTTGTGTTTTTTTTATTATTTCCTTTCGGAATTCTGTTGGTTTCTCTTTCCTCGGACTTTTTATTGGTTGCGGACTTTCGTGCGTGTCCTCTCCTTGGCTTTGGATTTCCTTGGCCAACTTTTTCGAATAAATTTCTGCCTATTTTCCCGAAGGAATCCTTTGGACAAAAGGTCCGAAGGATATCCTCCTTTTCATTTGCTTATTTTATCATAATCTCTCAGGGTTTTTTGGATTTGACTTCCTGCGGAAATTGCCCTCGGAATTTTCAAACAGCCCCCTCGGACTTTTTGGACAGCCCCTCGGTTTATTCTTTCAGAATTCTTGTCATGACCATTCTTTCCTTCGGGTTTTCCTGGCTTTGACTTTTTCTCTTGCCAATTTTTTTGAAGTATTCCTTCGGACTTTTTGTCCGAAGGATCTCCTTCCCTTTTCTTTCTTTGCCTTTATTTATATTTTCTCGGGTTTTTCTTTGTGCCGAATTTCATCGGATTTTTTATTCGAAGGAATTCCTTCGGACAAAAAGTCTGAAGGAATTAGTCTCCTTTGTCTTTATTCTGCCACCGGCTAAATGCCCTTCGGGAAAATTGGAAAGGTCCTGCCACCGACCAAGTGCCCTCCGCAAGCGCTGTTGTCCTTTGAAACTGGCTTTTCGGAAAAATTGAAGGTTATCCGGGCTTTTGTAGGTCATCCGGGGTTTTTGTAAGTCACCCAAGTTTTTTGTCTCTTTAATTCCTTCGGATAAAAATCCGAAGGAATTGAATACTTTGTAAATTGTCCCTTTGAAATTCTCTCGGACTTCTCCAAGTCCTTTGAAAAATATTTTCCCTCGGACAAAAAGTCCGAGGAAGTTGTCCATCTCTTAGCTCGACAAAATTTTGAGAAGACAACACTTTGGAAAGAAAACACTTGGGAAAGAGAATAGTCGTAAGTTTGAAAAACAAACCTGTATTTCGTAGGTGTCTGAAAGAAAACACTCGCCTTCATTCATAAGCGAACCTACAGGGTTGTAGGTTAACCTTAAGGATGGCTGTAGGTGGACATTGCCAAATCTAAAAACGAGAACGTCCCATTGAATCCTTTGAATGACCAAAAGTTTACCTGGTTGTAAGCTCTTTCCTTGGCTGATACCTTGCTGTAGATGGCTCCTTGGGTGGTTGTAGGTATGCATTTGGGCTTGATTGAACTTTGCAAAACCTTTTCCTTTTCATTATTCAATACCCAAAATTGATTCACAAGACAAACTGACACAATATGCAGAGTTCCGAATAGTAGGGATGACAATTTGACCTGTGGGGCAAAATTGTCAACATTTTTTGGCAACTCAACTGAGAAACATGTCTGCTATGCTTGAGAACCCGGCCATATACATGCTATTTGAACTTCCAAAACAATGATAAACCTGATTTCTGACTGAAAATCTCCGTTGATCATGGCTGAAGTAACCTTTATCCTTCAAAATAAGATGGGAAACACATGAAAACAGGAAAACTAACTAAGAAACAAATGTGCAAACAAGCACTTATTGGAACATAACTGAACGAAACTAATGCGCTGGAACAACACTTGGAGGAAAACAAACTAACAAAGAACCCAACTAACCATGACAAAGAACGATCCACCTGGATCAAAAGGGAAATTCTTAAAGTCAGTCACTCAAAGAGATGGCACTAGTTGCAAGGTAGGATGTTTATCAATCATAACCTTTGCTAAGGCATTTTTATTGTCCACCAACTGTATTAACATCTTCTCAAATGAGTCATCAACAACAAACCAGTCACCAACAAAGACAAACTCATCAAGTACTTCCTGATATTGTTCGCACTGCTTCTCATCTACCACCTTGTCAAGTGATAATTGTTCTTGAGTGGCCACACCCTTTTTATCGATTGCTGCAAGTTCATCGAGCTCTTCAAGGAGCTCTAAATAGGCAACCCAATCTGTATTATGATCTTGAATAGGTGATTTTTGATCAAATTTCTCATAAACATGATCTTCAATAGCCAACATATCCATAAAAAGCTCTTCAATCTCTTGTAGAGATTCAAGGTACAACGGCCAATCATCTTTTTATTCCTCATTTTGATGTATTTAAACTGAATCAGCTTGAAAGCTATCTGGATCCTTCTCAATAGGAGATACCTGTAACTCATTTATGATTTCAATGTGCAGCAACTCCTCTTGGAGTTCCTCTACATCAAGATCAGCGTTCTCATTCTTAAATATAATTGGATGCTCAACTACAACCTTAAGTGAAGTATCAATAGGAAATTCTTCTTTAAACACATTTGAAGCATCCTCCACACATTGTGCAAGAACTTGACTTGTAGCTGCAACCTCTTTCTCAATCCCCCAAAGAACAGGCTCCTCCTGAAGAAGGGAGATGGTGGGAGGGTGATGAAATTCATTTGTTTGAGAGGAAAAATGAAGCATGGGATGTTGATCATGATCAGATTTTGGAATCTTGAGGGCAATGCAATTATCTAGGGAGTTTTGGAGAGGAGGGAAAGAGAAACTCTTAAAGATCTTTGTATTATGTTCCTCCCACTTGGCCATTACCTCATTAAAGTTTGAAACCTGCTTGTCTTCCTGGACAACTTGAGCTTGAGAGATGATTGGTGAGGAAAGGGGACTATAGGAAGGTTTAGTCTCATGAATAGTCACTTGAATAGGCTCTTGACTCCAATTAGAAAGCTCCCTCGACACACACTGGGCATGGTTAAGAACCTCATGAGAGTAAGGAGTACAAGAACCCTTTGTAGACAAGTGACTCAACTCAATTTTCTGCCTATCCCAAGCCTCCGTCTTCTCTAATACAAAAATACATAGCGCATTATCTCTTCTGGATCATTGGACACCTTTTGGAATAGACCATTTACTTCTTCATACTGAGAGTTTGAACAAACTTTCCTTGCATATGCTAGTATTTTGAGCTCTATCTCATCCATTCTTTCTTGGAGCCAAGGCTGCTCATATGACTGATATGGCTCAACATAGCTTTGATAATACTCCTGATAAGGCTGATTAGGTTCATAAAAAGGCTCATAGGCATGATGATAACGCTGGTATGATCCATCATTGGGCTGATAAAGAAACATAGCATAGGTATTCTCTTCATATATAGCCATCAAAACTCATTCATGATAATGCAATACTTACATGGAAAGTGTGACTAGATTATTAGAAGCAACCACCTGAGCTTGGAATCTTCAAATATTTCTTGAAGAACGCTGCTACAACTGTGATTTCATTAAGACTAGCTCCAAAGGGGTCCCATCGAGCTGCCAAAAATTGTTGTCAACCCGGAGTTGCACCCTGTATCGAAGACGTGCTGAAATGGTCAATCCTCTCTCCGGTTGAAACAATGGGATCGTCTCATGAGGTTGGGTGCTTCAATGGTGAGAAGAACTTCCAGAGAAAGCTGGGTCCTGTAAGATGTATCAATGGATCTCTACTTTGTGCTACGAATCTACCATGGAAAAGGGAGAAAGAAACTTGAAAGGGAAATCCTACCTAATGACGGTGATGCACCAAAATGTTGATCCACTCTACTTGGAACCTTGAACATTGAATCAAACAAGGGAAAAAGAAGACCTTTGATTTCAATTTATCACTATGCATAAATATTTTATGAGGAGGTTCGATCCAATGACCAAAACATGAGGGAAAACGATGGAGAGAGGTCTGATACAAGACACTTTGTAACCACCTAACATCCTCTTACAGCGTAAGCAAAAGACATATAGAACACTGAACATGACCTGCATAATATGATGAGCTAGCAATTAGGTACGAATCAGAATTTGTGAAGGGAAAGAAATCTACCACGTATGCAAATCGCTGAATGAATATATACGATGCCAGCACTTGAAATCTGAAAGTACAGTCCTATTGATTGAAGAGGTTACACAACTTACCAATGGCAGAGTCTGGTTTTACCAAGAGAGGGATACAATTCAAGGCTGAAAAACCAACTTATATAGAAAATTACAACAACCAAGAGTTGGCATTTGAAAAATAGGAGAGGCTAAATCCGTCCAACTCAGCGTTTACAAAAAGTTTGTCTTGCATGAAGCTCCTTGGCGTTAGAGGAAATGGACGGTGAGTTTGTTGAAAGTCAAACTCTTATCATGCAAAAATGCTACGCCCACCTCCAAATATGGACTTCCTCTTGAGCCGTTTAATCGTTTGAAAGCACGAGATAAAGAGAGCATGCATGAAATCCACGCCATGCTAAAATTAGAACTCGAATTGAAACGTTGGACGCTGAGTTGGAACGTTTGAAAGCATGAGTTGATCCGGAGATGAGCTTGACTTCAACAACCAGTCAACTGAAGCTTTGACTAGTCAACCGAAAATAGCCTTTGCTTGCATGGATTTTCTTTTTATTTTGGTCTGCCTGTTCATGTTCATTTTCTGCGGACTTCTATTTTCTGTCCAAGTCCAATTATTCCTTCGGAATTTTGTCTTGCCTTTGTGTTTTTTTTTATTATTTCCGTTCGGAATTCTGTCTGTTTCTCTTTCCTCGGACTTTTTGTTGGTTGCGGACTTTTGTGCGTGTCCTCTCCTTGGCTTTGGATTTCCTTGGCCAACTTTTTGGAATAAATTTCTACCTATTTGACAAAAGGTCTAAAGGATATCCTCCTTTTCATTTGCTTATTTTATCGTAATCTCTCGGGCTTTTTTGGATTTGACTTCCCACGGAAAGTGCCTTTCGAAATTTTCAAACAGCCCCCTCGGACTTTTTGGATAGCCCCTCGGTTTATTCTTTTAGAAATAGTCATGACCATTCTTTCCTTTGGGTTTTCCTGGCTTTGACTTTTTCTCTTGCCAATTTTTCCGAAGTTTTGTCCGAAGGATCTCCCTCCCTATTCTTTCTTTGCCTTTATTTATATTTTCTCGGGTTTTTTCTTTGTCCCGAATTTCTTCGGACTTTTTGTCCGAAGGAATTAGTCTCCTTTGTCTTTATTTTGCCACCGACCAAATGCCCTTCGGGAAAATTGGAAAGGTCCTGCCACCGACCAAGTACCCTCCACAAGCGTTGGTGTCCTGTGGAACTGGCTTTTTGAAAAAATTGAAGGGCACCCGAGCTTTTTGTAGGTCACCCGGGCTTTTTGTAAGTCACCCAGGTTTTTTGTCTCTTTAATTCAGTCCGAAGGAATTGAATACTTTGTAAAATTTCCTTTTGAAATTCTCTCGGACTTCTCCCAAGTCCTTTGAAAAATCTTTTCCCTTGGACAAAAAGTTCGAGGAAATTGTCCATCTCTTAGCCCGACAAAATTTTGAGAAGACAACACTTTGGAAAGAAAACACTTGGGAAAGAGAATAGTTGTTGTAAGTCTTAAAAACAAACCTGTATTCCGTAGGTGTCCGAAAGAAAACACTCGCCTTCATTCATAAGCCAACCTACAGGGTTGTAGGTTAACCTTAAGGATGGCTGTAGGTGGACATTGCCAAATCTAAAAACGAGAACGCCCCTTTGAATCCTTTGAATGACCAAAACTTTACTTGGCTGTAGGCTCTTTCCTTGGCTGATACCTTGTTGTAGATGGCTCCTTGGGTGGCTGTAGGTATGCATTTAGGTTTGATTGAACTTTGCAAAACCTTTTCCTTTTCATTATTCAGTACCCAAAACTGATTCACAAGACAAACTGGCACAATATGCAGAGTTCCGAATAGTAGGTATGACAATTTGACTTGTGGGGCAAAATTGTCAACAGATATATGGATACACATGATGATTTGGAGAAGATAGTTCTTCCAACTTTTGATGGTGGTCCAGGTAATTTAGTAAGAATTTGGGTGGATATGATGATAGAATACCTTGACTTGAGGCCTAGAGGTCAAAAGGAGGCAATAATTTATGTTATTCAACATTTGGATGGGGTTGCCCATAAGTGGTGGTTTCAAGAAAGAATGACAAAAGCGTAGCTTGATGGGAACACATGAAGATGTGTTGAAGGAGATCATTGAGAAGTTTGAAAGGAAGGAAGGACTAAGCAAGCCTATATCAGCAAAAACACATGATAAAATACTTCAATCAAGAGAAAAGCAGCCATTGAAACAAGTGGCAGAATTCGATTTTCAATTGTACAAGGGGCAGCCACTTCTTGAGCTTGCCAATGTACAAAAATCCATCAAACACAGCCCCTCTATGAGGCACAGACAGCTGGGGATTAATTCAGAAAAATTAAAGAAATCATTTGCCAAGGAAGCTGATTTTGAAGGGCAGCTACCCAATGGGGAGACCTTAATGATACAGCATCAAAAAGAGGCCACTAATGAACCTAAGGAAACAAGCAATCAGCTGAAGTTAAGGGCAGAAAAATTAGAAAAGTCAAAGGCACAAGAAGAAAGCATAGGGGGGCAGCCGTCTAAGGAAAAACAAATTGAAAGTGGAGGGTGAATGTATCAAAGCGAAAAGGACAGCCAACAAGTGACAAAGGAAGAAGTAATCGCCACCCTATCAAGTGCCAATAGATGCCACCTTTTTCGTGTTAGGGGAACCATTAATGGAAAAAGGGTTATCACATCCATGGACAAGGGAGCCACTCATAATTTTATAAGTGCCAAAATCGTTGCAAGACATAAGCTGCCCACTAAAGCAAATGAAGGGTTTTAGGTGACTATTGGGGATGGCTCCTCCATCTCTTGCATTTCCAGCACTATGAGGTTAAAATTGACCTTGGGTGAATACACATTTGAAGGAAAATTTAATGTGATTGATCATGATGAGATAGATATAGTGCTTGGAGCCCAATGGTTCCAATCCTTGGCGAATACATTCAAAACTTGCAAAAATCAGAACTGAAATTTATGGCAGCCAACAAGGGTATTGTTCTTCGTGGGTTAAGCAATGGAACACCTATGATTGTAACTTCAAAAAGAATGGAACAAGCTTTTAATAAGGGGCAAATTATTTGGGCAACAAAATTATTGATGCATGACACAAGAGCTGATTCGAAACAACAATGGCACCACAAAGTTGTTCAAGCTATTCTTGACAAGCATGAGAGAGTGTTCGGCGATATACCACATGGGCTGCCCTTGGATAGGGGTTTTGAACATATTATTGAACTTGAGGAAGGCAATAGAGCGGTGATCACCACCCCCTATTGCCACCCACGAATCTACAAAGAGGAAATTGAGAAGGCCATTCATGAGTTACTTGAGATGGGGCACATAAGACCTAGCTCTAGCCCATTTGCCTCTTTAGTTGTGCTAGTGAAGAAGGACGGAACCATGAGGATGTGTATTGATTATAGATTGTAAAACAAAAAGACCATAAAAAATAATTATCATATTCTTAGGATTGATGAGCTTCATGGGGCAGTTTACTTCTCCAAGATAGATTTGAAGACCGGTTATCATCAAATTCGTGTGAGGGAGGAAGATGTTCAGAAAATGGCCTTTTGTTGTCACTATGGGCATTATGAGTTTTTGGTTATGCCTTTTGGACTCACTAATGCTCCTGCTACAATCCAATCTTGCATGAACCATATCTTCAAGCAACATCTACGGAAGTTTGTGCTAGTATTCTTTGATGACATATTGGTATATAACAAGACTTGGGAGGAACACCTACGCCATTTGGACATTGTCTTGGGAATGTTGGGGCAGCAAACCCTCTTTGCAAAGAAATCCAAATGTGAGTTTGCCACTTCCGAAATCTTGTATTTGGGTCATGTGATCAATGCACAAGGGGTCCAAGTGGACCAACAAAAGATTCAAGCTACACTTGATTGGCCACCTCCCACCACTATGACCCACTTCAGAGGGTTCCTTGGTTTATGTAGCTATCATAGAAGATTTGTGAAGGGCTTCTCCCAACTTGCTGCTCGTCTTACTAATTTAACAAGGAAAGGTGCCTGTGTGTGGTCTCAAACTGCATTGGAGACTTTTGAGAAACTCAAGGTAGTGATGAGTTCTTGCCTTGTGTTGGCTGTTCTGGATTTTTCACACCCTTTCACATTGGAATGTGATGCTTTGGGAGAAGGAATAGGGGCTGTCTTCATGCAAAAAGGACATCCCATTGCTTTTGAGAGTAGGAAATTCAAAGAGGTGGAGAAGAAATTTTCAATTTATGCATGCCTTGGCCAAATTTCGTCAATATCTGATTTGTGGAAGATTTATAGTTAAGACGGATCACAATAGTCTCAAGTACTTCCTCACACAAACCAATTTGAACGATAGGCAGCAGAAATGGGTGAGCAAGCTTCAATCCTATGACTTCAATATTGGATACACAAAGGGCAAAAATAATGTGGCTGATGCTTTATCAAGGAGGCCTTATTTGTGTTCTCTAAGTGAGTTAACAGTTGATTGGAGGGCTGTAATTATAGTGGAATATGCTAAGGATGAGTGGGCTACTGTGGTTTTGGAAGGCAAGGTGATTGACAATAATTACAAAGTGTGTGAGGAGCTGATTTTACACAAGGGCAGAGTTTTCTTGCCACTGTCATCCAGATTAAAACATCAAATTATGAGGGCTGCTCATGATGATTCTATGGCGGGCCATCAAGGGTACTTCAAAACATACAAAAAGGTAAGAGAAAGGTTCGCTTGGAAGGGGTTGAAAAGAGATGTTTTACTTCATGTTAGAGAATGTATGGTTTGTCAAAAGAATAAAGGCATGACCACATTTCCAGCTGGTCTATTGCAACCTCTTCCAATTCCACACCAAAAATGGGAGAGTATATCCATAGACTTCATTACGGGATTACCTATGTCACAAGGTAAATGTGGAATCTTTGTTGTTGTGGATAGATTGACGAAATATGTTCATTTCTTTGCAATTCCAGCCAAGTATAGTGCTCTTTACATAGCATAAATTTTCTTCAAGGAAGTTTTTAAATTGTATGGGTTGCCAAAAAAATTATAAGTGATAGGGACGGCTGATTTATGAGCCACTTTTGGCAAGAGCTTTTCAAGTTAATAGGTACTGAATTGCTTCCTAGCACTAGCTATCATCTCCAAACGGATGGACAAACCAAAATCGTCAATAAATGGGTGGAAGGATACTTGAAAAATTACATTTCAGGGCAACAAATAGGGTGGAATAGATCGCTGTACATGGCAGAATTTTGTTACAACACTACCTACCACATGTCTAGTGGTATATCTCCCTTCAAGGCTTTATATGGTTATGAGGCTCTATTTTTTTTTGACCTTGTTTTGGGGGATAGTAGAGTGCCCGGTGCTGCTGATTGGGTGCAACAAAGTTCTGAAATTTTGGATTGGCTTAAGAAAAACTTGCAACAGGCTCAAAATCAACAAAAAATGTATGTGGATCAGCATAAGGTGGAAAGACAATTTGAAGTTGGGGACATGGTCTACTTGAAGTTGCAACCTTATAGGCAATCTTCTCTCAAGCAAAGTGGAGCAGAAAAACTCAAACCTCATTTCTATGGATCTTATAGAATTCAAAGAAGAGTGGGAAATGTAGCATATGAGCTAGAGTTACCAGAAGGAAGTAAAATTCACAATGTTTTCCATGTCTCTTGCCTTAAGAAAGCTCTTGAAAGATTCATAATACCTTCCATGGAATTGCCACCTCTTGATGAAGAAGGTAAATTGATTTTGGTTCCCAAAACTTTTCTTAAGGTTCGTGAAAGGAAGCTTTGGAACCGCACTATCATGGAGTATTTGGTGCAATGGAAGAACATGCTTAAAGAGGATGCAACTTGGGAAGGGGCAGCCATCCTTCAGCATCCCAATTTGCAATTACTTGTGGGCAAGCAATTTCGAGAAGGGAGGATTGTAATGTCCCATTTTTCAAGTTAATCATGCGGATGAGATCCTTAGCTCCTCCGTTCCCAAGGGCTAAGGTATTATAAAGAAAAAGGGAACATTGGTAAGCTTCAAGGTTACTTTGTGTAAAAGCACTTTATTATATCTTTTGGAACTTTTAAAAAAAAGGTTGTTTTATAAATGCTATTATAAGGAAGTTGTGATATATATTTTTATAAAAGGGAAAAAGTAACTCTCCCTTATTAGTTTTGGGCGTCGCTATTGGAGGTGGCATATTTAAGGGGAGAGAGGCTTTTTTTGGAAGGATTATGCAAATTTGACATTGAAATTTTTGTGCAAGTATGTCAAGCTTGAACAAGTGACTTGAGAATGAAACCCTTCAAGTGCACCGAGGGTTTGGCGACGAAAACCTCCAATTCTCTATTAGGACAGCTCTACTCAAGGGCTATATTTGCGCCATAATTGTTATGTAGAAAGTTTTACAAAGGTGTCTTTTGATGCCACCTACTTCAATGAATTGGTACTACCCTTCGGAAAGTTCGAATTCTTCAATTTGCAGAAAGAAATGAAGGTTGGCGAACCCCATGGAGAAGCTCTAAGACAATTTGAGGCCTTCTAAGGTGTGGCGACTCCCTTTGGGAGGGTGGCGACCCTTCACAAGTGAGAAATTTAATTTTCAGAGCTCTATTCGAAGGTTAAGGTAATTTTCATATTTTATTTCAGATTTTTGGTGAATTGTTTGGGACATTTGGCATGCATAAGAGGTCTTACAAGGTCCAAAAATATTCCCGCAATTGTTGGCACTTGGCGTCTTGTGTGGCGAGCTTCGAGAGGTGTTTTAGTGAGAGAAAATCAAAGAATAGATTTATTTATTCTATTTTTCCTGCATGTGGCGAACATTTTGGGGAGTTTTTTTGGGGCATTCAAGGGCTAGAAATACAGCTGTAGTTTCAACGAAATATCAAAATAGTTTGGTGAGGCATTTTCAACAATTTGCCATATTATTGGACTCCAAAAAGGGTTTGTTGGAAAACCCTCTTTTTTGGTTGCCGTCTCAATTTGGGGACATTATAGATTTTTCGCCGAGTCCGAGTTGAATCCAAAATCATTGTGCTCATTGTTTTACTGAGTTCAAGTCTTAGGCCGCGAAGCTTTGTTAGAGGCATTCCAAGTGCTGGTTTGGCATTAAAAAAATTGTTGTTTGAAATTGCTAAGTTTTAATGATGTGTGGAGCACATTGTTGGGTATTTGTTTATTTTTTTAATTTTCTAGGCTGCTCTAAAAAGCATCTAAATACATACTTAGGGCATCATGTTTTAAGAGGTGCATAGATGAATTTGTTGTTAGTTTATATGAAAGCATTGAAATCTTAGAGGCCATAGGTTCAAACGTCACCTTTTCTTGTTTTGGTTGAAGTGTATTTTTTTCTTTTTCTAAAAGGGGAGTGTGCCATTTTTAAGGTTATTTAAAACATTTACAATACATGTTCAAATGATTGCATAGAGGAAGTGGTAGCAATGTTTTGCTAGGGCACTACAAACCTAGAGGTCTGAGGATCCATTCCAATCACTACTAGTTTGATAAAAATGTAATTTTTCATTTTTAAAAGAAAATATGTATTTTAGGGTGGAATGTGTATTATTTTGGAGTGATTAGGCATTATAAGATCAAGGATCTGCTCGAGGGTAAACACAAAACCCCAATAGCACACCCCTTCTTTGTGTAGTTTTTTTTCCTTGTGTGTCACTATGGCTAAAGTAGTTAGTCTTATCTTAGAATCGGGAAAAATAGCATGTGAAAACTATAAAGATTGGAGTATGAATATGGAAAACACTTTTGTTTTCAATGATCTTTGGGATTGGTTGAGAAAGAACCTACACCGCCCACTGATGTTGTGAAGTTACCTGAATTTTACAAACAAGATAAGACAGCTCTAGCACTATTAAGGCCTTCTTGCTCTCCACAAGTTACTGTTCACATAGAGGCCATTAGATTATAAGCTTGGAAAGCATGGAAAATGGTAAAAGAATTATATATTAAACAACCTACTTGTAGGGAGATTGATATTTTAATACAATTGCTTAGAAGTTAATACTAAGTTCAGTGGTGATGAGGATGTTTCAGAATACATCTCTAGGTTGTAGAATGTAAAACAAGAATATAGTACAGCAGGAGGCAAAATTGATGATGACATGATGATCTCTATAGTTTCAAATGGGCTTAATTCCAGCTACACAGACTTCTTGGAAATGTTGCAGAGTGACAAACTTAACAAAACATTTGATTCAATTTGTGAATTGTTCACACAACATGAGCATCAATTTATGAAGAAAAAACATTCTAAGCCTACAGAAGATGTCTATTTTGCAAGAGCAAGTAAACACAGTGGAGAAGAAATAGGTGAAAAATAAGTATTTCAATTTTCCTACAATCATCTAAACATAAACATCTTTTAAACATAAGCATTCTTCTTGGTGTCCTTATAAGACAAGTGATCCTTCTTCATTTAACAATACTAGTAGCAACAAATCATCTTGCAAACCCAAGAAAAAAGTGTGATGTTATGATTGTGGTTGTTTGGGACACTATGCTACTAAATGCCCTTCTAGGAAAAAGTCATCCAAATATAGAAAAAAGTCAGAAGCACATTCTGCTGCTGAGTCTATTGGAGATTTTTTTGATCAAGAAATGTCAGGTTCCAATTTTTTTGATCAAGAAACGTCAGGGTCCGATTTTTTTGACAAGCAATGTTATGTTTTACTGAAGCTTTTGGTCTTGAGGACCATGACACTGTCTTTTGAGAGCCTTGTAGGGACTCATCTTGAGTTAGCTACTAGCTCAAAGATAGGGATGATGGTTTAGTGGCAGTTTTGCTTTTGCTTTTGTTTCAGTTTTGCTAGATGATAGTGCTTTTGTTTGAGATTGTCAAGGTGTGGAGCAGGTTGATGATATTGAGTTGTATAGAATGTCTCATCTCTCGTTTGATGGGGGGGAAGGTGTTGAGATTAGTCTTCGAGATGGTTGTATTGATAATCCTTCAGGTAGTGAGATTAATTAGGAATTTTTTGTTCAAGGTTGATAGTGGACATGATAGTAAAAGTATGCCAAAGATGCTTGATACTTTACGTATAGGTTCAAAGGAGGCAGTATTGATTGCTGTGGTTGAAGCATTCCATAGATGTTCCATACTATACGTACATGAATGAGGGATCAAAGGACAATGGCGTGTGCTGCACACTTATCATCATGTCGGTGTTAAGTAGTGTTAGGTGGCTGCAAGATTGCAGTAGGCACAAGGCACAAGAGGTCAGGGTGCGGGGGAAGAAGTAGATGTGTCGACATAGGTTGAGTAGAGTACAAGGCACATTTTGAAAGATGCAATGATTTCATTAGAGGCGACAATGTTCTCTCTAGCATACATTTTTTTCACCTTTCATTTTTGAAAGGTGTTGAGATTAGTCTTCGAGATGGTTGTATTGATAATCCTTCAGGGAGTGAGATTAATTAGGAATTTTTTGTTCAAGGTTGATAGTGGACATGATAGTAAAAGTATGCCAAAGATGCTTGATACTTTACGTATAGGTTCAAAGGAGGCAGTATTGATTGCTGTGGTTGAAGCATTCCATAGATGTTCCATACTATACGTACATGAACGAGGGATCAAAGGACAATGGCATGTGCTGCACACTTATCATCATGTCGGTGTTAAGTAGTGTTAGGTGGCTGCAAGATTGCAGTAGGCACAAGGCACAAGAGGCCAGGGTGCGGGGGAAGAAGTAGATGTGTCGACATAGGTTGAGTAGAGTACAAGGCACATTTTGAAAGATGCAGTGATTTCATTAGAGGCGACAATGTTCTCTCTAGCATACATTTTTTTCATCTTTGGCGCAAGGGGGTTTGTTGGGTTTGATCCAAATATTGTCAGTAGTTAGATTGTATGGGGCATGCATCTCTTAGTAAAACACCCACTTTAATTAAATTATACGTTTAATCTTTTTAGTCTATAAGCTTGTCAAGTTAATAAGTTGGGTGGCTTGTAGTTTGTGTAGTTGGGTATGTAGGGGCAGTTGGGTCCTAGAAAAATATTATATTTAAACATCTTATAGGAGATAGCCTTGGCTAGTATGCTATAATGATGTAACCCAGTTTTCATATTAATAAAATAATAGAGCTTTTTGCCATGTATGCCACTAGGCTATTTGAAGCATACACTTGATTGTTGCCAACGTCAATCCTATATTCCATGCTTGCAAGTTAATGCATTGTCTCTCATGGGGACAGTGATTGAGTGGTTAAAAGAGACATTGCAAATATGTTGGAGGCTTTCTGCGTAGCTCCGAACCCGTCTATTCAATATGTGCATGTTTCCACCTTTCCCAAGGATGTGCTCGAACGATCTGGGAAGTTCTTTACCCAACTTTCAATTTCGTTAGTTTGTTGTCGTTCACTGCAGTTTTCCTGGTAATAGTTGAATTTCTCTCTTGTTGGTTGAGGGAAGTCGTTGACCTCCTCTTTCTTATAGGAGAATGCATAAATGCTATCCATTCTAGGAAATAATTTTCATTTCTCATTGTGGGCAGGAGGCTTAACCTCTTAGGCTCTTTGCATTCATCATACCAATAATTTGCTTCTTACTCCCAACCTCAAACAAGGATGTGGCTTCCTTTTTCCTTTTTGTTGTTGCCATGGCTCTTCCATGTCTGATTAAGCCAATGTCTACTTAGATTTTTAAGTGAATTAGAAGAGTTAGTATTTCTTTCCTTCATCACCAACAACCTTCAGATCAGTATTTCTGGTCAAGGAGAGATCAAACTCCCTTTCCTCAAGATTTGCAATCTGACCTAAGGAGTTTACTTGTGTCTCTGCATCTCTTGCTTGCAGTTGTTGAGTTGTTGCAATAAGAAGACTGTAGAGTGAGTTTCTACTCGTGTGTCCTCTAGGGGATTGTTCCCTCTAGGTGATTTCTGCTCTGATCCTTTGCCCCAAGCTGGGAGGGAAAGGCTCAATCAACTCTTGAAACCCCAACTGCAGATTGACTTCCATCCATTTTTGGCTTCCAAATGTGCTTTGATTATGGAGCAATCTTCTTGGGTCTTTGGAAGCCTTCTTCACCCTCCTAAGACCACCTTTTTAGGGTTTGGGAAGCCGTCGTTTAATTGCAATCTCTCCCAAGATGCCCTTGCTCATGGCAACCTAAGATTATGTTTTCATCAGCTTCATAATGGGATGGATCATCACATTTTTTGGGAGCATTGTAGTTGTATATTGTCCCTGTAGGAATCCAAAACCGAAGTGTTTTCAATTGTCGTTTTCACTATGAGATTCAGGGATGTTTCTATTATTTTTTTTAGAGATTCACATGGTTCCATGCAGACCTTTACACATTGTGAGGGTGAGAGGTGCTTAGAATTATCCCTTTGTGAGGTGTTTCGCTTGCGCGGTGTAATCTTCTTATAGGCAATTTTTTGAAGGTGATCAACTCCAGGGAATCACTAACTATTTTCAGCTTGTAAATGGTATCAATACAAAAGGCAGCTTGGGTGATTTGTAGCTACAAGATCTCTTAGGGAGGGCAGATCCATAATTCCAATTATAGATACAAAACTCGTAGGTTACCTGCAAAAACTCACCAAACTCGCAAGTCAAATTGTAAAGCAACTTGCCTATGACTTGTGTGGCGATTTTATGTAGAGTACTCCTGAGTCATTGTAGAAAACTTTTTAGTTAGCAATTCTTTTTTCATGACTATGGATTTGAAGGATTTTTCGACAAATTTCCTTGCTATGCGTTTGCTAAATCCATTTACTATGCTTTTTAACACCAATTTGCATGTTATTTAGATTCATTTTATAATTTTACATACATTTTTAATTTGCCTTGTTTTTGCAGAGTTTTGCCGAGTCTTGAGTCAAAATTTTTAGGCTGTCAGTTTTTGTCAAGTCCAAGTTTTAAAACTATGCTTCCACTTATTCAACAGTTTGAGTCTTATTGCTATCTTCTTCCCAGCCTTCAATGTTAGGAAGGATAACGTGGGAAGCATATTTAAGCTTTAGCTTCGTCATCAGGATCTTTGGATCCTTAGCCATTCTCTCAGTTTTGTCTGCATTTCTTCCTCCTATATTTTAATTCCTCACCTTCACTGCTCTCTTTAGTTTTTTCAAACATGTTGATGTACTGGTTTTTCCTTTTTCTTGGAGTTGTGTTCACACCCTTTATGATTACTTTGGCTCATACATTTTCCATGGTCCCATAGGCCAATTTTGCTACCAATGGATATTAATACTTAAATTAAATCACATTTAATTTAGTTGACTTAATATGCAGTGTAAGTGTAATGTCCCCTTCCAGTTGACATCTCTCAATACTTGAGATTAGCCTATTATGTGGCCCTCGTAGGCTAATAATGGAGGATAGAGGGTCTTGTTGAGGCATGGCTTGGCTTCAATTGTCAGAGTTTTTCAGTTTGGCTTTCGTTCGGGGTCTTTTGGACGCCATTTGCTTGACTTACTATTTTTAGTAAGTGAAGACACTCAGTGGAGCACCCCCGCTATTTTTAGCAGTATGGTCTGGTCATATGCAGATTCAATCACTTATCATCCGTCTTCAAAGAGCTTGTCATTTGGACTTATATTGAGGGAGATATTAATATTTATTTGCCAAAATAAATATTAATTTAATTGAAGCTTATACTATAGAGTTATAATGTAAATTTATGTTATAACTTAAGTGACTTAATGAAGGGGTCGACCATCATGAAGAAGGGGCCATATTTCAATTAATTATTATAATTAAATGGGCGCCCAAACTATTGGAAAATTAAAAGTGAAATTCAAAGTTAATTTAAATGATGCTTTTGAAGGAAATCAACTGGCTTGAGGAGATATAAGGTTTTCTTTTGAAGAAACTCATGATTATTGCATTTTTGGAGAACATTTTTTGAGGAGTTTGAACTTGCTTGGAGAACTAGGGTTTCTACCTGCAGCAGCTATTGGAGAACGTAGTTCTTCTGTGAGCAACCATCTGAGCTGGTGAAATACCCAGTGAACTTGGTGATTTTGGAGGGGTCTCAATCAGAGGCTCTATTTGGATTTCAATTGGATAAATTTGGTGAAGTTTGGATCAGATTTAAGAGACTGGAGATGCAGATTATTTACTGATTGAAATGGATTATTTTCAGAGGTTTTTATTTGCTGCTACAGTATCGTGAATAGTGATATGCTACAGTACACGTGAATAGTGATGCGCTACAGTACTGTGAATAGTGACGTGCTATAGTACATGTGAATATAGAGGAATTACTGGTCATAGAAGACAAAGTGTTCGCAGCTTCTTTTGGAGGTAAACATATGATGGTATTTGCAGATCACAATCATATCAGGTTCATTCAATTATCGGAATTTGCTTTTTCATATTGTATTATTATCAATAAGGCCTTGGACTCTTATTCAGTGAATGGAATAATATATGGCAATAAAAGAAGTCTTAGTATTGTTCAAAATTTATTCTCAATAGACTAGTTTTACTTTCAGTATGTGTTTTTGTTCAAACCCCCTGAAAACACAAAAATTCATAAAACCTTCAAAAAAAAAAAAAAAAAAAGTGAAGTTCAGCAATAGAACCTATGAAGGGTTCTTACATTGGTATCAGAGCTACAATCCTGCCATCTTGAGGGTTTGGGATTCATATGCAGTCACAGGTGGTTGGACCTCATAGATACTACACTCGCAGGAGAGCTTTGTTTGACAGGGAACATGAATTTTACACGCAGTCGGGCACCATGGGTGACAGGCTAGAAGGTAGCCCACCCACAGGGAATAGGAATGAGGAACAAGAAACAAGGGAATTTTTCATAGCAATGGTTACAGGATTGCAGCAGATGGCTCAGGCCTTGCAGGGACTCACCACCATGATTGAGTGCATGAACCCACATGATAGACAGAATCAGGAGCAAGGGAATAACAGGAGTGCAGTGGGATCACCTAGAGCTCATAGGACTCATCCTAGGACAATAGATAGGCCTACTCGTCCTACTTTTATTAGAGGTGACCTTGAGGAAGCACCTGCAGAAGAAGCAGGAGAGGAGATTTTTGCAGATATCCTCATGGTTGCGAATGACGAATGGGAATTATTAGCTCCACAAGTGCGAGAGAGGATGACCTTTGAGAGGTTTGTGAACCAGATGAGAGAACACTACCGAGCAGTCAGGGAAGACAGGAGGCCAAGGAATCAAAACAGTGAACTGAAGCGTGCTACAAGCAAGCTTACTTTGCCTACATTTGATGGTAGTGGCAAGATGACCGCTCAAGCTTGGATCCATAAGCTGGATACATTTCTAGCCTTGAGACCTATGACATAGATTGATGCTATTAAATATGCCACCTTGCATCTTGAGGGAGTTGCACACGATTGGTGGTATCATGGGATGGTGACACTTCAGCATGACCGTATCACCACTTACCAGGAGTTCGTGGACAGATTGGTGGAACAGTTTGAAAAGAAGGACCCTGAGGCTTATTTCAGAGATTTGGCCCAGTTGAGACAGGTTGGTAGCTTGGAGGCTTACATAGGAGACTTCCAGCGGTTATCACTGGTGGTTCCCAACATATTCGAGAGACGTCTAGTTGTGCTCTTCGTGGAGGGATTGTTGGAGCCATTGAGAGGTTGGATCAAAGCATTTGATCCTCTTTCACTACAGGAAGCGATGAAAAAGGCATGTAGCATGGAACTTGTAGCTCCATCTAGCAAGTCCAATTCCAAGAGTACTTCATTTAAGGACAACAAGGGATTCAATAAAAATAGAGAGAAATCTGATTTTAAGAGTGATTCAAAGGAAAAATCAGCACCACCCTTGGATCGTGAGACTCTTAATGATTTGCGCAGGAAGAAGCTTTGCTTCTACTGTAAGGGTCCTTATGATGCAGGCTTATTATGAAGATTCGGACTCTGAAAATTCCGGACAGCAGGAGAGTTCTGAGGAGTCAGAGTCAGAGGCTTTAGAGCCAAGGGTGGAGGCAGAGTCAGAGATCCAGCTCCAGGGGGCACGGTTGTCTAGCATACAGTAGGAGGGATCTTTCAGACTTCGTGGAGTTTTGGCTAGTCAAAAGGTTATCACTCTTTTAGACACAGGTGCCACCCATAATTTTATTGATGCCAGATATGTGGAGAGGCGTGGGCTCATAACCGGAGAGTTTGAGGGCATTCAGGTTAAGGTGGCTGATGGTTACACTCTCAAGTGTGACCGTATGATTAAGGATCTTCCTTTGCGCCTGAATAATTATGAATTCAAGGCTGATTATTATGTGGTAAATATGGGCGATATTGATATAGTCTTGGGCATGAAGTGGCTTCATTCTCTTGAGGAAGTTATACTTCGCCTTAAAGACATGGAGATTTGGTTTGAGGTGGATGGGAAGACTCATATACTGAAGGCCATCCGAGACAGTAACATCAAGACTATTTCCTTCCGACGTGTTGGTCCCCAAAAATGTCACTCATTTTTGGAAAAACATATGAGCTATCTTGGTCCTATAGGACCAAAATTTCTCTCTTCCCTTCTCAAAATTTGTTCTGAGCTTTCAAATTCCTCTTTTTTCAAGCTTTTTTAGTAAAGGGATTAGCAGGTTCAACAGGTTCAAAGGCTTTTGCAGGCGAGTTCAATCAAAAGAACCAGTTTCCAATACTTGGCCATCTTCAGGATTGGGTTGGCGCCTTGGTTCAATCAAAAATGTCCATCGGCAAGCATCTAAGCAAGGATTGAACCACTGAACCATTGAACCGTTGAACCTTGAACCATTTTGGTTCGATGGGTTCAGTGGGTTCAGAGGTTCAACGTCATCTGCAAGAGCTAGCCGTGCTTTGTAAGAGGTTCAAAGTTCAACCGTTTCAAAGGTTCCACGGCTCCGAGCACTTAACTAGTTTCAAAGGCTTGAACCATTGAACCTTGAACCATTTTGGTTCATCGGTTCAACGACCAATTGGTTCAACGTGCTTGGTTCAAAGGTATCAAAGAGACTCAGTGAAATCAAAAGGATGAACCAATGAACCTTTAACTGAAAGAGTTCAAAGTTCAATGGTTCATGGGTTCAAAGGTTCAAAGGCAGCGTCTGTCAAAGAGAGAAGCAGCAAACAGGTGGTTCAACGGATTTTTCAACCAAGGAGCGGAAAAGTGATTGAACTAGGAAGCGATGGAACAAAAGAGACAAAATGAACCGATGAACCAATGTACTTTCAGCGGGTTCAAAGGTTTAAGGTTCAACATGGTTCAAGCAGCTAGCGACCATTGACAGCCCCGCCGATGTCAAATTTAAAGTAAGAGAATATCCGTTGAAATTCAAATAAAGCGCAGAACTCAAAGGAAGAACCAAGCGACTGGCCGAAAAGATAGAATTCCTTCGGGTTTGTTCAAAGGCCGACAGAGAACATTTCCTTCGGACTTTTTGTTCGAAGGAAATTATTAAGAGAAAGAGCCGTTAGAATTCTTTCAGAAGTATTTTCTGTGGGAAAATGACTGAGGCAGAGCCCGAAGGAATTCCTTTGGACTTTTGTCCGAAGGAAAAGTTTGATTGAAGAGAAAAGCCCGCGAAAAAACGCCCGATGGAAAAAGACAGTGCAGCGGAAGCCGCCACGTGTCCATTATAAAGCAGAGCGGAAGCCGCCATGTGTCATCTTTTGCAGGACCCCCAAAGGTTCTAAATCTTCTATAAGTTAAGCGGAATACGTCACGTGTCCTGTTATGACTCAGCGGAATATGACAAGTGTTTGCATCCGTGTTCCTCTTTTGGAGTTGCTCAGGCAGAACGTGTCGTGGACCCCATTTTCCGTAAGTTTCTAATGAGTTTCATAACAACGGAACTTGCCACTTGTCAAAGACACAGAAAGGACCCCCCAAAGACTTAGGCAAGAAGGGCTATAAAGAGCAAAGAAACGCTTAAGCAGTGAAGAGAGGAGCCAGACCAAAGGATCAGAAATATCTTCGAAAGAGATATTTCCAGTAGGTGAAACAATGGATCGAGTAGACTTCTGAGTGCACCAAACCAAGGATGCAGCGTGTGTTTCTTTCATGAGGTAAAGACAAATTGGAAAAGGACCAAATGGTCCATACCAAGGAAGAAACATATTAGATGAAGGGACACGCCATAGTTATGGCAGTGCTCTGTTCTCAGCATGGTCTCTCTAGACAGGGCTGAAGGCGCATTGAAGACATTGATTACAGCATGGGCCGTCCCATGGAAAAAAGCGCCAATCCTTGCGTAGTTGCTATAAGATTGTAATATCTCTCATTTGTAAAGGAGACTTCATTTTTACAAGAGCGAAACTCTGTCCATTTTGAAAGAAGACTGAGACTTTGAGCTCGGGTTGTAATTTCATTTTCATTTTTATCTGAATAAGAAAGCAGGTTTTTCACAGACTTTGTGCTGTTTTGACTTGTGTCATTTTAGAAGATCATTCTTACGTCTGTCTTTTGAAGGTGTCCTTATTCATTTAATTTGGTAAGCATGATTAGTGAAAGGTAATAGGAAAGTGTTTTGAAACCAACTGTGGGAAGACTTTGTGCTTTCACAATTGCTTTCAGTTTGTGTTTTTCTTTTCTTTTTGTGTTAAGGATTCTGGGGCGACTTTGTGCCCTCATTATCCTTTGTGATATACTCTTTGGGCAGTTGAGGTGAAAACTTTGCGTTCTGCTTCATCCTGCTATTACTATGCCCGCTGGTTCACTGGTTTCTTATCTTGCTACCTGAAAGAAACTCCTGTTGTTTCTTGTAATAACACTTCTGAAAGAAGAGAAGTGCCTTCAGTGTTTACACCAGGATTTCGCCTTTGTCTGTGAGCATCATCTCTGAAAGAAGAGAGATGGATGATGTATTCTACCCCTGTGTCTTACTTTCTGCTTACTTATATTGTATATAGCTCCTACGTATCTATAGGGAACCTCCCCTTGATGAGAGGAGAGATTTGTCTCCGGTTGATGTAGTAAAGCTGCACACCTGGCCGACCAATCTTCCTGTTGTGGTTGATCAGACCTATATTGTTGATCAGTATGCTGATTGACAAAATATTCACCCAACACGACGAATGGAGAGACTTATGCGTCATGACATGGTTGAGTGGGCCGCCGAGTGTACTTTGATGCCTACACATGAGGGACAACATAAGACCGAGTATCACCCTGACATTCAGCAGTTGAGAGTTAAGCATGGGAAGGTTTTTAGTGACATTCGACCAAGGAGACCTCCAGACAGAGGTATTGACCACATCATAGAGCTTGAGGAGGGCACCAAGCCCGTCATGATTGCTCCTTACCGGCACCCAAAGCGGCTTAAGGATGAGATAGAGAAGACTATCAAGGAGCTACTTGCTATGGGTCACATTCAACTGGGTAAGTCGCCATTTGCTTCTTCAGTTGTTCTAGTGAAGAAGAAAGATGGTACTCTTCATATGTGCATAGATTACAGGGTCTTGAATAAGAGGACTATTAAGAACAAATATCCCATACCCCGTATATATGAGCTCCATGGTGCTTGTTACTTCTCGAAGATAGACTTGAGATCGGGATATCATCAGATTAGAGTTTGTGAGCAGGATGTTGAGAAGACCGCATTTCGCTGTCATTGTGGACACTTTGAGTTTGTGGTTATGCTATTTGGGCTAACCAATGCTCCAGTGACATTCCAGTCCACCATGAACAGGGTCTTCCACTCACAGTTGAGGAGATATGTACTTGTCTTCTTTGATGATATATTGGTCTACAACGGGACATGGCAAGAGCCCTTGGCTCATTTGGATACAGTACTCAACATTTTGGGTAGGGAGTCCTTGTATGCCAAGGAATCCAAGTGTGATTTGGGGATGACTGAGTTGTTATACTTAGGCCATTTTATCGGTGCAGTGGGAGTGCGGATGGATCATGAGAAGATCCGTGCTATCATAGATTGGCCTACTCTTGAGAACCTTACACAACTGCGAGGATTTCTTGGGTTATGTGGTTTTTATCGCAGATTTGTCAGTAGATATTCAAGCCATGCAACACCTATGACGGATTTGTTGAAAAAAGGTGCATTCATTTGGACTCCTGAGGCACATGAGTGTTTTGTGAGGTTCAAGGAGCTTATGACATGTCCAGTGTTGGCACTGCCAGATTTTACGAAGCCTTTTGAGCTTCAATGTGATGCTTCTGGTGAGGGCATTGGAGCCATGCTTATGCAGGACAAGCACCCGATTGCTTATGAGAGTAGGAAGCTCAGAGGACCAGAGAGGGTTTACAGTATATATGATAAGGAAATGCTGGCCATAATGCATGCCTTGGCCAAATTCAGGCAATATTTAGTGGGCAATAAGTTTTGTATTAAAACTGATCATAATAGCTTGAGGCATTTCCTAGGACAACGAGATTTAAATGACCGTCAGCAAAAGTGGGTAAGTTACAGGCATATGACTTTGACATCACCTATGTCAAAGGTACACAGAATGTTGTCGCTGATGCTCTTTTATGCCGGCCTCATCTGAGTTCTATGGTACAGATTGCAGAGGATTGGAGGCACCTGATTGTGGCAGAGTATGCCAAGGATACATGGGCATCTGGTATTGTTGAGGGATCTATTGTGGACACCAGGTATACACTAGTAAATGAGTTAATCATTTACAAGAATAGGGTTTTCTTGATCCCAGGGTCAGAGATGAAGAACACCATTCTGCGAGCTTTTCATGATGTACCTATAGCAGGGCATCTCGGGTACTTTAAGACATACAGACAAGTTCGGGAGAGATTTACATGGAAGGGGCTTAAGGCAGATGTTCTTCAGTATGTGCGAGAGTGCCCTTTTTGTCAGCAGAACAAGCAGGAGAACACATATCCGGCAGGGTTGTTGCAGCCACTTCTGATTCCTGATAGGAAGTGGGAATCCCTATCAATGGATTTTATTACGGGCTTGCCTAAAGCCCAAGGACATGATTGCATATATGTAGTTGTGGATCCGCTGACAAAGTATGCCCACTTCTTTTCGATCACCACTACTTACACGGCTACACAGGTAGCAGAGGTATTTTTCCGTGAGGTTTTTAGATTACATGGGTTGTCTCGGAGCATAGTTAGCGACAGGGATAGTCGGTACCTAAGTCACTTCTGGCAGGGGGTGTTCAGACTTTGTGGGACCGAGCTTACACTGAGCCCCAGTTACCACCCATAGACTGATGGTCAAACGGAGATAGTGAACAAATGGGTGGAAGGCTACCTCAGGAATTACATAGCAGGGCAGCAAAAGGCGTGGGTTAAGTGGATATACTTATGCGAGTATTGTTACAATACCACTTACCACATGACCATTCAGATGTCCTCATTCATGGCGTTGTATGGGTATGAGGCGCCTTGTTTTCTTGATTTGCTACTGAGTGACAGTAGAGTGCCTAGTGCGGGAGACGTATTGCAGGAGAGCCAGGACATTATGACGGCTCTTAAGGAGAATATTGCTAAGGCACAAAATCAGCAAAAGCAATATGCAAATCAGAAGAGGACCGACAGATCTTTTGAGGTGGGAGACATGGTATATCTCATGCTGCAGCCCTATCGACAATCTACTCTCAGGGAGAGTGGATCAGAGAAGCTCAAGCCAGGGTACTATGGTCCTTTCAAGATTGTCAGGCGTGTTGGAGAGGTGGCTTATGAGCTAGAGCTTCCAACGGATAGTAAGGTCCATAATGTTTTTCATGTGTCATGCCTCAAGAAGGCGTTAGGACATCGTGTGGTACCTTCAGCAGTATTGCCTCCCTTAGATGATGAGGGAAAGTTGATTTTAGTACCTGAGTCTATCCTGGAGTACAGAGAGAGACAACTACGTAGGAGGACCATCAGGGAATATCTAGTGAAGTGGAGAGATTTGCCAGAGGATGCTACGTGGGAGAGTGAGGATATTTTGCAGCATCTTGAGTTGAAATTGCTTGAGGACAAGCAATTTCAGGAGGGGTGGACTGTAATGTTTCCTTCCAGTTGACATCTCTCAATACTTGAGATTAGCCTATTATGTGGCCCTTGTAGGCTAATATGGAGGATAGAGGGTCTTGTTGAGGCATGGCTTGGCTTTAGTTAGAATTTTTCAGTTTGGCTTTCGTTCGGGGTCTTTTGGACGCCATTTGCTTGACTTACTATTTTTAGTAAGTGGAGACATTCAGTGGAGCACCTCCGCTATTTTTAGCAGTATGGTCTGGTCATATGCAGATTCAATCACTTATCATCCGGCCTCAGACGACTCGTCATTTGGACTTATATTGAGGGAGATATTAATATTTATTTGCCAAAATAAATATTAATTTAATTGAATCTTATGTTATAGAGTTATAATGTAAATTTATGTTATAACTTAAGTGACTTAATGAAGGGGTCGACCATCATGAAGGAGCCATATTTCAATTAATTATTATAATTAAATGGGCGCCCAAACTATTGGAAAATTAAAAGTGAAATTCAAAGTTAATTTAAATGATGCTTTTGAAGGAAATCAAATGGCTTGAGGAGATATAAGCTTTTCTTTTGAAGAAACTCATGATTATTGCATTTTTGGAGAACATTTTTTGAGGAGTTTGAACTTGCTTAGAGAACGAGGGTTTCTACTTGCAGCAGCCATTGGAGAATGTAGTTCTTCTGTGAGCAACCATCTGAGCTGGTGAAATACCCAGTGAACTTGGTGATTTTGGGGGGTTCTCAATCAGAGGCTCTATTTGGATTTCAATTGGATGAATTTGGTGAAGTTTGGATCAGATTTAAGAGATTGGAGTTGCAGATTATTTACTGATTTAAATGGATTATTTTCAGAGGTTTTTATTTGCTGCTACAGTACCGTGAATAGTGACATGCTATAGTACCCATGAATAGTGACGCACTATAGCATTGTGAATAGTGACGTGCTATAGTACATGTGAATATAGAGGAATTGCTGGTCATAGAAGACAAAGTGTTCACAACTTCTTTTGGAGGTAAACACATGATGGTATTTGCAGATCACAATCATATCAGGGTCATTCAATTATCGGAATTTGCTTTTTCATATTGTATTATTATAAGTAAGGCCTTGGACTCTTATTCAGTGAATGGAATAATATATGGCAATAAAAGAAGTCTTAGTATTGTTCAAAATTTATTCTCAATAGACTAGTTTTACTTTCAGTATGTGTTTTTGTTCAAACCCCCTGAAAACACAAAAATTCATAAAACCTTCAAAACAAAACAAAAAAAAGTGAAGTTCAACAGTAGAACCTGTGAAGGGTTCTTACAGTAAGGCTGTTGAATGTTAGTAGCTGCAGAGCAATTGTCGATGGCATAGTTGGAATAACCGAGTGGGGCGAGTACTCGTTGAGGGCCCAAAATGGGCAACCGACGATTACTCGCCCCACTCGATTGAATAACCGACAATAACCAGTAAAGGCAAAAAATACTCAATTTTTAAAAAATAACATTATTTTTCTTGAAATTATAGAAACAAAATAGATGCAATGAGTCTGTAAAACATAGGAAAAATAGTTTCAATTAGATTTGAATACATAGAATGTACAAAATCGCATAATCATGCAAATACAACAAAGTCTCAGTACAAATAGACTTAGTCTCATACAAGAATCTACAAGACTACATGTACAAATTACAATCTATAATTTTTTCTTTTCTGCCTTCTGAAAAAATAAGGGAGGTTGTGAAACTCTAGTCCTCCCACTCAGCTGACTTGTTTCGCTCTGTTTAGAAGGCTGCATCTGTCCCTATGGTGTCCACCTCCACCTCTCTCTATGCCTGTGCCTGTGCTTGTCCCTCTGCCTCATCTCCAAGGATGTCCTTCAATCCAATCTCTGCTCTTGCTTCAGCTGCACCCTCCATAGCTTGCCTCTCGAAATCAACAATCTTCTCCTCTGTGAACATGGTGGCCTCCTTCTGTGTAATCCAATCGTTGTAGAGATCGATCTCATCTATATCTATAGGCTCCTTCGATGTGTTCTTCAACTTCTTTGTGCGAAGTCAAAAGTTGTATTACACAAACACCAAGTCATTGAGCCGTTGTTGACTCAAATTGTTGCGCTTCTTCGTGTGAATGGAGTCAAACAAACTCCGATTGCGTTCACATTCATAAGTGCTACAAGGCTGAGATAAAATCCTAAGGGCTAGCCTTTGAAGATTTGGGGTATTTTCACCCCAATCTTCCCACCACGACCTTGCAAACAAGATATTCAAAACTTTGTAAAAAATTAATAATTGTAAATTTGTAAATATGTAGTTGATAAGGTACAAGTACAATTACAAGTAAAGACTTCATTTTGTATTACTTGGTGATTTCGTGGTTCTCCCTCGGATGGCTAGGGCTAAAGAAAAGAGCCTTCCCTTTGCCTGCTTGTAGTTCTACAGCTCTGAAATAATGAGGTCCCTCACCTCAATGTCAGGAGTCATACTCTCAATGCATGTTGAGAGTCCCTTCGTAACCTCTCCACTAGCATCTGTGAAGCCATCGGAGTAGAAAAACTTGGGGT
Source organism: Torreya grandis (assembly GCA_037957365.1). NCBI lineage: Eukaryota > Viridiplantae > Streptophyta > Pinopsida > Cupressales > Taxaceae > Torreya > Torreya grandis. The sequence goes on along the minus strand of JARHVA010000513.1, from coordinate 1,259,365 downwards.
TAAGGTAGTACCCTGTTACATAGATGGGTTGGTGGAGTTGATTGTTCCACCTGCAATCAATCAACTCCCAAATGGGATCAAATCTGGGATGATCCCTGTTACATGGATGGGTTGGTGGAGTTGATTGTTTCACTTCCGATCAATCAACTCCCAAATGGGATCAAAAATGGCACGATCCCCTCTATAATAATGTTTCACTACCTCTTTGGCCCTATTCATGGCCTCATAAATATATCCCACAGGGTTTTGCTCTCCATCAACCAATCGCAAAACCCTCACCAAAGGCTCCAAAAGCTACAAAGTTACAAACAAATTAAAGTTAGACTTAGTGTTGCAAACTTATAGATAAATTATAAAAGAAAAACTTTAAGTTTAAAAAGTTTAAAACAAGGGAAACAACTTCAAATTTAAATTGCAATTTCAAGTTACCTTCACAATCTCTGTAGCTTTTGTTTCGAAGGCTTCACTGAAAACTATCTTCGAAACCTTCGCTCCATCAACGTTCTTCGAATAAAAGGACTCCATCCATGCTTGAGAGACAAACATTTACTTCAAAGGAGTCAACAAACCACAAATACTTTGCAATGTAAGGAAGTTCATTGCAAATCTCGTGACCCCTGCTCGAATAAGCTCCTTTCCTTTGGTGTGCTCTGTCATCACGCTGAGATCCCAAGGGTTATTATAGATATACTTTGCTATTTATCTGGCATCTTCCACAATTGGTCTTACCCAATCTAGTTTGCCTATGTCCTTCAAAAGAAGGTCAAGGCAATGTGCCGTACAAGGTGTCCAAAAGAGAGATGGATGTCTCTCCATAAGAAGTCTTCCAACCGCCACATATGTTGTTGCATTGTCTGTAATAATTTGGACAACATTCTCAATGCCCACCTCTAAGACCACCTCCTATAGCATCAAACTCAAAGTTTCTGCATTTTTATTTCATTTGATGCATCAATAGATTTCAAAAATACAAGCTCACCATTTGAAGATGCTAGAAACTTGATTAGGGTGCGGTTCCTTCCATCTGTCCATGCATCATAAAGAATGGTCCATCCAAATTTATGTCACAATCTCTTCTGATCTTTGACCATTAACTTTGTGTCTTCAACTGCATTCTTGAGCAACTTCCCACTCAACTTTTCAAGAGGGTGCCTTGTATCTTTTCTCTACAACTGTCAAAACTGTAACCAGATATTCCCAGTACGGGTTGCTTGTCACGTTGAAAGGAAGATTTTTGAAGTATCAAAAATTTGCGCATGCTTTATTTGCTTCTACATGTGCTTGTTTGTTCCATCTATAGCTTCGAGTGAAGGTTGTGCCCCTAGAGTGTTTCTAGGCACAAATGAGTGTAACTGAGTTGAAGGCCCTGTAGATGTACCATGGTGCTTGCATAGACCACGACTAGAGCCCACAATCTCTGTCATCACTGCTGCTTCTTCCTCTGCTGATGTGGCATCAATGGTCATTGTTAGGGCTGTTTGCATCCTTGCCCTCTCTAATTTCTTTTCATCCAATGAAGCAGGCTCCGTCATCATCTCTCATTTCACCTCCTTAGTTATATTGAGACAAGGCATAATGTCACGACAATGAATGCATGAAAGATGGTACTTCATGCAATTGATGCTTCCTGACATCCTCTTTGAACAAAAGTTGCAAATTGAAATCGTCTAAGACGTTCCAACCCGCATAACATACTTCCAAGCAGCTACGCACGCATGTGGGGAGCTAACTGGCTACCACTGACTAAAATTGAGCCTGACGCACTAGTGGATGCCATTGCTTGTTAATGGATAACTTGCAGAGCGCAACAATGTTAAAATCAACATAAAAAATTTACAAAATAAAAACATTAATGATCAAATACAAAATATTATTTAAAATACGATAAATAAATGATAATTGTACAATGTAAACTAAAATGCATTTAAGATTTACAATTTTAACGATCAAATTAAAAATATAATGATAATTTATATCGGTTATTTAACAGAATAATAAACAATTTTAAATATATTATAAACATAAATTTTTAATGGAAATGCCTAAAATTCGACGGAATGCATCAAATTTGTATACTAAGCAACACAAATATTTATCAAACATGTTTTTAATTAAATTACAAAACTTTACATGCTTGGAATTTAAAATAAATAAATGCATGAAATTTATGGAAATTTACGAAATGCATGTAATAAAGATGAAATCCATCAAATTTGTATACTAAGCATCACAAATATGTAGCAAACATGTTTTCAATTGCATTAGAATTAATTTACATGCTTGGAAATTTAAAAAATTAAAATTAAAAAAATGCATGGAATTTGACAGAAATTCATGGACTGCATGCAATTAAAATGGAATGCCTAAAATTTGTATACTAATCATCACTAATGTCTCTAACATGTTTTCAATTAATTTAGAATTCAATTCTATGCTTGGAAATTTTTAAAAAATAAATAAAAATTGAGATAACTTGGAAATTTCTTACTTAAATCTTCACAATCCATCTTAGAATGCTCCAAATCTTGTGTGAGTGAAGAGTGAGGTGTGTTGCATTATATAAGACTCGAATCCGCATTTTTACCCCATTTGAGGAGCGTTTGGGGGGTTTGCTATGCATCTTCGCATGCCGCTTGCGTTTTTTTCATTGGGAGGTGTTTACAACAGGGTAGGTGAGTAACTGCGGCTACTTGCCTGTTTTTTTTCCCAACAGAGGCAGTTATGAGTGGCGGTTATTCACCAAGAGGAAAACCCGGTGAGTAACCGACCAACTGGGGGTTACTCACCGGTTATTCCTACCATGGTCGATGGCATAGCAACTGCAGAGCAATTGTTAAATCTTCGTGAATTTTGACAAGTGTAAATGTAGAGTTAAAGCACGGGCTAATTTAATTTTGGAAGGCAAGATTTTTAAGATGTCTTTGTTGGATGCTTGCATCAGGTGTTGTTTTTTAAGGGATGGAGAATTTTAAATAAGTGCAAATATTTTATGCTTATATTTGGGAAAGAAAATAGAAGCTGCTATTTGTGTTCGTCATTTTGGGTACATTTTGTAATATAATTGGCAAACAATTTTGGGAAACCTTACCAACTCACTAATCCTTTTTTTTCGGTTGAGAAGCTTAGAGTTACATAGATATCGACGTCTCTACCCATGTTTTAGATTACATATAGTTGGTTACAATTGATGAGTAAGCGTACACCTAAATCTAAGCATTCCTTTGGCTAAGCAATGATCACTAGGAGGCATCCTATCCTTCAAAATCACCTAGGGAATGATCCTAGCCCTATTTGTTTGACTCTCCGTGGGATTTGTACCTTGGTGGATAGCATAACAAACCATCATCCTTACTAGTTGGACTACAAACCTTTCAATACTAATCTACATTTTGAAAATAACATAAAACTAGCCAAATGGAAAGAACTGCAAATAAAGTATCCCATTGTTTGCATGGATGTGCTCTCTGCGGTCAGAGTTTAGCAGGGTTCTTATGGAATGGTTGAATGTGTTCTGACCTCTGTATGGCTTAGTGGGAATGACTTATGTCGAACAGATCTATAAAATCTTTTGTAGAACACCATTAGGAAATGAATAGGAACATCCTTGCATGGTGTGGTAAAAAAACATCAACCGCACCTTCTGTATGCGGGTTGTGTTGTTTTCTGTTGGCTAAAGTGTGAAGCATGTCGTAACAATTTTTTTTCCAAAGAAAAAGTTGAATTTTTATTCCAATGTAGAATTAAGACACATTTTGCAGGGTCACGTAGCACAATACAAATAACATTTTCCAGAAAATAACCACAAGGTAACGTATAATAGGATATATAGAAATATCCTTAGGCTAATGAGAGCTCATACCAACAAATGATCAGCAAACCTAACTTTCTTCTTATGGAAAAAAGGCAAGCCTACATCATATGGAAATATCCTTGATCCATCCTTTTTTCCCTTTCTTCTTTTTCACACCTCTCCAACCCCAAGGAGGAGTTCCCGCAACTACCATTTGTAGGTCAATAAGTTGTGTCCCTGAATAACCAACCATGGACAGTTCCTTATCGGATTCAAAGTTATCCGACTCATGTATTCTCTTTATTCCTCCTATTGAAGTTTCATTTGTATTTGTTCTTCGTATGGATGATTCCCCCACCTTCATTTCTTCCTCTGAATTTATTGATGATTGATGCTATCAACATTTTTTCTTCTATTCCTTCTTTGGTATCTTTCTCTTCCTCTGCAGTTTGTGATTTTGATATGCTCTTGTCATCTCCATCCTCCAAGAGTTGAGGCTCATAAGGCTGCCAACTCTTTGGTTTGGAAGTAAAACCTCTTTTTCCCTTTGCATGTCCTCTTGCTTGAGAGCAAGATTCTTGTAGATGCCCTGTTTGGTTACAAAAACGGCACCTAAAAGCTGTATTTTCATATTTAAGGCTTTGACTCGGTGTCAATATACCATGTTTTAAGAGTATGCTTTCAAGTAATTCTTTACTTAGGTTGATCTCCATGCAGATGCTAGCAGAGGTGTAAAGACCCTGTCGGGTTCGGTCATGATCAACTTTTAAAAAACTGCCCAAAGTATTCCTAATATCTTTAAATACTGTCAAGTGCGAAGAGGCAAGTTTGGAAAGTGAACCCAAACAAGCATTTTGGAAACGACCATAGTGTTAGGATCAAATTATGGAAACCAAGGGGTAATAAAGAGTCCAGCTCTTCCCTAGAACCATGGTCCCTCTTCAAATATTTTCTGGTAATCTTTAAAGGTAGTAAATTTTACTACAAAGAAGCCTTTTGAGCACAGAAGAATCTCACACTGTTTGGACCAATAAGTACAAATCCACTGATGCAGCTCTTCAAAACTAGGCCAAAATCCATTAAAGTGGCCTCTAATTGCTTCAAATTTAAGTTCATCAAATATTTTGTTTATCTCAGGATGCTTCACCACCATAGTTGGTACTGCATCCATTTCTCAACAATGTATGGGCTTGGCTTTCAGTAGGGAGTGCGGCTGATTGTGTGGGAGCCTTGGAGTGCTGCATTCTTGTAAGAAACCAGCTTTGATGTAGGTCTTACAGATCCCCATGCTCCTCCACACAAATGCAACACTAAAAAAAGGAGGGAGTCTTTATGGATGTTGTAAGCATTCAGCTATGTAGAGGCCTCCAGTTGTTTACCCTCGTAGGTAAGGTGTTGTTTATCCCAAGGGATCCCCACTTCGTATTGAATCTTATGCTTAAGAGTAGCAATAATATCTGATGATCTAGTTGTGAGTGTAATGGACTGTCCCTTAATAGTTTTAGTTTTCACCAACATCTGAAAGTTATTGATGCTGCAAAAATCCATATTAGAGGAGACTGGTTGGCCCTCAAGATCATCTTGATTTGTTGTCAAACTATTCCTTGCAAATGGGAACTGATCTAACATGTCAAACACTTTGTATGTTTCTTCCTTTTCCATCCCTTCCCAAAGAGCACAAACTATTTAGAAGAGATCCGTTGTCTATTTGTTGGTTGATAGATCTTCCATTTGTTGCAATGGATTGCGAGTCTCCAAATCCCCTACATGGTGCTCATTTGAAGTAAGAACTTGAGGTAGGATGCCAAAATCTATCTATGGCATTTTGTCAAATAGTTTGTAAGCATTCTTTGTATCAACAACATTGGTAACAGATGTTCTGAGCTTCTTTATGACACCCTCAATGGCATCGACAACAAGCACAACTCCATCAACAAGCTTGTGAGCATCAGTCATCTCGTCAGAAAAGTTTACATGGCCAGGGGAATCCATAACATTGTAGAGATAGGGCTTGTCATTGGTGTCCTCCAAAACAAACATGGGCATCCCCTGTGCACAAATCTCTTTAGTGGCAAATTGCTTCCCAATAGTCGGGCAGTCCAACTTAACATTCCCGTTCTCATAATGAACAACCATGTAATACATCTACTTCGACTCATCCATTGGGTTCATCTTCTACCAATAAACCTCTTTCGCGTATTTGGTGACTCTCTTGGTGAATCAACTATGTAAATACTTCTTGAAGTTGAAATTTCAATAATGTAACTCTGTCGCCAATAGGTTGAATGTCCCTTTTCAAGGGATTTTATGAATTCTGGAATTCATGTGATTTTCTTGATTCATGCAATACTGATATAAACTAGAATATTTATGATAGCAAAAATACCAGATCTACCCAACTAAAAGCATGAACACTTACAACAATATTATGAATCTATGAAAACCCTGATTTTATTGATGTTGATGCCAAATCCACAAATAGAGACTATAGAAAATCTTTACAGGTGTTATGCGGCACAAAAGACCAATTTATTGATGTATTTAGCAACACCATCAATGTCCAATCAGCAGAAGAATAAAATACTGCAAAACCTTACAAGTATTGTATAGTATGAAACCCCAACTTTATCGAAATGTTCAACAACAACCTCCTATTGGTGAAATGGCAACATATAAGACATTCCACCACACTAACCAATGTACAACCCACATTACCTAGTGTACAACAGTTAACGACAGCATCAAGGGACCCACAATAAACCAATAGCAAGCTAGGCACCCTTAATGGTGCACAATTGTCACCAATGTTTGTAAAACCTTCAACGCAACACTACACAAAGGACAAAACAAGGGTCCTACTGCAACCCCAATAATATTCAACAATGCCAAGGTAAATTGATGCCACAATAGTCAAGGCAAAGCTACGACAGGGTACAAATCATTGTAGTAGCTCTACAAACTATTGTAGTAGTTGTACGAAGTACTGTAGCAGGCTTCAAAATTTAGAAATCTTTGATATCTTCACCAAAAACTCACAAACCAACATAAACTAGAAATATTTTACAACTATTCAACATAGATGTGATCCTCGGATGGAATCACCATGAAGGACACGAGGGTTTTCATCCTTAGATCCTGCACACTTGGAGGGCTTTCGTTCTCAAATGGAGAAGTTGAACCAAAAGCTCAAGCTATGGAATAGGGTTTTTATTTCAATAATGATTAATCACTTTTGAACCCAACTCTTTTTATAGTTTCACTTTTCATTCCAAAAACCTTAAAAGTGTTTTAAAACACTTTTAATAAAATATTAATTTTTGATCCATTTAAAAAATATTACCTTTTTGGCTTAATAAATATGATTTTTGGCTTCCTTTATGATAATAATAGTACATAAGTGTCATTTTTCCATGCTATAAAATAAAGTGATTTTGGACAACTTAAAATATTATTATTAAATTATTCTAATAATTAAATATTTTGAAAATGGGACACGACAGTCCGCCCTTCCCTAAATTGCTTGTCCTCAAGCAATTGCAAGCTCAACTGCTCTAACTCTTCCCAATTGACCATCTCTATAATACCTGGATCCCAAATCAATCTTGGGAACTTGCAAGTCCAAATGGCCCTTTCTGAGATTGCACCCTCAATGTTTGCATCAGGGGCTTTTTGTTTGAAATTATTGGTTTCCTCAGAGAATCTGAAACTGTATTGTAAATCAAAATTCATGAAGTCAAACTAATTGCCAAATTCATGTTGTAAATCGGAATTCCATTTTCCTTGAGAATCACATGACCTCCTTTATTTATGATGTTCCTTGGTAGTGAAAGTGCTTAATGAAGCTTCAAATTTACCTGCAAATTGTTTGATGCCCATACCTAATTCCCGGAACAATGTTTCATTTACTTGCTGAAATCTGACTTCTGCAATTTCTCTTTCGTTCATCTTAGGGTGGCTAACATGTTTGGAGCTTGAATCCAAACTTATGAGGTGTTGGGTTCCTTCACCTAACTGGGATTCGAGGGACAAATAACTAAACACCGTACTATACTTATTCTGAAAATTGTGAATATCAAAATGGTGTTTATCCAACTTACCATCTAATGAAAAGTTACAAATGCCTTCTAAATCCAAGCATTTGATTGCCCCTAGTATGGCTGTAATGTCCCTGCTACTTGTCCTTTACGAAATGAACTCTCCATTCTCTTGGCGATGACAATTGTATGGGCCCAATTTGCAATACCTTGGAGCACTACCTCTTCCTTTTGATTTGAATTCTAGCTCCATAGTTTGATAATTCTGTGTGAATATCCCAAGGGAATGTAATTACTACACACCTAAAGCAATATATGTTTCTCTTATGCCCATAACATAGAAGTTATCACGCATCTTGTGTCTGCCAAGTGTAATCCCCAACTACTGAATTCTCTTGGTGTAATGAATAGTAAAACTATCAGCTACAATAACTTGAACCCATCAAAGTCCTCTGTTTTCAAACCTCTTCTGGGTACCAATCCGTCATCTATCAAGTTGTGGGTTGCCTCACTATCAACCAACACTATGAATTTATGACTATCAACCAACACTATGAATTGTGGGTTGAATTTATGACCATGCAAAACTCCACAAACTCTGAGAGGGTGATAATTGGGTGCACCAGAAAGTGCTACAGGGTTGCCTCCTGAAATAAGTGTGGCAAGGGTGCCTCCTAAACTATCTCCTTCCCTTCTCTCAGGTTCTAGTTCACTTTAATTTTTGGTTCAGGTTTCTCTACTTTTGACTTATCATTTGATATCACCTCTATATAATGTACCTGACCTTACCCAAGACATTTGTGACCAAGCTCCCATGGATCTTTGCAAGAGAAGCACAATTTATTTCTTCTGAGTTTGTTTCTAATCTGTTGGACATAGTCATTGATGTATGAAGGATTGTCATTGATGTCAAAGGTAGCAAGTGCTATTATGCATTAATGACAAAGGTGTTGAGTTGAACGGACTTGTTACAGAGCCCCTTGGAGTTGTGTGTGTACTTTGAATGACTATAAAAATACAAAAACAATCATATGAATGTCTTTGCTCACATGGTTATCTTGACAGATATGGCTAAGTACACAAGTGGATGTTAACAACATTTGCATATATCTCTTTGTGGTCTAAGTTCCAAGTCATAAGGATGAGTAGAGCAAATGTTACAAATGCATAAGGTTGTTCCTTATCTAAAAGCCTACTAAGTTTCCATACTTAGTTGATTTTGCACCTTTGCATTTGTTCAGGGAATTTTTTCAGAGAAAGTGGTTCGGCGAATTTTTTTGGGAAAATGGTTTAGACTTTGTCGGACAAAATGTCTACAACAAAGTTTCAGAGGGAAATGAGTGCAATTTGGAATTCTTTTGGAGAAAGTGGTTTCTGCGAATTCTTTCAAAAAAATGGCTAAGTTTTTGTCAGAAAAATTGCCTTGAACAAAAGTTCTGAAGGGATCTTTTCAAAATGACGAAGGGTAAGTGAACCGTTCAAAGTTTTTGAAGGGATCTTTTCAAAAATGCCGAAGGGTAAGTGAACCGTTCAAAGTTTCCGAATGGTACTTTACAAAAGTTTCGAAGAGATCTTTTCAAAATGCCGAAGGGTAAGTGAACTGTTCATAGTTTCCGAAGGGTACTTTACAAAAGTTCCGAAGGGCATGTGACCCAAACAAAAATCCCAAAGGGTACTTTGCCAAAGTTCCGAAGGGCATGTGATCCAAACAAAAATTCTGAAAGGTACTTTGCTAAAGCTCCGAAGGGCATGTGATCCAAACAAAAGTTCCAAATAGGTCACTTATAGAAGTCCCAAAGGACACTTTTGGAAAAAGGGCATTGATGAATTCTTTCGGAGAATTTGTCTAAGGTAGGTGGACACTTACAAAGTTCTCAAAGGATACTTTCGGATGGAGAGGACACTTACAAAATTCCCAAAGGATACTTTCGGATGGAGAGGACACTTACAAAGTTGTTGAAGGATACATTTGGATGGAATGGACTCGTACAAAGTTTTCAAAGGATATTTCGGAAGAAATATGTCGCTTGCAACATTGCCAAAGGATAAGTGTGGAGTCTCGTAGGGCATTTTCAAAAGTGTTGAAGGATCAAGGCGAGTTAAAGGTCGAGCAAGTCTGAAGAGATCAAAGGAGCAAAAGTAATACATGAATGCCAAAGAAAATGAGATGAGGTCAACATGTCGAAGTTTAACGACCAAGCCAATATAAAGATCATGCATCTTTGATTGCATGCGAAAATTTGGATGAGAAAGATCCAACGGAGCGCGAGGACACAGTGGAACAAGGTGATCGATGATTATCAACTCAGTGGAAGATTATGGATCGAGCATGTTCGAGTAAATTGAATGGAGCGAAAGTGACCCAATTATACAGGCGATAGCGAGATGCAAAAAGGAGCTCGATGGTTAGCACAAGAATTGAGAAATGGCATGAAGAAAGAAAACAAAGGCCTGCATTTAATATGTTCTAACGGTCAAGTGGAGGAACAAATGAAACTTGTGATGACTCGACATATCTACACGGAGCACGAGATTGAATTGATCCAACCAATCAATCTACAATTAAGAAGGCTGTCCATTTATGACTCGAATCCAACAGTTGCCAAATATAGTAAAGAAACCATAACATTACGACGTGAAGCATGAATCGAGATGCGAGAGGTGTAAATGCCAAGCCACATCAAACGAGATCCAAAATTGGAACCAATCTGGTGTAGTTAGAGTGTAAACGCATTTTGAAGACATGAAACCCTAGACTCATATATATATGACATCCAGAACATTGTCATGTGTTTGTCGTTGCAATTGCAAAAGGAGCTACTAGAGCGACTCAAAGTGTGTCGATTGGAGACGTATTCAGACACAGAGAAAAAGTTAGAGGGACAGAGAGATATATCTAGACACAAAGAGAGTGAGGCAGAAAAGAAGAAAGAGCACACAGAGAATGTGCAGAGATTGAGCAATTACAACCAAGACGTGTAACAAAGAAGTAGTGTGATTTTTTTTGTATTTTGAAGTTGTAGCTTCATAATTCTGATCGGTGGGTGCCATTAGATAGACTGAGTTGGTGCTCTTGAATGTAATCAGTGAGGTTTCCCAGTGAGGCGTTTAATTGTGAGGTTGGATTAGAAGAGTAGATTCTAGCAGGTATTCTCACTGTGGTTTTTCTCTTTGGGTTTTCTACGTATAAATCTGGTGTAATGTGTTTTTGTGTGTGTGTAATCTCTGCATCTGTTCTTTAATATGAATATGCATCTGTATCTTCTCTAAAGTGTTTAAAGAACTAGTTTTAGTTGATCCACTGATTCACCCTTCCTCTCAGTAGATGGTTGTGTTCAACATAGTCTTTACATTTTTCCCTGATCTCGGAGACAACTCTTTATGCTGAGAAACTCCTTGCTACCCAAAAGGTGATGTCTCTTGTTGCCCAATATGTGGTGTCTCTTGTTGCCCAATAGGTGGTGTCTTTGAAAATAACTTGTTCTTGGGTGTTGAAGATTCCAAGTTTAAAGCCCTCTTAATAGCTTCTTGTAAAGACACAGAGTCAAAGGTTTTTACCAAATTCTTGAGTGGTTCAGTTAGTCCTACAAATAAAACAATAAGTCTCCTTTCTATCACATTAGGAACCATAACTGATAATCTATAGAATTCTGCAATATAGCTGTCCACAGTGCCATACTGCTTACGCTGAGATATTTCCTTGAAGTGGATATCAGGATCTTTTCTATCAAATCTCTCTATCAATCTTTGGCTGAATTCTCCCAATGTGGAAATAGATCTGTGTCCTTGGGTGATCATAACATGATAGCACCACTCATGTGCCACTCCTTCCAAGTCGAGGATAGCAAATTTGATTTCCTCTTCATACATCGGATTCAATGAGAAATAAGTGTCTAGCTTTTGTAACCAAGACCTAGCAGAGCATTAATTTGATCCATCATAAACATGAATGATAATCTTACCCAACCGCTGTTGAATGTCTTTCTAGTGCCGATATGGCTGATTTCTCCCACCTTTTCTAGTACTCTTTCATTTTTAGATCACAAAACTCTCTAAAATTTAGGGCTTGTATTGCAAGTGCAATGTCCCTTTTTTCGAATTAGTTAAATCAAGGGACCGAAGCCTATTTTTATTCCCTATAGGCTGAGGGGAATTAATGAGAGAAATAATTTAATAATAATTCATTTAAGTTATCATAAGTTGCTTTATGTTATAACAAGGAAAAATAAAGATTAGGTGTATTATTGTTAAAAGGGGGCCAAGGCAAAAGCAATATTAATTACATGGCCAAAATTAATTAATATTATGAGCGTGAAAAAATGAATATTTATATTTAAAAGTAATTTTAATTACTTTTAGGGTTGGTGGATTTGAAAAAAGTGAAATTAATAAAAGGACACAGGGCAAAAAGTAATGGATGATTAATTATTGATTATTCACCTCTGACAATTCATGATTGAATCTAGAATTCGTTCAACTTTTGCTTGAAGACAAAAACCCTCCATTTTACCCAGATTAGAGGACGAGACCCCTCCATTCTACTAAGGTAGCTCCATTTAGGAGTTACAATTGCACCATAGAGACAAGTTATTTTCAAGAAAGCCAAGATCAGGGTTTTGCAAGAGCAAATTAGGGCAATAAACACAAAATTCAGCTGATTGAAAGTGGAGATTAACAATAGAATTCACGTGACAGTCTATTGATATACAAATAAGGGATTTTCTACCACCCTAGGGCCAAGCATCCCAATTGTGAGTGATTTTCTTGATAGATTAGGTAGTAATAGTTTGTCGTACAACCCCTAACAACTGTACCTGCTTGTTGAAAGCCCAAATTAGGGTTTGGTACCAGCGGTACCACCTCTAAGTGAAAAGCATCACCCCTATTGGTCTGATTGTTGCTGCTGCAGCCCTCGAAAATTAGGTCGCAGTTGTCTTGTGGGCCTATGGGACACTCCAATGCCTAGCATCATACATGCAGGTCTAGTATACCAGCAATCAGTGTTTTACACCCTATCGTACACAACAATCAGCGTCCATATCTGCTGTACTATTTGAAACGAATCACAGACTTGTCTAGGGTTGTATTTGATAAATTAGTGAGTATAAATTGGTATTTATTGCTTCATCTTGATGTATGCACCCTCTGGAATATAAATAAGAATTTATTGATGTTTGTTTGTCAAGTCTAAACTGGTATCAGTGTGTCTATGTTATCCTAGATTTGATTTAAAAGTAATAAAAACTCATAATATCAGATTTGTTCTAGAAAGGGATATTTCAGAAACGTTGAGTTCTTCATACTCCGCATGATACACTGCAAACTCATTACCTACATGAGGATGTTGAGGCTCTACCTCTCCAGAGTTCTTTTTGGAGAAATTTTGCTTGGAAAGTTTTGGAGGGTGGCTTGATTAAGACTCGCTCATTCGCTGATGAGCTTCCTTCTCCTTGATTTATATTATTCTGATTAACACTTTGCAAAGCTTGTACTATGCATGACATAGGTTCTCTCAATGTCGTTTAAATGCTTTTTCCAAATCCTTTTGAACTCGGCTGATTGTTTCATGTAAATAATTGATTTCATTTGAAGAAATTCTCTTTTCTTTATCACCTATGTCATCTTCTTCTATCTCAGGGCACTAAACTTTTCGTCTTTCTCTTTAATAGTATCTTAATTCTCTACCACTAATACCATTGGCATGCATGTGATATTAGCTTATGATTGAATACAAATGTTAACTTTCCCAACAGGCTAGCAAGAGCAATGGCTCTGATACCACTATAATGCCCCTTTTCATGGGATTTTATGAATTCTGGAATTCATGTGATTTTCTCGATAGCAAAAATCCCAGATCTACACAATTGAAAGCATGAACACTTACAACAATATTATGAATCTATGGAAACCCTAATTTTATTGATGTTGATGCCAAATCCACAAATAGAGACTATAGAAAATCCTTACAGGTGTTATGCAGTGTGAAAGCTCAATTTATTGATGTATTCAGCAGCACTATCTATGTTCAATCAGAAGAAGTATTTAATAAAATACTGCATAACCTTACAAGTATTGTATAGTACGAAACCCCAACTATAACAAAATGTTCAGCAACAATCTCATAGTGGTGAAATGACAACATAGAAGACATTCCATTACATTAACCAATGTACAACCCACATTACCTAGTGTACAACAGTTAATGACAGCCTCAAAGGACCCACAATAAACCAATAGCAAGCTCGTCACCCCCAATGGTGCATAGCTATCACCAATGTTTGTAAAACCTTCAATGCAACACTACACAAAGGGCAAAACAAGGGTCCTCTGGGAGCCCCAATCAATATTCAATAGTCCCAAGGTAATTCGATGCCACAATAGTCAAGGCAAAGCTACGACAGGGTACAGATCACTGAAGCAACCGTATGGACTGTTGTGGTAGTTGTACGAAACACCATAGCAGTCGTACGAAGAACTATAGTAGGCTTCAAAATTCACAAGTCTTCGATATCTTTACTAAAAAATCACAAACCAATATAAACTGGAAATATTTTGCAAGTATTCAGCATAGATGTGATCTTTGGATGGAGTCACCATGAAGGACAGGGGGGTTTTCGTCCTCAGATGGAGAAGTTGAACCAAAAGCTCAAGCTCTAGAATAGGGTTTAAATTTCAATAATGAATATTCACTTTTGAGCCCAACTCCTCTTTTTGTAATTTCACTTTTCATTTCAAAAAAAGTGTTTTAAAACACTTTTAATAAAATATTATTTTTTTGAAACGTTATTTTTTGGCCTATATAATAAATATTATCTTTTTGGCTCACTTTAAAAACATTACTTTTGACCTCCTCTATAATAATAATAATACATAAGTGTCATTTTTCCTTGTTATAAAATAAAGTTACTTTGGACAAATTAAATTATTATTATTAAATTATTTTCATAATTAATATTTCTAAAAGAGAACATGACAATAGTGTAATGTCCCATTTTTAGCTCGTTACCGTTTTTTGGTGGATTAGCCTATTACCTGACCTTTGTAGACTAATGTAGATGGTTTGAGGGTCTTGTTTGTCAAATATCAGAGTGTTTTTCCTCCCGAGCTCAGTTGGGTTTAGGATTGGCTTTCGTTTAGTGATTTAGGACTCAATTTCCCACACTTATTATTTATAGTAAGTCATCTTGTTAGTGGAGTCCAGTGTTTCTGTATATAGTAAAGCACCTGGGCATGTGATGAATTCAGTGTTGATCCCAGTTTTCAGTTGGCCCGGAGAATTAAGGATTAATGTGCAAGTTATATCATTTAATTATTATTAAAGGTGACTTTAATAATAATTAATCATTAAAAATATATTATAACTTTATGTCTAAAGGGGGCCATTTAATGACTTAAAGTACAATTAAATAATTAATTAAATGAACACCTATTTTGAGGAAATATTTTATTAAGTTATAAAGTGTACATTTAATATTATTTTAAATGATTAAAAGAGGTTTCTAGAGGATCGACCTCTTCTTGGAAAAATTATAAAAGGGATCAACCAAAGCTATTAGGGATTCATTCAGGGTTTTGATATTTGGTTTTGGAGAGTTTTGTTGTGGAGAAGAAGAAACCTAAGGTTTCAGCCTTTTTTGCCATTATCAGCTTTGGGGAGCGTAGTTACTTCGAATTTTGTGCACTCTAAGGTTGTGAAATACCCGCTGAAGATTGCCTCATTGGCTTCATTCAGGAGTCAATACTGAGCTTCATTGGAGGATTCCATCAAAGGAATATACAAGAGGTTTTAAGTCTATCAATGGAGAATATCGAATTGAGGAAATTATTGATCTTTTTGTGGGCATTGAAGCATGGATTTGTAGTCATGTAGTAGCGATTTGGGCAAGATAAATATATATATAAATTGTGGTATGTTAGAAGGGTTTGCATCTGATAAAAGATACCTCTATTTGTAATGAAAAATTCAAAGAAAAATCGTGGGAAATTAGATTGAAGCAACTCCAACAATGGAGTGAAATCATGGCACTTTGAAGGCACATGTGTGGGGCGCACCATCAAACAGTCCAATCAGCTAGTTGCCAACTGTGAATAGGTTTCTCATTTGCATCATTTAGTTGATTACCTTGCATTGTATTAGTCGTTGCCATAAGGTAGTTGTAGTTGCATATTTGGAAAGGATATTGTAATAGCATTCATTTATGCTTGATGTAAGCCAAGAGTCTTGGTAATTGCATTTAGTTTGTATCAGCAGATTACAATCAGTCAATTCAATCAATAAAGGAGGAATAAGGTTACATTGCAAGTGTTTGTCAAATTGTCAATTGTTGTAGCTATACATCTCAATTCATAAGTTCGTATAACAAGTGTTTGAGAAAATGTCAGATGCAGTAGATGAAGATTTCAGTCATTAATATGCATGCCAAATGTTTGTAGTAATGTCTCTTTCGTTGTAGGTGCATATTCAATGTCATTTCAGTCATTTAGTTGCATTAGAAAGTCATAAATCTGTAGTGGTATTGCATATTCATCTTATATCAGTCATTTGCATATCTTAGTTCAAGTCTTATGAATGCATATGCTCTCTAACAACATCAAAACCACCAAAGAGATTACGACAACAAGTTTAGACCTTGTGTGCAAAGTGTTTGACAATATTCTTTGGAGTACAAATCAGCAAAAATAAGGTCAGATTACCCAAGGGTCACTCCAATGGTATTAGAGTGGTTTCCTGCCATCCTGTTGGGGTTTGAATTAAATATTCAGAGAGCTAACATTGCATCATTTGGGTGACCAACACTCATAAGTTTTAGTTATGGGTTACTACAATATTGTAGGGAAATCTAGGGATGAGATTGAACAGGTTGCCATCAAGATGAGGGAAAGTTATGAACAGGAAGCTCCTCAACTCTTTGAGGACTATCAGAGTATGCCAGATGATTTTAAAGCATAGTACTCTCTTAATAATTTTCTGAACGTTGTGTCATCGTGAGCCCTGAAAAGGTTGGGTTGGTAAAGTATATTAGGAGGGTGTATAAGGAGAAAATTTCATCTAAAGGGAAAAAATTCAGTCATGGGCACAATGTGAGCGGGGATGGTAGAACTACTAAATCAAATTATGAAGGTGGTTCTATAACTAAACTCAATGATCAGATTACAGGAACTCCCTTAGTGAGCAAGAATGAAATGAGGAGACAAGGTCTATGCTTCACTTGCAAAGGTTATCGAGGGCCTAACCACTATTGCACGGATAACGAGGTAAGGGAGACTTATACACATGCTGATTTACATTGCAGCCATGGGACAGAAATTATGGCACATAATACACTTGTCCTTTGAAGACACCTCTTGAACCAACACTTGGCAATGGAAAGTTAGCAAAGGTTGAAGTTTTGGATGAGCTCCTTGAAGACACTACAGATAAGAGTGATGTAGCTCCTAATTTTCTGTTTTATGACAGCAGTCATAATGTCGAGCTTACTCATGCGATAGCAGTTATTCTTTGTGAAGATGGTGGATGTGTTGAGTTCCCTAACATTGACACTAGATTTGGGTGTTAAAAATGAATTATGTGATGAGGATACAAGCCACAACAAGTCTGATTTTGCAAATCAGACCTTGGAAAACGAATCAAAAAATTCACTTAGTGGCGATGAGTCTCAGGGTCGTTCTTCAGACGAACATGCAGTTACTATAGGAGTGTGCGAAGATATTGTCAAATCAGCAACTTCTATTATGTCATTGAAGCCATCCCGTGTGGATACACAACATGATAATATGGGTGACGGGAGAGGTGGTAGCCCACCGAGAAATGAAGGCAATAATGAGGACAAAGAAGCAAGAGATATTATGAGAGGAATTGCAGCAAGGCAGCAACATGTAGCTGATGTTTTGCCGCGGCTTACAACAGCTATACAACAAATGAATACTCCTAGGAGACATAATCATGAGCAGGATGATAATAGAAGTGTTGTTGGGAATCCAAGAGCACCTACTCGTACCACCGATAGACCTTTGCATCCTACTTTTTTGAGGAATAAACCGGAAGAAGAGAATGTTGAAGAAGATGAAGATGCATCATTCGCAGATAATGTCATGACAATGCTTGATGAATGGGATTTGCTAACACAAGGGAGCATTTGACCTTTGACTGATACATGAGTCAACAGAGAAAGCGCAACAAAACAAGGCAAGATAGGAGACCAAGGAACCAAAACAGGGACCTAAAACATGCCAAAAGCAAGCTCACACTTCCAACATTTGATGGCAGCAGGAAGGTCACAACACGAGCTTGGATTCACAAGTTGGATACCTTCTTGACTCTTTGGCCTATGGCGGAGGATGATGCAATCAAGTTTGCAACTTTGCCTCTGGATGGGTTAGCTCATGATTGGTGGCACCATGGGATGGTCACCTTACAACACCTCATAACCACCTATCAGGAGTTTACAGATAGATTGATTGAGCGCTTCGACAGGAAAGATCTGGAATTGTACTTCAGAGAGCTTGCACAACTTAGACAGGTGGCCAACTTAGAGACCTACATTAGTGAATTTCAACGTCTATCAGTAATGGTGCCTAGTTTATCTGAGAGGCTTCTAGTTATTTTATTCATTGAGGGATTACAGGAGCCTTTGAGAGGATAGATCAAGGCTTTTGATCCCCCTTCAGTGTTAGAGGCAATGAAGAAGGCGTGAAGTATGGAGTTGGTTGCCCCAAAAAAACAGTTTACTCTTAAAGAGATTAATTCTTCCAGTAATGAGAGTCCTCAACAATTTGCTGATAAGAAAAAGAAATCAGCAACTAAGGTGGATGAGGAGTCACGAGATGAATTGAGGAGGAAACAATTGTGTTACTTGTGCAAGGAGCCCTATAGCAAAGGGCATAATTGTCCATTGAGGCCTAAGGGCAAGGGCAACCGTATGATGTGGGTTTATTATGAGAATTTTGATTTTGAAAATTCAGATCAACAAGCCGTTTCAGTGAATGATGAAGGTGGAAAAGCCTCTACAGAGTTTGGACCCAATGCAAATTTGTCTCCTTTGGCCTTATTTGTTAATATACAGTTTTCATTCAGAATCAGGGGAACAGTTACTGGGCAACGTTGCATTGCTATGCTTGACACTGTAGCAATACATAATTTTATTGATGAGGGGTTTGTGGCCAGTTGTAGACTCCAGATAGAGTACTTTGTTGGGTTCAGAGTCAGAGCTGTTGATAGATATACTCTCACGTGCACCAAGCGGATATTTAATCTCACTCTGTTGTTGAATGACTATGAGTTACACATTGACTTCTATGTGGTCAACATGGGTGAGATGAACATAGTGTTGGGCATGAAATGGCCTCCAAGATATTGGAGAATTTACCCTTAATGTACCTAAAATGGAGATGAAGTTTAAAATGAATGGTAGAGGTTACGTGTTGAGGGGAATTGCAGATGGGAGCTTGCATTCTATCTCTCTATAGAGGGAAGAGCGGAAAGAGAGAGGAGGTGGTATAGGAGTGCGAGTCAGTGTAGGAGTTTGATTCTACTCATTGCTCTAGCAGTTTGGAGATGGATGACTCAGATCAGTGTGGAGTAGTGCAGTTTGTGAATAATTCATTATTCAAGTCTGATGTTGGATTGGTTTATGACAATCCACTCTTCGAGTTTGATGCTGATCTTCCTCTAGGTACCAGTTCAGAAATGGGCGATAATCGTAGTGTTTGGGATCCTTTCAGTGCATCAGGATCTCAGGCGGGGCTCACTGAGGAGTTTTACGGTGTGTATACAGTGAGGAGTGCCTATAGTTTCGTTTTTGATTCCCCTGTACATGATTTGTTTCATATGCACAATTTTGATGGGCACATGGTGGACAGTTTGTATGATATCTTACCTTGCGCAGTTATGGGAAGCAAACTTTGTCAGCTTTCTCAGTCGCTTCCCCTTGAGATACATGCTCTTAAGACACCTGATAGTGAGGTGGACGTGGTTCATAGTGATTTGCCAGTTGCTCTGATGCAGGGGTTGCAAGAGTTGGTTGGTGATATCAGGGACATTACACAGTTCTTCCCATGGGACTCAAGTGGTGTGATCTTTCAAAGGGTTTTCTTTTGGCAGTTGAGATTGCTTGGGGACAAACAATTTCAGGGAGGGCAGATTGTAATGTCCCATTTGTATCTCGTTACAGTTTTTTGGTGGATTAGCCTATTACCTGACCCTCGTAGGCTAATGCAGATGGTTTGAGGGTCTTGTTTGGCAGATATCAGTGTTTTCTTCTCTCGAGGTCAGTTGGGTTCAGGATTGGCTTTCGTTTGGTGATTCAAGACTCAGTGTCCCACAATTACTATTTATAGTAAGTCATCTTGCCAGTGGAGTCCAAAGTTTCTATATATAGTAAAGCACCTGGGCATGTGATGAATTCAGTGTTGATCCCAGTTTTCAGTTGGCTTGGGGAATTAAGGATTAATGTGCAAGTTATATCTTTTAATTATTATTAAATGTGACTTTAATAATAATTAATCATTAAGAGTATATTATAAAGTTATATTATAACTTTATGTCTAAAGGGGGTCATTTAATGACATAAAGTACAATTAAATGATTAATTAAATGGGCACCTACTTTGAGAAAATATTTTATTAAGTAATAAAGTGCATATTTAATATTATTTTAAATGATTAAAAGAGGCTTCTAGAGGATCGACCTCTTCTTGGAAAAATTATAAAAGGGATCAACCAAAGCTATTAGGGATTCATTCAGGATTTTGATAATTGGTTTTGGAGAGTTTTGCTGTGGAGAAGAAGAAACCTAAGGTTTCAGCCTTTTCTGCCATTATCAGCTTTGGAGAGCGTAGCTACTTTGAAGTTTGTGCATTTTGAGGTTGTGAAATACCAACTGAAGATTGCCTTGTGGATTGGCTTTATTCAGGGGTCAATACTGAGCTTCATTGGAGGATCCCATCAAAGGAATATACAAGGGTTTTTAAGTCTATCATTGGAGAATATCGAATTGAGGAAATTATTGATTTTTTTGTGGGCATTGAAGCATGGATTTGCAGTCATATGTAGCAGCAATTTGGGCAAGATAAATATATATAAAAATTGTGGTATGTTAGAAGGGTTTGCCGCTGATATAAGATACCTCTATTTGCAATGAAGAATTCAAAGAAAAATCGTGGAAAATCAGATTGAAGCAACGCAGCAATGAAGGAGTGAAATTGTGGCACTTTGAAGGCACATGTGTGGGGCGCACCATCAAACATTCCAATCAGCTAGTTGCCAACTGTGAACAAGTTCCTCATTTGCATCATTTAGTTGATTACTTTGCATTGTATTAGTCGCTGCCATAAGGCAGCTGTAGTTGCATATTTGGAAAGGATATTGTAATAGCATTCATTCATGCTTGATGTAAGCCAATAGTCTTGGTAATTGCATTTTGTTTGTATCAACAGATTACAATCAGTCTATTCAATCAATAAAGGAGGAATAAGGTTACATCGTAAGTGTTTGTCAAATTATCAATTGCTGTAGCTATACATTTCAGTTCATAAGTTCGCATAACAAGTGTTTGAGAAAATGTCATATGCAGTAGATGAAGATTTCAGTAAATAATATGCATGCCAAATGTTTGTGGGAATGTCTCATTTTACTGTAGGTGCCTATTCAATGTCATTTCAGTCATTTAGTTGCATTAGAAAGTCATAAATCCGTAGTGGTATTGTATATTCATCTTATATCAGTCATTTCAATATCTTAGGTCAAGTTCTATGAATGCATATGCTCTCTAACAACATCAAAACCATCAAAGAGATTACAACAAGAAGTTCAAACCTTGCAAAGTGTTTGACAATATTCCTTGGAGTACAAATCAGCAAAAATAAGGTCATATTACCCAAGGTTCACTACAAATAGGTAATGACATTGGCCTTGACAACACAACCGGGAGGGCCGTAGTCATATAATCCAACAACCCCTTTATAAATTTTGGAGGGTATATAAAAGAGCCTCCGCTCGAGGGTATTGTTGACACCTTGCCTGAAGGCCTCTTCGCTGAGTGCGGCACCCTCATCACATATCTTTGCCTGAAATTCCTTGGACACGGATTGAAGATCGAGCTTGAGGTGCTTAAAAAAAACTAACGGCCGTCCCAATGTTCTCCTTGGGGACCTTCACTGCTTTCATCGCCTGCACTACATCGCGTTGTTTCTCCACCATGCCTTGATTTTCCATCACTACCTCAGTGTCACCCTCAAATATTTCAATTATCTTTGCCTCATGCAACGTCATGTCCTTGCCTGCACAAATCTCTCATTTCCTCTTCTACTAGCATGCTCGACTTAGCAAATTTACTGTAGGAAAATTTGTAATTTCAGAAATGAAACCTCTAGGTGCAGGTTATGAAACCTCTGAGAAGAACTAGGTTGGAGAAATCTGAACAAGGTGCTGCTGATACCAACTCGATGTGAGCTCATATGGAGCAAGATGTTAAATCCTGAATAGGATTTACTGTAAATCATTGATCTACATGTTGACATTTGCATTTACAAAGTTTATCCATAAGGTCACCAAAGGGTTAAATCGAGGCTTTAATACCAATGTGTGGAATTGAATATTGTGGAGTGCATTGTTATTTGCTATAGCAACAGATTGAAGTAAAACTCCTCTTTTCTTTAGGAAAGTAGACTCTGAGGTTCTTTTAGTGAGTTGTTCTTCATAAATTTTGGATCAATATCAAGTTAGATATAGCTGCAGCAAGTTGTTCTGGACCGACTTGGAAAAATGCTGCAAATTCTAGTGCCCTATTTTTCGTCAATCATAACTCCACAGCCAGGTGTACGATTTAGGTATCATGTTTTTTTCTTGAAAGTAGATTTAGTAAACTTTCCAATGAATGGTGTCTCATATTTATTTATAAAATATTGAAAGAGCATAGCCCTAGAATTCATGTTTGTTTAGCCTAATAAACCCCAGCCCAGGAAAAGAAATGTTGAAGAAAGGAAGCAAGTTACATTCATACAAGGTTAGGAAGGTGTTGATGCTGTGGATTGCACCCTTGAAAGAAGACTGGGCTTCTCTCTTCCACGCGGAACAATGGAGACTCCCCTCTTACTGTGGGTCTGACAAAACTGAGGGGAGAATCTCTAGATAAGGGCTAACTCCCTTTGATGCATCTCTGAAGTCTTTTACTACTACTGCTAACAATGTGGGGGGTGAAAAGAGAGAAGGATAGAACCAAAACATAAACTAATCTAAGTGGTGATGCACCAAAATGATTTTGATCTACTCAACAATATCAACACTTCAGACCAAGAGAAGGCCGAACATACACTTTATCTGACAGAAAAAACTAGACTATAGGGCGTTTTAACAGGGAGGCTTGGTGAAGATACAAGGAAGAGGAACTTACCACAGGCGCTGTAGAAAACACACTGTCTGATAATTACTCTTCTGTCTCTGCGCTCCAGATGAAGCACTTCCAGTTAATCCTGCAGAAATGGCTTTGGCTGCACTAGGTATGTTGGTGTCAATCTTGTGAAAGCATCAAGCTAAAATGACTGAACACAGAATTGATACACAGGGACACTCAAAAGCATAACCAGTCAGATAGAGGTAAAACACATTCTTATTGATCAAAGGTGAAATTTGGTAGGGCTTCGCCTTACAAAATGAGAGATCTCCTTCTCAACTGAGAGGTTACAATATATATAGCATGAAGGAAAAGACTTTGGTGCTTTTCAGAATAAGCAGCCCATGTTGCGTTGAACACGTAGGGGGGAGAAATTTGATCATGCTGGTGTCATCCTTCTAGAAAGCCCTGAAATAACCATGTTGTAGATGTCGCAAGTCTTGAATTTGGCACTCAACCTGTATTAAATGTTACTGCAAGAGCATGGGTCGCTTTGTCTATTTGAATAACAAGGCCGCTTCTTAAATGAAGTTCACGCCATTGTCTACTTATTAATGTAAAATCGAAGAAAACTAGTCGTGCTTTCACTGTTTGCGCTCTTTGATGACCGTTTCGTAAGGACTGTTTCACCCGTAGTAATAACTCCTCTGCCGACGCTTTATGTGCCACTTGGACTATTATGTCTGCTTCTGCGCTTGGCTTTTGTCTTTTCCTGGCTCTTCGGCCCTCGGGCTATCCTCTGGGCGGGTTGCTGAGTTTATCATCGGGGCTCTGAGCCCCCTTTGACTTCCTTCGAGCCTTTGCTCAAGCGCTCTTTCAGGGTATTCTTTGACTGTTAACCCATCTCCACGTGCGGGCCCGTCTTTAAGCATTTGAAGATCAACAACTATCTTATTGTCCTGGATTTGATGTTCGCGCGTCCGTCACCGGATGTTTGAACTCCAACGGCTAGTTCATTATGTTAAAATTGACGTGCTTGGGCCTGTCATCCCTTCGGTTATTCCTTTGGCCCTTTGCAAACGAACCTTCCCGAAGGGGAGGTGTCCCTTCAGGATTAATGGAAAAGGCCCCTTTTTGGTCATTGATAGTCCCCCGCAAGGGCACTTGCCCTTCGGGCTCACTTGTCTTCTCAATTCCTTCGGAAAAAATGTGCCTTCAAGTTTTAGTCTTCATGTCTTGGTCCTTTTCTTTGTGAATTTCTTCGGACAAAATGTCCGAAGGAATTCCTTCGAGCACTTTGTTCGAAGGAATTCACCTTTGGTTTTACATGGATTTTCTTCGGACAAAAAGTCCGAAGAAATCCTTTGCTCCTTTCCTTTGGATTTCCCTCGAACAAAATGTCCGAAGGAAATCGCTTGTCTTTTCTTTGGATTTCCTTCGGAGGAAAATCCGAAGGAATCCTTTACCCTTTTGCCTTGGATTTCCCTCGGACAAAAGTCTGAAGGAAATTGTTTGTCTTTTGCATGGATCTTTTCCGAAGGAAAACTTACCTTTCGGCCTTCTACCTTGTCATTTTTTCGAAGGAAAACTCTGCCCTCCGCAAGGGCACTTTGGGTCCATAATTGCCCTCCGCAGCCTGCTGGAACGGTCCAGTTTGCAACCTGATTGCCCTCCGCAAGAGCACTTTGTCTTTAGAGCTTTGTAAAAGACTTTCATTCTTGTTGGCCCATTCCCTTGCCAAAAGGCTTGTCCAAGGCAATTGTTCAAAGCGAAATAAGCTCCATATTGAACTGAAAACCTACAAGTCTTAGATCTATCAACTCTTTATAAGAACAGAACTTATTTCAAAGGGAAAATGAGCATTTGCAATAAGGTGGATATGTCCAAGACTGACGACTCAGAATAGCAGGGAAAGAAGGAGACCGACTTTTTGGCCTGCAGGACCAAAAATGGTCAACAGAAGGTTAAGGAAGAAGTACTGAAAGGATGCTGCAAATTGTGGTGCCTTGTTTTTCATCAAGCATAAATCCACACCAGGTGTAAATTTTAGGTATTGTTTTTTTGTTTGAAAGTAGATTTTGGCCTAAAAACCCTAGCCTAGGAAAAGAAATGTTGAAGAGAAGAAGCAAATCACATTGAAACAAGGGTAGAAAGGTTAGGAAATAAGTACTGAAAACATGTTGAATGCATTTGATTAATTAATTGTTCATTTATACATGAAATGGAAATACAAAAAGAAATAGACTTGTGATGGTATGAGGATTTCTCCAATTGAACGAGGATAACCTTTTTGAATTTCACTTTGATGAATCTCCCATTTGTGATGTACATTATTTTCAGCCTATGTTTGATGATTCTACTCTCTATGATGAGCCTCCAAGCAAGGATGATACGCAAGAGGTCAAGAATGTCTCCTAACTTCTTTTTATAGAGTCCCCTCCTATTTATAGTGAATATTCAAATGAGGAGATTTAACTCATGGAAAGAAGTAGGACTGAGATCGTTGAGGCCAACCGTGAGCAAATAGTTGAAGAGATCTTTCAATATCAATATTCTCTATTGGACACATTGCCTCCATTATCACAACTGGAGTTGTATTTTTATATAATGTTATTTCAGGTCACATTTTGAGGATCTTAGTAATTCTTTGTTGAGCCCAAATTGTACCTTTATGATACGATTCAGTGTCTTCAGCAAATTACAATCAACGAGTTCATCTAAATTACAATCATTGAGTTCATCTCTTTCACCAAAGATGATTGCTTTTAAAATATTTGTGTAGTCATGTGGAAGTATTTAATCATATTCAAGAAAAGATCCAAGAAGTAAAGAAGAAGATGCATGGGAGAGCTTCCATTTGGTCCTCAAGCGTTGGGGACAACGCTTCCCAAAGGGGAAAGGCATATTGTGTGCCTAAACACAATTTGTTTTGACGTAGTTTGAATTGGCTATTTTGCTATGAAGGTCATATTTTGCCACATGCTCATTATTTAAGTGGTAGCAGGTAGCAGTAGTAGATGACTACCATTCTCAATGTGGTTATGTAGGTGGGTTGTGTGAGAAGCTACTCCCCTTGTTATTAATTAGGGTTACCCCACATCTTATGTAATATCAATAAAAACTCTTCTTGGAGATCTTTTAGAGCATTTTCCTCCATTGTATATTGGATTTGTAGGTGCAAACCATCTGTTAGGTGAGCAGACCCCTCACCACCCCCCTTCCCCAATTTTCTTTTTGTGTAGTTATGCTTGCTGTTACTGCAAGTATGCTACATGTTTAAGAAAGTCCTTTAATGTTTTGAAAGTACAAGGTATGACAAAGCTCTTTGGCAATGAAGTCATGTGACTTGGACTTGAATTTGTGAGTCAATCTTGTCTCGAGTCAAAAATAAGGCCAGGAATCAACAATTGCCTTGACTGAGAAAAAAAACCAAACTTCACAAATGTTGGCATGCAGCAAAAAATCAGCAAGAATCAGTTAAGCATATTCAGTATTTTAAATATGTTTTCTTTTTCAATATGCTGAATTTTCACCAAGTGGTGAGTCAACTCATACTCTGTGGCTTGTTGAATCATTCCTATGTCCAAGTAGTCAGAATCAGATGGTTGTAATTCACAAAGAGAGCACGGACTACAATGATATGCTTTGGATTCTTTGTTTTAAAGAATATTTTCCCTTTCTGTCAATTGAACGAATTTGCTTTCAGTTTATGGCGGCCTTGTTACTGGAATATATAATATCCCCTTTAGGGCAGAATTTGAACCAAAGGGGGTTCCCAACAAACCCTAACAATACATACAAATTTCTGAATTTCTTTTCAAACCCTAAGCACATGAAAATTGCAGGATTCTGGAAGTACCAATTCAGGGCACGAAATCAATATTTAATTCTTCAAATAATTACCAAAATTAGGAAATATTACAGCCAATCATTATCCATTCAAATCTGATTTTTAGCATGCACAAATAGATCTGAAAATTCAGAAATAAATATCAGTGATTTGTTTGATGAACAAAATATCAGAATATTAGAAATCTGCCCCAAAAACATGCAGATTAGCTTACCACAGTGGGTCGCCACCCTTGGAAAAGCCCTCCATGTGGGTCGCTGACCTACAAAGAGCCTTTAAGGTGATTCGCCACCCTCCATAAGGGTTTTCAACAGCTACGCTTCACCCACAGAACCCTGTTAACTGCTGCGCTCCACAAACAATGCCCTAGAAATCCACCAACTGCTCAAATCTGCCCTTTGCAACCTCTGAAATGATGCTGCCCAGATGAGGTTAAGGGCTCCTATCCTTAACTTCAAGTTTCCAGTGAAAGTTATTGTCTTCAATGGAGATAAGCCAAGCATTTCATGCTCAAACTCAAAATTCAATTCATAAACATAACATGAGAGTTCAAAATGAAACTCTTTCCCCTTTATATATCCTTTCCCTCCAATATACTTTCTAAATTAAAGACCGACTTATATCAAATTAGAGGAGGCCCCTTCTTTATTACAAATCAAAATAGAAAGGAGTTGTTGGCATATTCACTTTGGCAACTACGGTATATTATTACTTTTATTTAAAGTATTTAAAAACAATTTTTATTTTAATAATAATATTTGTTTATTTCTAGAAAAGGGAACATTACAGAATACAAGTATTTTCTTAGTATGTGAATGAGGTATTCTTATATTGTTGTTGTGGGTATCTTAATTGCAATTCCTGCTAGGAATATATGTGGAAATATGCTTCCTGTCAATTGGAAGAATTTGCTTAAAGTTGACGGTCTTCATGTTATTACTATGCAAGTCTGTTCTTAGTATGCAACTGAGGTGTTCCGTTATTTTCCTTGCAGGTATTGCAGCTGCGATTGCAGCAAGGGATATCCTTGGAAATATGCTTACTGGATTGTCCATGCAATTTTCTAAGCCCTTCTCAGTTGGAGACACAATTAAGGTGTATTTTGTTCTTAATGTTTAATATTTGACAACAATGCACACAGGGTTTTAATTAATTGAATACATAATTATTTTAGCATCATGGAAAAAATGGTACAAATGTTTTT
Organism: Torreya grandis; assembly: GCA_037957365.1. Taxonomy (NCBI): domain Eukaryota; kingdom Viridiplantae; phylum Streptophyta; class Pinopsida; order Cupressales; family Taxaceae; genus Torreya; species Torreya grandis. Next base: position 1,231,159 of record JARHVA010000513.1, on the reverse strand, counting down.
CATCAAAACTTCAAGTCAATTCTGGTGTGTGATTATTGGCATCTGTATGATAGAGCATGGTTAAATTTCATAAATATCTTGATGATATTAGTTAGTTATATGCATCCAAAGAGATTTGGCAGGCAATAACTGGAAATCATCTGTTACTTGCTTGAAAGGCTGGCTCAGTTGAAGGACAAGTGATTGAAATGGGCTTGACTTCTACAATAATGCTCAACCCAGATAAATATCCTGTGACTGTGCCAAATTCTTTCTTTTCTAGCCAGGTATTTCTTAATTCTCTTTAAATTTATTGGTTTAGTTCATTCATTGATGATTTGCCTTTCTGCTATATGTTTTCTATGAAGCCATAAATAAATCGTTCACTCGAACATTGTGATATGAATTAAAGCATGATAAACAAACTTGCTATTCTTTTATTGCTGGAAAGAGGAATTAAATAATAGAAATGATGGGTAAGTAGGAAAGATTGTTAACCAGTTGATGGGCTGTAGTAAATGGGGGAAAAAACTGCTCCTATTCTAACTTCTTTTGATAAAACATCTCCAAAGTTCATGTTAATGTGATCCTACTGCTATATATATTCCCCAAGGATGAATGCATGCAAAGTCATAGAAGGCGATGCTAATCGATAGCCCATAGAGGTTTCACTATGAGTGCATTGTGTTCCATATAGAGTGTTGAAGGCACCCCAAACGATTATATGTTTGCATCTCTTTCTTTCATAGGGTCGGCATTGGTTTCAACTTCAAACACAAGAACACTCACATGCTGAAGAACTTCAGGTTTAGCCCAACATCCACATTGCCATCCACTGAAGCAATTTAGCTTCCTTTCCAAAGTAATCCCACCATTGCCTTGAAATTTAATTATTTGCAAAACCAAAACGTATTATAAATACATAATGTATTTACAAATTTAATGACATTTAAGAAATTGAATTTATTGGAACTTGAAAAAAATATCAAATTTCAAATTTAATACCTAGTTTCAACTCTTTACTCCTTTGCATTACAGAAAAATGTTGCAATGCATTTGAATAGGCCCTCTATCACCTTTCCAACATCCTCGAATCTTTCACCTTAAAAGAATGCTGGATTTAAATAGTATCCTGTGGCATGAAGGTAACAATGCATCTGTTGGTCCCACTTGGCATTAATGATCATTGATCTCCCATATCAGCATGTACTTATCCTCTTTATTCTCTAATTTTGATCTTATTGCCTTCTTCGCCCTATCCATGACCTTGTAAATACTAAAGATAGCCCATGGGGGCTTTTTCCTCATCAACCATTCTGACCAATGGCTTTGAAATCTACACAATCTCACGTGCAACCTTCCAAAAAGGCTCATAAAAAACTAATCTTGGAAAGGTTATGTCATACATGTGATTGCCAAAGTTGGACTCTACCGACTCAGATGAAAGAAATATTTGTTTCAAGTTCATCTTTTGTGTACATTGATTTTACAATTCAAGAAAGTGGGTCGCAAATCTAGTCACTCCCCGGGGAACAAGTTCCTTTCCATCAGTGAAAGTCCTCATCATGTTGAGAACACTGGTTTAATTGCATATGTATTTCGTGATTGGTCTTCCATTCTCTACCGCAGACTTAACCCATGGAAGTTTGCTAATATATTCCTAGGTTAAATCAAGGCAATGTGCAGCACATGGGCCCAAAAAAATAGTAGGATACTTTTCCATCAAAAGTCTGCCTACAACCACACAATTGGAATCACTATATGTGATAAATTGCACCACATATTGTGGCCCAACCTTGGTCACAACCTCGTCAAACAGATAAAAATGTGTTTGTGGTGATTTTATTTTGTTAGATGCATCCACAAATTTGAGGAAGACCATGCCACAAGGAAATTGATCAAGGTACAGGTCCTTCTATCTATAAACCCATTAGACATAATAGTGCAGTCTGCCTTTACCCAATTTTTATGATGCTTAAAGATACATCTTGAACTGCTTTTTTTAACATATCATCTCTAAGGATTTCGTATTATGGGGATTTAAAGACAGGGTCCACAACAGTAATTGCATCAATCATTGATTGCAAATAGGTAGACCTTGCAACATTGAAACTGGTTACCTTTTTTTAACATATCATCTCTAAGGATTTCATATTATGGGGATTTAAAGACAGGGTCCACAACAGTAATTGCATCAATCATTGATTGCAAATAGATAGACCTAGCAACATTGAAACTGGTTACCAACAAGTTTGAAGTTATAATTCATCCCAAGCTAGGAAATCGTAAAGCTATAATAAGGTATATCATTTTATAGCAATTCAAAGCTATTATTTGCATTCATATCAGACTTGTGCATATTAGTGCTTACTGTTATATTTGTTAATGTACTTGACATTATAGCTGTAAATGAACATATTAAGCCCTATGCATGTTTATACAATCCAAATCTGACTTCTTGAGTAAAGAATTTGATTATTTAAGGCGTATAGTCTCTGACATAGGGATAGTAGATACAGGTAAGGCATATATCCAATTTGACCTGTACCTGTTGGGATGTTCTTTGACCTTTCTAGAATTTCTGTACCTTTTGTTGACTAATATCAAATATGCATTTCTTTAACTAATATGAATCTACTGTTGCCTTAGAAAAGTTGTACCTGTACCTGTTGGGATGTTCTTTGATCATTCTTTTGCATTTTAAATAATAATGTTACTACATCCACAATTATATGTGTTTAATAACAACCACTTTGCCAAGCTCGATATAATCTGAATTCTGGACAGTACAAGTAGCAGTTAAAGCCTTCACTGGTATGAGATATCTCATGTTTTTTGGTATAGAATTCTTCTACGTAATACCCACTTTGCTGAACTTATGTTGGAATTTACAATGAATCCAGTAAATGCATTTCAAAATACAAAATATTCCAGATATGAATCTAATGCGAAGCTCGTCTTTTGTAAGAGTTGTTTCTAAAGAGTAACACTTTCATTGAATTTCTAATCCAGATTTGTCTATGCAGGTAATAGTCAATAAGTCACGTGCTACTCAGCGTGGTATGGTTGTCAAAATCCCAGTTCGACTAGGTGATTTTGAGAAAATACCTCAGATTACAGAAGATATTAAAACCATGCTGAAAAATAATCCAAAGATTTTCGTGGAAGGGGATATGCCTCATTGTTTTGTTTCACAGCCTGGACTGTCATTTTGGGAGATAACTGTTAGCTGCAACATCAAAGCTATGGCACGTTTTCATTCTCCTTTGCTGCTATTCAATTCTATATATCTGTCACTAGTACTCGTTAGTTGATAATATTTTGCTGTGCATGCTTTGATCATCATGAAGGCTAATGTATCTGCTAATACATTCATGTACATAAATATCCTAAGCTGAAATCATTTTCTCTTAATTCCTGCTGCTTTTTTTTCATTTGGAAGGTAACTATAGTATACATGTCCCCTAGATGTGGGACGATACAAAACGAGATTGAGCTATTTATGAACATAGATGGACCACATATGGAAAGCTCATAAAAGCAAAGTGACTATTAAAAACCCTTTAATCTCAACACTCGGTGGAGTGGAAAAATTAAGGTTAACTTTCAGCAACCTCCTCACTCTCCTTGTGTTCATATGCACTCAAATAATTTTAGAAATATTTAAATTGCATTGCCATCTTGTAACTGAGAATGGTCATTATTCAAGTGTACAGTTGCTGGAGTAAGCTTACATCTGCATCTTTAAGCACTGAAACTCTATTTGCTCTACATCTCTGAACACTACAACTCCGATCTTGATGTTATACAAAGCCTTATTAAAGCATCCAATCATGTAACAAGGTTGTAGTGGTAGGGGACTTTGGTCCCGACCTTTCTTGTTTCCCAAACATCATCAACCTTCCCATTTATTTGCACGTGGTGCTTGTCAGGCCTTTGGCAGATAAGGTTTACTTAATAAAACATCAATATAAGATGCAGAGGTGGTGGGTTTCCTTAGTGGATTCCCCACGTCGAAATTCTGGCTGAAGCGAATTGTTCATCCCAAGATGTCCAACTCCTAGACTTTTTATCAATAGCAGCTCTACATGAAGCTTTTAGGAAGGGCAAGCTAGATATTCAAATGCTTGGGATAACTCTTAGAAAGGTTTGAACTTCGAACATACTGAGATATTTGCCTTCATAGGAGGCACTCTTCATATAGATAACTGTGATCACTTCCCCGTGCCAAAATCATTCCAAATTGAAATGAAATTTTTATAGTACCTAAATGACCAGAGGCAGTCATCAAAATTTGAAGACATCAAATATTTGGTACAACTAGCGAGGAAGTGCCTAAATATCTTTCAGAACTAGTACGTCTAAGTTAATTAAAATTCAATTTTATTATCAAAAATAATGGTAAAGTATATCAGTGGAAAAATAGCATCCTGCTTAAAAGATGTCCCTCCATAGAGCCAATATGTCCTAATTAGAGTTCAGCATTTTTTCTTCTTCCTGGAAGTAGGTTCCACATGAGATTGAATACAAATCCATATGCAGGGGCAAGAAACCTAGTCGTGTCCATAATTTGTAACTGTGAAGTCACTGAAAAGGTGGCAGAGGACGTTATTGGTGAGTAATATCATCTTTAGAGACTTCAAGTATCAAAAATCTGTAATGTTAAAAGCACAATTTTTTTCCAGAGATTTGTGATAACATTTTAGAGAATTGATGTTTCGGATGACACTTTGTGGTCCATCATCAAAATGAATGATAAGACTGCAAACAAGGGTTCCTTATATGTAGATAACCTGAAATACACAAATAGATGATCACAATGTTTAATAATCAATACATGGTCAACATTATTTTTTTTTTAAAGGGTTCACGTTTTTTTAGGGCATTACTCCCAGGGATATATCCAAGGATGGGACTTACACATTTCTGCTGCCACAAACCTCTGGCTAACCATTTGCGGCACCTGACTGGACGGGGACATCAGTGACAGTGACATATGTACGGCTATAGAGGTGGCCAGCCCAGGGGATCGACCCCGAGACCTCCCACTTGTAGCACAGTTCACCCAACCAGTGAGCTAGCCTGTCGGACTACATGGTTGACATTATTAAATAAATGTCAATAAACATTAATTATTTACACAAGCTCATTGATTATTTTCATTATAAACTTTGAGCATATGAGTGATGGGTTTCCAAGAATCACTTAGCTCTAGGTCATCATCCCTATTGAGATTATGAGGATGCTCATCGACCTCTATAGCTTCCCTCAATTTCCTTTTTATAAAATGTTCCTCCTTGACCACATTTTTTACTTTTTCTAATGAGATGTTCCGCGTGCATGATTTGCCAAATCTGAGCTCTTGATGTGATCCTGATTGATGTCAGAACTGTGCTTTTTGAACCTCTTCTGAAATGATTTCCCAGGCTCTCGGATCTAATGTTGGACACACGTGGTTGATGCGATATACACATTCTAAATTCTGTTCAAGTGGGTCTTTGGTGATTTTACCATGCTCCCGAACTTATCTTGTGTGATAAGAATGAATTTTATTTTATGTTTTCTCAGAATCCTGTCTATTTTGAAAAATACGCCTTCTCTAAATGGGAGAAAGCCTATAGGAGGTTCTTCTGATGTATCCTCGGGCTGGGAGTGTGATGCAATCTTATTTTCCACATTGTTGAAGACCCTCAAAAGCTGCTTCATTCCATAACCGTTCATTCTGAAGACCCTTGCACTTTTCTTCTTCAAGGTGGTCTGTGCTGAGATTCTGAAGGCTCTATTAGTTAGAGTATATGGCACATAAATATTTTGAAAAGGGTGATGATGAGAAGCAGCCTGGAGGTAGAGGTTAGTGTGAGTATCCTTCATGTAAACCTATCAACTCAAGAACCCATATCACTTTCCTTATACAAGAACAAGAAGGAAAGATAAGGCACTGTTGTCTTCTAGTTCGTTGGTGAATTGTATACCTGGCCCATTGTTTGCAATCTTATCATCCATCCTATGTTGGAACACAAACTGTGGTCCGAAATGTAGATTATCTAAAATCTTATTGCAATTTCTCTGGAAATCAATTGTTCTTTAATTTCATCTTTATCATAAGAGTCGCAGAGGTGCTCTCTTTATGAGATCATTGGATAAAAATGTCACGAGAGACTTCCATATTTTCCCATTTTAAACAACTATTAGAATGCACTATAGAGTTGTAACTACTTATGATATTTCTACCTCTTCTTTAAATTAGTTTTGTTTATGAAGTAACATTTTCATCTATATTGTAGTAAAATGTGTCACGATTGCCTAGCCTGTATCTTGATATAATTACCTTTTATAAATTACCCTATTTAAGATTTCAGTTCTGATCCAAATCCATGAATCTCAAACCTCCCTACTCTCCCTCCGTCTCCCAATTCAAGATTCTAAATTTGAGTCAAACTTATCAATATCATTAACTTATTCCATGTTCCCCTCCATCCCCCACAATACGAGTTTCTAGTCTCAAAATATCTTGGAACGCAATAAATCCAAGGGGAAGCTACCTCTTATAGCTTGAAAACTTCATGGAAGTTTTCCATCATTCCAAATATGATATCTAGGAAAACAGTCAAATAAAGTTTACTGCATCTTGAACATTTTATTTCTTTCCTATGCTTGACATTAAAAACTAAATAACCTACGAACATTTTAACATGTTATGAACTCGACAAAATGATAAAAATTAGTACCTAGATCAAACTCGGGGAATTTTTTTTAAGGATTAAAAGCAAGACAATGGAGAAGGAAGAAAACGAAAATGACAACTGAAATTCTAGGATCAGGCATGTTTCTTGCTCTTTGTTCTGTGAAGTTTCACATTTGTTCCTCCCTTGTTTCTGACAGTTTCCCATGGATATCAACCCAAGTATATGCCCAAAACTAGATCCTAGCTATCCATGTTTTGAATATCCTATTTTTTATGATTTCCATGTTACCATTTTCTATTCTTGGTGCAAAATCAAGCCATATTTAATAAACTCCTGCAACCTTTCTGCTTAATCTATAATGTCTCGAAATGAACTTTGTAGTATTGCTTTGCACTAGTTAGAGGAGGCAGCGTAAAGTGCTTGATAGATACTGCTAGGATATCTAAATCACACAGGTAAATCGCAAGTTTCCTTATTGTGCATGTTATGAGATCTTCTAGTGATGGGTATACACACAGATTTTATATTTGCACGTGTTGAACTCCTTACAAGCAATTAGTTTTATCTAATGGCATTTAGGTTTTATCTGAAGCACGTCAAATATGGGCATTTCCTTCGCACACTAATTCCAATCTAACCATTCATGGGTTTTGAACTAATCTAAGTAAAAAATTAACTATGAAGCAATGCATAGTAAATTTTCGTTTTATGATGATAAAATCAATGCTATTCTACTTTATTTCTTACGGTCAGATCACATTTGATGAGTGCAGAGTAAAGGTGAATTCTTTTCAACAGAACAAGATATTCTATTAGAATCTGCTCGGATTGTCAAGAAATGTGGGGCTGAACTTGGGAGCACACTTTAAGGTATTGGAAACCTTTTGTTTGATAGGAATCTTAAACATGAGTAAATCTGCATCCATCATTAAAAAACTAATGGCTTCCAATGTTCCGGAGACAATTAAATAACAGAATATGTATTTTGTTGGTTGTATAGATAGCACAGGCTCCATGCCATAAGAGAAAGGAGATTATAAAACAATTGATACATTTATTGACGTTCAACAATATATCTGGAATGAGTATTTGGGTTTCTGTTGCATTTCATCCTGGTGTTTGTGTGGATATTTGTAGAAAAGTCTCAGCATCCTTGCAGTTAATTTACTAGACTTTACTTTGCTGGCATGGCATGGATAACACGGTTGGTGAGTTGTTGGATGTAGTTGTATATCCAACTAAATTTCAAAGTAATTGTTTTATGGATAGTTGTAGATCATTCTCATATTAGTTGTAGTTGGCTAAGATTAGACAAACAAAATAAATAAAGGCTCAACTCATTTGGTAAAAACACGCCGTTAAAATTTCCTTAGTTATATTTTACGTGTCATTCTTTATTGTTGATTTTATTTATGGCTTCTTATAATGCGATCTTTTGTTTAAAAAAATTGAAAGCGCTTTCTATTAATAATACAAATTAAACATTGCTATTCTTCAAAAAAAATTAGTGGTATGGTATCACCATTCTTAAAATCTGTGTTATTCAAATTTCTTTGTCTAGATATTTCCAAAACCACACGGAACTCCTTGAAAATGTTCCTGACTATTTATCTCATCTGGCAATTGTTTCAACTAACTACTTATAGGCTGGGGTGATTCCCAAGCAATCTTCTAATATTTGAGCAGATGTGGGGTGTAGAGGTGGAGCTTTCAAAAATATTTTTTGAATTGCTTTTAAACGTGCGACTAGTTTAATGCTCTGTTGTGCCAAGCTGCATCCACCTGGTAAAAGATTGTGCTGCATCCACCAATACCTTACAACTCATATTTGCTTCATGTGTTTCATTCAAATGATATTATTAGCTAGGCACACATAGTTGGCAAGTATTTTCTAATTTGTTCTAGGCAAACAATTACATACATGATCAATGCAGAGACATTTGGATGCTTTGCGTGGCCCTCCCTTGTTAGAAGAAGTTAAACCTTTATGTATAGTCTTAATGATTGTAGTGGTATGCCAGTCAGATCAACCTTTGTAAATGTTGATTAATCCACTAAATTTCAATAGCCCATCGACCAAAGCACCTTATATTTCTTTTACCATTTAATGTCTAACTAATTATAACTTAAATATTTAGCAGTTCATGTAGTCATTGCATTTGTCAACTATTCGTGCAATTTCTTCTTTTCCCTTTTCTTTGGCAGATGCTCCGCTCAAGTACATTGTTTCCTTTGAGATTTCTTTGCTTGGTCGGGACTGGTATCCGAACATCTGATAGATTGAATATTAAGCTAATATCAAGTTCATTAGGCCAGTCTATAACATGAGCATTCTCATCTACTCTTTTGACAATCTTGCATGGTCTAACTTTCCTTTGATTCAATTTGTTGTAACTTGTATCTTCTGTGAACATATTTCCTATGCAAAAGATTGTCAAATGAGAATTTGATATCCAACCACATGATATCCAGAAACCTGCAATCTATACAATCGCCATCATGAAAGTCTGTATCATCTCATTTTCTATATTATAAACCATTATTTGATGTCCAGCATGACTTATCTTTCCTTTTTTCCCTTAAAGCTTCCACATGCTTTTGGTACTCATCTTGTTTGTTTGTAATTTGCAATTTTTGCTTCAGCTGTATTTGAATCTACAGAATATGTTGTGCAATTTTTTTAACTTCATAACTGACATAAATGTCAATTAGTAATCGACTAAGCCCAGACATATTTGAGGATCCTCTAGGAGAAAATTGAATTCAAACCGACAATTTTCTAGTTACCATATGCATACAAGGCTTTGACCGACCTCTTTTTGGCACACCCTCTCCTCCAAACGTTTAGAGGGTTTTAACAAGACACAGCCAATAAGTTCTGGTAGCTGGGTGTAATGGTGAGAGAAAAGGGAACATGAAATGTGAGGGACAACACCCCTTTGCACGTAGAGGATGGAGGATTTTTTTTTTTTTTTTCTACAACACTGAAAGGTCTGCTTTCCTCTTTGCTTGTTGGGTTTAGGCATAAATGCCTTTTTATTTTTGTCACGGTGGCAGATGCCTATGAAGATCTTGTGGATCTTTGGAGATTTTGGAGAGCATCCATCCCTTGGACCGGGGATGAATATGGTTGCCCACTAATTTCTCAAGCCTTTGGTGGCAATTGTTGATTAAGATTAAAATATGCCATGTATTTGGGATCATAAATCAGAAATTGTATGGGGGCCAAATTAGCCATAGTCCAAAGGAGTGAAAGGGGGACGAAAGTGACAAATTAAACAAAGATTCATGCAGTTATGAAGTGGATCGTCACCCACATGTTAGAAGAGAATAACCATCTCTGTTGGTCCTGTTCTATCTCTGATAGTTATGGTGACCATTGGGATAATTGGGTGGGTATAAGTATATTGTATTAGGGTTAGTGCCTTACTAAAGGTCGGCCTATGAGCTTTTGTCATATGTTGACATATGTGATAAAGTGCCCCTGAGTTGGCCTAATGGTGAAGAACATATGTTCCTGGAAGGGAGGTCATAGGTTCAAATCCTGCATGGGGTAAGGATTGCACACCTTGCATTTGTAGCACAATAAGGTGCCTCCCCACAATAGGAGTATGAGGTGGTCCCATATGCTATAAGTTTCCTTGCAGATCATAACCAAGACGCTACTTAGCATCGTGGACCTTAAAAATTACATTATTAATATTAATAATAATAATATTATTATTATATACAAGATGCGTACCACTTATTCATTCATTCATTTTTTTATTCCTTCTATTCAAATGTTATTAGGTGTGCTTTGTCACCACCAACATATCTTGTTATTTCTTATTGCATGGTAATTTTTATTTCTTGCATTGTGGTGAATGTCTATTAATTATGTTATGGTATCAAAGCCGAAGGTGTAAATCCTTGGGTTAGTGTCATCTCAAGCTTTCTTAATGGGTACACAAAAGTGACGGAAATTGGGATTTATCTGGCACATGGGGGAGTAGTTTAGTGGTTGCTCTCATCCTTGTGTTAGTGAAATCATCAGGGCTCCGGGATTACATGCGGGCTAGATGCAACTAGTGTGATAGTGCATGTTGGGGCACTGAACTAGAATGCGAGTGTTGAGAGCCCCCCAAGGGGTCGAGGTTAGAACTTGGAGGATAATAAGAAATGTGTGAAAGTGTTGAGCCTTGAGCATCCCTTGTTCAAAATTAAAAATCAAGCTACTTGGAGCTAGAGTAATAAGGAATTCTCAAAGGGTGAAGATTGCAGATTAGAGCATACTAATGAAGGATTTCTTTGAAGTGATGAGAAGAGGTTGATAATTGAAGAAAATCAGATCTTAGTTTCTTTAGATTTAGATATCATTAGAAGAGGTTCTAAAGACAAATGCAAGAATTTGGCCATTCAAAACTATGGTTGTCAAATAAAAGTAAGGCAATTAAAGTACGTTTAAATTATGTTTTTTTTTTTTCATTTTTTGGATTTGATTTCTTTGGTGGATTCCCCGAAAAGTTGAGGGAGTGTGATTTTGCACTTTTTGATATTTTGTCATTTGAGCCTTCAAAATCCCCTGATAAGTTTTAAGCCAGTTAGCCCTTGGTCACATGGAACTAACTACCAAAGAGGAGCGAAGGTGCTCCAAAGGGGCAAGGTTAGGGGTTTGAATCTCCCCTCACACTTGACCCCCCTTGATGGGAGTGATAGTTGCAACACAAGCAATGCGTGAGTTGTCATGATTCTTTTGTCGATGGGGTCCACACATATCTGGGACATTAGCAGAGGTGCCACATCCGCAAGAAGGTGATGTTAGCAAACACAAAAAATTACAAGGTCAACATGTGGCTGATTCGATTGGCGGAGGGGGTGTTTATAGGAGAATATTCCCATTTTTTGACAAATCAACAAGTGGCAACGAAGTAGAGGTGACAAGTGATACTTTAAAACATGAATTTTAAAATTTTGGTTAATTTTTTTAATTTTATACTTTATTTTTTGGAGGGAAAAATAAGGAAACTTAAGGCCATATCTTTGTCATACAAAGTCTTTTTCTTGTCAGTTTGGGATGGTTGCATCAATGCTACTGTCTGGATCGGACGTAGGTGTCTAGTATGGAATACCTGTTGAAACTAAATGCGACCATTTGGATGCTTTTAGGTTCGTCGTCACCTTCACTCTGGTGCATTCAGATCTGGGTCATGGACTATTATTCCTTATCAAATGATCAAACCTTAGTTCTTCATCTTCATAGTGGTTATGGAAAAAATGGGTTAGCGGGCTCACGGTGTTGAACTACCCCAAAGACCCCTCTGTTAATGAGTGTTGCCTACATAGTCAATACTCAAAAGAGGGCATCAGACTTATGTAGTTCTCCCCTATGTGAATCATGCAATGTGTGATAAGCAAGTACAACAGTGACCTAACTTATAAATTAACAAATATAGCTCTTAGATTACTCCTTCAGTACATCAGACTTTAGATGTGTTGTCCATATGACTGATGTGGAAATAGGAGAAAATAGTGAAGTTTTACTCACCTGAGTGCTTGATAAAATTCTTTTGATAAGTTGCTTTGGTCTCTTTAAATCTTTTCTAGGTCGTTTCTAGGTGAGTTTAGAATGAGGAGTGATCGTGCATATATACCACTCATGTCGGGAATATCTTGCATAATAACACTTAGGTCGATCATTAGGACATGTTTCATTTGTAAATTAGATGACTTTTAAGGCATTAGACACTTGCGTCGAAACATGACACCTACATCGATGTAGGTGTTTGTCTGGGATGCCAGTGTTCAGGGAGTAAGAAGATAGTTATAGGGTCAGAACTTGCAAAGGCATAAGATAAGTAGGTTTTAAGCATTATGGGTAATATAGAAGCCCTGAGTCATCAACATAAAACTGGTCAGACTAAGAGATAGGCCAAGGGGCACAAGAGAGAGCAAATGCGAGACTTGCGAAAGAATGAAAGGTCTACTAGAATTGAGAGGAATAGCCAGGGAATGAATTTTTCAAGTGTACAAGACTGAGGTGGTATATAATTCATAAATATCATCTAAATTAACACATCAACTCCTAGGCAACCAACATCATTAATGTCAGTGAAGTCTTCATGGAGGTAAAAAGAAGCAACCACATTCAATAACATGTTAGCATAACTAAGGATTTATGTCATATTGAAGACATTCACCTCACTATGTGTTTCAGGTCTAGTAACATGTTCCTTAGCATGGTATCCACTTCTCCCTCTTCCATATTATCATCGTTCCCTACTAACCTCAACATTCTCTTCACCCACATCTTGAGATGTGGGTTCTTGATTTCCATTGCCATGATGTTTGTATATCAAGCCCCTAGGAACTCAGCAGACTCATTAGCATCCTTACATGCTTGATGGGAAGACCCAACCTCATCACTCATTCAACCTACATAGCAAAATATAAAAAAGGTGACTAGAACAAAAATAGGGCAAGCAATTAGGACAGAATAAAATTTCCCTTTAATAACAGGGTTCAAAAAAAATCTCCTTCCATCACATAGCAACCATCTCCAAATGGGAGAGCATGGGGAAAAAAGAGAGGGAAGCATATTTTAGGGTCCAAATAGTCCCAAAAGGAGGTCACCCTCTACAAATTAATTCCAAACAATACAAATATTTCCCCCAAATTTATTAGGCTATAGGGAAGAGACCAAAATTGGCTAGTAGCTTCAAGCCAAGAGGAGATCAATGACTTCCTTGTGAGAAGCCGAAAGTAAAATTCAAGCCACCTAAGCTTCATACAACACCATCCACAAATTATCCCAAGTTCCATTACCTTCTCAAACAAGGGAAATGAGTTTCTTTGGGGAGATATAGAGGAGGAATGAAGGCAAATTGATGGCTAAGGTGCATGTGAAATATGGAGCCAAACAAATTCATTAATGGCTTGTATTGCATCCCCCGCATTATCAGTCATGATTAAGATTGAAAGGCATGAGGAGATGCGTAGAAAATAGGCCATGAAGCCAAATGATTTAGGGGTGACAGAAGTTTATGTAGCGAGAAAAAAGTTAGAGCCTAATCGGTGGAACCTAAAGGCCCATTAAGAGCCCATTCTATTTCTGAAATATTGGGAGGTTGCCCCTTAACCAAATCCTGCATCAAAGGCATGTGGAGGTTATTAGGGAGGGGAAGAGACTATATTTTTTCAGACATGACAACATAATTTTTAAGCCCCATCATTGTTGGCCGCCCAATTCACAACTTGGTTTCCATCACGTTTGATATCATTCCATGTTACCTCCGTTAGTTTGGAGCTCAACCATTGGATTCCTAAACCACCGTTCCAACACGCCTGACTTTCATTCTATTTCCTTCCACAACATTTTAGAATAATTTGAGAGTTGTCCTCAACCCTTAGGCGAGACCAACCTTGAGAGACCACAATTTGCAATCTTTCGAAAGGGCTTTTGCTTCACCATATTATTAGTGTCACAACCAAGATCTTAAGAGAAGATAAGGAGGGGTTGGCCCCTATCATCTCTGAATACTCGACCTCCACCAATAGGTCCTAGATTTCCTTTTGTAGCCCCATCAAAGTTAAACTTGATCCATCCCAACTCCAGAGGGAGCCATAAGGAGGGGATGGGAGGTTTTATCATCAAACTAAGCCCTTTATCAAAAGAAAATATGATATTTTCATTCAAATTGTAAATTGTTTTATATCATGATATTTTCATTCAAACTAAGCCCTTTAAATTGTTTTATATTTTAAAATTTTGTTTTGTGGAATTTTATTTTGTATTGGTTGGATCTAAAAAATATTTTAATATTCTATTTTAGATTACTTATTTATATTTTAAAATGTGTTATTTTCCCTCACATTAAAAAAATAAAAATATGAATTTGTGTGTTTATTTGATTTTCAAAATAATTATATTATATTTTTTTATTTTCATTTTTGACGTGGTAAAAAAGTGGCATAAATCTTGGCACATATGTCATGTAAATTTGGTGCAGAGGTGGCATAAATTTGGCACAAATGTGGTTCAACTAAATAGTTTTGCTTGTTTCACTTTTGCGCCACTAAAAACAATGCAAATTCATGAAATTTTCACCATGAAAAACATAAAAAATAGTCAATTTCCAACATAAAATGATCCAATTTATGGCACAAGTTGTACTTTGTGTAGTAGTGTGAGGATGATTGTAAATTTGATAACATATATGAATAGTTATCCAAGTTAAACTTTACTCCAATCGGCCCCAAGGAATATAGAGATGACATGCATACCTTCGATATTGGTCAACTCTACTTTAGATTGCAAGACTATGGTATACCTATTCAATCATTTTTTTCTATTGATACACCGTGATACAATCATAAATGTAAAGGGAATAAAATAGATAATTGTTGTAATATTGTTAAACCCAAAAAATGTCTCTTATTCAAACATCAATGAAAAAATATGGAT
The DNA here is from genome assembly GCA_037957365.1 of Torreya grandis. Taxonomy (NCBI): domain Eukaryota; kingdom Viridiplantae; phylum Streptophyta; class Pinopsida; order Cupressales; family Taxaceae; genus Torreya; species Torreya grandis. Next base: position 1,216,051 of record JARHVA010000513.1, on the reverse strand, counting down.
TTGGATTCAAGTATGCATGATAAATGGGATATCAAGGCCATGGTTTAGATAAACGTGAGAAAGGCATTACAAAACCTTTTATTGCAAACACTCCTCACTTTAAATAAGGTATTTGATCCAAAGAAGAACATAGAATAAAAGATATACCTTTTCAAGTGAATCGTGGATATTAGGAGCTTATAATCATAAGAGTGCTGTAAAAGACAAATCTTTGTATAAACATTTTTTCAAAATTCAACAAGAGTCATGCACATGAAGTGAATAAATTCATGAGTGTACAACTTTGGCATTCAAAATTAATTCGCCTAAGAATATCTCCTTGGATGTATTCTCTAACAATGAAGCCCTTCAACAATATTTGGGAACTAATGTGGATTTATGAACTTATTATCATATGAATGATTCCCTTTACATATATATGATCTTAAGAAATTAGTCAATAATATAGAGCAACCACAAGTGAACACTTGTGCCTTATCACAAGTAATGTAGGGGATTTAATAGATGTATTGACAGCCCACACAATTTTGATTTATATTATGATTATCATAGGGATAAGGGCCATTCAATAAATAAATGTTTTGTTTTAAAGGATAAAATTTGCGACCTCATCGATTGTGGTGATATTGAAATTGGAGATACAATAATTAAAACCCTGAGTTATGAATGTTAATCTATCCATACCCACAAGATATCTAAAACCAATAACTCAAATGGTTACCTAAGAAAAAAGTACTTCAAGATCAAATACAAACATCAATGATGTAGAAGAAATAAACATTACATAGAATGACTCCAAATGCAAGTTCGATTAAATAATACACATCATTGCATCAGAGACGCTACTTTTGGTAATGAGTTACATGGTTGATATGATACATAATACAGATTTGATCATGGATTCAAAGTTGGCTATGGAGGCACTAGAGTGGCATATTATTTTTTATCTAGTTTTTTATTACTTCAACTTATATTTTCTTGACCGACCATTTTTTTTATTTTATGGATTTTTGCAGATTTCACTTTCCCCTTAGCTTTAATTGTTTATTTTTTTATTATACCTCCTAGGAGTTTATTTTCTTGACATATTGTTCACTTGATTTTGATTTTCAATTTTTTTATTTGGTCACCATATGTCCCTAGATCCATTATTTGCCATGATCCATATTGTGTGGATGTTTAATGTCCTTACCTACATTACCATGATATATATCATGCACCTATTTGAGGGTGAAGATCCTTGCATATTCTCCTAGATTGACCGTATATACCCCACCAAGGGGTATGATTATCACATATTAGTCATGATTATACCTTGTTCACATAGAGGGAAATCCTTTGGGGCATATGTATCAATAAATGGCATATTATTAATTGTCCTTTCATTGATTATATCTTACCCACATGGGTGGAAACCATATAGTACACTTGTATCTATCAATGGCATGTTATTACTATGCTTCATTACTTATATGTTTCTCATTGGGGCCCTGATATGCCCATGTACGTATAGATTATACTTTACAACCCCTAATTTGATCACGCAAACACAAGTATTGTCTTTTGTGGCCCTTTCACGAGAATTTCTTAATGATGAATGAGTCTTCTTTTCATAGTCACTTTAGTCTATTAATCTTTATTATGACTTATATTTCTTGTTTTTACATCCTTAGCAGTTTCATGTCATCCATTTTCCAGTCATAGGGGCCCTTAGCCTGTTTGTCCCAATCACAACCTAGTTTTGTGCACACAGGACAATAGCGCAGTCATGAATAGGAGCGCAGAGGACAATTGTCCACCTCATCACTATTGTCTAACAATCATGTTTTTAACGTGTCGGGTCCTTACCTTCCTTTGGGTCTCTTCTTATGATTTTATCTCTTTTTACCTTGTCAGCGTGCGAACAAGCGTCTCATATTCAAAATAAAAATATTTCTATATAAAGAGCTTCACAAGGCATTATACATCTAGCACTTACTACTTTGGCACATAATTATATAAAATCAGTCAATAGTATAGCTCATCACTCTTCATATTTACTCAGCATCACACAGATATGCATGTTTGATCAAAAAAGGGCTCAAGCGAAAGTCATTCTTGCATACCATGTGCATTGATTATGCACGTTCCTTAAGGGATAACTACATTCAATCTAAGACCCCTACCATTGGGGGTTAATGTAGGCAGCATTTAGAACAACAAGGATTCTAGGTTGTTCGATCATAACATCCCACAACCCACATTTTCCCTTTTTGCATTTAATTTCGTTATTGTTTCATGTGTGCAGGTATTCATTAAGGGTTTGAAGAAAGGACAACCAAAAGGTGACACATAAAGATGATTGAAAGTTCTTGAGGACACATACAAGACCCAAGAAACCTCCCGCAACATCCCCAGAAGTTTCAGGGGCCCTATCCATAAAAGGGCACGAGTGTAGTGCCTTTGCCAATGGCACACCGCACTACTGTCAAATGGACTATGCTATTGACTTGAAGCAGGTGAGACTCCAGTTTCTGAACAAAAGGACTCTAGACTGTTCCTTTACCCTGTTCTAGCACTACCATCACCCAGTGATGCACATTTCACTCCAAATAAGTGGACTTTCAACTATACATCCCTACTTAGTGTAAATTGATTAAATTAATCATTTACAATATTTATCTGTATTTACCCCTTTAACAATCTCTTACTTATATTTATTAAGTTTTAAAAAGTTAAATCATTTGGTGACCCTGACTTACTTTGAATATTGCTTAACAATTCTAATTCTCTCCTAGGATTTGCCTTTTTCAGTCTTATGTAATAAATTAGAGTTTTTAAATTTTTATTTTTTTTATTTTTTCATATCTTAACTGATCCATATCAGTGCTCTATTAGGGTTTTCATTGATTCAATATAAAATAATTTTGTCTAAAACCCCTTCAAACCCTTGATCTGCATACTAGGTCCTCACACATCCAAATATTAGCCTTTAGGGTTTCAATTTCAAATTTTTCATACTTTGGATTGAATATTTAGCATATTTTCAAATATATTTATGTTGTATTATCTTCTCCCTATTGTTTGTTTATTGTTCATTTTTACATTCTCTTTTGTGGTAAGTTTAAAGTGATCTCTAGAGAACCTCTTCCCCCTCACCCAACTGATCAATTTTTAAACTTTTTGCATAATTATACAAATGAATGGACCAATTTTTCAAATTTTACACTAGCACATGATAATGAGCATGATTTCATTTATAATGATGATGATTATTATTGTTGTAATGATAGATATGGTGATTACGATAAGCATGATAATTAAAGTGATAATGAGGATAGAGTAGATGTATCTTCTCCTCTCTTTTCATCCACTTCTCGAAATCAACTTAACAACATAAGGCCAAAAGAGCCCCTTATAGATAGCACTTTGTTTGAACAAGATCCTAGATTTTCAACCACTTTTGCTACATCCTTATTCCAATTGAACCAATATAAGAATAATAAAATCAATTTACTTTTGCATGATTCAAGCAATATTATTCTTTTACATGATGTTCTTAACATAGAAGATGAAAATGCACTTTTTTCACCTTTCTCAATTCAATTCGAAAAACCATGCACATCTGATATTACACCTATTTTACGTTTGCAAACTAAAGTAGATGATATTGTGTTGTCACTTTACTTTACCTTTCAAGCTCAACATATCGATTCCATGCAAAATATAGATAATTCAAATATCTCTAACCCTTCTCCTACATGTTATAATGTGCCAAATGAAAATATGATTACTACTTATTCCACCATTGACTTCATTATTGAAAATAACAATAACATGTAAATCCCACTCATAACTAGTCAAGATACACATTGCACTCCACCTACACATTATGGTATGTTGCATAGTGGTAGAAAGTTAAAATCTTCTACTCTTTCCCTTACTGAGCATGAAAATGATAGTTTTTGTTCCCTTAACTCTACTAGTGAAATGAAACTTAAAAGTGTTGTCAATCAGAGTCGCACCTTTGTGAAGGTAGTTTCAAGCCTTCACAGTCTGTTGAACATAGAAAAAATTCTAATCTGTGGGTGGCTTAATTGGCAAATTGAATCTCTAGATTCTAAGGGCTTGCTCCCTTTAGTGTATCAATTAGGATCTCTACTCTACGCTACGCTGTCGGGAAAAAAGTAAGAAAGAAAACTGAAAGGAAATCCTATCTAATGATGGTGATACACTTGTATTTTGGTTCATCCATTCAATTTGAGCTTCTAAAAACACTGATTAGACAAGAAAAAGATTGAACTTTCAACTCCAATTGACTCATGCATCAATATTTCATGAAAAAGTTTTTATCTGATGATCAAAACTTGAAAAAAATGATGGAATAGCCCTGATTCAAGACAGTAACCAACCACTTATATCCACTGTGAACTCAGCGAAAAGACATCAAACACAAAACATGACTTGCATAATCTGATCAACTATATTGTTAGGTAAGAATCAAGACTTGACAAGGAAGAAAATTTTATCACATATGCAAATCACTGACTTAAATACACTATACTAGCACTCTAAAATCTGAAAATAGTCTTATTTATTTGAAAAAAGTTACAAAACTCAAATTTTGACAGAGTCTGGTCTTGCCAAAAGAGGGGTCTTTAAAATCGTTGAAAAATTCAACTTATATAAAAAAACATACAAAAGCCAAGAGATTGATGCTGAAAATAGAAGAGGAAATCAACTCCCACATCACCCCAAGTCCAATTTCAGCTATGCCAAGATAACCAAGCCTTCTGATAATATCTTTTCGACTTATGCCCTGCATGAGAAGCTCTTCGGCATTGAAAAGGATGGAGAGCCCATTTCATAATCATTATTTAGAATAAACATTAAATTCTTCAAAATTTATCAAACATGCATGGATCTTTGGTAATTCAATTTTCTTCATGCATGATGCTACACCAATCTTCAAACACTTAAAGTTGAGCTGGAAGTGTTTGAAAAAACTTTGATTAATAAGATAAACAAGAGTGCATGCATGCAATTCTATGTTAAGCTCTCCTTGAACATCCGTCCAACGTTAAACTATTCGAGCCCTTCATGCATTTGAGTCTCCCTTTTGGAACTGAGAGAGTCATGCTTGAAAGCAGTTGCATGTCTTTGCCAAGTGTGAATGATTTGATTATTGCATTTATTATTTGGCATGCTCTTTATTGCAGTCTCAGACTATAGTTCTTATAGATGGAAAAAAAAATATCTTTATTGTTTTTTGCATGTTCGTGTTTATCCTGGACGCATCTAATCGAGCTTGGGTCACTTTGCATGTATTCCATCGGCATTTGTAAGTATCCCTTCAGAAAAAATGGAATGGTCCTCTGTCCAGAAAAGTGTCTTTCGAAAAAGTTGAAATGGTCCTTTGTCGAAAAAGTTGTCATTCGAAAAAGTTGTTTCAGACAAAATGTCCGAAACAATTCCTTCAGAAAGATATCCTTCGGATTTTTTGTTTTCTTCAATTTTCGCGGACAATTTGTTCGAGACTTTTCTCTTCAGACTTTTTTCCTAAAAGAATTGTTTTGGACTTTTTTCTCGAAAGAATTTTTTCCGAAGGGAAATTGCCTTGCGGAATTTTTTAAAAGAACCCTTAGGAAAAAATGAAAAAGACTGTTTCGAAAGGAAAGACCCATTCGGGAACCTTGAAAAGTACCTTTTCCTTGGAAAATACCCTTCGGGAAAATGTAACGTGACATTTCAGAAAAGTTGAAAAGGCCTTCAGGGTTTTTGAAATGACCTTCAGAAAAATTGAAAGTGACATGTTCCAAAGAGAAGGTGACCCTTTAGAAAAGTTGTTTCGGTCTTTGGAACTTTTGAAATGGTCATTTTCCAAAAGAATGTGACCCTTTATGCCAAGAAGTGCCTTTCGGATTCCCTGCAAAGAACCCTTCAAAATTTGAAAATAGACCATTGGTTTTGTTAAAAGTGCTCGTTTCCTTGGAATTTAATCTCGAAGGAATTCCTTTGAGAATTTTTTCTCGAAAGACCAATTCTTTCAGAATTTTTTGAAATGGACCGTTGGACCTTTTCTGAAGATGGACCCCTTTTTTGGATCCAAAGAAGCCTCCATAATGTTTTTATCACAAAAAACCCTTTGAAAACCAAAGTGAATGCCTCAAAAACCCTGTTAATCATGGATTATTTCAAAGGCTTTTCAGGACCAATAACTGATTCACAAGACAAACTGGCATGATATGCAAAGTTTCGAATGGTAGGGATGACAATTTGACCAATGAGACAAAATTATCAACAAGAATAACAATGACTACTATAATTTTAGTGAAGAAGAAATTGAGTCTAGTCCTCTCTCTACTTCACCCATCTCTCATGTTGAAATTGATTGCTTATTAAATGTTAATTCGAGCAATAATATGTCTTCAAATATAATGTGCAAACTTATACTCGTTTCATAGTTTACATTCACATGATAATAATGTGTCTTATATTCTATTAGCATGTGATAATTTTTTACAAATTAACAAAATAAGAAATACTAATGAAACTCCTCCACCCCTCCTTAGTACAGAAGCACATATTCCTCATTCTAACCTCCATGAGGGTGATAGCCAATTTCCCTCTCACTAGGTCCAAGCTATCACCCCTCCAAAGGTTACAATGAGCCAACTCAATATCTCTAATAATGCTCCACAAAATAGTGTACCAATGGGTAAAATTAACAATAAGATTCAATGTTTAAATGAACCTCTTGTTGATGTTAACATACCTTCTCAAGAGGTAATATCCTTGATGCATGTTGTGGGTACTTTAGAACAAAAATTACATCAACTCACCTTGGAATGTAAAGCATACTACTCTTGGGTTGATTCCAATGTTATCCATAACAATCCAATTCCATGCACAATCATCAATGCAACATTACCAAAGAAGTTTCAGATATCAACATTACATAAGCTCAATGGACATGGAGATCCATACTTACATCTCAAAGACTATAGAAAGGCTATAGCACATACCACTGGCAGTTTGATTCTCCTATAGTTATTTCCCAGAAGTCTAGAGGATGAGGCATAAAATTGGTTCTATCATTCACTCCTAAGTGGCTCACTACATACATATGATGACTTAGAAGAAGTCTTTCTCATGCATTATATTTAGAATAAGGGACGTCGAGTCACATATAAAAGGTTGTCTTCACTACACTACTGTAAGTCAAAACTAGTAAACATTTCAAATCATGTATGCGATAGTGGATCTACTAGCCGATGATTTGGAGGTACAATACATCTTTGCTAAAAGCCTAATTTTTTCTCTTAAGACTAAATTGTTATGAGACATCAAGATCATTTCAACATCTGTGCCATACAACTATCAAATTAGAAAAAAAAAATGGGACTAGTTGACACCCATTCAGAGGTAAATGTTGATTTAGATCTCTCATAGTCAGAATCTTTCAATATAGTCCAATCACCTAATCCACCTATGCCTAAGGAAAAAGTGGCATAGAAACCACCAATAAAGGTACTCAACAAAGGCAAAGAGCCACTTCATAGAGCATCTCCCACAGTGAGTAGAGCACATGACACCAACAGAGGGGCCATATAGTTTTCAGATAGAGACATACCTCGTGATATCTTATTTGCATTATTAGATAGGAGGAGGATCACAATTCCTCCTAATCATCATCATCCAACACATCATTTGCACAGAATAAGAAATAAACTATATTGCAATTATAATCGAATCAATAGACATTGGGATAATAATTGTTGTGCACTCAAAGATTGTATTGACTAATATGTCGACAAATGCATTATAACATTCACATAGGGGGCATCGAGAATTCCTTCTCTGCATTCTCTTAGATCACATTCCTCTACGACTGAGTTATCCTAGGACGTTCCTTTCAAAGAGCCAACGATTACTCATCGTATGAGCCATGTGGTTTCTAGGACACCTACTTATGATAAATCTCATGCACCACATATTCAACAGAGATAGAAACCAATTCAAATAAATCAACCTACTTATAGAAGGATGGTGACAAAATAGAAAATAACTCAACCACCAGTTTCAGTACAACAACCAATTAAGATATTTGCAAGAGATAATGCACACTAGAGTACAGTTTCAATACGACGATCGATTAAGTTATTTGCTACAAAAATTTATAAACATAGCTACCACCAATGCACCAAGATGAGTACCAATTCCTGAGGCTATTTCTACACTTACCCAACATGAGCGGTATGGCTACTTGTTTACTCTTCTATTAGGATTCAAATAGTTCATGCCGCAGTCACATGATCAACGCTAACATATAATACGATACTTCCATGTCACAAATACTAACAACTAAACATTTTCAATCTAGTATCAATATCTACTCAACATCTATATGCAAATCAAATCAATTATTGTTATTGTTATCACACTAAATTGCACTCTTGAGGAGGTTGTTCAAGCCTTCCTTATTTAGGTGATAGTATGGAGACACCTTCAAGATGTGGGTGGCCTAATCAGTGAGGTGAATCTCTAGATAGGGCTAGCTCCTTTGATGCTCCACCTTGAAATTGATACTAAACCTAATGTTTTCTAAGAAAAGACAGAGAAATAATTGAAAATTAGTAAATATGAGGTGATACACCAAACTTGACACCCTCCACTTGTCTATACTGCACTAAGAACATGAACAAGGACTGAAACCTATTACACTAACTCAACATGAGTATCCCAACATCAATATTTCAATGTGAAGGTGAAAATCAAAACAATAACCAAGAAGTGATGACAAAGAGGTCTCATAGGAGACACTAATGAAGTAATCCCCACACTTAGTCAATGCACGACCATGTACCTCACTCCATATAACCTGTTACGATGACTAACATCATGCAAAAAGGTAATGAGATAGGACAAATGAAAGTGAGATATGACACTACTACTAACATTTATCAACTAACCATGAAAAATACACTAATAATAACATTGAGAAGGTTGGACATAAGCATCTATTCATCTCCATAGATAAAGTACAAGTGTTGGTATGAGCAGGGCTTCGCCATAGTCAGGTTGAGGATCCATTACAAGCCTTACAAGGCCATACATATAGAATAAATGAGAAAGGAAAAGATAAGGTGGATGTTGGAGAAACTCCATGACAAGTGTCAATCTTCCCAACTCAGTTACAAGGCCAATTGGAAGACGCCAACAACGGTTTTATCATCCTTTTCAACATGTGTTACATGGATTAATGATTCCTTCATCAAGGTGGCGTAGCAGTTCCTTTTGGCTTTTGGTGGCTCTTCACTTTCTCCTCATGAAATTGACCTCTAACGTTATGAGGAATGACAAGTTGTCTTCTTCATCACATATGTTACATCCCATTTTCCTCTGTCAGGTTTTAATCCAATGAACTATTATTCCTTTGACATACATGTCATTGTGATGCGTTGGTTGTGGTGCATGTGCTGACATTTGTGTGAAGATTTAGTTTTGATATGCAAATAAAAAAACTAGATATTTGATTTTATGGATAAATTAATAAAAATATTATTAATGCTATAGTTAATTTGTCAAAATAAATATTTATTATAATCTTAAATTGTTTAATTATATTAGATAATTATTAAATGGTGATATTCAACATATTATTTATGCTAATTAAATGAGTATAAATCCTAATTAAACATTAGGATGAACATACACTTTAAAAGACTTATCTAGAAATTGATTATTAATTAGCAATGCATAAAATATTTTGATGATTTTACTTGAAAAAGTGAAGTTGAGTTACTTTAATGTTAACTTGAGAAATCAAGGGAGGTAAATTAGAAATTTATCCGATAATTATTGGTGGGACTCCCAGTTAATCATTTGAAACAAACCCTACAGCTTTGGCTTTTAAGTGGCCTGCAAATAAGGAATAAAAGATATTAAATAAAGGGAAAGAGGAGGATTTACACACACGAGGACACACAAGAAAGGAAGCAGTTAGTTGGAAGAAGAGAGAAAGCTTTGGAGGCAGGAAGAGAAATTTTACCATCAATGAAGGAAAAGTGTACCAGGTGGGTACTATAATTATTTTAATAGTGTATTTTTGTATTGACATAATTGTAGGTTATAGTGTATATTAAAATTAGGAGAAACACTGTGGAATCCGTAAAAAACTTGAAGGAAATAGATTTTGGGTAATCCCTTTAAAAATTGAAAATTTTATCCGTAATAACCTAAATTTTATTAACCCAAATGAAAGGATCGAGGATTATAGATTCAATATATATATTCACCGTATACTTTACATTAGAGAAATTATGTGAAATCTGAGAGCAAACCCTGTAAAAACCTTTGGGTTATATTATGTTAGTCTCTCCTTAAAAACTAAAATTCTTTTCGTATTTAGTAAGTACCGGGAATAAAACTTTATTAAAAACTATTTTAAATGCTCTATTCCTAACTATTGAAAATTTCTCTTAACTCAGCGAAGGATATGTCATTCTTCATTGCCTTTCCGCAATGTTTGCTATCACTATGTTTTGGGTTTGAAAACCTCCAGAAGTATCTTTTATTTCTGTCCAACAATATTATCATTGATACCATTTTCAAATTATATACTTTTCTTTTCTTTATCTCGATTAGTAGTGTTTTCGGGAATAAAATTTTATCATCTGGGTGAAAATCAAAACGCCACCACTCATTTATTTTAATTCAGCCTAAGAGCATAACTGTTGCCATTCTTTTGTCTCAACGTTTTCAATTTTAATTGGAAAGCCTCTATACAGCGTCGAATCTGCACTTATCTCCATGTCGGGATATCACACACACACACACACACACACACACACACACACACACACACACACAGATATATATATATATATATATATATATATATATATATATATATATATATATATATATATATATATATATATATGTGTGTGTGTGTGTGTGTGTGTGTGTTGGGGTCAAGCTTCATCCCATAGGGTAAACCTTTGGCATCGGTCTCCGGTGATTTGAAATAAAATTACAAAAAAATTCTCTTTGATCCTAGAACAAGTGCAATACCTTAGCTAGCATATTTTATTGTAAGTTTGTGAAAAGACGGGAAGTGGACGATCCACATTTTGTTGTTTAAATAAATTTGTATAAATATAAAAATTGATATATGTTTAAATATATATTAATAAAGTTAGGAATTAGGTTAGAAAAATAAATAATAAAATTTATTTAATATTAAATATTATATTTATATTTATTTATTTATAATCAAAATTAGTTAACAGTTTAGTAAACTCTTAAACCATAACTTTTCTATATGATTATAAGAAGTTTCCTTATACAAAACGTATTATATTATGAAAAATGATTGAAATAAATAATAATCAATTGAGTTGTGCCATAAAAGTTTATTATCGGCATTATTTTAAACCCCGTAAGTAAATCATCTAAAGGTAGGGGAAATTATATTATTTCTTAATATTTGGAGTTTTTATTTACAATAAAAATATTATAAAGCTTATGAGAAAACTATCAAAAAATGTTTGAAAACGATTGAATGGTGGCAATACATATTTTTGTGTTAGCTTAAAATTACGAAAATAGATAATTAGTACCTTTCATTGATTTAGTTGGTTTTAGGTGAAACCAAGCTTAACCATTCTGAAAATATTTGATAAATATTTATTTCTTAAATGTACTTCTATACAAATAATTGAATTATGTTTGAATTATATGTTGTAGATAAGTTAATATAAAGTTTTGTTGTCATAATTTGTTGGCATGGGTTTGTCAATGTATGTTTATTACATCAGATATTGCATACATATGTTAATGAACTTTAAATTAGTTTACCCATTAGGTAAGCGTTTGCTTTGGATTATATCGCTGTTATGTTTATTATGGAGCCCGCATTGAAGATACTACCCAAGCAAAAAAAGGTCTCTCGATCTTGGGTAACATCACTAATAATGGAGGAGGTTAATCTGAGAAGACTCATCAAGGAAAGTAGAATGAAAATGGAGGAGGTTACTTCTAGCATATGTGCGGCTGCAGCTAACCTTGAAAAACGAGCTAATGAAGAAATAAAATCTCTGGAGGGGCCAAGTAAGAGGACCAGGCAGAGCTCGAGGAAGAAAGCCCAGCAAGAAGCTGCTACATCGACTGCAATATCCATACAGGATACAACAATGGTTGGAAATGAGACTGTGAAGATGATCTTGGAATTAGAAGACTAAGGTCTTCTTTGTTGCTATTTTTTTTGTTCTGGGCCTTTTTGCTGGATGTTATAACTGGTTCTGAAAGTTGGATCTTAGTTTTATAAACTTATTTTGAGTTTTCAGGTATCTGTAAAACCTGTGATCTTTCTTTTGGTTTTGGTCTGTGGTTTCAGGTCCCTGTAAAACCTGATTTTGATACTATTTTCAGTTAGTTTTAAGATTGTTATTCCTGGTGGGCATTATCGTTTCATCTTTCTTTCTTTGTTAAAGGGTTTCGAGGTCCCTTCAAAACCTGCTTTTACCTTAATCTAAAACATCACTAATAATGGGTATGGATAACCCAATCAAGTGATGTGTTATGAATTTGAATAATCCGAATGATCATATGTTATTTAAAAACTTTGATCAAAATAATGTTAGATTAACATTGTCAATTCATATGTGTGATTTGCATATTGTGCAATATCATAGTTGAAACATATTTTTCTTTATGATACACATTATGTAGTAGAATCTTACAGAGCATGGGTGTATTAGCATGTTGAGCAGTATTTATTGATATTTAATATTGCATGCATGATGTTAAAGTCCTTTGATACACATACCCGAACGATATGGTTATGTAAGGACTCTCAAATCAAGAACCACATCATATTTACTCCATGAATATGTAACCCATCTATATGTATATATTATATCAAAAAAGATAATATTATGATTTGAATTTACTTAGTAGTATACAAACTATTTGATACCCTTTTAGTATGCAGTTAAAATTCATAATGTGACAGTATAAGAGGACACGAGAATGATGTTTGACATCAATAGTCCTAGCTTATACATCTTTGATGTAAGTAATAGGGTTATAAAGACCATCGAGTCTTCTCTCTGTAATAAAGGAATGTATTTATACATTTTCTTTGTATGCGCTCGTATGAGAATATTATTGAGTAAACATTTTTACCTTTAGTAGTTTTCGTAGAACTACATCTAGCCTTGATTATGTGCATATAAGAGACATCGCAGATATGTATGGTAGCTCAAGGAGTGATCACAGGTATAAGAAACTAACCTTGATAGGTATTCCTTAATATGACATCTACTATAAATGCTAGTGGAAGCAAAAAGCCTTTTTGTAACACAGTATTGTTATTCAAACTTGTCAGCAAGATCAAGTTTGTAACATCTTGTAAGGATGAACACTATATGCGGTATAATTCATGAGGAAGTTAATTGTACAAGTGACTAGACATTTCTAAAATAAAATACTGCATCATGAGATGTACCTAGAGATTATGTTCTCTTCGGATTGTTAATGAAGGTATATGTGAATAGTATAATCCTGACTTGCTTTATTATTATGGTTGGGTGTAAGATTATTGTTGGTGTTGAGTCAAATACTCAAACATATGACCTATGATAGTATGGGATGTCATATAATTTTATAGTATGAAAAATACTTAGATGGTACATATTATATACGTTATATCTTGATCTATATATAAATAAAGATATATAAGTTATGGTTATTAATGTTTGGGTAGAGTGATCATGAACTATGATAGTATGAGATTTCATAAGATACTTCAGTTTAGATGTATATACTCAGGTGGTACATATTGTAGTTGTATGTTTGAACTCTCATCTAAATTGATTGTTCTGACGATTTTGTTAGTTGTTACTTGAGCAATATATTCATAGCAGTTAACAGGACAATATTTATGCATGCATATAATCTTGCAAGTATAAATGACTGATAGGTTCAACTGTTATGTACTATATGTCTTGCTTTATTTTGTATACTTAATTGTGTTTAGCATGTGATTGTCTTTGGAACTAGGAATGTGGATTTCTTCATCATTGCTTAGATCTAGGTTTATATGTGAAAGTGTTTGGGTAAGCACACAAGCCTAGATTAGCAAGATGTTATGCTAGAGTGTGACACTTCGTTGTGGGATTAGACCAGAGCTTTAGAAGCTCATCTATGTTATGAGTACTTTGTTTCTTGTTTGGCTTAGAGTACCAATCCCTTCGGTGGTGACATCTCATGGATGAGACCATCACATTGGAAAGGAGAACTACATCGAACCTTGATTTCGAGGAGTAGATATATAAGTTGTCCAAGATGTGGTGGGGCATCGGGTCTAGATTCTTAGGTTAGACTTGATTGCATAACAATCCGAATGATCGATTGAATTAGTACCAATATTTAGTATGGGATTTCAGACTGTATTAATGTCCCTAGCGTGATGGTAAACTTTTTGTATCATATATTTTAATCCATTGCTTGCAGTATTGGAATGTTGAAACTGTTACTACTTGAAGTTACTGATTTTATGACTGACTAAATTATTCTAAGCATCTATGGTTGAATGAATGTTCAATATTTTTTTTATTTTTTTTTAATTACTATTTTTTCTAAGATCAATTAGGCAGGGTGTTACATGTGGTATCAAAGCTTAGGTTTGATCTCTAGGACCCAATGAGTCTATTAACATTTTTGTATCTTTCATTTGTCAAAAAAGAAAATTTGAAAAAAAATGTCTGGTACATTGAGTGGGTACCCAAAGAGCATTCATAACCCCTTAGAGTTATTAAAGGGTGGGTTTATTGAGTGTCTCATTGGTGACGGTTTTATAAGGTTTATGGGTATGAGAGTACATATCTTAGTTCTTGAGATGTGAACAAGAGTTTTCTACCATATTTTGATCTTTTTATTAAACATCTCGAGTATGACTACATCTGTCTTGGTAACCGAATCACCTTCACCATCTGCATTTGTGTTTGATACACATGGAGTGCTTCTCATTTCATTATATATGTGTTTTCATTTTGTGTCTTGTTTACATAAAAACTATGAATGAAAATTTTCTTAGTTGATTGCATATGACTTGATTCTAAATTCATTTGTGTTAGGAGTTTGTAAATTAGCATCATTATTTTGTTTTTATTTATATTTACTTGAGAAGTATCATATTTCTTTGTTAGCTTAGAGGTGATTTGATATGCTCATTCTACTCGTACATCGTTTTAAGCTACCGAAAATGTTCATATTTTTAAGATGTTGATTTAGTGTTTTTTTAAGTGAAAACTTGTTTCTGAAATATTGTTTGGTCTCACTTCTCTTAAGTTCGTGGGATAGTGTTTCCTACTTCTTATTGAGAAAAGTTGTAGGATTGGATGGATTGGTGCATCTTTGTGGTTAATATTTTCATTCCAGTTGAGGAAGTAGGTTATGATTCTAGTCTTGCAATTTGGTAAGTAACGTAGATTGTGATGTTATCTTTTACCATTGAGGGAATGTAAGAAGTTTTGTTTTGAGACGTTATCTATCTACTTTCTACTTTTATCTTTATAGAGTTATTGTTTTATCTAAAATGTAAACTTGACCACAAGGAGTGGATAATAATGGATTTATATTAATTATTGTTGATTATAATTGGTATGTTATTATCTATCTTTGTTAGTCTAATATTATTCTCTTTTTAAAACATGTTTTGAAGAGTAGTATGTGCATTTTTTTGTCGGAAGCAAGTAAAGTATTAGATGTATAGAACATCTTGGTAAGGGTAGATATAAACTTTTAAACTTGTTTTGTGCTAAGATGTGCAAGCAAGAGACATGGTCTCACTTATAAGGTTGAAGGGCGATATAATCTTTCACCTAAGTACATTATGTTAATTGTGATATTATTTCTATAATAGGTTAAGTTGTGAAATTATGATACTAGTTATGGTTTATCTAGTAGAAATTTAATACAATCTCAGGATGATTGTATGATTTTTTAATATGTATGTTAGTACATATAAAAAATTTATAGCATATAATAATGCTTTTTATGATCTTTTAGTACAGATTTGTGTTTCTTTGAGCCTTGTGCACGTTTTATTTGGAGATCATCAAGTCAAAGACTCGAAGGAAGAGTAGTGAATTGGGAACATGAGTTCTAAGCGATATGATGGTATCCTACTTAGCCTCACATTGACTCAAATTGTTGGTATCGAGTTGGATCCAACAGACGGACTTATCGAATCTAGGATTTGATAAGCAAAATTTGTCAAATTCAGTCGTATGACCATACGCATGTATACTAGACGGTGTTTCATGTAAATGATTATTCCATGATTGTATATATTTTTATCAATTTCTATTCATCATCATACTTATCTGGAACTCTAATTGATTTAGGACAGTATTGACATGTTATACTTATCTAAGGTTATGCGAAGTCGCGATAGTATTAACATATACACATTATTCATGCTAGGTGCCCTAAATACTTTTCTTCAGTTTGAGAAATACACTCTCTAGATTGGAGAGATGTGCAAAGGTACTGAAAGGTTTTGTGAAACTCTTCCTGGTTATTTGTTTTGACTTTTGTGATGATCTCATGTGTATTTGAAAAGTCGATAAGACTTTTTTCAAGTTGTTGAACCTCAGGATGGTCATGTTAATCATTAGTATAAGTGACATTCATAAAACTTAAATTACATTATAGAAAATGTCACCGAGTAGGGTCTTGTGGGACCGACACTCCATAAATAATATTAATTAAGTGCACTAGTATAAAATTTTAAGGTAAAAATTACAGTTATTTACATGCTATGATAATAGATACTATGTTTATATGCTTATAACTATGTGATCATTCAAAATTTTCGTGTGATCGAGACGATGACCAATTTTAAGGGAGAGGATATTACATCCTATTTTTTTCTTCAAAGTAGTCAATCAACTATTATTCCTTTGACATGTGTCATTGTGATGCATTGGTTGTGGTGCATGTGCTTACATTTGTATGAAGATTTAGTCTTGATATGCAAATCAAAAAAATAGATATTTGATTTTATGTATAAATTAACAAAAAATAGTGTTAATGCTATAGTTAATTTTATCAAAATGAAGATTTATTATAATCTTAAATTGTTTAATTATATTAGACAATTATTAAATGGTGATATTCAACATATTATTTATGTTAATTAAATATGAGTATAAATCGTAATTAAACATTAGGATGAACATATACTTTTAAAAACTTATCTAGAAATTGATTATTAATTAGCAATATATGAAATATTTCGATGACTTTACTTGGAAAGTGAAGTTGAGTTACCTTAATGCTAACTTGAAAAATCAAGGGAGATAAATTAGAAATTTATATGATAATTACTGGTGGAACTCCCAGTTAATTATTTAAAACAAACCCTACAACATTGGCTTTTAAGTGGCATGCAAATAAGGAGTAAATGGTATTAAAGAAAGGAAAAGAGGAGGATTTACACACACGAGGACACAAAATTCACGAGAAAAGAAGTGAAAAGTTGGAAGAAAAGAGAAAGCTTTGGAGGTAGGAAGGGAAATTTCACCATCAACGAAGAAAAAGTGTACCAAATGAGTACTGTAATTATTTTAATAGTGTATTTTTGTATTGACCAAATTATGGGTTATAGTGTATATTAAAATTAGGGGAAACACGGTGAAATCTGTAGAAAACTTTAGGAAAATAGATTTTGGATAATCCCTTTAAAATCTGAAAATTCTATCCATAATAACTCAAATTTTATTAATCCAAATGAAAGAATCGAGGATTATAGATTCAATATATATTTTCACCATATACTTTACATTAAAGAAATTATGTGAAACCTGTAGAAACTTTTAGGTTATATTATGTTAGTCTCTCCTTAGAAACTAAAATTCTTTCTGTATTTAGCAAGTACTAGGGATAAAACTTTATTAAAAACTATTTTAAATACTCTATTCAACTGTTGAAATTTTTTCTTAACTCAGCCAAGGATATTTCCTTCTTCATTGCCTTTCTACAATGCTTGTTATCATTATGTTTTGGGTTTGAGTTTGAAAACCTTCGGAAGTAGCTTTTATTTCTGCCCAACAATATTATCATTGATACCATTTTTAAATTATATACTTTTTTTTTATCTCAGTTGGTAGTGGTTCTGGGATTAAAATTTTATCACTTTTTAACCCAGCCCAAGATCAAAACGCCATCATTCATTTATTTTAACTTAGCCTAAGAGCATAACCACCATACAGTGTTGAATCTGCCCTTACCTCTATGTCAGGGCATGGCATATATATATTATATATGTGTTGGGGTCGATCTTCACCCCGTAGGGTAAACCTTTGGCGTCGATCTCCCGTGATTTGAAATAAAACTATGAAAATTTTCTCTATGATCCTAGAATGAGTGCAATACATTGGTTGGCATATTTTATTTTAAGTTTGTAAAAAGATGGGAAGTGGGCGATCCACATTTGGTTGTTTAAATAAATTTGTATAAATATAAAAAATTGATATATGTTTAAATATATATTAATAAAATTAGGAATTAGGTTAGAAAAATAAATAATAAAATTTATTTAATATTAAATATTATATTTTGATTTATTTATTCATAATCAAAATTAGTTAACGGTTTAGTAAACTCTTAAACCATAACCTTCATGTATGATTATAAGATGTTTCTTTATACAAAATATATCTTATTATGAAAATTGGTTGAAATAAATAATAATCAATTGAGTTGTGCCACAAAAGCTGATTATCGACATTATTTTAAACCTCGTAAGTAAATTGTCTAGAAGTAGGGGAAATTATATTATTTTTTAATATTTGAAGTTTTTCTTTACAATGAAAATATTATAAAGCTTACGAGGAAACTATTAGATTTTTTTTGAAAATGATTGAATGGTGGCAATACATATTTTTGTGTTAGCTTAAAATTACGGAAATGGATAATTAGTGCATTTCATTGATTTAGTTGGTTTAGGGGAAACCAAGCTTAACCATTTTGAAAAATGTCTGATAAATATTTGTTTCTTAAATTTACTTTGTGTACAAATAATTGAATATATGCTTATTACAAAATATATATTGTAGATAAGTTAATATAGACTTTTGTTATCAAATTTGATTGGTATGGGTTTGTCAATATATGCTTATTACATCAGATATTGCATGTATATGTTAATGAACCTTAGATTAGTTTCCCTGTTTGATAAGCCTTTGTTTTGGATTATATATCTGTTATGTTTATTATGGAGCTCGCATTGATAATACCACCCAAGCAGTGAGACAGTCTCTCAACACTGGTTAACATCACCGATGATGGGTATGGATAACCCAATCAAGTGATGTGGTATGAATCTAACTAATCCGAATGATCATATGTTATTTAAAAACTTTGGTCAAAGTAATGTTAGATTAGCATTGTCAATTCATATGTGTGATTTGCATATCATGCAATATCATAGTTGAAACGTATTTTTCTTTATGATACACATTATGTAGTAGAATCTTACAGCACATGGGTGTACTAGCATGTCGAGCAATATTTATTGATATTTGATATTGCATGCATAATGTTAAAGTCCTTTGATACGCATACCCAGACAATATGGTTATGTAAGGACTCTCAAATCAAGAACTACGACATAATCCATAGATATGTAACCCATCTATATGTATATATTATACCAGAAAAGATAATATTATGATTTAGATTTACTTAGTGGTATGCAAACTATTTGATACTCTTTTGTGTGTAGTTAAAATTCATATTGTGGCAGTATAAGAGGACACAAGAATGATGTTGGACATCAATAGTCCTAGCTTATACATATTTGATGTAAGTAATGGGGTTATAAAGACCATCGAGTCTTTTCTCTGTAATAAAGGAATGTATTTATACATTTTCCTTGTATGCGCTCGTACAAGAATAGTATTGAATATTTTTTTTACTTTTAGTAGTTTTGGTAGAACTACATCTAGCCCTAATTATGTGCATGTAAGAGACATAGCAGATATGTATGGTAGATCAGGGTGTGAGCATGGGCATAAAAAACTAACCTTGATAGGTATTCCTTAGTATGACATCTACTATAAATGCTAGTAGAAGCAAAAATCTTTTTTGGAGCATAGTATTGTTATGCAAACTTGTTGACAAGGTCAAGTTTGTAACATCTTGTAAGGATGAACACTATATGTGATATATTTCATGAGGAAGTTAATTATGCAAGTGATTAGACATTTCTAAAATAACATAGTGCATCGTGAGGTGTACCTAGAGATTATGTTCTCTTCGGATTGTTAAAGGAGGTATACTCGGATAGTATAATCTTGGCTTGCTTTATTATTATGGTTAGGTGTAAGATTGTTGTTGGCGTTGAGTTGGATACTCAAACACATGACCTATGACAGTATGGCATGTCATATAATTTTAAAGTATGAAAAGTACCCAGATGGTACATATTGTATACATTATATATTGATCCATACCTAAATAAACATATATAATTTATGGTTATTAATGTTTGGGGAGAGTGATCATGAACTATGATAGTATGGGATATCATAGAATATTTCAACTTAAATGTATATACTCGGGTGGTACATACTATAGTTGTATGTTTGGATTCTCACCTAAATTTATTGTTCTAACGATTTTATTAGTTGTTACTTGAGCAATATATTCATAGCAATTAACAAGATAACATTTATGCATGCGTACAATCTTGTGAGTATAAACGAATGATAGGTTCGAATGTTAACTATTGTATGTCTCACTTTGTTTTGTATACTTAGTTGTGTCTAGCATGTGATTTTATTTGGAACTAGGAATGTAGATTCCTTCATCATTGCTTATATCTAGGTTTATATGTGAGAGTGTTTGGATAAACACACAAGTCCAAATTAGCAAGATGTTATGTTAGAGTGTGACACTTACTTGTGGGATTATATTAGAGCTTTAAAAACTCATAAATGTCATGAGTAGTTTGTTCCATGTTTGTCTTAGAGTACCAATCCCTTCGATGGTGACGTCTTGTGCAGGAGACCATCACATTGGAAAGGAAAACTACATCAGACCCTGATTCCGAGGAGCAGATATGTAGGTTGCCTAAAATTGTGGTAGGGCATCGGGTCTAGATCCTTAAGCTAGGTTAGGGTACACTTGATTGCATAGCAATCCAAGTGATTGGTTGAATTAGTACCAATATTTATTATGGGATTTTGGATTGTACTAATGTCCCTAGCATGATGGTAAACTTTTTGTATCATACATTTTACTCCATTGCTTGCAGTATTTGAATGTTGAAACTATTACTACTTGAAGTTGTTGATTTTATGACTGACTAAAGTATTCTAAGCATCTATGGTTGAATGAATGTTCAATATTTAGTTTTTTTTTAAATTACTACTTTTTCTAAGTTCAACTAGGTGGGTTGTTACAACATAATTGTCTTTGAGATGCCATTTAAACTCCTTGACACCTTGCACAAGCTTGAGAACCTTCAAGTCAGGTGCTTCAAGTTTGAGAATTGATCTTGAACTTCTATTGATACCCATACACTGCCTCTTAATGATGACCAATCTCCTTTGCAGACTATCAACACTTATATGTTTCTTTTAAAGTTATATAGATATCTTCATTATATTATAAAAGCTCTTCAGACCTATACACGGTCCTTATGAATCAATGTTCATTGTTTAGGGGACTCTCAGATATACCTTTGCATATCTATAGGAATTTCTGAAGCTTCTCATATCATGAGAGGACTTAAAATGTCTGCAACATCATTTTCATTGTATAACCAAGAGGTAATATTCATTGTGCCTCTAGTTTCTTGCTTGAAACATGTCTTATTCACAATGAGAGCTCCTGAAATAGTTTCTTAAAGTTGAGGGCCTAAAATTATGAACCAATGCCACCAATTTGGATTAGGGTAACTTTATCAACATCTTTGAAAGTCATTAGAACCCATGCAAAACCTCCTCTAAGTTCTGAGCAAAAAATAATGTCTTCTCAAGCTCTTCCCAAGGCAAAAACAATGTTTTGAGGTGGTTATTCTCTTAACAATGATTCATAAAGGACAAACCTATAATGAATTTCCAAGCTCCATGGAGTTTGAATAAATAGACCTTACTAACATTCCCCACTATAATTTGGTGCCATGCACATGCCCCTTCAACTTCCAACATGAACAAAATGACTCTTTTGACCATCTAGGCCTATATGTGAACTCAAGAGGATTATTTTTGGCAAGAGTGTCTTATCATGCTCATATTTTGGCTTGATATGGTCTCATTTATATCTTAATAATTCTTCATGATGTCTCCAGGTGGTTTCCAAAAGGCATTAGCTCTCCAAATAACTCTGCAACTTGGTTTGCCTATCAAGAGGGTTTGTAGGTAGTTTAGGCACTTTGACCCTAGAAGCCTTTTAGTGTTATCTCATCCTTCCAAAGGTTACAATCAATATGAGAATATTTTTAAATACCCCTCACACTTCTCCCAATCATTCAAATCCCATTTTCATACAAAATTACACATTCTTCTCACATCCCTAAAGGCAGACTTGTAGGTTTTCTTCTAGACCTAATACCTTGTCAAGGTCTGAGAATAACTTCCTTTTCAGTGATTTATCATCCTCATCCTTGATAATATAGACACCTACACCATCTCTCTAAGGTTTTTCACACCTCATATTCCCCTTTAGTCCTTGTATCCAACACACAAAATGCATCTTGACTTCACATTTGTGTAGGCAAGTCTATAGATCTCTTTTGGGCCTAATGTACCTCCTTTAAGGAATTTTGACCTCATGAGATGGTTTATCTTCATATCAAGGTATTTAATAAATGTTAATAATTTATTCATAGTTCTTCAGACCTTGTTAAACCCTCAAGATTCCATTTCAACACAATTTGTATTTCCCACTTCACATTCTTGCACACAAGCTTGTAAGTGTCTATCTCAAAATTGGGACCATTGTAGACCTATGATTTAACGTTACTCTTTTGCCTTGAGGAATGTCACATCACCATGAGGTCATTTATAGATTTATGAGAGGTGTTTTTATATTGGCTTGGCTTTAGATCTTCCTCAAATGATCCTGAGGTTTCCAAACACCTCAAAACAGGAAAACATACTTGTGTGTGCTTATCTAGACTTCACCTCATCTTTAATTTGCCATACAATGATACCTTTCTACATTTTATGTCCTCTAATGATATTTGATAAGATACATTGGACCCATCATGCAATTTCATCACATAATGAGATAGGTCATCTTGTTCATATCCATAACTTGAAGGAATTAAGATGGGTTTTAGGCTCTGTTATATTTTTAAAGCCTTTTTCACTGTATGTTATCCTTGAAACTTGTGAAGACTTTCATGACCCTTATAACCTTGTTTACCTATCTCCCTAACTTCTCCACAATGCAAGTAATATGTTTTTCCTCTGCCCTTCCTCTGTGTATCATCCTGTAGGTGTATATTTCCAACATAATGTCATTGTTGACCTACTTGGAGAGAGCTAGTACTAGGTTGCCAATCCTCCAAAATAAATATTGAGGTATTATAGGAATTTTATCATATTATAAACCAATCTCATCATTGGTTTCTTGAGACTAGACTTTAATGACCAAGCTTACCTTTCTAGGCTTGGCAGGTCTAATACTTCCTCAACGTACCTTAATCAAAACAACTATCATATAACTTGGGTAACTTCCTTGATTGATTCACCACTCTTACACAATGAAAATGGACCCCTCTAATAATTTTAGGTCTCAAAGAGTAAAAGCAAAACCATTAGTTTTTATTTTCTATGCACTTATTGATGACCACCTACAGGCAGCCTTATACACAATCATTTAGTTTGCATGCCTTGTTAATCTCCTTGACATTTGACCCTATTTATTCTTGTAGAAGATATGAGGAGGGTAGATGAAGCTTGATAGAGTTTATCACAAGGTTTTCATTTCAAACACAACCACTTCCATGATTTAAGAACATCATACCTTCAATAACACTGCCTGCCATCTTCAAAAAATAACAAAATACAGCATTTTTGCCATTTGACTGCTCACACATGCTAAATGATGGTGGAGTTTGATGTGGAAATATTGTGAAGACATTTTATTAAGTCACACAACTTTCCATTTGCATTATTTAACCCTCAAATTCACTCAGACAATAAAAATCATGCATGTGGGGTTTTAGAAGGGTTTAAGGATCTGCCTTGTTCTTAATGATTATTCATAAAGGAGGGGCCTTCTATCTCTAAACCAATGCTACAATTTAAAGTACAATTGGTCCCCCTCCTTTTCCTAGGAGATTTGGTTCTAACTCTCTCTCTCTCTCTCATCTATGTACCATCCTCAAACCAATTGGTCTTCTTGAGCTTGCAAGTAACCTAATGAAGGAGTTAAGAAGATTTTCTACCTATTTGGACCTGTAACACCATATTAAGCATAGATTTGGATTTAGGGAGTCTATAAGGTGCCCTAAACATGATTCACCACCTATTTCCATTGTTCCTTGGCTGGAGATGCTTTGATCATGCATGAAAACCTGCAAAAACTCCTCAAAATGTCTTCTTCATGTAATAGAGTATGATCATGTGGATGAGTGTCATGTTGGATCTTTGTGAGAGATGTTCATGGAGTTATTTATGACATGCACAATGTAGATATAACATATAAACCTCCTTCAACCTGCCTCTTCTCATGTAACACTTCACATTGAGCCATAAATGGAGTTGAATCAAAGGACAAAAAAGTTACAACTTGATATACATTGGAAATGAATGTTTTGACACATTTTGAGGCTTGTATGGATCCTATGAGATATGGCATCACCTTTCATGAGTGCCACATGGCCTCAAGTGACCATCCTTTGCATGGTGTAACTCCTCATTCTTGATGTCTTTTAAATGAAGTCACTTTAACATTGTAACAAATGAAAACATTAACTATCTCAACATTACCTTAACATTTCCAAATTTACCTTATTCTCTCCAAAACATGTTATAAGACTATAATGAAGGGGAATGATGACATTTGTAGGTGTTTTGATGTTCTTTCCTTTGTTAGAACATGTAATATACCTTGAAATGACCAAAGACACTTGATACAAAACCTCTCAACAGGGTATCAACAAAACTAAAGAAAGATTATTGACAAAGTTTTGAAATACTATGGCCTATGGTAGCCAATTTTGGCTAATATCATTAGTGACCTCTTAGGATTGTATGTTTTCTATGTATCTAGACCAATAGCCTCTTGCATCCATTGGGTTATGGGGTCACCTATCACTCAACTACACACATGATTTGGACCTTGAACCTAATTGCAAATGCCTTGAAACAAGAAGCGATAATTGATTACCTTCCCAAACACAAAAAACAAGAAATAAAAAAACAAAAATACAACGTTGTGCTAAGAAGCACTTAGGGAAAACAAACATAAGAACCTATTATATACAACTAACCTTTAAGGTTTGATCCACCTGGATCAAAAGGGAAGCTTATCGGATCTTCTTCATAGGGTGAACAAAAGTAATATACTAGCTATTATTCAAACCTTGTTCTTGTTCTTGCTCTATTAACTCTCTTATTGGCTGCCAATGTCTTTGATGGCTCATTAGGATCATGTTCTTAAAACTTGACAAACACCTCATCAATGTTCTTGCTAGGAGATATAAGCCTACAAATAACTTCAACCTCTCGAATAATATCAAATTATGGTTGCCATGAGTTATCATGAAATTGTTCCTCTCCACCTTGGGCTTACTTGGACCCACTAAGAGAGAAGGTGTGATCGTTTTCAAATTTTGTAAATTGGTCAAGAAGGTGATAACGAACTTTAAGAACATCAAACGATTCTTTATCAAGTGAAGTGGTCTCTTGGGATGATATGTTTAGAAATTTGCTCTCCTTAGCCTTAATCAAGTTGTAGTTCCCTTTCAAGAGCACATAACCTAATTCTAAGACCATAAATAAGTCTTACAGCTATTATTTACACATTGGTGACTCATTTGGGTCTTCTTTTGCTTCCATGGAGGTTGGTATGGTGATGTTCTTAGCAAGAATAGAGGAGGAGTTGAAGTCTATACTTTGATCAACCTCTTGAATATATTCTTCAACCTTTAGAACTACCTTATCAATGTTTTCACATAGAACTGAAGATCCATTATCCAATCTTGACCAAAGATTCTCTAATTATTCCCAAAATGCATCTTCATCTTGATCACTTGAGAGAGCAAACACTTCATTCTTCACTTCAAATGGTGTACTAATGACTTGAAGCATGTCTTGGTCTTCAATTTCTTAAATAAGAGCAACAAAATATTTTTGTTCATTGGAAGCCATCACAACCTCTATTGAGACTTCATCTTGCTTCTTTACTCTATCATCCAATACTACCCTACCAAGATCTTCAATCTCTTCTAGAAAAACATAGTCCATCTACTGCCAAACACTATCAAGCTCACTAGGAGTCTCTATAGCTTCATACATGAGTTCATTTTTTCTAATTTCAAGACTTGTCACCATGATCTCATGCTCATTTTTAGTTGTGGCTTTGATCCAAGCAACATTTCAGGGGACAATTTGGGTGATGGTTCTACCCCAATTGGTGGTAGAACTTTCAGGAGCCATAACTTTTGCACCATAACTCTGTTTGACTCCCCGTTTGAACCGTTGGAAAGCTAAGAATGAGGGGAACATCATGATATGTCACTGATATTTGATCAATGGGATTTGAACCTTGAAAAAAATAGAAGTGTTCCAAATTTCAATTTTAGTAGTGTAGTCTAAAAATAGTAAGTTTCTAAAAATAGTAATTCCTCAAATTCTATATTGTTGTAAATCATGGAAGTCAAACCACTTAATCTCCCTTGAGATTAGTAACCTTCCACATCCTCCTCCTACCTTAAAAACATGTATAAATGAAGATGTAACCTGAAATGGAAATTAGACATCTCTTTTCAGAGATAGGCATATGTTTGGGTCTATAAATTTGATCAATACAACATCTCTTCTCAGAGATAGCATTATTACAATTGTGTTGTTCTTGTTTCTTGAATTATCTTTCAACCAAAGCTTCTGAGTTTTTATCAGACTTGATCATGCATATCTTCTTTAAGGATGTTTTCTATTGGTTTCACCATAGCTAGCTCTTCAATCTCTTCTTTGTAACAAGAGGTGAAATCATCATATTCAACACAAAAAAGAAGCTCAAAGCAAAATTTTACCTCATCTTGATCATTTGAAACCTCTATTGTTGTAGTTGCCTAAACATCCTTATTATGGCCTTCTTATAGCTTACTTGTATTATTTGAAGTGGTATAAACTTCATCACATGTTTCAAAGACACACTGAACTTCTTCCTTCATGTTTTTACCATGCTCACTAGTTTAGACAACTTCCTCAGCTTGAATTTATTCTCTTTTATTCCAAATATGATCCAATAGTAGAATGAGGAGTGACAATGATGATCTCTTCATCATAATCACTCACCACATCTTTATCATATCCCTCTTGGGATTCTCTTGAAACTGTAACTTGGTATTGTTTCTCCAGGATTTCCACCTTATTTTCTCTTTACAAGTTCTCCTCTTCAATTGGATGCTCCTATTTTACCCTTTTTACAATAGGTTGTCTTTCACAAAAGGAGGGGATGGGAGAGCAAAAGAGATAATTAACTTGTTTAAATCTTGAGAGGGTGTCTTTCTAACTTGGAATCTGGAAGGGTTTCTTTGGGAGTTGTTGGGGAAAGGGAACATAATTTTTTACTAAGACCTTTACTACTTTTTATTTTGTTTTATTTGGGATAAGCATGGGAGATGGTTATTTCTCAAAGATTGGCATGATATAATTAGGGGTCATAGTCCAAGAAGGTCTGCATAATGTAATGGTTTGAGGTTCTTGAGGAATAATGGATGGAGATTGCATTAGCATAGGAATTTAATTATGGTATGTCGCAACTTGGGATAGATTTGGAGAAAAAGAAGGTTGACATAGAGTAGGAGAGAGCACATGAGACTGATGGTATTGAATTTATTTCCTCTTTTTAAGCACTAACCTATTTCCCATACACTAAATCAAACTTGTTATTTCTAACACATCATTGGTTTGCATTTGTTTATTCTTTCTCTCAATATCTACCCATTTGAACTTAGTCAAATGCACTAAGTCCCTCATCACCTGAATGCTTTCAATCTTAGTGGAAGGAGTATGGACAATTATACCAAGTTCATTTGCTCTATCAAGCTCTCTCATTTGCATTTCATATTCTAATAGGGTTTATTTGAGTTATGATAGGGATTAAGCAAGTGCAACATAGCTTTGACGATGTTGACTAGAGGGATATGTAGGCTACCAAGGAGGTTGAGTTTGGGTGGGAGAAGGCATATAAGACTGATGATAGCCTTGATAAGGTTGGTATTATCTTGTTTGAGGGCCACTTGGGGTGAATCCATAAATGCCATCAATTTGATTTGAAGAATATAAAATCATATAATATGCATTTTGAGGAAATGAACGATGTGAATACATACCAATTTTTTTATGTCTAGGTACTTGGGTAGCTTAAACCAGATTTAGTTCACTTGGAGTCACCATTGATTTTTTAAGTCATACCTCCAAAGGCTAGTGTATTGAAGAGCAACATCAAAAACTCTTCAATTGATGAAAATCCTTGCCCCATCGGGCATGCCAGAACTATTATGACACTAAATTTCACCTTTGAGGAGGTTGTTCAAGCATTCCTCATTTAGGTGATAGCATGGAGACACCTCTAAGTTGTGGTTGTCCTAATCAATGAGGTGAATCTCTATACATGGTTAGCTCCCTTGATGTTTCACCTTGAAATTTCTACTAAACCTATTGCTTGCTAGGAAAAGGGAGAGAAATGATTAAAAATTAGTAAATCAGAGGTGATGTACCAAACTTGACACCCTCCACTTGTCTATATTGAACTAAGAACATGAATAAGGATTGAAACCTATTACACTAACTCAACATGAGCCTCCCAACATTAGTATTTCAATGTGAAGGTGAAGATCAAAACAATAACCAAGAGGGGATGATCAAGAGGTCTCATAGGAGACACTAATGAAGCAATCCCCTCACTTAGTCAATGCAATACCATGTACCACACTCCATATGACCTATTAGGATGACTAACAACCTGCAAAAAGGTAATGATATAGGATAAATTAAAGAGAGATATGACACTACTACTAACATTCATCAACTAACTATGAATCATACATTAATTGCATCATTGAGAAGGCTAGAAATCAGCATCAATTCATCTCCATATGAAAAGTACAAGCTTTTGTATGAGCATGGATTCACCATACTCAAGTTGAGGATCCATGACAAGACTTACAAGGCCATACATATAGGATAAATGAGAGAGGAAGAGAGAAAGTGGACGTTGGACATACTCCATGACAAATGTCATCATCACAAATCATTTACAAGGCCAATTGGAAGTGGCCAACAACAATATTATCATCCTTTTCAACATGTGTTTCTTGGATTAATGATGCCTTCATCAAGGTGGCATAGCAGTTCTTTTTGTCTTCTTGTGGCTCTTCATATTCTCCTCATGAAATTTACCTCTATCTTGATGAGGAATGACAGGTTATATTCTTGATCACATAATTATCTTTGAGATGCAATTTGAACTCCTTGACACCTTTCACAAGATTAAGAACCTTCAAGTCAGGTACTTCAATTTATAGATTTGATCTTGAGTTTCTCTTGACACCAATACATTGCCTCCTAATGATGACCAATCTCCTTTGCAGACTATCAACACTTATATGCCAAATAAATATTCCCTTTCTTGCTCATTTTCTCCTTCACACGTGCCAAATAAACATTCCCATGGATGTCCATGATACTCACAAGGACCATCAAGGTGATTTCAAGTTCCATCAAATGCATTTGAACAACTTAGAAGGCAAGATGTAGTCATCGGTCTCTTAGAAGGGTTTTATGAGGATTTAAAGTACTTACTTTCTTAATGATTGTTCATAAAGTTGAGGGCATAAACTTATGAACCAATGACACCAAATTGGATTAGGATAACCCTATTAACATCTCTGAAAGTCATTAGAACACATGCAAATCCTCCTCTAAGTTCTGAGCAAAAAACATTGTCTTCTCGAGCTCTTCACAAGACAAAATTAGTGTTTTGAAATGGATATTCTCTTAACAATGATTCATAGAGGAAAAACCTATGATGAATTACCAAATGACATGGAATTTGATTAAATATAAATTACTAACATTTCCCACTTGTACTTGGCCCCATTCATTTGCTCCTTCAACTTCCAACGTGAATAAAATGACCCTTTTGACTATCCAGGCATGTATGTGAACTCAAGAGGACTATTCTTGGAAAAATTGCCTTCTCATGCTCATAATTTTGCTTGAGATGGTATATCTAATATATTAATCATTATTTATGATGTCTCCAAGTGATTTCCAATAGGTATTAGCTCTCCAAATAACTCTGCAACTTGGTTTGCCTATCATGAGGGTTTGTATGCAGTTTAAGCACTCTGACCTTAGAAGCCCTATTTTAGTGTTATCTCATCCTTAAAATGGTTCCAAAAACTGTGATAATATCTATCAGGACTTCTCACACTTCTCCATGTCATCCAAATTCTATTTTGATACAAAATTACATATTCTTCTCATATCCCTGAAGGTAGATGTGTAGATTTTCCTCTGGACCTAATACCTTGTCAAGGTCTGAGAATAGATTTATTTTGAGTGATTTATCATCATCCTTGAGAGTATAAACAGATAGACAATCTCCCTAAGGTTTCTCAAGCCCAATATGCCCCTTCAATCCTTGTATTCAACACAAAAAATGCATCTTCTCTTCACACTTATGTAGGCAAGTCTATAGGTCTCTTTTAGGCCTAATGTACTTCCTTCAAGGAATTTTGTCCTCGTTAGATGGTTTCTCTTTCATATTAAGGTATTTAATAAATGTGAATAATTTATTCATATTTCCTTAGACCTTTCTAAATTCTTGAGCTTCCATTTAAACATAATTTATATTTCCCACTTCACATCCTACCACACAAGCTTGTAAGTGTTTATCTCAAAATTAGGACCATTGTAGATCTATGATTTAAGTTTACTATTTTTCCTTTAGGGATGTCACATCACCATGAGGTCATTTAGATCTTGATGAGAGGTATTTTTATCTTGGATCATCTTTATATTTTCTTCAAATGATCCTGAGGTTTCCAAACACCTCAAAACAGGAAAACATACATGTGTGTGCTTATCTAGACTTAACCTCATCTTGAATTTGCCATACTATGAGACTTTTATGAATTTTATGTCCTATAATGATCTTTTAGAGGATACATTTGTCTCATCATTAAATTTCATCACATAATGAGATAGGGCAACTTGTTCATATCCATGACTTG
Organism: Torreya grandis; assembly: GCA_037957365.1. Classification (NCBI taxonomy): domain Eukaryota; kingdom Viridiplantae; phylum Streptophyta; class Pinopsida; order Cupressales; family Taxaceae; genus Torreya; species Torreya grandis. Next base: position 1,184,574 of record JARHVA010000513.1, on the reverse strand, counting down.
AAGGGATTAGGAAGGGTTTTAGGCTTTGTTAGAATTTTAAGCCTTTTTCACTATATGTTATCCTTGAAACTTGTGAAGACTTTCATAACCCTTATAACCTTGTGTACCTATCTCCTCACTTATCCACAATGAAAGGAATATGCTTTTCCTCTGCCCATCCTCTATGTATCATCCTATAGGTGTATATTTCCAGTATAATGTCATTGTGGACCTACTTGGAAAGAACTAGTATTGGGCTGCCAAGAATCCAAAAGATCTATTGAGGTATTATAGGTATTTTATCATATTATAAACCAATCTCATCATTTGTTTATTGAGACTAGACTTTAATGACCTGACTTACATTTCTAGGCTTGACAGGCCTAATACTTCCTCAACATACCTTAATCAAAACAACTATCAGATGACTTGGGTCACTTATTTGATTGATTCACCACTCCTACACAATGAAAATGGACCCATATAATAAGTTTATGTCTCAAATATTCAAACCAACACCATTAGTTTTCCTATTTTATGCACTTCTTGATGACCACCTACAGGCAACCTTATAAATAGTCATTTAGTCCGCATGCCTTGTTAACCTCCTTGACATTTGACCCTATTTATGTTTTTAGAATATTTGATGAGGGTATAGGAAGCTTGGTATAGTTTATCACAAGGTTTTCATTCCAAACACAACCACTTCCATGATTGAAGATCATCATACCTTCAAGAACCTTACCTGCCATCCTCAAAAAATAACAAAATATAACATTTTTACCATTTGATTTCTCACACGTGCCAAATTATGGTGGAGTGTGACATGGAAGGAGTGTGAAAACCTTTTAATAACTCACACAACTTGCCATTTTTATTCCTAAACCGTCAAATGCACTTAGACAATAAAAATCATGCCTATGGGGTTTTAGAAGGGTTTAAGGAGCTACCAATGCTCTTAATGATTGTTCATAAAGGAGGGGCCTTCTATCTCTAAACCAATGCTAAAATTTGAAAGGACATTAGGGCCCCCTCATTTTACTAAGATATTTGGTTCTAACTCTCTCTTTTGTCTATGTATCATACTCAAACCAGTTGGTCTTCTTGAGCTTGCAAGTAACTTGATGAAGGAGTTAAGAAGGTTTTCTGCCTATTTGGATATATAACACCTTATTAAGCATGGATTTGGCTTTGGGTAGGATGTAAGGTGCCCTATAAATTCTCCACCACCTAGTGTCATTGTTCCTTGCCTGGAGATGCTCTGATCATGCATGGAAACCTACAAAAACTCGTCAAAATGTCTTCTTCATGTAATAGAGTATGATCATTTGGATGAGTGTCATGTTGGATCTTTGTGAGAAAAATTAATGGAGTTCTTCCTATCATGCATAATATACAAACCTCCTTCAATCTACCTCTTCTCACGTAACACTTCACATTGAGCCATAAATGGAGTTGAATCAAAGGACAAAAAAGTTACAACTTGATATTCATTGGAAATGAATGTTTTGACACATTTGAGGTTTGTATGGATCCTATGAGATATGAAATCACCTTTAATGAGTGCCACATGGCCTCAAGTGACCCTCATTTTCATGCTTTAACTCCTCATTCTTGATGTCTTTTAAATGAAGTCACTTTAACATTGCAACAAATGAAAACATTAACTATATCAACATTACCTTAACATTTCCAAATTTACCTTAATCTCTCCAAAACATGTTATAAGACTCTAATGAAAGTTACTAATGACATTTTTAGGTGTTTTTACCTTCTTTTCTTGACTAGACCCTACAAGAGACCTTGAAATGACCAAAGACACTTGATAAGACACCTCTCTATGATAAGCCACGACCTCTATACTAAGACAAAACCTCTCTATAGGATATCAACAAAGATAAAGAAGGCTTATTGGAATTTTTTTGAAATACTCTGGCCTATGGTAGTCAATTTTGGCTAGCATCTTTGGTGACCTCATCGAATTACATGTTTGTAATGCATCTAGACCAATAGCCTCATGCATCCATTGGGATATGGGGTCACCTATCACTCAACTACATACATGATTTGGACCTTGAACTTAGTTGAAATTGCCTTGAATCAAGAAGAGATAATTTACTACCTTCCCAAACACAACAAACAATAAATAAACAAAACAATGTTGTGCTAAGAAGCACTTAGGGAAAACAAACATAATAAACTACTATATACAACTAACCTTTAAGGTTCGATTCACCTACATCAAAATGGAAGATTCTTAGACCTTATTCATAGGGTGAAGAAGAGTAATATATCAGTTGTTGTTCAGACCTTGTTCTTGTTCTATTAACTCTTGTCTTGGCTAATAATGTCTTTGATGGCTCATTAGAATCATGTTCTTAAAACTTGACAAACTCCTCATCAATGTTCTTGCTAGGATATATAGGCCTACAAAGAACTTCAAACTCTTGAATAATATCAAGGTATGGTTGCCATGAGTTATCATGAAATTATTTCTCTCTAGTTTGAGCTTCCTTGGACCCACTAAGAGAGAAGGTGCTATCTTTTTCAAATTTTGCAAACTGGTTAAGAAGGTGATAACTAGCTTTAAGAACATCTAACAAGTCTTCATCATGTGAAGTGGTCTCTTGGGATGATATGTTTAGAAATTTTCTCTCTTTAGCCTTAATCAAGTTGTAGTTCCCTTGGAAGAGCACATAACCTGATTTTAAGACCATAAAAAAGTCTTGCAGCTATTCTTCACACATTGGTGACTCATTTGGGTCTTCTTTTGCTTCCATGGAGGCTGGTATGGTGATGATCTTAGTAAGAATAGAGGAGGAGTTGAAGTTTGTACTTTGATCAACCTCTTGAGTATATCCTTCAACCTTCACAACTACCTTACCAATGTCTTCACATGGAACTGCATATCCATTATCCAGTCTTGAACAAAAATTCTCTAATTCTTCCCAAAAGGCATATTCATGTTGATCACTTTAGAGAGAAAATGCCTCATATTCACTTCAAAAGGTCTACTAATGACTTCAAGCCTGTCTTGGTATTCAAGTTCTTCAATAGGAGAAACAAACTCTTTTTTTTCATTGGAAGCCATCACAACCTCAATTGAGACTTCATCTTGATTCTTTACTCTATCATCCAATGATACCCTATAAATATATTCAATCTATTATAGAAAAACATAGTCCAACTATTGCCAAAAATTATCAAGCTCACTAGGAGTCTCTATAGCTTCAAACATGAGTTCATTTGTTCTACTTTCAAGACTTGTCGCCATGATCTCATGCTCATTTTTATTTGTGACCTGATCATGCATATCTTCTTGAAGTATGCTTTCTAGTGTTTTCACCACAACTAGCTCGACAAGCTCTTCTTTGTAATAAGAGGTGAAATCATCATATTTAAGACAAAAAGGAAGCTCAAAGCAAAAGTTTACCTCATCTTGATTATTTGAAACCTCTATTATTAGAGTTTCCTAAACATCCTTATTATGGCCTTCTTGGAGCTTACTTGTATTATATGAAGTGGTAGAAACTTCATTACATGTTGCAAAGACACGTTGAACTTTTTCCTTCATGATTTTACCATGCTCACTAGTTAAGACAACTACTTCAACTTGAATTTCTTCTCTCTTTTGTTCCAACTATGATCCAATAGTAGAATGAGGACTGATAATGATGATGTCTTCATCATAATCACTCAACACATCTTTATCATATCCCTCTTCGTATTCCCTTACAACTGTAACTTGGTATTATTTTTCCAAGACTGCCACCTTATTTTCTCTTGACAAGTTCTCCTCTTCAATTGGATGCTCCTCTTTTACCCTCTTTATAGTAGGTTCTCTTTCACAAAAGGAGGGGGTGGGAGACCAAGAGAGCTCATTATCCTATTGGAAGCTAGAGAGGGTGTCTTTCCAACTTGGAATATTGAAGGACTTCTTTGGGAGTTCTTGGGGAAAGGGAAGATAATTTTTTACTAAGACCTCTATTACTTTCTCCTTTTTGTGATTTTGGATAGGCATGGGAGAAGGTTATTTCTCAAATATTGACATGATATAATTAGGGGTCATAGTCCAAGAAGTTCTCCATGATGGAATGGTTTGAGGTTCTTGAGGAAGAATGGGTGGAGATTGTATGAGCATAGAATTTTCTTAATGGTATGTTGCAACTTCGGCTGGATTTGGAGAAAAAAAAGGCTTACTTAGAGTAGGAGAGAGCACATGAGACTGATGGTATTGAATTTATTGCCACTCTTTAATCACTAACCTATCCTCCATACACTGAATCAAACCTCTTATTTCTATGACATCATTGGTTTGCATTTGTTGACTCTTTCCCTCAATGTCTGCCCATTCAGACTTAGTCAAATGCACTAAGACCCTAATCACTTGAATGATTTCACTCTGATGGAAAGGGTATGTATAATTAGACCAAGTTCATTTTCTCTATCAAGCTCTCTCATTTTCATTTCATATTCTAGTAGTGTTTCTTTGAGTTTTGATAGGGATTGAGTAGGAGCAACATAGCTTTGACAATGTTGACTAGAGGGATAAGTAGGTTGCCAAGGAGGTTGAGTTAGGGTGGGAGGAGGAATATAATACTAATGATAACCTTGATAATATTGGTATGCTACTATTTGAGGGCCACTTGGGGTGAATCCATGAATGCCATCAGTTTGATTTGAAGAATATGAAGGCATATAATATGCATTTTGACCAAATGAATGATGAGAATACATACCAATTTTTTTATGTCTATGTACCTGGGAAGCTTAAACCATATTTAGTTCACTTGAATTTGCCATTGATGTTTTAAGTCATGCCTCCAAAGGTTGTTGTATTGAAGAGCAACATCAAAAACTCTTTAATGGATGAAAATCCTTGTCCCACCAAGCATGTCAGAACTATTATCACATTAAATTTCGCCCTTGAGGAGGTTTTTCAAGCCTTCCTCATTTAGGTGATAGCATGGAGACACCTCTAAGTGGTGGGTGTCCTAATAAGAGAGGTGAATCTCTATATATGGCTAGCTCCCTTGATGTTTCACCTTGAAATTGCTACTAAACTTATTGCTTATTGGGAAAAGGGAGAGAAATGATTGAAAATTAGTAAATGGGAGGTGATGTACCAAACTTGACACCCTTCACTTGTCTATACTAAACTAAGAACATGAACAAGGACTGAAACCTATTACACTAACTCAACATGAGTCTCTCAACATCAATATTTTAATGTGAAGGTGAAGATCAAAACAATAACCAAGAGGTGATGATCAATAGGTCTCACAAGAGACACTAATGATGTTATTCCCATACTTAGTCAATGCAAGACCATGTACCACACTCCATATTACCTACTAAGATTACTAATTACCTACAAAAATGTAATGAGATAGGAAAAATGAAAGAGATATATGACACTACTACTAACATTCATCACCTAACCATGAAGCATACATTAATTACAGCATTGAGAAGGCTAGAAATCAGCATCTATCCATCTCCATATGAAAATTACAAGTGTGTGTATGAGTGTACATTCTCCATACTCAATTTTAGGATCCATTACAAGACTTACAAGGCCATACATATAGGAGAAATGAGAGAGGAAGAGAGAAGTTGGACATTGGAGAATCTCCATGACAAGTGTCATTCTTCACAAGTCAGTTACAAGGCCAAGAGGAAGAGGCCAATAATAGTCTGATCATTTTTTTCAACATGTGTTTCCTAGAGTAATGATGCCTTCATCAAGGTGGTTCAGCATTTCCTTTTGGATTCTTGTGGCTCTTCACATTCTCTTCATGAAATTAACCTCTATCTTGATGGGGAATGACAAGTTTTCTTCTTGATCACATAACTATCTTTGAGATACCATTTTAACTCCTTGACACCTTGCACAAGCTTGAGAACCTTCAGGTCAGGTACTTTAGGTTTTAGAGTTGATCTTGAGCTTCTCTTGACACCTATACACTGCCTCCTAATGATGACCAATCTCCTTTGCAGACTATCAACACTTATATGCTTATTTCAAAGTCAATTAGATATATTCATTTTATTGTAGAATATCTTCATACCTATATACGGTCCTTATGAATCAATGTTCATGGTTTGGGGGTCCTCTCACATAGACCTTTACATATCTACAAGACTCTCTGAAGCTTCTCATATCATGAGAGGACCTTAAAATGTCTATAATATCATTTTCATTGTATAACTAAGGGGATGTATTCATTATGCCTCTATTTTCTTGCTTTGAACCTATCTTATTCATCATGAGAGCTCCTAAAATAGTATATAGGAGACTATGAAACCTCTACCCAAGCTCAAGAGACCTCCCTAACTGATCAAAAGGTTTTAATGCATCCAAAACATTGCAAACTAGTCAAAAACTACAATTTTAGGCCCTTTTCCAAGTTGCTTCAAACCACTTAGAAGGTAAGATGTAGTCATCGTGCTCTTATAAGGTAAGATGTAGTCATCGTGCTCTTAGAAGGGTTTTATGAGGGTTTAAAGTAATTACTTACTTAATGATTATTCATAAAGTTGAGGGCCTCAAATTATGAACCAATACCACCAAGTTGGAGTAGGGTAACCTTATTAACATATTTGAAAGTCATTGGAACCCATGCAAATCCTCCTCCAAGTTCTAAGCAAAAAACATTGTCTTCTCAAGCTCTTCACAAGACAAAAATAGTGTTTTGAGGTGGTTGTTCTCTTAACAATGATTCATAGAGGACAGACCTATGATGAATTACCAAATGCCATGGAGTTTGAGTAAAAAAAACCCTACTAGCATTACCCAGTTGTACTTTTCCCCATTCACTTGCTCCTTCAACTTTGTAACAACCCCTCAAGGGATTACTTAGAATAATGCATTAATTTTATTTATTTATTTACTCAATAATTAATCTTTGATTAGATTCACACGAGAATCTAATTAGTGATTTTTGGCATAATAATAAAGCATATTAGTCTAATTCAAACTAATAAGAGTTTTTATCTCTAGCATTTCATGCAACATAACATAACTGCAAGAAAATTAATCACATTAAAATCCAACCATGATTGGTACAATAATACAACTATTGTTTAAGTTTAACAAATAATACAATTACATTTACATTAGGCATTTAGCCTTGATACAATAAATACATACTATGATTTATGGAGCTCGAGTCAACTAACTCATGTATCTCTAATAATGTCAAGTGTAGTCTCCAAGTAAGTACTACAGTGGGAAGGGAGAGTATTATCTGAGCACTTTTCCACACCAACCATATACTATTGATCCCCCATACAATCTTCAATCAGGGAATGGCCCTCCCTTCATAGATGGGTAGATAGTGATGGTGCAGAAATCCAGAGAGACATGCTAGTACTCCATGTGTTTTAAGATTTCTACTACATGATATGTATCATAAAGAAAATACGTTCTAACATGATATCGCACAAACACGTAAATCAAACATATGAAATGATAATGTATATCTAACATTATTTTGGCCAAAGTTTTTGAATATTATATGATCTCAAGAATTAATCAATTTCATACACACCACTTGATTGGATTAACTTCATATGGCATTGGTGATGCTAACTAAGTCGGTGAATTCTATCTCACTGCTTGGTTACAATCATCAATGTTAGATTTGGTTAAGATATAGCTATAACCAATAGGTTCATGCAATTAATTATATAGCAAGTACAATCACATGCTAAGTATGTAAATAATTACTATGCATACATTTAATCCATCAAATACATGATTGAACCGTATTTATATTATTTATCTCATAAACAATATCTATGACAAGTAAGTTAATCTACCATATGGGTATTATGCAAGTCATTTAAGGAGGCCATTTTCCTTAAGCAAATGTGAAATACAAAATTAACATCTTTATTTGTATAAAGTTCATTTCACAACATGTTTGGCCCTCATCACAGTCCAAAGAACTATAAGTAAGTCAAATCAAGAGTCTTCCCAAAATAGTAATTTACAAACACTTTATTCACTTTTTACTAATGTAAAGGAAAGTTTCCAGCAAATAATCATATATACTTAATTTAGTACCAAGCTGAGTTTTCACAATACAAAGATCATACAGCTTACTCACTTTCACATACGCATCTCGTATATATATATATATATCAAAACATGAACTCAAATTAGAATTGCTTATATCCAATCATACAAGTATTCAATAGTTAAGACTTGACTATGATTATCATAAATCTATCTGTGAATAACAGTAATTGATATTTTTACTTTGATATCCAAATCATGTAAACAACCATACTACAACAAATCCATTCTAGATTTAAAGGAAAGTTTCCAGCAAATAATCATATATACTTAATTTAGTACCAAGCTGAGTTTTCACAATACAAAGATCATACAGCTTACTCACTTTCACATACGCATCTCGTATATATATATATATATATATATCAAAACATGAACTCAAATTAGAATTGCTTATATCCAATCATACAAGTATTCAATAGTTAAGACTTGACTATGATTATCATAAATCTATCTGTGAATAACAGTAATTGATATTTTTACTTTGATATCCAAATCATGTAAACAACCATACTACAACAAATCCATTCTAGATTTAAGCTTACATTTTGGTTACTAAGATATAGTTTATTCAAATGACAAATACCAAGAAAATAGTACACTCGGTTGAACATAGAAGATCTGAAGTTATTTATGTTCCCAATCCTTAATCATTATTTTTATAAGGAAATAACTTTGTTATAAATCAATCCTAGTAAACATAAACAACCAAAGAGTCTGCCTTAGAAATTTGACATCTAAAGCCATAAATAAAATGTACATAACCCAGTTCAAACATAAGATAAGTACTTGGCTTAACCGACCCTTTTGTTTGTCATAGAACTGAAGCAAAACACCATCTATAGTCATTGGCAAATTCAACTCAATTTTTATGAATCGATCTCCTAAAATCTGAGTTAAGTCCATATGTATCATAATCCTGAGGATTGGAACCACACACATACCCAGCCCAAGTTTATCGACCTTATCTATGCACAATCAATACTAATTATCAATAAATCTAGAGCTCAACTCGTACTTGGTTTAAATAGTTATCCGAACCCATTAAAAGGTGGAAGACAAAGTTTAAGTGTCCCAAATTACTTTCTTATACAATTTGAATTCAATAGAATTCTCTTATGTAAATCAATAGATAATAATTACTCATAACTCAACTTTAGAGAAACCACAAGTCTAAAAGTATAGTTATAATAATTTTACTCAGAGAACCTTCTTTCCATAATTTACATTCAAAACTAATGAATATATGGTGTAATGAAATTCCAGCTTAGGTATAATAATATTTGCATCATTTAACTGTTCTTAAACCCAAACCAGATAATATCATACACATATACATATATATATGTATGTATGTATACATACTTTGCAACTCAAATTTTTAACAATGGATACCCTTGAGACCCTCATAAATATAAGTCCCCAAAAAAGCAACATAAAGTACATCAAAATTTCTTACTCAAGGATATATTGAAGATCGAAGTAATTTCCAATCAAACAAGGCATTCATGGCATAACCTTATAGTCCATTTTATTTAATGAAGGAATAAATCTAAGTTGATTGGAGCATTCTGTGGATGGTCGATCCATCCATAGGACTCTCCATTAAACTCTCATAAAAAGAGAATGCACATATATACAAGAATATAAACTCATTTTAAATTAAAACATAACATGTAAGTATATTAAAATATCCAACCTAGAATAAAACTTTCTTCTTCATAGCCTTTCTTTCTCAAATCTATAGTCTACATTCTTTTCTTGTTTTCTCTTCATCCCTGTGTGTCCAAAAACAACCATGCCCTGCCTCTTATATAATCTTTTTCCTTCTACTACCACCACAACCATCTCCATGTAAATCCTTTCCATCATCAACGGTGGAACTACCAATATACCAAGTCATGCAATGAGTTAAAAGAAATCAAACTCTCCCATAACCAGTTTCAACATGCAGTCTACTCCCACAAACCCCAAAACAGCTCGAAGTATCTTATGATAGCCTTTAGCTTAGTTTAGGTTTTGAAAACCCTAAAGCCCTTAATTTTTCAATAAAAATATAATTATCATTTTCTATATCCAAAATAACCATGCACGCATTTTGACTTAAGATTAATAATCATGCCTCAATCATAACAATAGGCCATGATAACAATACCTTGAGTCCTCATTGGATTAGGCTAAACTTTTAATGAAACAACATTAGTTAATGTCATCCATAGTTTAACTTAGGATTTTAATATACCCAAATAATAAAAAGGTACATGCTAATAATTATAAATAAAATGTCCCAAACCATTTCATCTTTATAAGTGTGGCATATCCCTATGTTGTCATAAAATAGCATTTAGGCCACATCTCATAACACTAAGTTGTTAACATAATGTTTGTCAATCTGATAAACATATATAAACTAATTGTATTGTCTTCCAATACCCTATAAATGTTGTATTAAGTCCAATTAGAGGTACTGAATTTTTGAATACCTTAAAATTAGTCTATAGCCAGCTACAAGATAGCTAAAAGAATACAAATATTGACTGTTTAAGCATCAACTCATCCAAACATAGTCAACACAATAATCATAAAGAAATCATCATACAAATCTAACTGCAAGTGTATCATGATGCAATCACTCAATTATATCAACCATAAGCATATACAAAAAACATAAACACTGTATAAATATACATACACTCAAACACATATTAATTAGTTTAATTATTCTACTATGGTGTGTGTTGGGTTACTAGCAGTTCCTCTATCAACCTCTAATCATCCCATCTACCCCATCCTCTCTGATGATGCACTCCCTTCAACATGCTCTGAGAGAAGAATCAATCATGAATCCACCTCATGACAAGTAGGTAGTTAGTTTGAGTCATCATATATATATCCAAAAATTCATGATGCATTACTAACAAATATACATCCATAATTTATAGAATAAGAAAGTAAAGTTGTCACATAATTAATCCATCATGTAAACTAATCAGCATATAACTATCCCATAACCAGCATATATCATAAAGATCAAATCAAAGCAATAATAATCAAATGATAACCATAATAATCTATGAATTCAAATGTTATAATACTTAGGGTGAAATCAGGGTGTAACAAACTTCTAATGTGAACAAAATGACCCTTTTGATTATTTAGGCATGTATGTGAACTCTAGAGGAATTTTTTTGGAAAAAGTGTCTTCTCATTCTCATAATATAGCTTGAGATGGTATCTCTAAGATCTTAACCATTCTTCATGATGTCTCCAGGTGGTTTCCAAAAGGTATTAGCTCTCCAAATAACTCTGCAACTTGGTTTGTGTATCATGAGGGTTTGTATGTAGTTTAAGCACTCTGACCCTAGAATCCCTATTTTAGTGTTCTCTCATCCCTAAAAGGGTTCCAAACACTATGAAAATATTTATCAGGATCTCTCAGACTTCTCCTAGTCATCCAAATTCTATTTTAATACAAAATTACATATTCTTCTCATATCCCTGAATGTAGACATGTAGGTTTTCTTTTGGACCTAATACCTTGTCAAGTTCTGAGAACAGCTTCCTTTTTAGTGATTTATCATCCTTATTGATTAATATAAAAACCTACACCATATCCCTAAGGTTTCTCACACCTCATATTCCCCTTCAGTCCTTGTATCCAACACACAAAATGCATCTTGACTTCACATTTGTGTAGGCAAGTCTATAGATCTATTTTAGGCCTAATGTACCTCCTTCAAGGAGTTTCGTCCTCATCAGATGGTTTCTCTTCATATCAATGAATTTAATCAGTGTGAATAATTTATTCATAATTCCTCAGACCTTGATAAATCCTCTATCTTTCATTTCAATGCAATTTATATTTCCCACTTCACATTATTGCACACAAGCTTGTAAGTGTCTATCTCAAAATTGGGACCATTGCAGACCTATGATTTAAGTTTACTCTTTTGCCTTGAGGATTCTCACATCACCATGAGGTAATTTAGAGGGTAATGATATGTTTTTTTATCTTGTCTTAGGTTTAGAGTTTCCTCAAATGATCTCGATGTTTTCCAAACACCTCAAAATAGGAAAACATACCTGTGTGTGCTTATCTAGGCTTAACCTCAACTTGAATTTGCCATACAATGAGACTTTTTTGCCTTTTATGTCCTATAATTATCATTGATAAGATACATTATTCTCATCATGTAATTTCATCACATAATGAGATAGGGCATCTTGTTCATATCCATGACTTGAAGGGATTAGGAAGGTTTTAGGCTCTGTTATATTTTTTAAGCCTTTTTCACTATATGTTATCCTTGAAACTTGTGAAGACTTTCATGACCTTTATAACCTTGTGTACATGTCTCCCTCACTTATCCACAATGAAATGAATATGCTTTTCCTCTACCCATCCTATGTGTATCATCTTGTAGGTGTCTATTTACAACATAATGTCATTATGGACCTACTTGAAGAGAGCTAGTACTAGGCTACCAATCCTCCAAAAGCTCTATTGAGGTATTATTGGTCTATTATCATATGAGAAACCAATATAATCATTGTTTTCTTGAGACTATACTTTAACGACCAGACTTACCTTTCTAGGCTTGACAGGCCTAATACTTTCTCAACAGACCTTAATCAAAACACCTAGCAAATGACTTGGCTCACTTCTCTGATTTATTCACCACTCCTACACAATGACAATGGACCCCTATAATAATTTTAGGTCTCAAAGATTCAAACCAACACCATTGTTTTTCCTTTTCTACGCACTTCTTGATGACCACCTACATGCAGCCTTATACATAGTCATTTAGTCTACATACTTTGTTAATTTCCTTGACATTTAACCATGTTTATCCTTATAGAGTATCTAAGGAGGATAGAGTAAGATTGATAAGTTATTCACAAGTTTTTAATTATAAACACAACCACTTCCATGATTTAATAACATCATACCTTTAAGAACCTTGCCTGCCATCTTTAAAAAATAACAAAATACAACATTTTTGCCATTTTACTACTCACACATGCCAAATGATGGTGGAATGTGATGTGCAAGGAGTGTGAAAACATTTTAAGAACTCACAAAACTTTCCATTTTCATTATTGAACCCTAAAATTCACTCAGATAATAAAAATTATGCATGTGGGGTTTTAGAAAGGCTTAAGGAGCTGCCAATGCTCTTAATGGTTGTTCATAAAGGAGGGGCTTTGTATCTCTTAACTAGTGATCCAATTTGAAAGGAAATTAGGGTCCCATAATTTTCCTAATATATTTGGTTCTAGCTCTCTCTCTCATCTATATACCATCCTCAAAATGGTTAGTCTTCTTGAGCTTACAAGTAACTTTATGGAGTTAAGAAGGTTTTCTCCCAGTTTGGATCTGTAACACCTTATTAAGCATGGCTTTGGATTTGGGTATGATGGAAGGTTCCCTATACATGCTTCACCACCTAGTTCCATTGTTCCTTGGATGGACATGCTCTAATCATGCATGGAAACCTGTTAAAACTCCTCAAAATGTCTTCTTCATGTAATAGAGTATGATCATTTGGATGAGTGTCATGTTGGATCTTTATGAGAGATGTTCACAAAGTTCTTATTGACATGCATAATGTAGATATAATGTAAAAAACTCCTTCAGCCTACCTCTTCTCACATAACACTTCACATTGAGCCATAAATGGAGTTGAATCAAAGGACAAAAAGAGTTACAACTTGATATACATTAGAAATGAATGTTTTGACACATTTTTAGGTTTGTATGGATCCTACAAGATATGACATTAACTTTCACGAGTTCCACATGGCCTCAAGTTACCCTCCTTTCTATGGTGTAAATCCTCATTCTTGATGTCTTTAAATGAATTCACTTCAACATTATAACAAATGAAAACATTAACTATCTCAACATTACCTTAACATTTCCAAATTTACCTTAATCTCTCCAAAACATGTTATAATAATCTAATGAAGGGGACTGATGACTTTTTTAGGTGTTTTTACCCTCTTTCCTTGGCTGGACTCTGCAAGAGACCTTGAAATGACCAAAAACACTTGATAAGACACTTTTCTATGATAAGGCATTACCTCTAGACTAAGACAAAACCTTTGAACGAGTTATTAACAAAGTTAAAGAAGGTTTATTGGCAAATTTTTGAAATACTATGGCCTATGGTAGCCAATTTTGGCAACATCTTTGATGATCTCTTAGGATTGCATGCTTGTTATGCATCTAGACCAATATCCTCATGCATCCATTGGGATATGGGGTCACCTATTACTCAACTACACACATAATTTGGACCTTAATCATGATTGCAATTGCTTTGAAACAAGAAAAGATAATTGATTCCCTTCCCAACACAACAAATAATAAATAAACAAAAAAATAAGACAACGTTGTGATATGAAGCACTTAGCGAAAAAAACACATTAAAAACTACTAGATAAAACTAACTTTTAAGGTTCGATTGACCTAGATCAAAAGGGAAGCTTCTCAGATCTTCTTCATAGGGTGAACAAGAGTAATACACTAGTTTTTGTTTAGACCTTGTTCTTGTTATATTAACTCTCTTCTTGGTTTCCAATGTCTTTGATGGATCATTAAGATCATATTCTTAAAGCTTGACAAACACCTCATCCATGTTCTTGTTAGGAGATATAGGCATAAAAATAATTTCAACCTCTTGAATAATATCAATGTATGGTTTCCATGAGTTATCATGAACTTTTTCCTCTCCACCTTGAGCTTCCTTGGACCCACTAAGAGAGAATGTGATATCTTTTTCAACTTTTGTAAACTGGTCAAGAAGGTGATAACCAACTTTAAGAACATCAAACAAGTCTTCATCAAGTGAAGTGGTCTCTTGGGTTGATATTTTTATAAAGTTTCTCTCCTTAGCCTTAATCAAGTTGTAGTTCCCTTGAAAGAGCACATAACCTAGTTCTAAGACCATAAATAAGTCTTATAGCTATTCTTCATAAATAAGTCTTATAGCTATTCTCATAGCTATTCTAAATAAGTCTTGAGTATATTATTCTACCTTCACAACTACCTTATCAATGTCTTCACATGGAACTATAGATCCATTATCCAATCTTGAACAAAAATTCTCTAATTCATACCAAAAGGCATCTTCCTCTTGATCACTTGAGAGAGTAGACACCTCATTCTTCACTTCAAATGGTCTACTAATGACTTCAGGCCTATCTTGGTCTTCAAGTTCTTCAACAGGAGCAACAAACTCTTTTTGTTCATTGGAATCCATCACAACCTCAATTGAGACTTCATCTTGCTTCTTTACTCTATCATCCAATGCTACCTTGCCAAGATCTTCAATCTCTTATATAAAAGCATAGTCCAACTACTGCTAAGCATTATCAAGCTCACTAGGGGACTCTAAAGCTTCAAACATGAGATCATTTGTTCTACTTTTAAGACTTGTCACCATGATATCATGTTCATTTTCAGTTATGACCTAATCATGCATATCTTCTTGAAGGATGATTTCTATTGGTTTCACCACAGCTAGCTTATCAAGCTCTTCTTTGTAAAAAGAGGTGAAATCATCATATTCAACACAAAAAGGAAGCTCAAAGCAAAATTTTACCTCATCTTGATCATTTGAAACCTCTATTGTTGTAGCTACCTAAACATCCTTATTATGGATTTATTTGAGCTTACTTTTATTACTTGAAGTGGTAGAAACTTCATCACATGTTGTAAAGACACACTAAACTTATTCCTTCATGCTTTTACCATGCTCACAAGCTAAGACAACTACCTCAGCTTGAATTTCTTCTCTCTTTTGTTCCAAATATGATCCAATAGTAGAATGAGGATTGACTATGATTATCTCTTCATCATAATCACTCACCACATCTTTATCGTATCCCTCTTGGGAATCTCTTGCAACTGCAACTTTGTTTTTTTTCATTAGGACTATCACCTTATTTTATCTTGATAAGTTATCCTCTTTGATTGGATGCTCCTCTTTTACCCTCTTTACAATAGGTTCTCTTTCACAAAAGGAGAGGGTGGAGAGCAAGATATCTCATTGTCTTATTCAAAGCTTGAGAGGGTGTCTTTCCAACTTGGAATATTGAAGGGATTCTTTGGGAGTTCTTAGGGAAAGGGAAGATAATTATTTTACTAAGACCTCTACTACTTTCTCCTTTTTCTGATTTTGGATAGGCATGGGAGAAGGTTATTTCTCAAATATTGACATGATATAATCAGGGCTCATAGTCCAAGAAGTTCTCCATAATGGAATGGTTTGAGGTTCTTGAGGAAGAATGGGTGGAGATTGCATGAGCATAGAATTTTCTTAATGGTATGTTGCAACTTCGGCTAGAATTGGAGAAAAAAAGGTTTATTTAGAGTAGGAGAGAGCACATGAGACTAATGGTATTGAATTTATTGCCTCTCTTTAATCACTAACCTATTCTCCATACACTGAATCAAACCTCTTGTGTCTATGACATTATTAATTTGCATTTATTGATTCTTTCTCTCAATGTCTGCCCATTCAGACTTAGTCAAATGCACTAAGTCCCTCATCACTTGATTGATTTCACTCTAAGTGGAAGGGGTATGGATAATTAGACCAAGTTTAGTTTCTCTATCAAGCTCTCTCATTTTCATTTCATACTCAAATAGGGCTTCTTTGAGTTTTGATAGGGATTGAGCAGGAGCAATATAACTTTGACAATGCTGACTAGAGGGATAAGTAGGCTGCCAAGGAGGTTGAGTTAGGGTGGCAATAACCTTGATAATATTGATATGCTACTATTTTAGGTCCACTTGGGGTGAATCCATGAATGCCATCAGTTTGATTTGAAGAATATGAAGGCATATAATATGCATTTTGACCAAATAAATGATGAGAATACATACTATTTTTTTATGTCTAGGTATCTGGATATCTTAAACCAAATTTAGTTCACTTAGATTCACAATTTATGTTTGAAT
Source organism: Torreya grandis (assembly GCA_037957365.1). Taxonomy (NCBI): domain Eukaryota; kingdom Viridiplantae; phylum Streptophyta; class Pinopsida; order Cupressales; family Taxaceae; genus Torreya; species Torreya grandis. Next base: position 1,167,541 of record JARHVA010000513.1, on the reverse strand, counting down.
TCATGCCTCTAAAGGATGGTTTATTGAATATCAACATCAAAAACTCTTTAATGTATGAAAATCCTTGTCCCATCGAGCGTGCCAGAACTATTATCACATTAAATTACATCATTGAGGAGGCTGTTAAAGCCTTCCTCATTTAGGTGATAGCATTGAGACCCTCTAATTTATGGGTGGCCTAATCAAATAGGTGAATATCTATATATAACTATATCTCTTGATGTTTCATCTTGAAATTGCTACTAAACCTATTACTTGCTAGGAAAAGGGAGAGAAATGACCAAAAATTAGTAAATGGGAGGTGATGCACCAAACTTGACACCCTCCACTTGTCTATACTAGACTAAGAACATGAATAATGACTAAAACCTATTACACTAACTCAACATGAGTCTCTCAACATTAGTATTTCAATGTGAAGGTGAATATCAAAACAATAACCAAGAGGGGATGATCAAAAGGTCTCATAAGAGACACTAATGAAGTAATCCCCACACTTAGTCAATGCAAGATCATGTACCACACTCCATATGACCTGTTAAGATAAATAACAACCTATAAAAATGTAATGAGATAGGATAAATTAAAGAGAGATATGACACTACTACTAACATTCATCAACTAACCATGAAGCATATACCAATTGCAGCATTGATAAGGCTAGAAATCAGCATCTATTCATCTCCATATGAAAATCACAAGTGTTTGTATTAGCATGGATTTGACATACTCAAGTTGAGGATCCTTTATAATACTTACAAGGCCATACATATAAGAGAAATGAGAGGACAAGAGAAGGTAGACGTTGGAGAAACTCCATGACAAGTGTCATTCTTCACAAGTCAAATAAGTGGAAGGGCCTAACAATAGTATTATCATCCTTTTCAACATGTGTTTCTTGGAGTAATGATTCCTTCATCAACATGGCATAGAATATCCTTTTGGCTTCTTGTGGTTCTTCACATTCTCCTCATGAAACTGACCTCTATCTTGATGAGGAATGACAAGTTGTCTTCTTGATCACATAATTATATTTTAGATGCCATTTGATCTCCTTGACACCTTGCACAAGATTGAGAACCTTCAATTCAGGTACTTGAGGTTTTAGAGTTGATCTTGAGCTTCTCTTGACACCTATACACTTCCTCCTAATGATGACCAATCTCCTTTGTAGACTATCAACACTTATATGCTTATTTCAAAATCAATTAGATATGTTCATTTTTTTGTTTAATCTCTTCAAACCTATCTATGATCCTTATGAATCAATTTTCATGGTTTTTGGGTCCTCTCACATATACCTTTGCATATCTATAGGACTAGCAGAATATTCTCATATCATGAGAGGACCTTATAATGTCTACAACATCATTTTCATTGTATCGCTAAGGGGTAGTATTCATTATGCCTCTAGTTTCTTTCTATAAACCTATCTTATTCATAATGAGAGCTCCTAAAATAGTCTATAGGAGACAATGAAACCTCTACCCAAGCTCAAGATACCTCCCTAACTGATCAAAAGGTTCTAATGCATCGAAAACCATGCAAACTTATCAAAAACTATAATTTTAGGCCTTTTTCTGCTCACTTTCTCCACATGTGCCAGATGATTTCTCCCATATATTCCCTTGAGACTCACAAGGACCATCAAGGTGCTTTCAAGTTCCATTAGATGCATTTGAACCACTTAGAAGCTAAGATGTAGTCATCGGGCTCTTAGAAGGGTTTTATGAGGGTTTAAAGTACTTACTTTCTTAATGGATATTCATAAAGTTGAGGGCCTCAACTTATGAACCAATGCCACCAAATTGGATTAGGGGGACCCTATTAACATCTTTAAAAGTCATTGGAACCCATGCAAATCCTCCTCCAAGTTCTACGCAAAAAATAATGTCTTATCAAGCTCTCCACAAAACAAAAATTGTGTTTTAAGGTGCTTATTCTCTTAACAATGATTCATAGAGTACAGACCTCTGATGAATTTCCAAATGCCATGGAGTTTGAATAAATATACCTTACTAACATTACCCACTGTAATTGGCCCCATTCAACGTTGTAACAACCCGTCAAGGGTTTACTTAGAATAATGTAGTAAAAAAAAATTAATTTACCCAACAATTAATCTCTCATTATATTCACACGAGAATCTAATTAGTGGTTTTTTACATACCAATAAAGCATATTAGTCTAATGCAAACTAATAACAATTTGAATCACTAGCATTTTATGCAACATAACATAATTGTAAGGAAATTAATCACATTAAAATCTAGCCATGACTGGTACAATAATACAGTAACTATTGTTAAAGTTAAACAAATAATGCAATTACATTCCATTAGGCATTTGCCTTGATACTATAAATATATACTATGATCCATGGAGATCAGGTCAACTAACTCATTTATCTCTGATAATTTTAAGTGTGGTCTTTAAGTAAGTACTGCAGTGGGGAGGAAGAGCATCATCCAAGCACTTTTCCACACCAATCATGGAGCATGGATCCCCTACATAATTCCCTATGAGGGAATGGCCCTCCCTTCATATATGAGTAGATATTGATGGTGCGTAAATCCAAAGATATATGTTAGTACTTCGTGTGTTGTAATATTTCTACTACATGATGTATATCATAAAGAAAATGTGTTCTAATATGATATCGCATAAACACGTAAATCAAACATATGAAATGACAATATATATCTAATATTACTTTGGCCAAAGTTTTTGAATAACATATGATCTCAAATATTAGTCAATTTCATACACACCACTTGATCGGATTACCTTCATCTAGCATTGGTGAAGCTAACTAAGTCGGTGAAGTCTGTCTCACTACTTAGTTAGAATCATCAATGCTAGATTTGATTAATATATAGCTATAACCAATAGGTTCATGTAATTAATTCTACTAGCATGTACAATCACATGCTAATTACAAAAATAATTATTATGCATACATTTAGTCTGTCAAATGCATGATTGAACATTATTTATATTATTTATCTGATAAACAGTATTTACGACAAGCAAATTAATCTACCATATGGTAATTATTCAAGTCATTTAATGGGTCCATTTTCGTCAAGAAAATGTGAAACACAAAATTAACATCTTTATTTCATAAAGTTCATTTCACAACATGTTTGGCCCTCATCACAGTCCAAAGAACTATAAGTAAGTCAAAACAAGAATCTACCCAAAATAGTAATTTATAAATACTTTGTTCAATTTTTACTAATGTAAAGGAATGTTTACAGTAGATAATCATATACACTCAATTTACTACCAAGTTGAGTTTCCACATTACAAAGATCATACAGCTTACTCACTTTCACATACCCTTCTCGTATATGTGTGTGTGTGTGTGTGTATAATAATCTATATTCACGAATGTATAAATATATATATATATATATAATTATATATATGGACCTCATATATATATATATATATATATATATGGACTCAATATGGCATTGCTTACATCTAATCATACAATTATTCAACAGTTAAGACTTGAGTATGATTATCATAAATTTATCTATGAATAATATAATTGATATTTTTACTTTGTTATCCAAATCATCTAAAAAACCATACTACAACAAACTCATTTTAAATTTAATCTTGCATTCTGGTTACTAAGATATAGTTTATTCAAATGACAAATGCCAAGAAAACAATACACTTGGCTGAACATAGAAGATCTGAAGTTATTTATGTCTCCAATCCTTAATCATTATTTTTATAAGGAAATAACTTTGTTGTAAATCAAGCCTAGTAAACATAAATAACCTAGAGAGTCTACCTTATAAATATGACTCCTAAATCCATATATAAAATGTACATGATCCAGTTCAAACATAAGATAAGTATTTGGCTTAACCAGCGTTTTTGTTTGTCATAGAATTGAAGCAAAACACCATCTACAGTCGTTGGAAAATCCACCTCAATTTGTATGAATCTATCTCCTAAAATATGGGTTAAGTCCATATGTATCATAATTCTGAGGATTGGAACCACACACATACCTAGTCCAAGTTTATCGACCTTATCTATGCACAATCAATACGAATTATCAATAAATCTAGAGCTCACCTCGTACTTGGTTTAAATAGTTAACCAAACCCATTAGAAGGTAGAGGATAAAGTTTAAGTGTCTCAAATTACTTTCTTATACAATTAGAATTTGACAAAATTCTCTTATGTAAATCAGTAAACAATAATTATTCGTAACTCAGCTTTAGAGAAAGCACAAGTCTTAAAGTAGAGCTATAATAAGTTTACTCTAAGAACCTTCTTTCTGGAGTTTACATTCAAAACTAATTAATATATGGTGTAATGAAATTCCAACTTAGGTATAATAATATTTGCATCATTTAGTTGTTCTTAAACCCAAACCAGATAATATACATACATATATGTATGTATGTATGTATGTATGTATGTATGAATGTGTGTGTGTGTATGTATATTTACTTTGTAACTTATATTTCTAACAATGGCTATGCTAAACTATATACCCTAGCATAAGTTTAATGGTCAAACCAAGACCCTATTAAAGATAAGTCCCCAAACAAGCAATGCAAAGTACAACAAAATTTCCTACTCAGGGCTATATTGAAGGTTGAAGTAATTTCTAGTCAAATAAGGCATTCATTTCATAACCTTACAGTCCATTTTCTTTAACTAAGTAATAAACCTGTGTTGATTGGAGAATTTTATGGATGGCTAAGCCATCCATAGGGCTACCCATTTGACTCTCATAAAAAGAGAATGCACTTATATACTAGAGGATAAACTCATTTCAAATTAAAACATAACATGTAGTTATATTTCTTTTTTTCTCTTTACCCCCGTGTGTCCAAAAATGACCATGCACTACCTCTTATAAAATTTATTTCCTTCTACTACCACCAAAACTATCTCCATGCAAATATTTTCCATCATCAACAGCAAAACTACCAATAAACCAAGTCATGCAATGAGTTCAAAGAAATCAAACTCTCCCATAACCAGTTTTCAACATGTAGTCTACTCCCAACAACCCCAAAATAGCTCGAAATATCTAATGATAGCCTTTAGCTTATTTTAGGTTTTGAAAACCCTAAAGCCCATAATTTATTAATAAAAATATAATAATCATTTTCCATATCGAAAATAACCATGCACACATTTTGACTTAAGATTAACAATCATGCCTCAATCATAACAATAATCCATGATAACAATACCTTGAGTCTTCTTTAGATTAGGCTAAACTTTTAATGAAATAACATTAGTTAAGGTCATCCATAGTATAACTTAAGATTTTAATATACCCAAACAATAAAAAGGTACATGATAATAATTATAAAGAGAATGTCACAAACCATTTCATCTTTATAAGTGTAGCATATCCCTATGTTGTCATAAAAATAAAATTTAGGCCACATCTCGTACCACTAAGTTGTTACCATAATGTTTGTCAATATGATAAACATATATAAACTAATCATATTGTCTTCTAATACCATAACAATATTGTATCAAGTTCAACTAGAGGTACTGGGTTTTGAAGACCTTACCATTAGTCTATATCCAGATGCAAGATAGCTAAAAGAATACAAACATTGACTGGTTAAGCATCAACTCATCCAAACATAATCAACATAACAATCGTAAAGAAATCATCATAAAAATATAACTTCAAGATGTATCATGATGTAATCACTCAATTAGATCAACCACAATCATATACGGAAAACACAAACATTGTATAAATGCACATACACTCAAACACATTTTAACTAGTTTAACTATTCTACTATGGTGTGTGTTGGGTTACTAGCAGTTCCTCAATCATCCCATCTACTCCATCCTCTCTGATGATTATGTCCTTTCGACATGCTCTGAGTGAAGAATTAATCCTGCATCCACCTCATGACAAGTAGGTAGTTAGTCTGAGTTATCACATATATATCTAAAAACTAATGATGCATTATTAACAAATATGCATCCATAATGTATATAATAAGAAAGTACCATTGACACATAATTAATCCATTGTGTAAACTAATTAGCATATAATTATCTCATAAGCATCATATGTCATAAATATTAAATCAAAGCAATAATAATCAAATGATAACCATAATAATCCATGTATTCAAATGTTATAATACTTATGGTAAAATTGGGATGTGACAAACTTCAAACGTGAACAAAATGACCCTTTTGACTATCCAAGCATGTATGTGAACTCAAGAGGACTATTTTTGGAAAAAATGTCTTCTCATACTCATAATCTATCTTGATATGATCTCTCTAAGATCTTAGGCATTATTCATGATGTCTCTAGGTAGTTTCCAAAAGGTATTAGCTCTCCAAATAACTCTGCAACTTGGTTTGCCTACCATGAGGGTTTATATGCAGTTTAGGCACTTTGACCCTAAAATACCTATTTTAGTGTTCTCTCATCCTTAAAAGGGTTCCAAAATTTTGATAATATTTATTAGGACCTCTCATACTTCTCCTAGTCATCAAAATTTTATATTCATACAAAATTACGTATTCTTCTCATATCCCTGAAGGCAAACTTGAAGGTTTTCCTCTGGACCTAATACCTTGTCAAGGTCTAAGAATAGCTTCCTTTTGAGTGATTTAAAATCCTACTTGAGATTATAAACACATACACCATATCCCTAAGGTTTCTCACACCTCATGTGCCCCTTCAGTCCTTGTATCCAACACACAAAATGCATCATGCCTTCACATTTGTGTAGGCAAGTCTATAGATATCTTTTAGGCCTAATGTACCTCGTTAAAGGAATTTTGTCCTCATGAGATGGTTTATTTTCATATAAAGGTATTTAATTAGTGTGAATACTTTATTCATATTTCCTTAGACATTTTTAAGCCCTCAAGCTTCCATTTCAACACAATTTATATTTCCCACTTCACATTCTTGCACACAGACTTGTAATTGTCTATTCAGAATTGGGACCATTACAACCCTGTGATTTAAGTTTACTCTTTTTCCTTGAGGATTCTCACATCACCATGAGGTCATTTATAGGTTTATGAGAGGTGTTTTTATCTTGGCTTGGGTTTAGAGTTTCTTCAAATGATCATGAGGTTTCTAAACACCTAAAAATAGGAAAACATATCTATGTGTGTTTATATAGACTTAACCTCATCTTGAATTTTCCATACAATGAGAATTTTATGCATTTTATGTCCTCTAATGATCTTTGAGAAGATTCATTTGTCTCATCATGCAATTTCATCATATAATGAGATATGGCAGCTTGTTCATATCCATGACTTGAAGGGATTAGGAAGGGTTTTAGGCTCTGTTAGATTTTTTAAGCCTTTTTCACTGTATATTATCCTTAAAACTTGTGAAGACTTTTTTGACCCTTATAACCTTATGTACCTATCTCCCTCACTTCTCCATAATACAATGAATATGCTTTGCCTCTACCCATCCTCTATGTATCATCCTGTAGGTGTATATTTGCAGCATAATGTCATTATGGACCTACTCAGAGAGAGATAGTACTAAGCTACCAAGCCTCCAAAAGATTTATTGAGGTATTAAAGTTATTTTATCATATGATAAACCAATCTCATCATTGTTTTCCTGAGACTAGACTTACCTTTCTAGGCTTGACAGGCCTAATACTTCCTCAACAAACTTTAATCAAAATGACTATCAGATGACTTGGGTCACTTCTTTGATTGTTACACCACTCCTACACAATGAAAATTGACACCTATAATAAGTTTATGTCTCAAAGATTCAAACCAACACCATAAATTTTCCTTTTATATGCACTTCTTGATGACCACCTATAGGTAGCCTTATGCACAGTCATTTAGTCTGCATGCCTTGTTAATCTCCTTGACATTTGACCCTATTTATGCTTGTAGAATATTTGTTGATGGTAAAGGAAGATTGATAGATTTTATCACAAGGTTTTCATTCCAAACACAACCACTTCCACGATTGAAGAACATCATACCTTCAAGAACTCTACTTGCCATCTTTAAAAAATAACAAAATATAACATTTTTGCCATTTGACTGCTCACATGTGACAAATAATGGTAGACTGTGATGTGGAAGGAGTGTGAATACATTTTAATAACTCACACAACTTTTCATTTGCATTCTTGAACCCTCAAATGCATTCAGACAATAAAAATTATGCTTATGGGGTTTTAGAAAGGTTTAAGGAGCTACCAATGCTCTTAATGATTGTTCATAAAGGAGGGGCCTTCTATATCTAAACCAATGCTACAATTTTAAAGGAAATTAAGGCCCCCTCCTTTGCCTAATATATTTGGTTCTAACTCTCTCTCTCTTGTTTGTGTACCATCCTCAAAGAAGGTTTTCTACCTATTTGGATTTGTAACACCTTCTTAAGAATGTATTTGGATTTAAGGAAGATGGAAGGTGACCTAGACATGCTTCACCACCTAGTGTCATTGCTCTTTGGTTGGAGATACTTTGATCATGCATGGTCACCTACAAAAACTCCTCAAAATCTCTTCTTCATGTAATAGAGTTTGATCATTTGGATGAGTGTCATGTTGGATCTTTATGAGAGATGTTCATGGAGTTCTTCCTAACATGCATAATGTAGATATAATGTACAAACCTCCTTCAACCTGCCTCTTCTCATGTAACACTTCACATTGAGCCATAAATGGAGTTGAATCAAAAGACAAAAATAGTTACAACTTGATATACATTGTAAATGAATGTTTTGACACATTTTGAGGTTTGTATGGATCCTATGAGATATGGCATCACCTTTCATGAGTTCCAAATGGCCTCAAGTGACCCTCCTTTTCATGGTGTAATTCCTAATTCTTGATGTCTTTTAAATGAAGTCACTTCAACATTGAAAAAATGAAAACATTAACTATCTCAACATTACCTTAGCATTTCCAAATTTACCTTAATCTCTCCAAAACATGTTATAAGACTCTAATGAAGGGGACTGGTGACATTTTTAGGTGTTTTGACCTTCTTTCCTTGGCTAGACCCTGTAAAAGACCTTGAAATGACCAAAGACACTTGATAAGACACCTCTCTATGATAAGGCATGACGTCTAGACTAAGTCAAAACCTCTGAATGATCTATTAACAAAGTTAAAGAAGGCTTATTGGGCAAAGTTTTGAAATATTATGGCCTATGGTAGCTAATTTTTACTAACATATTTGGTGACCTCCTAGGATTGTATGCATGCTATGCATCTAAACCAGTAGCCTCGTGCATCCATTGGACTATGGGATCACCTATCACTCAACTACACACATGATTTAGACCTTGATATTGATTGCAATTGGTTTGAAACAAGAAGAGATAATTGATTTCCTTCCCTAACACAACAAACAAGAAATAAACAAAACAACAAGACAATGTTGTGCTAAGAAGCACTTAGGGAAAACAATCACAAGAAACGACTATATGCAACTAACCTTCAAGGTTAGATCCACCTAGATCAAAAGGAAATTTTATCAGATCTCCTTCATAGTGTGAACAAGAGTAATATACTAGTTGTTATTCAAACCTTGTTCTTTCTCTATTAACTCTCTTCTTGGCTACCAATGTCTTTGATGGCTCATTAGGATCATGTTCTTAAAGCTTGACAAACACCTCATCAATGTTCTTTATAATATATATAGGCCTAAAAATAACTTCAACCTCTTGAATAATATCAAGGTATGGTTGCCATGAGTTATCATGAACTTGTTCCTCTCCACCTTGAGCTTCCTTGGACCCACTAATAGAGAAGGTGATATCTATTTCAACTATGGTAAACTGGTCAAGAAGGTGATAACTAGCTTTGAGAATATCAATAAGTCTTCATCAAGTGAAGTGGCCTCTTGGGATGATATGTTTATAAAGTTGTTCTCCTTATCCTTAATCAAGTTGTAGTTCCCTTGCAAGAGTACATAACCTGGTTTTAAGACCATAAATAAGTCTTACAGCTATTCTTCACACATTGGTGACTCATTTGGGTCTTCTTTTGCTTCCATGGAGGCTAGTATTTGATGTTCTTAGTAAGAATAGAGGAGGAGTTGAAGTTTGTACTTTTATCAACCTCTTGAGTATATTATTCAACTTTCACAACTACCTTATCAATGTCTTCACATGGAACTACAAATCCATTATCCAAGATTGAAAAAAAATATATAATTCTTCCCAAAAGGCATCTTCCTCTTGATCACTTGAGAGAGCAAACACTTCATTATTCACTTCAAATGGTTTATTAATGACTTCAGGCCTGTCTTGGTCTTCAATTTATTCAACAGGAGAAGTAAACTCTTTTTCTTCATTGGAAGCCATCACAACCTTAATTGAGACTTCATCTTGTTTCTTTATTCTATGATCCAATACTACCCTACCAATATCTTAAATCTCTTCTAGAAAAACAAAGTCCAACTACTTCCAAGCATTATCAAGCTCACTAGGAGTCTCTATAGCTTCAAACATAAGTTCATTTTTTCTAATTTTAAGACTTGTCACCATGATCTCATGTTCATTTTTAGTTGTGACCATATCATTCATATCTTATTGAAGGATGCTTTCTAGTGGTTTCACCATAGATAGCTCATCAAGCTCCTCTTTGTAACAAGAGGTGAAATCATCATATTCAACATAAAAAGGAATCTCAAAGCAAAAGTTTACCTCATCTTGATCATTTGAAACCTCTATTGTTGTAGTTGCCTGAACATCCTTATTATGTCCTTCTTAGATCTTACTTGTATCACTTGAAGTCGTATAAAATTCATCACATGTTGCAAAGACACATTAAACTTATTCCTTCACGCTTTTATTATACTCACTAGTTAAGACAACTGACTCATCTTGAATTTCTTCTTCTTTTGTTCCAAATATGCTCCAATAGTAGAATGAGGACTAGAAATGATGATCTCTTCATCATAATCACTCACCACATCTTTATCTTAGCCCTCTTGGGATTCTCTTGCAACTGCAACTTGGTTTTATTTTTCCAAGACTACCACCTTGTTTTATCTTAACAAGTTCTCCTCTTCAATTGGATGTTCCTCGTTTACCCTCTTTACAATAGGTTACCTTTCATAAAAGGAGGGGGTGGGAAATAAAGAGAGCTCATTAGATTTTTTGAATCTTGAGAGGGTGTCTTTCCAACTTGGAATCTTGAAGGGCTTCTTTGGGAGTTTTTGGGGAAAGGGAAGATAATTTTTCACTAAGACCTCTATTACTTTCTCCTTTTTTGATTTTGGATAGGCATGGGAGAAAATTATTTATCAAAGATTAACATGATATAATTAGGGGTCATAGTTCAAAAATTTCTTCATGAGGGAATGGTTTGATGTTCTTGAGGAATAATGGGTGGAGATTGCATGAGCATAGAATTTTCTTAATGGTATGTTGCAACTTGGGCTAGATTTGGAGAAAAAGAAGGCTAACTTAGAGTATGAGAGAGCACATAAAACTAATGGTATTGAATTTTTTGTCTCTCTTTAATCACTAACCTATTATTCATACACTAAATCAAACCTCTTATTTCTATCACATCATTGGTTTGCATTTGTTGATTCTTTCTCTCAATATTTTCTCATTCAGACTTAGTCAAATGCACTAAGTCCCTCATCCCCTGAATGCTTTCACTCTGAGTGTAAGGGTTATGGATAATTAGACCAATTTAATTTTATCTATCAAACTCTCTCATTTTCATTTCATATTCTAATAGGGTTTATTTGAGTTATGATAGGGATTGAGCAAGAGAAACATAGCTTTAAAAATGTTAACTAAAGGGATAAGTAGGTTGCCAAGGAGGCTGAGTTAGGGTGGGGGGAGGCATATAAAACTAATGATAACCTTGATAAGGTTGGTATGATACTATTTTAGGTCCACTTGGGGTGAAGCATGAATGCCATCAGTTTGATTTGAAGAATATGAAGGCGTATAATATGCATTTTGACCAAATAAATGATGAGAATACATACCAATTTTTTTATGTCTAGGTAGTTGGGTAGCTTAAACCAGATTTAGTTCACTTGGAGTCACCATTGATGTTTTAATTCATGCCTCTAAAGGTTGGTGTATTGAATAGCAACATTAAAAACTCTTCAATGGATGAAAATCCTTGTCCCACTAGGCATGCCATAACTATTATCACACTAAATTGCACCCTTGAGGAGGTTGTTAAAGCCTTCCTCATTTAGGTGATAGCATGGAGACACCTCTAAGATGTGGATGGCTAATAAGAGAGGTGAATCTTTAGATATGGCGAACTCCCTTGATGTTTCACCTTGAAATTGCTACTAAACCTATTGCTTGGTTGGAAAAGGGAGAGAAATGATTGAAAATTAGTAAATGGGAGGTGATGCACCAAAATTGACACCCTCCACTTGTCTATACTAAACTAAGAACATGAATAAATACTTAAACCTATTACACTAACTCAACATGAGTTTCCCAACATCAGTATTTCAATGTGAAGGTAAAGATCAAAACAATAACCAAGAGGGGATGATCAAGAGATCTCATAAGAGACACTAATGAAGTAATCCCCACACTTAGTCAATGCAAGACCATGTAACACACTCCATAGGACATGTTAATATGAATAAAAACCTGAAAAAGGTAATGAGATAGGACAAATGAAATAGAGATATGACACTAATACTAACATTCATCAAGTAACCATGAAGCATACACTTATTGTAGCATTGAGAAGGTTGAAAATCAGCGTATATTCATCTCCGTATGAAAAGTAAAAATATTTGTATGAGCATGGATTCACCATACTCAAGTTAAGGATCCATTACCAGACTTATAAGGCCATACATATAGGATAAATGAGAGAGGAAGAGATAAGGTAGACTTTGGAGAAACTCCATGACAAGTTGTTGTAGAAAAGGGGGTCAAATATTAATTCATCAAGGGCTAATTCAGTTGTCTAAGTTAGTTATGGACTCATTACAATTAAGCGTAAACATAGTATGTTACCATAATTCTCAACATTTATCACTTGACTATATTAGCATCGATTCACATAAGGTGCAAGTCTTATGTGCTCACCTAAAGCATAACAGAGAAAGAATAAGAGCCCACATTAGGCTAGTTTTACCATGGCATATTGCATCACATATAGAACTTGGTCAATTTAAAGAAGGCTTAAGTAGATCCCTTGGTGAAATCCTTTCAAGGACCAAGATTGTGGTCTTTAGGCGCAAGCCTATTGGCTGACTAGTTTTAGTCATAGGGGTGCAAGCCTTTATTAACTAATGCATGAGTCTTCTTCTTCTTCTTGTGTCAACTTTGATTTCATTCTTGGGAGCATATTCTTCACTAACACACATACTTTATCAACCTCTGAGAGGTTTGATGTATCAAAACTAACCAAAAGGGATGGTTCAATCATATCTATGCACTCACATAGTTGCTACAATTTGAACTTCATGGCTTGCGCTTCATCTTTAGAATCCTTACAAAGTTTCTTTCATTTCTTTGATTTTCCATCATTGATGATGTTCTTGTGCATAACTTCCATGGCCATCTTGATAATCACAATCCCAAACTAGACTAGATTCATGGCATAGGGGTTTATGATGAGGGATTGATGCCCTTACTTGGGTTCATTCACACCAAATATGGCCTTCCAAGGTGCCTCAAAGTGAGGCTCATCCATGTAGCTATCAAATATAAACACAAGCTATTTGCACATCCTGATTATGATGGCTTCATGGGGCATGAAGTCAAACATATATAAATACTCATCCATCTACCCCTTATGCACTTTTTCTTTGATGCTCAACTCCACACCTTCTTCCTCGATGATGGCCAATTCCATTTTCTCTTATTCCTCCTCACTAGCACTACTACTTTCTTTGATGCTTTCCTTCAAGGACTCATATTCTTGTTCTATAAGGGGTTTTTATTCAAAATTATCCCCTTTGTATGCTTCTTCTTCCTAGGGTTTCTCAGTGCTAACCTCTAGGGGTATTCCCTTGATGCCAACTTTGCCTTATTCATGTTTCTATTGGGGTTCCTCGATACTCTATATTTCTTATTTTTCCAAAGCACCTGTATCACCTTGCTTTTATTAAGATACCCCTTAACTACTTGGGTGCACATATTGTGCAAATTCATCTATTATCTTGGTGGGGGTGTTAGGTGCCTTCTTTGCTTTTTCAAAATTTGGTTCCACGCTTTCGATAACCTTCATCTTCTTCTTTCTCTTGGCCTTCTCTTCCACATCCTTTTCCTCCTTGACCTCAGTCTTCTCAATATCTACCTAAGTCATGCCCATTTCCTTCATAGCCTTCCTCTTCTTCTCAAGTGTCAATGCCATTTCAATCTCTTCCTCACTAAGGCCCATTTTCTTCCACAGGTTTCTCTTTTCCTCTTCTGTTTATAGAGGCTATGTGGAGGGATATTTAGATGAGGCATTTGTTATCTTCACTGCTTCTTCAAGCATGGTGGTAGTGCCACCTTGGAGGGCCTTTTGAACATCCTCAGTGTTGGGCTCCTCTCCCACTTCTTCTTCTTACATAATGTAAGTTTTTATTCCTTCTTATTTTTCTTCTTTCTCCATAACTTCCTCCATTCTGTGTGTGTAGGCCTCTTCCTCTATTTTTGTTAGGGTTATTATAGGGCACATAATGGGTCCCTTAAACTTTTTGTTTTTCTTCTTATTGTTAAAAGAAGCAATCTCTAGCATGAAGGTTACACACTTCTTCTTTGGAGTTGGAGGTGTTACTTGTTCATCGGAGGTGACCCTCAGTCTAATGCGTTCCTAGATTTATTCAAGTGTTTCTCCCTACTTTTTTTGGGGAGACTTTTGATGCATTTCTAGTGTTGGCTTCCCTTCGTCATCGATCTAGACGGGGTGATCATCATATTTTTTAGGGTTTATGCCCTTATTTTGTGGCTTCATCTCATGATACAATATGAATATGCATCCATTTATAGCTTCCCTCTTGAGGGGATGGAATTCCATGCAGTCAGAATCATCCTCCTCATCCTTTGTGGCTCTCTCTCTTGGGTGCACATATTAGTGCCTCAACCTATTCTTGTCTATATCCATGACCTTCATCAAGATATCCAGCTATTGTGCATTGGGAATCCTCCTTAGCACCTCCCTAAATTATTTAGCAGAGAATGTGTAAGGTATTTTGAGCCATCTAGATAGGTTATTATCTATGAGAACCAAATGCACTACATAGAAATGTTGCATGATGACAAATGTCACCATTTTAAACATATGTTGGGGGATCTCCTGTAGGATGCACCATTCAATCCTGAAAGCCTCTATGTATTAAGTGCACCACCCTAACACCCATGTCTTATATTTTTGGGAGGAGCATGGGTAGGTGAAGTATTGGTATTTCAGTGCCAGGGAGTTCTTGTGCAGTAGGAATACCCAAATATTCTTCATTACCATTGAGCATGGTGATCTCCTTCATTACTATCAATATCAACGTCGACCCCCACCTAAAGGTTGTGAGTACCAAATGACAAAGGGAGAAACATAGGATTCTAGTGTGCAAGAGATAAAAAGGATGCACACAAGATGATCATGTACAATAAATCAAGAGAAACCTAGAGGATGAAGTGTTGGAGGACCAGTACAAGAATTTGTATGGGTTTGGGCAAGCCAAAGCAAGAGATGAAAGCGTAAAAAAATAGACTAAGGAGTGGAAGTGTACTTGAAAAGAAGTTCAATTGAAAAAGGAGATGGAATCGAGGAGGTTGAATCATGTGAATGTGAGGTGTTTCACCCAGGTTTCTATAAGGAAGGTGAAGGTCATGCCAAGGTGAAAGAAGCACATGAGGAATATCATCAAGACAAGTTGGCATCTACCCAATGGTAGGCAGGAAGTAACCATTTGAATCACCTATCACTTCATTGAATAAGTTGTTAAGAGAATTTAATGACTGTGATGTTGGAGGCACAAATATCTGCAATAAATGTGAACATGGTGGTAGATTTTTGTAGATTTCATAGGTTTAACAAATTTTAAAAAATTCATGCATTACCATGCCATTACTCACCAACCATTAATGGGGTATCTGGAGTTAAGGTATAGAGAGGCAAATAATTCACTAGACTAGGTTACAAACCTTAAGATAATTTTAACCCAAACATAGAGAAGAACTAGAGTCGAACTAGAGCCAAAGCAAGAAAATGCTATCATAGAAAAACCTAAGCACCCACAACCACCAAACAAGAATGGTTGCAAAGAGAAAGAAAATGTGTTCCATGTGAGATTGAAATAGAGGTGTGTGGGGCAAGAATTAGGAAATAACAAGATAAAATAAATCCTAAGTGATATTGATGCCACCATTAACGGTGAACAAAGCTCAAGAGCCAGTCAGGAGACTATAGTATTGGTGTGCTAGCTAATTTGAGCTTCAAGGTCTCAAAGTCATCTTCTTGTGCTTTGTCACAATAGAACTGGTCATCTTTGTGTAATAGATCCTCTAACGGCATCATGATATTTTCATAGCTCCTTATGAACTTTCTATAGTAGCTAAAATGGCCAAGAAAGGCATAATTGTCTTTCTACATTGATGGGGTCTAGAGCTATAGGATAATTTTAATCTTCATGGGTCAACGAGCAAACCATCTTTGTAGATGATGTGCCCAAGCAAGGTACCAAATGGTGTCACAAAGACACACTTATTAAGGTTTAAGGATATTTTCAACTGACTACACCCTCAAACATGAGGTGTAAGTTGTCATAATGGTCCTTCACTAGCCCATACACAGTCTAGTCATCTAAGTACACTTGGAGGAACTTATGAATGAAGTCCTTAAATACAGTGATTGCCACTCTAGAGAATATGATTGGTGCATTATTGAATCCAAAAGTCATCATGTTATATGAAAAATAATCCCATTCTATCACAAATGTTATTTTAGGTTTATCCTCCTCCTTAATTTGGACTTGATGGTATCTTGATAAGCCATCAGTGAAAGTGTATATTTTGAAACCTATGACACCATCTAAGACTTAATCGATGAAAGGAGTCAGGAAGGGGTCAATGATGTAGGTGGCAATCAATAGTCTATAATAAACATAAATATGGATGTGCCCATCCTTCTTGATGCTAATAACTATGGAGCTCACCCATTTAGATTATTACACAGGGTAGATGATACCAATGACTAGCATACCATCAATCTCTACTTTAACCTTGACACAAAGATTGGGGTTCAATCTGTAAGGGCACTTCTTGACAAGTCTTGCACCATCAACAAGATTGATGCTCATCATCCTAAGGTATGGGTGGGTGCCCTTTATATCCAAGTAATTCTGAGGGAACAAGTCTTGGAACTCCTTTAAGAGATCCACAATACATGCCAACTCTATGTTAGACCAATATGCACCCAGAGTAGAAATCTTTGGTTCCTCTTCTGAGATAATGTCTACTTTAGTAGTTTTGAGTGGGGCATGGTAAGATTCATTCCTTTCCTATTGGTAATCCTCAACTTGCCTACTACCCTCAATCATTTCTATTCAAAGATGAGTAGGGTCTTATTCGTCAAGGATGTTATCCTTAACCTAATGCACAAACTTCCTTTTGCTTATTAGGTTCATATAGTTGTGCACCTTCCAAGTATCATCATCATCTTCACTTGAGTCACTATTGAGTGATTACTCTTCAAATAATATTAAGAGTTCCAACCCATTTTCCCCAAACATGTCTTTTAGGCACTCCTCTAGGATTGTAGTGTCCTCAAACACTACCCTGCAAACTACTTGTAGTGGCTCGATCAATTATAGGCTATACAAAGAGAAGGAGAAGGTGTGCATGAACCTCTCCTTAAGGACATCCCAATTGGTTATCTCATGATGTGTCTCATTAAAAATTTACCATGATCATGCCCATGTCTTCAAGGTCCTGTAGAAGGCATACACCCACAGGTTCCTTGGGGCATTTTTGTTGTGAACATTCCATGTTTCTTCACACAAGCACACATGCACTATAGGGTCTAAGTCACCAGAGTAGGTGAAGATGTCTAGGTCATCAGTTAATTTTCCAAAATCTAGTGTAGATGGTTGATTTCACATCCTGACAAGTTGGCAAGCTAGGCCTTTATGCTGCCCACTTACAAATGATAGTGTTCCTTAATGTATACATTAGTGTGCCCATTGTATCTACTCCTTTTGGGATGCAAGATTCAAGGTTATGGACATACTCTTCCATATGATTTCTCCCCCGATATCTTGGGAGTGTATCAATTTTACCTTTACTCAATCGAAACACTATCTTTCCCTTCTTGGTGCAAAGAACCCATGTTTTCAAAGTGTGATCAGTCTGGACCCAGCCAATCCTCATAAGTTTTGGTGCCTTCACATGTACTAAGTGGCACCTTCAACTAGTAGTCTCATAAGCTTCTTCAACCCATCGGTTGCAAGAAACATCGGTAGTGTCTGAGGCTAACTGTTCATCTTCCCAATAAAGCACTCCTTGATCATTGGGGTTGAGATTTTCATCACCTTGAACCATGATGTTATATATATGGTTGATCTCATCTTTGAGGTCAACACTCTCTACATAGGGGGGTCCTTGGTCACTTGAGAGGGGGATAACTACCCTCTCCTTGCCATTTTTAAAGGTCATAAGGTGTCTCTTGAAGCGCATATTTGTGTTATTCACATAGCACCATGGTCTTCCCAGAATCACTGGATAATTATCTTGTTCTACTAACTTAATCACCTCAAAGTTAGCACATAACTTGATTCCCATGATATCTACAATGGTGCTCTATATAATTTTGATTGGATGCACTTAGGTCTTGTTGGCCATAAAAATCACATGATGAGAAGGCCTCAAGGATAACCTACCCATCTTCTCCCATGCATTTTCAGTCAAAATATTAACTTCAACGCCTGTGTCCATAAGGACCTCACATATAAACCATCCATCAATGGTGGCATTCACAAGGAGTTCTTGATCATACTCCACATTATATGTATGCCTAGCTTCTTGCATCCTCTCTATGTGTGGCGCAGTGACTTCAAATAGCTTCTACCCCTCATGCTCCAAGAGCAAATTCTTTAGTAATGGCAACATCCCTTCTATCTATAAGAAGTACAAGATCTCCATTAACTCTTGTATATCAACCTCATGGCTATCTTACTTCTTATGGGTGGTGACAACCTACATTTATAGGTGTCATGCTAGTTGGAGTTCTCCTTGCAGGTTTTGGATAACATTCATGGCCTATTTTAATACATAATTCTGGCATGTATGGTCTGGGTAAGTTGTAGGTTTGGTTTTAGGTTGCGTGATGCACTAAGTGCAACTTTATTCCTCATATTCTAGGTGTAATTCAGGCATTGAAATAATTGGTGGCTGAGTTTTAAATCTATTATGAGTAGTCACCTGCACCTTGATTGTATCTGTGTAGGTTGATTGTGCCTTTAGAGTCCACTTCTCCATTTTTGGCTTGTGCCTAATCATTCATGTGCCATTATCAATACCAAGCCTATTTTGGGTCATTTTTTTATACAAGTCATGGCATTCCTCAACCTTATGGGTCCCTCAAAAATACCCACACGTTGGATGTGTAGGGCAATCACGCTAATAATGCTCTATGGAGCCACACTTGTAACATGAGCGGGGTGGGAACCTTCCACCATCGTATCTTCTACCTTACCCTCTGGCACCTCATTGTATCCCATAGCTTGCATTTTGTTGGCCATATCCCTCATTTCATTGGGTCACCTTCCATCCAACTACTGCAGTGGCCTGCCTTGTGCCCCTCTATATGTTCTCATGCATCTCATCAATCATATGATAATAAACTATTATATGGGTGTAGGTGTCATACAACCAACAATAAATGGTTGTGTTAACCTAGCTGGCACATTATAACAATGGGCAGTTATAAACATCATGCACTTCTCTGTAGACTTCACATCTTAGAAGTAATGTGTGCATATTCCTTTAAGGGTAGTTATTCCTATTATGGCCTTCTACTTTACAATCGGTGCACCATAACCCATTTTGAGCATCTTGTCATAAAATAACAGTTAACTTTTAGAGTTAGGAAGCCATGGACACTATCTACACCTCCAGGAATGGTCTGATCCTAGTATCAATGCTTTGGACTGCCTCAGCTCTGAGCATGGCTTCAAGTACTTTGTGAGGGTATATAAAGGTCTTCATGAAAAATGCTCTTCTAAACGACACTAGTAACCCTCCAATAAACCATTGTGCATGCTGGGAGGGGTGAATGTCATAACGGAGCTTGAAAAGAAGAGTTTTGAACTTGACATCATATAGGCACATGGTTTTTAAGAGCCCTTGCGTAATCTCCTTAAGCACAGTGATGCTCTACTGTTCAAACTCTAGTATGTTGAATTCCTTCAAGAATGCTTCTTTTAGGGTGTCATAATCAACCATAGCTTAGTCAGAGTCAAATTTTATATACCAAGTATGGGTACGATCAAGTAAAGTGGTTGTGAATTGGATTGCCTTGTGCTAAGATTAGCTTATGCCCTATTGATGCCATTTTAGCTCACATTTTAGCACATTCTCTATGATATTTTCCATACCATGTGTTGGCCCCTAAATTTTGACTAAGTGTTATCCTATTTTGGCATGAGAGTGATATAGCACAAAAGGACCATGGTGAGGGAGGACTATCACATGTAATTGAAAGGTGTGAAAGCACTGTGCCATGGAACCTAATGGGCATAAAAGGACAATGGCATAGATGGACTAGCATGAGAGGACCCAGTCAAAGGAGAACAAGTCACAAAGAACCTGAGAACATAGGACTTAGAACAGAAGTGGAAGACTAGGGGAGTGCATGGGAAATGGGATACGATTAAAAAAATGGTTCAAATGGGACACTTCAACCTTATTGATAAGAGGTATTGCACCAGTTTATAAGGAAAGGAACACATGGCTACTGAGATATAGCATAGAGAAAGAATATAGGGGGCACAAAGGCCTAGATCTTAAGGAAGAACTATTTGTCAAGCACCATAACTCTCAGTCTATTGAGAGTTTGTTAGCCACCTATACATGCCATTCATGATTGTAAACACTTGGTTAGGGAAAAACAAGTATAAATACCCCTATTTTGAAGCATTGTGAGAGTAGATAGACATAGGAATTTTGTAGTGTTATGGTGGAAAATCTTAAGCTTAATATATGATAGTGTGTTGTATCAACTTGTGTTCCTATCAATGATGGTGAGAATTATTGTTTAAACTCTTTGTGGAACAAACCTGGTATTTTATTTTTTAAATACTTAATCCTAATTAAGAAGATGACTATAATTTGCATGAAAATGCTAATCGAATATAGAACTCATAGGATTGTAGTAGTGAGTTTATGCTTTTACATAATCTTTGCTTAATTGAGGAATATGAATAAGTCATCCAAGCTATGTTAAAAAACCTATGGGAACTGATCTTTTATCATGCACTTCGGGTGAACACACAAGACCCAGGTCTTGTGTGAAAGGGCTAGTGCGCTAGCACATTGGGTTAAACTTCAGTGCCAGATCTAGACTTAACCAAAATAACCCAACATTTTAGTTCCATGCCGAGACCTAAAGTACTTGAAACATAGTCATGGCAAGATGTTTGAGCATATTATGCTAGAAAATATAGAAGAATGGGTTACCAGTGTTGAAGATAATTTTTGAGTCCCATATCTTGAGCCAATAATCTCTACACGATAGTGGGTGGAGAAAAATATCTATAATCCCTAGTATGAAACCTACTTTTCAGAGGTTCAGGTTCGTTTACATGCTTGGTTAATATCATATGCTCAAGGATGATCAAGGAATATTGGAAGGAGGCAATCTTAGATGCTAGAATGATAAAGGGTTTTAGTATGACTTGGAGTTTCATAGACACAAACAATCAAATTTTGGTGGAAAGGAGTTCATAATAGCTACATTATAGAGTATGTTGTGACCACCTATTAATGCCCTGAAGAATCCAAGTTCAAATTCCTTTAAGATTTGTGGGTTCGTTATCTAATGCTTTTTTCTTTCAAAATTAAGAAATTAATTACTGACCTTAGACTAGAAAGTATACCAATCGAGGGTTAAATCCTCTTGTGCATGAGCCACACATTTGGAAAGGGAGACTAGGAGTTAATAGAATATTTTGGGTTCAAAATGGTAGCCAACTAGCGTGCACTATGAAAACAAAATTATGATGAAGCTCGGCAAAGGATCATGGGAGTTAGTGATACAGAAAGAGATTGAGAGAACCCAAGGAGTGTTGTTATGAGCCGTAGGGAAGTGGAAGCACACAAGGATCCCATCACTTTTGAGCCACATTCTAGGTCACTTCTATCCTATAAAGGAGAAACAACCTGGATGGCAAGAACTGAGGAACCAATCCTGAACCAACCAGGCTCCCCCAACATAGTGTGTGTTTATGCCTTTAAGTTAGATGAAGTACACATTCAAAATTGGGAGATGGACAATTTAGATTCATAAGATGAACTAATAAGGGATACTAAAACTAATCCATTTGACACTCATATAGATTTAACACATAATTCCCTCTTCAAAGTAATTTTATGGCACAACTTAGGATGCCTAGTGGACCTAGTCTTCAAGGACAAAATGCAGTCCCAAACTTGGTTAAGAAACTAACTCTCACACCTCATACCATGAGCACTACTATTGGAGGTATTAAAGGATGACTAGGTGGTGGTGCAAGAGGAAGTGGACTCCCTCCTCAAGGGACCAAAGCTAAAGTTTCCTATCACCCACCTGTTCAAACACCTTAACCAACTACGGTCTACTACGAGATGACATTACACTTACCTGAATACCAAGGGGTGGAGAATGTAGTTGAGCATGTACACAAATGTGAATTAATTTGGAGGGCACAAGGCATCACATCTTTTGAATATAAGGCCAACATCATGATACTTTAGCAAGTGCATGGCCATCTCATAGTAAATTTGCTATGGGGGTGTAGCTAACATCTGAGGCACTTATCCCCCTAGCATCTATCTAGGTGGTAGTCCTCCAATGCCTCTAGCCATTAGGTTAGGCACTGGACTCGTTGTCACTACTGGCACCATTGAGGTTGATGGCACTATATTATTGACTTGTGGCACCAACACCACTTATTACAAGTTGTTGCCTAGTCTGTGTAGCTAACATTGGCTGAGTTAGAATGCTTGCACTCACATTATATTTTGGTGAGCTAGCACCCAATGGTATAGAAGTATTCTTGCTCAATTCCTTGTAAGGAATAACTTTTCCAATCACAAAATTATACTCCCAATCTACAAAATGTCCAAAGTCTATGTTGACAACAGGGTCAGTTATCACTCTTGATCTTTATTCACATAGGGGATCTAGTACATGAGCTTACACTATAGGTTCAAAGGGGGTAGGCACATTTGACGCATCTTCAATCACCAAATTCTATAGGAACCTAGTGCATTCTACACTCATCAACTATTGAGCTCAATTTAAGGCTTTATTATTTCTCTCTTCCTTGTACTACTATAATTCAAGAGATCCTTCGCCATGCCCTTCTTGCTCACTATGAGTTCTCTCGGCACTTCCAAGTTATAGATCTTCCATTAGTTTATACCATCTCTTGTTATAATTTTATTTCTTAAGCTCTTAGGTATCAATCTACTCATCCCCTTCCATTATGTTTCACCTACACATCCCCTTCTTCCCTATTATGTTGCTCACATGTGAAAGGAATTTATCCTTCCAGTCCCAAGGTTTCAAATCTATAATCCACCATTAGTTTCTTGAGTTATACATTGAACTCTTTCATAAATGTGCCTTTAGGTTCACACAAAAATTGATACTCTACTTCCTCAGGGTAGGAGTATGTCGAAACTATGAACTCAAGCATGTAACTATTTAGTTCTCCTTACCATCATTTATCTATTAATCTAGTTCATGTGGCATTTAGGGTCTCAATCCACTCTAGGAACTCCTTCATCCACTCATAGCATTGTCTATAGCTTCATCTTCTATGGGTTGCATATGCAGCCAACCATCGATACACATGCTTAGGCAATTTGTAGAAGAAGACCTCATACAGAGCATCATACAAGTTGTTTTGAACCCACTTTAATGGATTTTGTCCTCCTCAAGTTGGATGCTTTAGTGAAAATCTATCTTCCACCTGTTGCAACCAATGCTCAATGTTTTTTAGGGAGATTCAAAGCATCATTCTATTGTACCATTGCAGCAATAAAATTTAACATAGATTCTGATAATGGAACCAAAATGTTGTAGAAAATGGGGTCAAATATCAATTCATCAATCACTCATTCAGTTATCCAAATCAGTTTTAGACTCATTACAACTAGGCGTAAACATAGTATATTCTCGTAGCACTCAACATTTATCACTTGACTATGTTGGTATTAATTCACATAAGGTGTAAGCCTTATGTGCTCACTTGAAGCATAGTATAGAAATAACCAGGGCTTGCATTGGGCTAGTTGTGCCATGGCATAAGGCATCACATATAGGAGTTGGTCATTTCAAAGAAGGTTTAAGTAGATCCCTTGGTGCAAGCCTTTCAAAGACCAGGTTGGTGGTCTTTAGGCTCAAGCCTATTTCCTGACTAGTTATGGTCATAGGGGTGCAAGCCATTATTAACTAAGTCTAACATCATATAGGTGCTAGATGAGTCAAGGGGATGTTCTCACTTCAAGTTTTCATGTTAAAGCTAACACTTCTTAGAAAGGAAACACTTGGTGCATGACCCTTTCCACACTTAGGCAATTCCTAAAAGATATGTTGATGTCATCAATATTATAGGGATGCCATTAACAACATAAACCAAAATCTTGCATAACCATTACTCAACAAGATTGCCATGAATTCATAGCATTATATTCATAATTAAATAATAATGTAAAGAAGCATAAACCAGATAACATCATGTATACCATAACCATTATTTGTCATTGCATAAAGATCAAATTAAACATAACATAGTCCATGGTAATAAAAATAGGGTAAACACTTGCTCAAGCTAATTAACGACATAGATGCTCATAGGCAAGCTTGAACATATACAAGTTGGGACCTAATGGCATCCATGTTATATTTATCACTAATATTGGTCATAATATTATATCCAAGCCTAATTCTTTAGAGTTTTGTTGCATTAATGTCCTATCCCTACTTCACTGGTTCGAGCTTAATTTTATAGCACACATGAGCATATCTTTTCCAAGGTGGACAATGCATGTCGGGTGCTAAGCTGGAGCCTTTGTTAATCATTTCATCAGCTCCATCACCTTATACCTTTCACGTTGTGGTCACCACATGTTGCCACTCATAATAGATGCCCTGAAGATCAAGTTCCAGTTAACTGCCTGTTATTTGGTGCAAGATGTGTGTTGATTCCTCTAGCTGGTGCCACGATACAAAAATAGCAATCATGCCAAGTGATTACCTCGCATCAAGATGTCTGTCGAGCTGGTGCAGATCCCATACTTAATAAAATAGGGGCCCAACATAAGTGTCATTGTTGACAAGTTAGTTATAAGGCTAAGTGGAAGATGCCAACAATGGTCTTATCATCCTTTTCAACATGTATTTCCTGGAGTAATGATGCCTTCATCAAGGTGGCATAACAGTTCCTTTTGGCTTCTTATGGCTCTTCACATTCTCCTCATGAAACTAACCTCTATCTTGATGAGGAATGATAAGTTGTCTTCTTGATCACATAATTATCTTTAAGATGCCATTTTCACTCCTTGACACCTTACACAAGCTTGAGAACCTTCAAGTTAGGTACTTCAAGTCTGAGAGTTGATCTTGATCTTCTCTTGACACCCATACACTGCCTCCTAATGATGACCAATCTCCTTTATAGAATATCAACACTTATATGCTTCTTCCAAAGTTAATTAGATATATTCATTTTGTTGTATAAGCTATTCACACCTATATACAGTCCTTATGAATCAATATTCATGGTCTGGGGATCCTCTCACATATACCTTTGCATATCTACAAGAGTGTCTGAAGCTTCTCATATCATGAGAGCACCTTAAGATATCTACAACATCATTTTCATTGTATAACTAAGGGGAAATATTCATTATGCCTCTAGTTTATTGCTTGGAACCTATGTTATTCACCATGAGAGCTCTTTAAATAGGCTATAGGAGACAATTAAACCTCTTCCCAAGCTCAAGAGACCTCCCTAACTGATCAAAAGGTTCTAATGTATCCAAAACCATGAAAACTAGTCAAAAACTATAATTTTAGGCCCTTTTCTACTCACTTTATCCTTCACATGTGCCAAATTACTTCTCCCATGGATGACCCTAAGACTCACAAGCACCATCAAGGTGCTCCAAGTTCTGTCAGATGCATTTGAACCACTTAGAAGGCAAGATGTAGTCATTGGGCTCTTAGAAGGGTTTTATGAGGGTTTAAAGTACTTACTTTCTTAATGATTGTTCATCAAGTTGACGGCCTAAACTTATGAACCAATGCCACCAAATTATATTAGGGCAACCATATTAACATCTATGAAAGTCATTGGAATGCATGCAAATCCTCCTCCAAGTTATAAGTAAAAAATAATGTCTTCCCAAGCTCTTCACAAGACAAAAACAATGTCTTAAGGTGGTTGTTCTCTTAATAATGATTCATATAGGATAGACCTCTTATTAATTACCAAATTCCATGTAGTTTGAGTAAATATACCTTGCTAACATTACCCACTTATAACTGGGCCCATTCACTTATTCTTTCAACTTCCAATGTGAACAAAAAGACCCTTTTGACTATCCAGGCATGTATGTGAACTCAAGAGGATTGTTTTTGGTAGATGTGTCATCTCATGCTCATAATTTGGATTGAGATGGTATCTCTAAGATATTAAGCATTCTTCATGATGTCTCTAGGTGGTTTTCAAAATGTATTATCTCTCCAAATAACTCTTCAACATGGTTTGCCTATCATGAGGGTTTGTATGAAGTTTAGGCACTCTAACCCTAGAAGCCATGTTTTAGTGTTCTCTCATCCTTAAAAGGGTTACAAACACTATGAGAATATATATTGGGACATCTCAGACTTCTCCCAATCATCCAAATCCTATTTTCATACAAAATTACATATTCTTCTCATATCCCTAAAGCCAGATGTGTAGGTTTTCCTCTAGACTTAATACATTGTCAAATTTTGAGAATAGCTTCTTTTTTAGTGATATATCATCCTCCTTAAGAGTCTAAATATCTACACCATCTCCCTAAGGTTTCTCTCACATCATATTCCCCTTCATTCCTTGTATCCAATACACAAAATGCTTCTTGCATTCACATTTGTGTAGGTAAGTCTATAGGTCTCTTTTAGGCCTAATGTACCTCCTTCAAGGAATTTTGTCCTCATGAGATGGTTTCTCTTCATATCAAGGTATTTAATCAGTTTGAATACTTTATTCATAGTTCCTTAGACCTTTCTAAATCCTCAATCTTCCATTTCAACACAATTTATATTTCCCACTTCACATTCTTTCACATAGGGTTGTAAGTGTCTATCTCAGAATTAGGACCATTATAGACCTATGATTTAAGTTTACTCTTTGCCTTGAGGGATGTCACATCACCATGAGTTCATTTAGAGTTTGATTAGAGGTTTTTATATCTTGGCTGAAGTTTAGAGTTTCCTCAAATGATCTTGAGGTTTCCAAACACCTCAAAACAGGAAAATAGACTTGTATGTGCTTATCTAGACTTAACCTCATCTTGAATCTGCCATACAATGAGACTTTTTTTCCTTTTATGTCCTATAATGATCTTTGAGAAAATACATTGGTCTCATCATGCAATTTCATCACCTAATGAGACCAGACAACTTATTCATATCCATGACTTGAAGGGATTAGGAAGGGTTTTAGCCTCTCCTAGATATTTTAAGCCTTTTTCATTGTATGTTATCCTTGAAACTTGTGAATACTTTAGTGACCCTTAAAACATTGTGTACCTATCTCATAGGCTTATACATAATGCAAGGAATATTTTTTTCCTCTACCCATCCTCTGTGGATCATCCTGTAGGTGTATATTTCTAGCCTAATTTCATTGTAAACCTACTTGTAGAGATCTAGTATTGGGTTGCCAAGCCTCCAAAATCTATATTGAGGTATTATAGGTCTATTATCATATGATAAACCAATATATTAATTTATTTCTTGAATACTAGATTTTAATGACCATACTTACCTTTCTAGGCTTGATAGGCCTAATACTTTCTCAACAAACCTTAATCAAAACAACTATCAGATGACTTGGGTCACTTATTTGATTGATTCACCACTCCTAAACAATTACAATGGACCCCTAAAATAATTTTAGGGCTCAAAGAGTCAAACCAACACCATTCATTTTCCTTTTTTATGCACTTCTTGATGACCACCTACATGCAGCCTTATACACAATCATTTAGTCTATATGCCCACTTAATCTCCTTGAAATTTGACCCTATTGATTCTTGTAGAAGATCTAAATAGGGTAGAGGAAGACTGATAGAGTTGATCACACTTTTTTCATTCCAAACACAACCACTTCCATCTTTGAAGAATGTCATACCTTTAAGAACCCTGCCTTCCATCTTCAAAAAATAACAAAATACAACATTTTTACCATTTGACTATTGACACATGACAAATGATGGTGGAGTGTGATTTGGAAGGATTGTAAAGACCTTTTAAAAACTCACACAACTTTCCATTTGCATTCTTGAACCCTAAAATGCACTCAAACAATAAAATTCATTTTGTGGGGTTTTAGAAGGTTTTAAGGAGATGTCAATGCTCTTAATGATTGTCCATAAAGGAAGGTCCTTGTATCTCTAAACCAATGCTATAATTTTAAAGGATATTAATTAACCCTCCTTTGCTTAATATTTATAGTTCTAACTCTCTCTCTCTCTCGTCTGTGTACCATCCTCAAACTAGTTGGTCTTCTTGAACTTGTAAGTAACCTGATAAAGGAGTTAAGAAGGTTTTCTACCTATTTGAACCTATAACACCTTCTTAATAATGTATTTGGCTTTTTGGAAGCTATAATGTGACCTAGACATGCTTCACCACCTAGTTTCATTATTCCTTGGCTGGAGATGCTCTGATCATGCATGGAATCCTACAAAAACTCCTCGAAATGTCTTCTTCATGTAATAGAGTATGATCATTTAGATGAGTGTCATGTTGGATATTTTTGATATATGTTCATGGAGTTCTTCTTGACATGAATAATTTAGATATAATTTACAAACCTCCTTCAACCTACCTCTTCTCACGTAACACTTCACATTAAGCCATAAATGGAGTTGAATCAAAGGACAAAAAAAGTTACCGCTTGATATACATTGGAAATGAATGTTTTGACACATTTTGAGGTTTGTATGGATCCTATGAAATATGACATCACCTTTCATGAGTGCCACATGGCCTCAAGTGACCCACCTTTGCATGGTGTAACTCCTCATTCTTGAGGTCTTTTAAATCAAGTCACTTCAACATTGCAATAAATGAAAACATTAACTATCTCAACATTACCTTAGCATTTCCAAATTTACCTTAATATCTCAAAAACATGTTATAAGACTCTAATGAAGGGGACTAATAACATTTTTAGGTATTTTGACCTTATTTCCTTGACTAGACCCTACAAGAGACCTTGAAATGACGAAAGACACTTGATAAGACACCTCTCTATGATAAGGCATGACCTCTAGACTAAGACAAAACCTCTCAACAAAGTTAAAGAATGATTTTTGGTAGATTTTGGGTTATTTTGGTTAAGTCTAGATCCAACGATGAAGTCTAACCCAACGTACTAGTGCATTGGCTATTTCATGGAAGATTTGGGTCTTACGTAGTCACCCGAAGTGCACAACAAAGGACTGGTTCCCATAGGTTTTGTCGCATAGCTTGAATGACTTATTCATATTCCTTAATTAAGCAAATAAATGTAAAAGCATAAACTTACTACTACAATCCTATGAGTTCTAGATTCGATTAGCATTATCATGCAGATTATAGTCATCTTCTTAGTTACCATTAAGTATTTATAAAATAAAATACCAGGTTTGTTCCACAAAGAGTTTAAACAATAATTCGCACCATCACTGATAGTAACACAAGCTGATACAACATGATATCATATACTAAGATTAACATTTTCCACCATAACATTACAGAATTCCTATGTCTATCTACTCTCACAATGCTTCACAATAGGGGTATGTATACTTGTTTTTCCCTGACCAAGTGTTTACAATCATAAATGGCATGTATAGGTGGCCAATGAACTCTCAAAATATTGAGAGTCATGATGTTTAACAAATATTTCTTCCTCAAGATTTGGGCCTTTATGCTCCCTAGATTATCGCTCTATGTTATATCTTAGTAGCCATGTGTTCCTTTCCTTACAGGCTAGTGTAATACCTCCTATCAATAAGGTTGGAGTATCCTATTTGAACCATTATTTCAACCACATCCCACTTCCCATGTGATCCCCTAGTTTTCTACTTCCATTTTGAGTCCTATGTTCTTAGGTTCCTCATGACTTGTTCTCCTCTAACTAGGTATTTTCGTGTTGGTCCTTCCACATCATTGTTCTTGTGTGCCTAGTAGGTTCCATACCATGTTGCATCTGTGCCTATCAATTATTCACCATGGTCCTTCCATGCCGTGTTGTTCCTGTACCAAAATGGGACAACACTTAGTCAAAATTCAGGGGCCAACATCACTCCATATTATGCTTTTAGTCTATCATGGACTAAGCCATGCTAGCATCCTCCAAAAATTTAGGCACCTTCTGTTCAAGTTACTTCCTAGCATCCTCCAATGGGATAATGCCTCAAAAACCTTCATAGTTATTCCTTTTATGGCCTACTTTAATATTTTTATATCCTTAGGTTGGATTGGAGTCTCACTGATCTTCTTTACCTATTTGTCCAAGGTAGTGATAGTATCTTTTTGGATGTCTTCAAGTTTAGAAACTTCCTTGTCAAACTATCCTTAGAGGGATTAAAAACATGTATTTAGATATTGATTATGTTTATTAATGGTGTCCTCGATTGTCTCTACACCTCTAAATGCTTTTGCACACTTATCGTGATCCTTTATTAAAAGTGTAGCATTAATCGAGTGTTGCCTCGAGTCTTCTTTAGCTTGGAGTCGAGCCTCCCAGACTTTATTAGGGCATGTGAGCCATGAAAAAATGTCATCCAAAATGGGGATAGCTTTCTCAACTTTATATAAAGAATGCTTATAGATGTCAATGGTCATGGTGAACTATTCAGTCAATTCTAATTCCTCATATCTCAACACAGGTCATTTTATGAGTTTTTTGAGCATGAGTTCCACCAAGGTTTCCAGTTTTCCTATGGCATCCTCATCAAGAGGTACGACATCTGCTAGCATTGGATCTTCCTTCAAAATTGTTTTACAAAGGGTTAAGACCCTTACTTTTACCTATGTGGCCTCTTGGAGGTTTTGTTTCATTGAGGCCACTTCCTCGATGACCGCTTATTTCTCTACAATTACTTTATTATACATGCCTACAACTTTGGCATGTTTCTATTTAGTTGTGCATGCATCAAAATCTAAAAAAATATTATGGTGTGTTATTTCCATGCCCAATTTCAAAAATGTAACACTTACGAGTAGAGGGGAGATCTTTTGGGGATCTCCCCACAGTGGTTTCAGTAGCACGGGAACATTTGGGCCCAAAAAATGCTATCCTATAGGAGCTCAAACTTGCACTCCTCATTATACATGTCAAGGAGGAAGGACACTTGATTTCTCATTTCAAGATTTGCCTTATTAGTGATAAAGTGTGGCTAAAGTAGAGAATATTTTCTTACACATCAAACTGATAACGTTCATACAGATTGTTGGTGGCACCTTTATCATGTCCCTCAAAATTCTTGGTCAGTCCCTTCCCCTTATTAAGGTCTCATTCAATCTCAACCTCTTCATGGTCATCTATGGCCATCTCACTTTCTTCTTCACCATCCTCATGGTATGGTGATCCAACATCAAGCAGGGAGTCATTGGAAGCAGCATGTCCCTCTCGCACCAGGGAGGGAGTTCTCTCAGAATCTGAACCTGAGCTATGAATTTGCACCTTAGGAATGTCTAGTTGGGGTGTTTATATGCCTTTAAGTGTACCATAGGTGCTCTAAATGTTTAAAAAACACTTCTCATTTTAGAATCCTAAGAATTCATAGCATGAGTTACAAGTATTTGGCAATTGCAGTACCTGTGGTGAAATAGCAGCAAAGCAGAGTAGACTGTTCCACAATATTTATATGATTTGGTGTTTTGGAGCCACCTTGATCCAATCCTTTATGAATCTTGATGAAATTTTATTTAAGCTCAAAGATACTGATCCAGGCAATACTTTAGGCGACAATTTGGGTGACAATTCCACCCCAATTGATGACAGAACTTCCGGGAGCCATAACTTTTGCACCATAGCTCTAATTGACTCGTCGTTTGAACTATTGGAAAGCTAAGAATGAGGAGAACGTCGTGAAATGGAATTGAGCTCTGATAAATGAATTTTGACCCTTGAAAACCCAATGGAAGTGCCTCAAATTTCAATTTTAATAGTGCAGTCTAAAAATAGTAAGTTTCTAAAAAAAGTAATTCCTCAAATTCTGTATTGTTTTAAATCTTGGAAGTTGAACCACTTAATCTCCCTTGATAGTGTATAAATGAAGAGGTAACCTGAAATGTGAAAATAGACATCTCTTCCTAGAGATCAGCATATATTTGTATTACGATTTTGAGTAATACTACATCTCTTCTCAGAGAATTCATTGTTGTTGTGTTATTTCTATGTTATTGAGATATTTATCAACCAAAAATTCTAAGTTTTGGATTAGTGGTATAAGAGCGGTTTGTCTTGAGAGTGTATGATCCCGAGGACGAGGTCAGGCTACAAGAAGCTTGGAAGGGAAACAACAGAGAGTCCAAAATTTCTACCTGTTCGCTCCAAATGACTTCAAATGGCGGATGACACTGAGACATATGATCCTTTCAAAGAAATGGTGAATGAGGCCCTCCAATGGCAACAAGCGCAGATGCTACAACAATTTGCCCAAATTCTTCAAACACTTCTGATGGGAAATCTTGGCTCCACAGCTCTACTTCCTGGCTCATCTAGGGAACATCCTTTCAGTGCCCCAACACCCTTCAAGGTCCAGGTAAATTTGATATTCCTACATTTGAAGGCAAAATAAATTTTGATGTAGTATAAAATTGGTTGGATCAACTGTCTTCCTACTTCTCTGTAAATAAGTTCACCGATGGAGAAAAGATTACTTTTGCTCTTTTGAAATCAACATTGCCTGTGAAAAACTGGTGGAAAGTGTACAAAAAGAGGTTCAGTACAAATGACATTGGAATTGAGGTGGAACCTACCTGGGATGATTTTTTGGAAGTGGTGAAAGAAGAATACTATCCCATCAGAGCATATGATGATCTGTACATACAGTGGCAACAACTTTGCCAAGGTAAGGACCAATCTGTTCAAGATTACACAGACACTTTTCATTCTTTGTCTGCAAGATTGGGCATTCAAGAAAGTGAGAAACATAAGACTCTCAAATATCGTGGTGGACTACAATGGTACATACGGGGGGAAATGGAACTCTTCAATTTGGAAACCCTCGGTGAGGCATACAAATTTGCAGTGAAGATTGAACAAAAGCATGGTAGAAAGAATACAAAGACTCAACCTTCAAAATGGAAAAGTGACAAGGAAGGTCAAACATGAGGCCAAAATTGGAAGCAAAAGGAGTTTCAGGATAATAAATCCCAAAAAGGGAAGGCTGGAAAATGGTGTGATTACCACAAAATTGAAACTCACTCCAAAGAATAATGTTGAGTCATCAAGTCATTGCTTTCTGAGTCACAATACTTGACATTTACTACTCTACCTCATACACAACCCACAGTCGAAGAGGACAAAGAAGAAATTGTAGATGCTGAGCCTGACACCATTGTCACTTCATCACAGACCTGTGAGGAAAGACCAGATGACAAGGAAAGATTATTCTACTCTAAATTATGGGTAAAAGGTAAGCCTCTGCATTTCATTCTTGATAGTGAGAGTCAAAAGAATTTAATCTCTGCTAAAGTTGTGAAATGTCTAAATCTATCAATGAAGCCTCATCCAAAGCCCTACAGTATTGGATGGTTGAGCCCAGAGAGAGACCTCCGTGTCACCCATCAGTGTCTTCTTCATATGCTATAAAACCATTCCAAGATGAAGTCTTGTGTGATGTGGTCAATCTAGATGTTTGTGATGTACTCCTTGGTCAACCATTCATGTATGAGCAACATGGCATCTATGAATCATGAACCCGAAGGCTCACCCTCACTCTTGGAACACAACGCTATAGGGTACTAGAGGTACCACCTCCCACATCTGTCTCCCTGATCAGTGCTAAGCAATGCAAGAGATTGGTGGAGAAAACAAAGCAATTTGTTCTCATGGTGGTCAAGCCATAGAAATCTAAGAAGGTCGACGTTGTAGTCCTAACTACACAATCAACACAACAACAGAAGCAGATAGGACAAATCACAGGAGAATATGATGACTTATTCAAGTCACCCATAGGAGTTCCACTACATTGCCAGGTAAAACATTCTATCAATTTGATCCCAGGATCACCTTTGCCTAATAGTCATGTGTATCGCAGATCAGTTTTGGAGAATGATGAGAAAAAAAATAGATTCAAGAATTGATCCAAAAGGGTCACATCAGGCCAAGATCTTCACCTTGTGGTAGCCCAATTATCTTGGCACCGAAGAAAGATGGAACATGGAGGCTTTGCATTGACTACCGAGCCCTGAATAAAATCTCTGTGAAGAATCGCTATCCTCTCCCCAAGATTGATGACCTGCTGGACCAGCTCTATGGTGCAAAGTTCTTCACCAAAATTGATCTCAAATCTAGTTATCACCAAATTCCCATCGATCCCACTGATGTTTGGAAGACTGCATTCAAATCTAAGGAGGAACTCTTTGAATGGTTGGTTATGCCTGTTGGCTTAACTAACGCACCTGCAACCTTCATGAGGATGATGGATGACATCTTATGACCCTTCACCAACTCATTTGTGGTTATCTACTTAGATAACATACTCATCTATAGCAGAACATGGGAAGAACATTTGCAACATGTTCGTAAGGTGCTTCAAACTCTTCGGGAGCACAAGTTGTATGCAAATCTTGACAAATGCACATTCAGGATGACAACAATTCAGTGCCTCAGGTACATTATGAATGAGGAAGGGGTCCATGTTGATCCAAAAAAGATTTGGGTTATTCGATAATTGCCCACACCAAGGACCCTCACAAAGCTTCGCAGCTTTTTTGGGTCTTGCAAATTTCTACCACATGTTTGTTCTTGGATTTTCACATGTTGCTTGGTCACTAACCCAAGTGACTAAAGGAGGAGCTAAAGCTACATTTTAGTGGGGTGAAATACAACAAAGGGCATTTGAGAATTTGAAGAACAGACTCTGCTCAGCCCCTGTTCTTGCCTTGCCAGATTTGCATCAACCTTTTGAGTTAATAACAGATGCACCTGAATATGCCATGGGAGCTATCATCATGCAACATGGCCATCCTGTTGCATGTCATAGTGAAATTTTCACTAATACAGTTAGGAAATATCCAACATATGATAAGGAGCTCTATGCCATTGTGCAAGTCTACAAATAATGGAAACACTACATCTTGGGGAAAGAAACGGTCATCCACACTGACCACAGACCGTTGGAATTCATCTAGATGCAAAGCAAACTCCAAAATGAGAGGCATCAAAAGTGGGCCACATATATTCAACAATTCCACTTGATAATCAAACACAAAAAAGGGAGCTCAATTATAGCTACAGATTGTCTGAGCCTTCCACCAATTACCGCACTCACAACAGTTTTGGACCTGTGCGGACATGAGACTGCCACTTGGGGTGCTCTGTATGAAGCAGATCCTACCTTTGCTGATACATATCAAGCACTTCAAAAAGGTAAACATGTTTTTGATTTCTATTTGCAAGATAATGTCCTCTATCATATGTGGCACATCTGTGTTCCAGTTGCAGAGCAACAAAAATGATATGGGAAGCACACTTCAGTAGGATAGCTGGACACTTTGGTATTGAAAAGACATTGGCAGTTCTTCAAAAACACTTCTACTGGCCCCATATGCGAAAGGATGTGGAAAGATATCTCAAATCTTGCACCCCATGTTTGATAGCCAAGCCAACAAATAAGAAGTAAGGATTGTACACGTCATTGCCAGAACCAACCAAGCCTTGGGAATCTATCTCAATGGATTTTCTCTCAGGTTTGCCCACTTCAAAACATGGTAAGGACTATATTTTTGTGGTAGTTGATCATTTTTCAAAAATGGCTATCATGATTACTTGTAAGAAAAATATATCTATTGAGGAAACTGCTCAACTATATTTTAGTCATGTATGGCTCCATTTTGGTCTCCCCAAGTCCATTGTCTCAGATCGAGATAGCAGGTTCCTGAGCATCTTCTAGTCCACTCTATGGAAGATGATGGATACTAAGCTGATGAAGTCCACAGCCTTCCATCCACAGACTAATGGTCAAACAGAGGTGGTAAACCGCTTGATTGTTCACATGATTTGGATGTATCACTCCAAACATCCACGCACATGGGATGAGGGACTTCTTTTCATACAACATGGATACAATCAGGCGCTGCACAACTCGACCAAGCATAGTCCATTCCAAGTATGTTTTGGGTTCCAACCCATGGCACCAATTGATATAGATATTCCATTTTCCACCATGGAATACACACCTCATGGAAGATCTGAGGTAGCAAAAGCAACACATCCAGCAACAAGTTCATGACATCCTGGAGAAGATGAATCAGAAGTATAAGAAATGCCATGATAAACACATGATTGCACACCATTTTGTTATGGGTGACAAGGTTTGGTTGTGGCTTCAGAAGGAATGACTTTCAGGCCCACACAGAAAGATTTAGTGTCTGCAATATGATCCCTACACCATCACCAGAAGAGTTGGAGAAAATGCTTTTGAGTTGAACCTACCAGCCTACCTTGGTCTGCATCCAATATTCAATGTGGAGATCCTCAAACCATATCACCCATGTCTCTTGGACACTTAAATTGTAGTAGAACAACTAGACATTGATGAGCTTGATCCACAGAGTTTTGCTCCAGTGGAAGAGGATCAAATTGTGGATACCTGGATGAAGACAACAAGAGGACGCTCTATTCTGCTTTATCGAGTGGTCAAAAGGGGCCAACTTAGCCATCAAGGTGAGTGGCTCATAGAGATTCAATTTAAGAAAAAACTACCACACTTGATGGGGAACATTGACGCATTGGGTTCCATTGCTTTTCAAGGAGGGAGGAATGATCCAGGCAACAATTTAGGTGACAATTCGGGTGACAGTTCCACCCCAATTGATGACAGAACTTCTGGGAGCCATAACTTTTGCACTGTAGCTCCAATTGACTCACCGTTTGAATCGTTGGAAAGCTAAGAATGAGGAGAACGTCATGAAATGTCATTGATATTTGATCAATGAAGTTTGACCCCTAAAAACCCAATGGAAGTGCCTCAAATTTCAATTTTAATAGTGCAGTATAAAAATAGTAAGTTTCTAAAAATAGTAATTCCTCAAATTTTGTATTGTTTTAAATCTTGGAAGTCGAACCACTTAATCTCCCTCGAGATTGGTGACCTTCCACATCCTCCCCATTATTTCAAAATGTGTATAAATGAAGAGGTAACCCGAAATGTGAAAACAGACATCTCTTCCCAGAGATAAGCATATATTTGTATTGCGATCTTGAGTAATACTACATCTCTTCTCAGAGAATTCATTGTTACTATGTTATTTCTATGATATTTTGATATTTATCAATTATAACTTCTGAGTTTTGGATCATTGACAATGACATCTAAGCTACAGTGAGTTATTTTTATAAAAAAAATAGTAAAAGGGAAGAGTAAGGTAGAAAGGAAATAAACATGATTTTTTATCTTCATCTCAAACACCATCACAAAGTTTCAATTAACGAAACATGCATTTAAACTGATATGTAATGTAAAATCATTGATGCTCAATTTTCACTACAAACCAGGCAAACTTTTGAGGTTAAATTGAAAATACAAGTAAGAACCAAGTATGCTTTAATGTTTTGCTACTACACATAGATAGTTAATGCACATATTTGATGCAAAACAAATTAAAGTGAAACAACTTATGATCTTTTCAACTAATCTAGTGTAGCATAGATTAGCAACCCTGTAACAAGAATACAATTCAGGATTCAAAAAAACCATTCAAATTTGAGATCTAGACAAGCAATTGAGAGAAAAAGTTAGTAACCCTTAACACAACCATATAGATAAACTTTTCTTAATTCCTTAGCTATATTAATTGTTTCAAGTATACAATTTTACTCAAAAATCTCTCCCTTACAAAATGGTAACATTGCTTATTTATAGGGAGCATAAGCAGTGTACCGATCAATTTTCAAGATACATATGTGGAGAATAAGGATAATTGTCCTTTCATGAAAATTTTAGAATACATTTTGACCTTCTAAATTAGACTAACCTATAAATATATATGCTAACAAACTAGCATATATTTATCCAATAAAATATTCTATTTTATAAATGCATGCCAAATTATAATCAATATAATCTTCTATTAAGCTAA
The DNA here is from genome assembly GCA_037957365.1 of Torreya grandis. Lineage (NCBI taxonomy): Eukaryota > Viridiplantae > Streptophyta > Pinopsida > Cupressales > Taxaceae > Torreya > Torreya grandis. Next base: position 1,128,791 of record JARHVA010000513.1, on the reverse strand, counting down.
TGGTGGGCCCTCTGGCTGCCTTTGTTAGAGGATGTTCTTGGCCTTAGTGTGTTTGTCATTGATCAAGTCCAAATATACTAGAGGCTTCATTAAACATCCATTCTCCTAGTCTATTAGCTCATTGAATTCTTTGTCATTTCTAGCCATGGCCTCCTTGATGCTTCTAGCTTCTGCAATTCACTCCCTTGAATTGAAGATGATGTCCATGATCTTGTGATTCTCACTGCTAGATTGGCCTTGGCTCCTTCCTTTTTTATCTTGAATGGTTGCAGTGGCTCTCTATTTGAATTCTTCATCATCTATTAACCCAATGGCAGTGCACTATGAAGGCTCTGTTAGCATGGTTCCTAGGAGTTTTTCAATTTTGTTCATCAAACTCTCATCTTCCTTAAAAAATTTATTGACATTATTGTGCCATGTGCTCAACTCCTATATTTTGTCCACAATAATTCTAGGACTGCACTCAAGTGTCCTAGGATAATAGTTTTGAAGCCTAGGATCTATCTCCTTGCATGTTGATGAGCTCTATTATTTGATATTTTGAAGCTTGCCATTGGATGACCAAGGCTTTGGTTGCTTCAGCTTGTTGTGGCAATGTACTCTGCCTAAATTTCATGGCCTTCAAAGCTTCAAACATGTCAAATAATGATTCACTAAGCATTTTTATCATAATTTCAGGCACAAAGAGAATGGATTGGGTTTCTAAGTTTTGCTTTTCCTTTTCCAAGTTGGCAATCCTTAGCTTCATCCCTCTAATTCTTGCTATGGACTATGTTGATTGAGCCCCAACTAGGCTCTCCACATCTTATTGGTGAATGGAATGCTCTCTCAATTCTTGTCCTCCTAGTGGAGTTAGGCCCACAAATGGTTCCACGTTTTGGAAGGTGAACTCTTCTGTACCCACCACAACTTTTCTAGTGGTAATCTTTTCTAGCCCTAAGGTATCTAGATTGAAATGCACTGTAGTGGTGGGCTCTACGAACTTGGTGGTTTCTATAATATCAACCTTTGCACTATTGGATTCCCATGGATCATTCATTTTCTTACCACCATCCCTTTGACTCTCTACTTGTTCTTTCATCATTTTAATTATCCATGATTGAGTGTCCTCATACACACTGATATTGATATTCTTTGTTAGATCCCATGAATGAGATATGGAGGGAATATTTTGGAGTTTCCCATAAATGAACTAATATAGAATGGTAGGCCCCTAGATAGGGAACTCATCACTGAATACATTTATGTCTTGGGTTGGATGGACAAATGGAAGTTCTGGTTTCTTGGATTTGGCAGGGACAAGGGCTAACTCTATCTTCATCTTCCTCTAAGTTGTGGTTGGAACTATGTCCAACATAGATTCTTTTCCCTTATCCTTTTTAATCCCCTCCATTTGTTTGTGGGCTTCTATAATTTATCCTACTTGGATTCCAAGGTCTTCATATGTTTCCTCTCCATTCAAACCATAGGTTTCGGCAAGAAATTTAAAAAAACCTTCAACTGTTTCATATGGCTCAAGAGCCACCATATCCACATGTTCCACCAGAGATGGTGGTTTTTGTGCAGGGCCTGAAGATGAGGTTGCCTCACTTGGCCTTTCTTCCAATTACTTTTTACCAGGGTCTTGAGGTTGTGGCAATTCCACTTGAGGAGGTGGCTAAGGTGCTCTAGAGGTGGAAGGAAGTAGATGATATTGCAGAGGATACGTTTGCCAAATATCCTCTATTGGTTTTCTTTCATTTGCCAGTCTATGTTCCAATTTGGCATTGCATTCCTTGAGTCTAGCTAGCACTTCTTCAAAGCTGTTTGCCTTGGTGTATACATGGTCATAGACCCTAGGCTGGTGTTCATATACTGGCTTAGGCAATTTCTTTTCTTTCAAATGGTCTCTCACTGCCCCTTTAGGATCCCACATTCTTAATTCATCCACTTGGAAGATAAAATCTTCTCTCTATCTAGACATGATGTCTACTTGCTTCCAGTCTTGTAATGTGGTCCTTCCAATTATCAAGGGAAATGGGTGGAGGAGGCCTTTCTTATTTTCCTTACATACCCCATCAATTCCATTGATGAGTTGGAAGGTGATTTCTTGCTCAGCTAGCTTATTTGGCATAAATACATGCAACATGTATGGTGGGGACATGGTTCCCTCAAATCTAATTATAGTGCAATCAAGATAATACCAAATTTCCCCTATCATTTCTACATACCTTTTGATTAGGGGGAGAATTCTAGGCATGGGGGACCTAGTGATGTTTCAACCAAAGTGGGATAGATGCAATCATAGATGAATTACATATGGTTCCTATATTTGAAAATATGTAGCTTGGAATAATGATGGGAGACAGTGATTCTACTACTAGGAGACCAATTTTTGATGTTAGGGAATTGGGTGGAAACAACCAAGGCATCGATCAGATAGGACATCATACAGAACTATTTGTTGGTCTTTCTCTTAATAGTATCAAATTGGTGATCCAAGTGAATGTTGATCATATCTCCAACATGAGGGGTGAGTTGTTGGTTTACCAAGAAATGTACATAGGATACCCAGGTGGTGTTGACATATGTGGTTATGGTAGCTCCAAAAATCCTATTCATTAAGGTCATGATAACCCTAATTCCTTCCCTAAACTAGGTAATTAGGATTCTTCCTTAGAAGTCTCTAAATACATGTTTTCCCTGGTTGAGCAATGGTCTAAGGATAGAGTTGAGGTCATTTTGGGTGGTCCAATCCTTGATTGAGGGTAGATCAACATGGGATTATGGGAGTTTTTAGTAACCCTCAAAGGCTACAGGGGCAACATAAGCAATCCTTATGGACATTCCATCATACACAATCTAGTCATCATCTATTCTATAATCAACAAAAAGTAGAGCAATTACATCAATATAATAAAGTACCTCAGGTTTAGCAGCTACATGATGAAGGCCAACTAATTGCACAATGACCACGTCCTAGTTTTTTATGTTGACTACCTCAATTCTCTTTTCATTCTAAGTGAGGGCTTGCATTCCTTCTATGGCAAAGATCTCAGACCAATTTTTACACCCATTATTCAATGTTACAGTGTCCAATTTTGTATCCTTGAAACTCTGACCCAGATGGTTTGTAGATAGGTAAATCTCTATTTCTTCCCTCCATTGTTGCCTTCCTACTGCCATTACTTCTTAAACTTTTAGATTGTTTAGCACTAATTTCACAGAGATCTCTAAATTGTTTTTCTTAGCACTTGGGATTGTTTTGGCTAAACTGAGGTCTAACCGATCACAATTTTAATGCTTTGTGCTAAGTTTACAGTTTTCTAGAGCTTTAATGGTAGAGGTGATTTGAACCTAGGTTTGTTTGTGTCTTTGATTTGATTAAGGCTTATGCTTTTATACCTTTGCATTCCAAGATGTATGCAATCTAAGTTTTATTATCTTTTGCTTACGTGGATACTATGTGGCATCTATTTGGCATCTTTTCATGGCATTTTTCATAATTACTTCCAGGACAACTAGTCATTGGCCTTTAAATTCTACCTTTGGGTTTCGCTTCATTAGATTGGATCCAAGTATTTAGCATGAACTATTGATCATAATCTTAGGTCTTTCACCTCATTGGTTGCTAATTTTGTGATCACACCACTTGGCATATTCTCGCACCCATTGAGTTCCAATGCTCAAGCTCATTCCATGTGTAAAACCCTCAAGTCTCCTGGGTTCTACTCGAAGATCTTGCACCATTGGATCATGCTTGTATGATTAGGAGAGATCCATATGATCTTAAAAAATGCACATAGTTTAAGTTAATTATATGGATCACATAAATTTAGGACTTAAGCTAGAAGTTTAATCCTAAGTTCATTTCATATTAATAAACACATAAAACTTTAGGATAAATCCATTTATGCTAAGGCTTTCATTAAAATATCAAAATGAACCTCATTAAAAAATTTAAACATGCCCCCTTTGTCTAGGCAAAATATTAGATTATGTTAAAATTGATGGTATCGTTAACTTTATAGACATCCTCACGGTCATCAAATGATGTGAGCGATAGTGTTAATTTTAAACCCATGAGATTACTGTAATTAGATGTGAGGGTACCACGTGGCATCCTCATGGAGCTTCCTAGGATCTTGGATTCATCCCACTCTATTGGATTAGGCATGTATGATGAAACGAGGGCCTTTAAATGGTGACCTAATTAGTCACATGGCATTAGCTCTTTTAAATAAGTGGGACCCTCTGCCAACAAAGTTTGGCATAAATGATTTCCACATGGTGCTCTGTCAAAGCTCTGACTTTTTAGCCTTCAATTTTCTCTATTGATAGGCATGTATGATGAAGTGAGGGCCTTTAGATTCATTAAATCCCTTTTATCCAATATGAAATAGACATATGGCCTCTTTGTGGGGCTTTCTAGGAGTTTTTAGGGTTTTGACATTTCAACATCCAACTCATGCCGTTAGATCTTTATCCTGGCTGTAGCAAGAATTGTAAATCTTTGTAATGTGCTTTCATTTTAAATCAATGTCAGGGCCTTCCTCGCTCTGCTGGATTGGATCCTGCGATGAAATGAGGATTGTTAGATCTACAATCAAGCATGAAGTTTAAGTTAGGACCCAAGATTATTAAGGATTTAGACCAAAGCTTTAATTATAGGGTCCATTTGTGTTAATAAATATGAAGGGGTCCTTAGGATTAAAACTTGGGCTAAGCATTAATAAAAGGAGCTTGGTTTAGAAAATAAAAAAGGACCTTGCAAAACCATTTCAAAATGTGTTTAAAACTAGCCATGGTTTTAAGGGGGAATATGTAATGATAGGTATGATTTTGTATTAAGGTTTGGTCGTGTTAATAAGCACGATCAAGCCTTAATATAAAATTATACCTAGGTCTAACATAGGATAAAGTGTTCCCTCTAAATTACTCCTACCAAATTTTGAATTCAAACCAAAGGGTTTTAGACTTAGGGTTTTAATGAAGATTATCTAAGATTTAATTTTGCAAATTAAAGGTTAGTGAAAGCCAGCCTAAAATCAAGAGGTAAATTTTCGGTCGGTACATGTCAGTGCCTTCTCTATGGAACCTGCATTTTTCACAAACAAAATAAACCATTAGTAACATTATGCATACTAAAACTTAATTGCAATAAAATATGCTACCCTATCAGAATAGATGACCTTCAAATTCCATAAAAACCTAGGAACACAACAATGCTTTTAAATACAAGGTTCCATAACATTTCAAGGGCCCCAATTTTCAAAATTAGGGGCTTGTTGGCCCCAATAGGGTGTTTTCCTTGGTGGGTGATGGTGGGTAGCTCTTGTAGTAGTGTTTGGGGGAGATTGTGGAAGTGGAGAAAGTGGGGGTAGAGAAGGTGGAGGTGGAGGTGGAGAAGACGATGGAGAATGAGGGGGAGTAGGCTAAGGAGATGAAGGTTGGGGAATTAAAGAGTGTGGAGGAATAGAGCATAGAGGAGATGGAGAAGTGTGAGGAGATGGGGATGAACATGGAGGTGAAGGGTGAGGTGGAGGTGGCATGAAGGGATGGGAAGATGTGGGTCTGGAGGGATGCACCTCTACAATCTTATATTTTTTTTGGGGGGCCTGTTGCCCACTTATACTTGTACCCACATCCGATCGCTTCTTTATTTTCAAAGGCAGCACTAGAGGGAGTTTTTCCTTAGGGTCTCCACCTTATGGGTTCTTGCAAGGGCGTAACATGTAGAATGACTTTTGAATTTGCTCCTCGACTAAAATTTACTTGACTTGAATGTTGATCAATTATATTTCCAACCTCTTCACATAGGCCTTCTTACCTGGATACACATATAGCTTTCATAGAGTGTGAATCTTCACATCTATCCTCTCAGCTTATAGAATGTTGAGTTATGCATCATATATCTGGTTGATGGAGTCTATGAAGTATCACATGGAGAAAGCATGTGGTAGCTTAAGCCATACTAAAATCTCTCTTGAGGGGTTCATATGGATCCGCACAAGGGAGAAGTGTTAATTTACATCAAACTAAGTTTATTTTGTAGCCAAGGGGGGTAAGTCCTTGGGGATAATCCATTCATCTGTGAACACTGCCTTCATCCCATCAAACCAATATTTCATATTACTCTTGTAGGATGGGGTGATGTGTTTAGGGCAAGTGAATGCCTTATAACACTCAGTAGGGGACTTGTGTATTGGGGGTATACCCACTTCAATGCTCTAGACCTATAATCTAGTACCCCAATTTTATCAAAAACCAATAAAAGGAGGATCACCCCCATGAAAACATGTACTTGGGATCTTGATGAGCCCTCTTTGCATCCTCGACAATCTTTTGGGCAAAGTACATGGCCTAGTTGTACTTTAGCCCTTGTGAGACTTGATGAGCGAGGTAGAGGTGCACCATGTCCACCTCTTTCCATCGATTGGTCACTCTAATCTTATTTGAGATTATCCATGTCACAACTCAGAGGGTGGGTTATTTTGCAGGTTCTTGATGTGCATAGTATGCCCCTAATTTTGATACATCAATTTCATGGCAGTCTTCTTTATCTCCTTAGTGTCAGCCAAGTCATCAATTACACTTAGTCTCGAGCACTGTAGCCCCATGATCATGTCATTATTTATGTGTTAATCTTCATGCTATGCCCCATAAAGTAGATATAGTCCTCATGGACTCATGAAAGGAGGAACTATACCAATTCCATGGGCTTACCAAAATATGGCAAGTTGAAGAGCTAGAACAATCATGTAGCATTTAACTAATTGAAAATGGTAAGGTCATATACCAGCTGATTCCTACTGTTGGTGGTCTCTACTTGATAATCATTCTGAATCTCAACCTCATTCCCATGTTGGCAATGATTGTAGTAAAAAATAGTGCAGGTAGACCTTAGAAACCCAATTTTTTGCACATAACACCAAATCTAGATATTGTATCTCTTCATTAAATAAGGATGGGGTGGGGACGTTGAGACCTTCTACACTGTAGACATATTTGTTTGCTTTCCTTTATACACCATTGTTTCCTTTTCTTCTATGCATTATTCCTCCTCTTTTCATGCTCTATACTTGTTCTTCCATAGTCTCTTCCCTAATCGAGACCCAGTCTCTTTCACTCACCTCTTCCTCTTCAGGTATCATTGGTAATTTTTCAAGTCTTTTTGCCTTCTTCTTAGACCGCATTACCCTTCAAGGATCCTGAAGGTTAACACGTGGTCATCCAACATTTACAAAAGAATATGTGTTTATAAAATGATGCTTCAGATTTTTAAGCTTGAGCACCCTTCAATAGTGGACCTGCAACTTGCAACTCTCAAAACTAAAGATTTCCCCACCGAACCAGAGTTAGAATCCCTCTTCTCAGTTTGGTAATGACCTTCATGGCTTTTTAAGGATGTAAAACTCTTTGCTTCACTCAAAAATTGTTTGCCTTATCTCTAGTGGTCACTTGTTCTTGACTCTGGTAAACACTTGATCTCAACTCTGGATATTCGAAGTTAAACACAAAGCAAAGTGTGAAATGCATTTAACATGTCTATTTATAGGCTCTAAGGGGGGTTTGCTTTCATTAATGCCCCTCCATCACCCATCATTTCATGGCATTTAATGCAAATCTTATAATGGTCACCGTGTATATATCCTTGCCTTTTTGAACTTAATGCCTTAACAGTATTGGCCCATCACACCGTTGGCACGTTTTTTGCCATAAATAACCTCATTGCATTTATGGCATGACTTGTCTCATGTTTTTCTCTAAAGTGGATGATAGCTATGTCTTATGCTTTTTGTGAGGTGGGAGACATCTATCTCATTTAAATTTCTAACTTATGGTGGGAACCTTAGCCCTTTGTGCCGACTCGCGTGCCTTAAAACCTTGTGCACCCTTAATAACTTTCATGCTTAATTAACTCGCAAGCTTAAGTGACTTGTATGATTTTTTATTTTTCCTTTTTAAACCTAAGTTCTTACATCACACTAAAACATCTCATGGTCCTTCATGAATAGAAAAAAAACTTAGAAAATAAAACTATAGAAAGGGAAAAAATGGCATGCAACAAATGCAACACTTTTATTGAAAGTAGTAAATCTTAAACTAAGTGGCATAAGCCTTATTTATTACAACACTTCTATTATTCTGAAGTGAAGTACGACCAAATTCGACTTCCATTATAATACCCTGGGAGGAACTGACCATTTATCCTTTGTAAACAACATGCTCCAGTAAGTCGAATGTTATGTATTATAAACGAGCCATCCTAATAGATGTGAAGCTTTCCAGGGTGGCGCACGAACTTAGAGTCATACAATAAAACCTTCATTCCTAGAGAAAAGATTTTATTCTTTGTATGGCGATCATGTCATGCTTTTACTTGCATTTCTCTACATCCTAACTTTAATGAGCAACGAATCAGGTCTCATTTAGTTGCATTAAAGTGTCTAAGCACACTTTCAAAGATGCCTCATCATCTATTTGTCCTACATGGGTGATACAGAGGGATGGTACCAAGAACTCTACTAGCATCACTACTTCCTTGTCATATACCAAGTTGAACAATGCAATTTTGTTGAGGTGCTTATAGTTAGTTTGATAAGCGCATAGTATTATAGATACCATATCATCCAAATCAGTGTGGCCAACATTGCATATTTTAGTTAAAGTGGTACCTAGGATCTTATTGAAGGATTCAACAGTTTTATTGGCTTGTGGGTGATAAGGTCATGTTTTGTGGTGTGCGATCATAAACTTGGCCAGCAAGATGCGAATTGTTTCATTCAAGAATTGGGTACCACAATCACTAGTAAAACTCAGGGGACATCTAAATTGAGCTATTATGTTCTCCTAAATGAACTAGGTAATAGTGAAGAAATATAATCCTTCCCTGGCATAACTTCAGCCTAATACGTAAGGTAGTCAGTTACCGTAATGATATATCAAAAACCCGTTCATCATCCAACTAGAGTAATGGGACCAACAAAACCAATAGCCCACTTTTCAAAGGGTTCTTGAGAAGGGATGGGTCATAAAGGCATAGGATCTCTTCGATTAGGTTTGCCTATGCACTGACAAATGTCACATTTCCTAACATATGCTTTAGTATTTTGGAATAGAGTTGGCCACCATAGTCCAACTAACAGAACCTTTTTCACGGTAGCTTCTTCAGCATAGTTCCCTCTAGAAATACCCTCATGAACTTCTTAAAGTACTTAAAGGTGCTCATGTTGCATTACACAACATCAAAAGACTTCATCATGGTCCATTTTGTAAATATCACCTACTATGAGTTGGAAGGGTGTGGTGTGAACCACAAATTACTTTTTTTCTTGTGAGGTGAGAGATTTAGGTATAGAACCAGTAGTCAAAAATGTTGTAATGTCTTCTAGTCCTTTAGGCACCCATATTATTTAAAAGATTTCTACATCAAGAAGATCATCTTCTATGGCACATGGTGGTTCTCTGTTCTCAATCTAGGATAGGTGGTTAAGTCCATAGTTGGCCTTTCTAGATTTCACCATAACTAAAAACTAGAATTCTTGAAATAATATAATCCAATGACAGATCCATCCATGTAGTACATGTTTATTTACAAGGTACTTTAAAGCCTCATAATTTGTATAAAAATTAAAATGAGTGGCTAGAAGGTATTGCATGAACTTATGCAAAGCGTAGACCATAGACAAAGCTTCATGATCCATAGTGGTATAGTTTCTTTCAACTGGTGTTTTCTTCTTGCTAGAAAAGTAAATTAGGTGATGTAAGCGACCTTCACTTGGTTGTGCAAGAATCGTGCCAACAGCCATGCCAGATACATCAACATGGATATGAAATGGCTTTATCCAATTGGGGAATTGCATAATAGGAGTAGTGTCCAACTTTTCCATGAGTGTTTCAAATGCTTCCTTACAAGAACAAGTCCATATGAACTACTCATTCTGTTTTAAAAGTTCTTATAGGGGCACGATAATCTTAGCATAATCACCAATGAACTTTCTATAATAACCCATGTGGCCAAGAAAGATACAAACCTCATGTTGAGTCTTGGGTGTGAGAAGGTGAAGAATAACAGATACCTTCATTGGGTCTACTAGGAGTCCTTCCTTACAAATAATATACAAATAATATGCCCTAGGAGCACACCAAAAGGCATCACGAATAGGCACTTCTTCAAATTTATAGAGATTTGTAACACCCAATAGTGCTCAAGCATGAGTCTAAGATTAGCACAATGGTCCTTGACCAAACCATATGCCATCTAATCATCCAAATAGACTTGGAGGAACTTGTGGATGAAGTCCTTAAAGGCTTCTATTGCTTTCTGTGAAAACACTGTTGGGGCATTTTTCAACCTGAAGGGTATAACAATATAGGCAAATGATCCCCATTTTGTGGTGAAGGTTATTTTAGGTTGGTCTTTCTCAACTATTTGGACCTGATGGTATCCCAAGAATCCATCTATAAAGGAGTACACTTCACAACCAGCAACACCTTCAAGTATTCCCTCTACGAATAAGAGTTTAAACAATAATTTGCACCATCATTGATAGTAACACAAGTTGATATAACATGTTATCATATATTAAGGTTAAGATTTTTCACCATAACACTACATAATTCCTATGTCTATGTACTCTTGAAATGCTTCATAAAAGGGGTATTTATACTTGTTTTTCCCTGACCAAGCGTTTACAATCATAAATGGCATGTATAGGTGGCCAACGAACTCTTAACAAACTGAGATTCATGGTGCTTGACAAATAGTTCTTCCTCAAGATCCAAGCCTCTACATCCCCTATATTCTCACTCTATGCAATATCTCGATAGCCATGTGTTCCTTTCCTTACGGCTTGGTACAAGACCTCCTATCAATAAGGTCAAAGTGTCCCATTTGATCTATTCTTTCAATATCATCTCGCTTCCCATGTGCTCCCCTAGTCTTCTACTTTCATTATGAGTCCTATGTTCTTGAATTCCTCATGACTTGTTCTCCTCTGACTAGGTCCTCTTGTGCTAGTACTTCCATGTTATTATCCTTTTACACCTAGTAGGTTCTGTGTCATGATGCTTCTATGTCTGTCAGCTATGCATCATGGTCTTCTTGTGCCATGGTCCTTTCACACCGTGTTGGTCTTGTACCAAAATGGGATAACACTTAGTCAAAATTTAGAAAACAATAGAGTTTTGAAATACTATGGCCTATGGTAGCTGATTTTGGCTAACATCTTTGGTGACCTCCTAGGATTGCATGTTTGCTAGACATCTATACCAATAGCTTCATGCATCCATTGGGTTATGGGGTCATCTATCACTCAACTACACACATGATTTGGACCTTGAACCTAATTGCAAATGGTTTATAATAAGAAGAGATAATTGACTACCTTCCCAAACACAACAAATAAGACATAAACAAAACAACAAGATAATGTAGTGTTAATAAACACTTAGGGAAAACAAACACATGAAAATACTATATAAAACTAACCTTTGACATTCGATTCACCTAGATCAAAAGGGAAGATTCTCAGATATTCTCCATAGGGTGAACAAGAGTAATATACCAGCAGTTTTTCAAAAATTGTTCTTGCTCTATTAACTCTCTTCTTAGTTGCCAATGTCTTTGATGGCTCATTAGGATCATGTTCTTAAAACTTGACAAACACCTCACCAGTGTTCTTTCTAAGAGATATAGGCCTATAAATAACTTCAAACTCTTAAATAATATCAAGGTATGGTTTCCATGAGTTATAATGAACTTTTTCCTCTCCACCTTGAGCTTCCTTGGACCCACTAAGAGAGAAGGTGATATCTTTTTCAAATTTTGCAAATTGGTCAAGAAGGTGATAACCAACTTTAAGAACATCAAACAAGTCTTCATCAAGTGAACTGGTCTATTGGGATGATAAGTTTGTAAAGTTGCTCTCCTTAGTCTTAATCAAGGCGTAGTTCCCTTGCAAGAGTACATAACCTGATACTAAGACCATAAATAAGTCTTACAACTATTTTTCACACATTGGTGACTCATTTGTGTCTTCTTTTGCTTCCATTTAGGTTGGTATGGTGATTTCTTTAGTAAGAATAGAGGAGGAGTTGAATTATGTACTTTAATCAACCTCTTGATTATATTCTTCAACCTTCACAACTACCTTGTCAATGTCTTTGCATGGAACTATAGATCCATTATCCCAGCTTGACCAAAAATTCTCTAATTCTTCCCAAAAAGCATCTTCCTCTTGATCACTTGAGAGAGAAAACACCTCACTATTCACTTCAAATGGTCTACTAATAACTTCAAGCCTGTCTTGTTCTTCAAGTTCTTCAATAAGTGCAACAAACTCTTTTTTGTTCATTGGAAGCCAACATAACTTCAATTGAGACTTCATCTTGCTTTTTTCCTCTATCATCTAGTGTACCCTGCCAAGATCTTCAGTCTCTTCTAGAAAAACATATTCCAACTGCTACCAAGCATGATCAAGCTCACTAGGACTCTCTATAGCTTCAAACATAAGTTTATTTGTTCTACTTTCAAGACTTGTCGACATGATCTCATGCTCATTTTTAGTTGTGACCCAATCATGCATATCTTCTTGAAGGATGCTTTTTAGTGGTTTCACCACAACTAGCTCGCCAAGCTCTTATTTATAATGAGAGGTGAAATCATCATATTCAACACAAAAAGGAAGCTCAAAGAAAATTTTTACCTTATCTCGATCATTTAAAACCTCTATTGTTACAACTACCTCAATATCCTTATTATGGCCTTCCTGGAGCTTACTTATATTACTTGAAGTGGTATAAACTTCATCACATGATACAAATACACACTGAACTTCTTCCTTCATGCTTTTACCATGATCCTTCAGCTTGAATTTCTTCTCTCTTTTATTCCAAATATGATCCAATAGTAGAATGAGGACTAGCAATGATGATCTCTTCATCATAATCACTCACCACATCTTTATAATATAGGCCTCTTGGGATTCTCCTACAACTACAACTTGGTTTTGTTTCTCCAGGACTGCCACCTTATTTTCTCTTGACAAGTTCTCCTCTTCAATGGGATACTCCTCTTTTACCCTCTTTACAATAGGTTCTCTTTCACAAAAGGAGGGGGTGGGAGAGCAATAGAGCTCATTAGTTTGTTTAAATCTTGAGAGGGTGTCTTTCTAACTTGGAATCTTGAAGGATTTCTTTGGGAGTTCTTGGGGAAAGGAAAGATAATTTTTTACTAAGACCTCTACTGCTTTCTCCTTTTTTTTAAAAATTTTGGATAGGCATGGGAAAAGTTTCTTTCTCAAATATTGGCATGATATAATTAGAGGTCATAGTCTAATAAGGTCTCCATTATGGAATGGTTTGAGGCTATTGAGGAAGAATGGGTGGAGATTGCATGAGTATGGGATTTTCTTGATGGTATGTTGCAACTTGGGCTAGATTTGGAGCAAAATAAGTTTGAATGAGTAGGATAGAGCACATGAGACTAATGGTATTGAATTTTATGCCTCTCTTTAAGCACTAACTAATTCTACATACACTAAACCAAACCTCTTATTTCTAACACATCATTGGTTGGCACTTATTTATTCTTTCTCTTAATATCTACCCATTCAAACTTAGTCAAATGCACTAAGTCCCTCATCACTTGAATGATTTCACTCTAAGTGGAAGGGGTATGTATAATTACACCAAGTTTCTTTTCTATATAAAGCTCTATCATTTTCACTTCATATTCTAATAGGGTTTGTTTGAGTTATGAAAGGGATTGAGTAGAAGTAACTTAACTTTCACAATGTTGGCTAGAGGGATAAGTAGGATACCAAGGAGGCTGAGTTAGGCTAGGAGGAGGCATATAAGATTGATGATAACCTTGATAAGATTGGTATTCTCCCATTTGAGTGCCACTTGGGGTGAAGCTATGAATGCCATCAGTTTGATTTGAAGAATATGAAGGCATATAATATACATTTTGACCAAATGAATGATGAGAATAAATACCAATTTTTTTTATGTCTAGGTACTTGTGCAGATTAAACCAAATTTATTTCACTTGGAGTAGTCATTGATATTTGAATTCATGCCTATAAAGGTTGGTGTATTGAATAACAACATCAAAAACTCTTCAATGGATGAAAATATCCCACCGAGCATGCCAGAACTATTATCACACTAAATTGCACCCTAGAGGAGGTTATTCAAGCCTTCCTCATTTAGGTGATAAGATGGAGACACCTCTAAGTTTTGGGTGGCCTAATTATTGAGGTGGATCTCTAAATATGGCTAAATCCCTTTATATTTCACCTTGAAATTGCTACCAAACCTATTGCTTGTTGGGAAAAGGGAGAGAAATGGCTGAAAATAGTAAATAGGAGGCGATGCACCAAACTTGACACCATCCACTTGTCTATATTGAACTAAGAACATGAACAAGGACTGAAACCTATTACACTAACTCAAAATGAGTCTCCCAGTATCAATATTTCAATGTGAAGGTGAAGATCAAAATAATAACCAAGAGGGGATGATCAAGAGGTCTCATATGAAACAAAAATGAAGCAATCCCTACACTTAGGCAATGTAAGAGCATGTACCACACTCTATATGACCTGTTAAGATGACTAAAAACCTATAAAAAGGTAATGAGATAGGACAAATAAAAGAGAGCTATGACACTATTACTAACATTCATCAACTAACCATGAAGTAAACACTAATCGCAACAATGAGAAGTTTGGAAATCAACATCTATTCATCTCCATATGAAAAGTACAAGTTTTTGTATGATCATGGATTCACCATACCCAATTGAGGATCCATTTCAAAACTTAGAAGGCCATACATATAGGAGAAATGAGAGAGGAAGAGAGAAGGTGGAAATTAGATAAACTCCGTGAAAAGTGTCATTCTTCACGAGTTAGTTACAAGGCTAAGTGGAAGAGGCCAACAATGGTTTTATCATCCTTCTCAACATATGTTTCCCAAATAAATGATGCCTTCATCAAGGTGGCATAGATTTTGTTTGGATTTTGTGTCTCTTCACATTCTCCTCATGAAATTGACCTATATATTGATGAGGAATGACAAGTTGTCTTCTTGATCACATATGTATCTTTGAGATACCATTTGATCTCTTTGACACCTTGCACAAGCTTGAGAACCTTCAATTTAGGTACTTAAAGTTTGAGAGTTGATATTGAGCTTCTCTTGACACCTAATCACTGCCTCCTAATGATGACCAATCTCCTTCGTAGACTATCAACACTTATATGCTTCTTTCAAAGTCAATTCCATATATTCATTTTGTTGTAAAAGCTCTTCAGACCTATATACAGTCCTTATGAATCAATGTTCATGGTTTGGGGGTCCTCTCACATATACCTTTGCATATCTACAGGACTGTCTAAAGCTTCTCATATCATGAGAGGACCTTAAAATGTCTATAACATCATTTTCATTGTATAACTAAGGGGAATTATTCATTATGCCTCTAGTTTATTGCTTTACACCTATCTTATTCACCATGAAAGCTCTTGAAATAGTCTATAAGAGACCATGAAACCTCTGTCCAAGCTCAAGAGACCTCCCTAACTGATCAAAAGGTTCAAATGCATCCAAAACCATGCAAACTAGTAAAAAACTACAATTTTAGACCCTTTTATGCTCACTTTCTCCTTCACATGTGCCAAATGACTACTCCCATGGATGCCCCTGAGACTCTCAAGGACCATCAAGGTGATTCCAAGTTCCATCAGATGTATTTGAACCACTTATAAGGCACGATGTAGTCATCAGGCTCTTAGAAGGGTTTTATGAGGGTTTGAAGTACGTACTTTTTTAGTGATTGTTCATAAAGTTGAGGGCTTCAACTTATGAACCAATGACACAAAAGTAGAGTATGGGAACCCTATTAACATCTCTGAAAGTCATCAAAACCCATGCAAATCATCCTCTAAGTTCTAAGTAAAAAAAAATGTTTTCTCGAACTCTTCATAAGATAAAAATAATGTTTTGAGGTGGTTGTTCTCTTAACAATGATTCATAGAGGACATACCTTTGATGAATTACCAAATTCAATGGATTTTGAGTAAATATACTTAATAACATTTCCCACTTGTACTTGTCCCCATTTACTTGCTCCTTCAACTTCTAATGTGAGCAAAATGACCCTTTTGACAATATGGGCATGTATGTGAACTCAAGAGGACTATTTTAGGAAAAAGTGTCTTCTCATGCTCATAATTTGGCTTGAGATGGTCCCTATAAGATATTAATAATTCTTCATGATGTCTCCAGGTGGTTTCCAAAATGTATTATCTCTCCAAATAACTCTACAACTTGGTTTGCCTATCATGAGGGTTTGTATGTAGTTTAGGCACTCTAACCCTAGAAGCCCTATTTTAGTGTTCTCTCATCCTTACAAGGGTTCCAAACACTATGATAATATCTATCAGGACCTCTCACACTTATCCTAGTCATCCAAATTCTATTTTAATATGAAATTGCATATTCTTCTCATATCCATGAAGGCAGACGCGTAGGTTTTCCTTTGGACCTAATACCTTATCAAGGTCTGAGAATAACTTCATTTTGAGTGATTTATCATCCTCCTTGAGAGTCTAAACACATAAACCATCTCCTTAAGGTTTCTCACACCTCATATGCCCCTTCAGTCCTTGTATCCAACACACAAAATGCATCTTTCCTTCACATTTGTGTAAGCAAGTCTATATGTCTTTTTTAGGCCTAATCTACCTCCTTCAAGGAATTTTGTCCTCATGAGATGGTTTGTCTTCATATCTGTTGTCCCCAAAACATGCCACTCATTTTTGGGACAACCTACAGACCAAAATTTCTCTCTTCCCTTCTCAAAATTTGTTCTGAGCTTTCAAATTCCTCATTGTTAAGTTTTTTTCGTAAAGGGATTCATAGGTTCAATAAGTTAAAAAAGCTTCTACAAGTGAGTTCAGTCAAAAGAACAAGTTTCTAACACTTGGTCATTTCCAGGATCGGTTGAGCGCCTCGGTTCAATCAAAAGACTTCAATCGACACATGATAAAGGACAAAAGCTTAGACCATTGAACTTTGAACCACTTTGGTTCAAAGGTTCAATGGGTTCAAAGACCAAGTTGGTTCAATGTGCTTGGTGCAAAAGATCAAAAGGACTTAGCCAAATAATGAAGGATGAGCCTATTGAACCACTGAACCGTTGAACCAAAGTTGGTTCAATCGGCAGGTTCAAGGGGCTACCCCAAATCGAAAAAGGCAAGTGCCCTTGCGAAGGGTAGGCAGCATTGGTTTGAAGGTCAAAGAAAAGACAGAAGTCCTTCAAATTTGTTCAAAGGCCAAAAAGGAACAATTCTTTCAGACTTTTTGTCTGATGGAAATGGCTAAGTCCAAGAGGCCGAAAGAATACTTTCGGGAAGATTTTCTCAGAAAAATGTTAAGGCAAAATTCCTTCAGACTTTTTGTCTAAAGGAATTCACCTGGAGAAAAAGTTTGAAGAAACAGAAAAGAATTAATGGCCAAGTAACAAGAAACTTTCCTTTGGACATTTTGTTTGAAGGAATTCTTTTGGGCTTTTTGCCCGACGGAAAAAGCCTGCCGAACAAGTAAGAACCCGCCAAAGAAGTAAGAACCCGTCAGGGAAGTTGAAGCCCGAAGGACAAGTACCCTTTCGGGGGGCAGTTGGCGACATAGAAAGGACCATTTTAAAAGACTGAACAAAGATACAGAAAGGAAATTTCATGGACTTAGACAAAAAGGGGCTTAAACTAATGAACTGAATGAACCATTGAGCTGTTGAACCAAAAGGTTCAACGGGTTCAAGGTTCAAAGGTTCAACCAGAGCTTATAAAGATAAAGGAAGTAGTGTTTGAGCGAAACGCAGAATAAACCAATGAACTGATTGAACTTTGAACCGAAAGAGTTCAAAGTTTAACATGGTTCAAAAGTTCAAAGGTGGCCTCAATCAAAGAAAAAGCAGCACACAAGTGGTTCAACGGATGGTTGAATCAAGGGGCGAAGAAGCGATTGAACCAAGAAGCGATAGAACAAAAGAGACAGAATGAACCAATGAACCGATGAATTTTCAGTGGTTCAACGGATTCAAGGTTCAACCTGAATCAAGCGATCGACTGAAAAGAGAGCCTAAAGACTCAAAGAGAGAAGATCGATGCAAAGGACAAGAAATGTCTTTGAAAGAGTTATTTCCAGTAGGCAAAACAGTGGATCGAGTAGACTTCTGAGCGCACCAAACTAAGGATGCAACCTATTTTCTTCCATGAAGTAAACACAAATATGCAAAGGACCAGGCGGTCCATATTAAGGAGGAGACATATTAGATGAAGGGACACGCCATAGTTATAACAGCGCACTATTCTCAGCATGGTCTCTCCAGACAAAATTGGAGACACATTGAAGAAATTGACTATAGCATGGGCCATCCCATGGAAAAAGGTGCCAATCCTTAGGTAGTTGCTATAAGTTTGTATTTTCTCTCATTTGTAAGGGAGACTTTCATTTTTACAAGAGCGAAACTCTGCCCATTTTGAAAGAAGAAGACTGAGACTTTGAGCTCAGGTTGTAATTTCATTTTTATTTTTATCTGAATGGCAAAGTAGGTTTTTTACAGAATTTGTGTTGTTCTAGCTTGTATAATTTTAGAAGATCATTCTTACGTCTATCTTCTAAAGGTGTTCTTATTCATTTAATTTGGTAAGCAGAATTAGTGAAAGTAATAGGGAAGTGTCTTGAAACCAACTATGGGAAGACTTTGTGCTTTCACAATTATTTTCAGTCTATGTTTTTCCTTTCTTTTTATGTTAAGGATTATGGGGCGACTTTGTGCCCCCATTATCCTTTGTGATATACTCTTTGGGAAGTTGAGGTGGAAACTTTGTGTTCTGCTTCATCTTGTTGTTACTACACCCTTTGGTTACTGGTTACTTTACTATCTAAAAGAAACTCTTGCTATTTCCTCTAAGAACACTTCTGAAAGAAGAGAAGTGCCTTCAGTGTTTACACCAGGATTTTTTCTTTTGTCTGTGTGCATCATCTCTGAAAAAAGAGAGATGGATGGTTTATTCTGCCCCCATGTGTTATTTTCTGCTCATTTATTTTGTATATAGCTCCTACGTATCTATAGGGAACCTACCCTTGATGAGAGGAGAGATTTGTCCCCATTGGATGTAGTAAACCTACAAATTTGGATGACCCATCTCCCTATGTTGTGGTGATAGGAACTATATTGGTCACCAGTTAGCTTGCCGACAAAATATTCACCCAACAGTTTTTGGCGACTCTGCTGGGGACACAATAATTTTGTACAATTTGGAATCTCAAGTTTCAGATTGAAACATCACCTGTGTCTTACCCATTATCATTATAATCTTATCCATGCATTCCATTGTGGATGAAGAACTGCTCCAGTGCTTTCCCATTGTTAATTTTTTCTCTCCAGCCTCGCGCAATAGTTTTTGGTGACTCCGCTGGGGATCGACGTGCAGTCTGAAGCCTCAAGTTTCATATTGAAGCAGTTCCTTCCCTTATTCATTATACAGACTCTAGCGACTCCATTCTGTGTCTTACCCATTATCATTATAGCCTTAACATTTTCATCCATCCCCATTATTTTATCTGGTCTGCAAAACTAGAGCTGCTGGAAAAGAGTGCACAGTATGAAGCCTCAAGCTGAAGCAGGGCCAATTTTTTTCCATTTTTTGTTCTACAATCTGGCCACTCCACCAAAATTTGTTATCCCTATTTTTTATAATTAAATCGTGGCAATTTGAGGCCCTTGGGGTGACTCTTTTGGCCCACTCAACTTGACTCCACCTTTGCATGAACTTCCACGCAGCTCAAGAAAGAACTTTCCCAAATTCTTTGGTGATGGGAGAGTTCACCCTGATGAACACATTGTAGCCTTCAACATAGCCTATGGTGTGATAGGGGTGGAATTTGAAGATGTGGCAGTCAAGCTTTTTGTGGAGACACTACAAGGTGCTGCTGTAGATTGGTTCTACCATTTGCAAGCTGGATCAGTGACTGACTGAGATACACTCAAAGCCAAGTTTGAAGCAAGGTTCAAGCCTGTAGAAGATGCACATGCCTTGCTAGCCCAACTCACTCAGATGAAGAAGGAACCTCATGAGCCTATGAGGGATTTTATTGCTAGGTTCAACAACTTGAGGCATAAGATTCCCATGGTCATCAAGCCGACAACTCAGAATCTCATGTGTTTCTTCATCAACTCACAGCTGCCTGAAGTGAGTTTTCTATTGAGACGGGCTAGACACATAGACCTTGAGGCTGCTCAAGACTTGGCTACTGAGCTAGAAGATGACCTTATCTTGGTAGGAAAGATAAGGAGAGATCCTAACAGAGCTAAACCCTCTTCATCTTCTGAGTACTCACCCACAGTCACCACTGACCCAATGGTACAAAAGTTGGCAAATAAATTGCTAGACTTGAAAAGGCAAATAGCATAAGGTATGTCTTCTCCTCTTCTATATAAAGATATACCAAGGATGACATTCCCTAATCATCCATATCAAGGCAACGCTACTAGAATTAAAGGGCAACCAAATCATCTTCCTCCCCCATAGAGGAACCTTGCCCTTGAAGCACCTCTAACCAACTCAACAGTTGGATATTTGGAAACAGAACATGATTTCTCTTTCCAACCTGAGTTTGATCAATAAAATGATGTTGGTCTCTTCATGGAAGATCAATAAGAATCAGTTGGCCACTCCCACATTCATTTCTTAAATTTCTAAGATAAACCCAAAAGTGAAGGTGAAGCAGTCGAAGGATCATACGCAGTATTCACCAGGTCTGAGAATTAGTCAGCCCAGTAAGCCAACAAAGAGAAGACAGAGGAGCGACCCCAACCAGTAATTTTAAGCACTGAGCAGAGAACCCCTCTTCCTTTCCAATCAAAAGACCAGGTGATTGCCAAAGAAGTAAGTACATCGAACATCTCTACACCTTCTACTTCAAATTCGCAGATTAGTCCTCCCCTTCTCAAAAACCAAAAAGATGAACTCCCATCCTCTCTTCCAAGTCCATCTTAGTCATTTGCCATGATTGATCATGTCAACAAATTCAAAATTCAAATTACTAAGATTGAATCCCTGCAAGCCAATCCTGAGCAGTTAAATATTGGTGAAGAGCTAGGTGTGGACCTGTCTGAGGCAAAGATTTTGGTCACCCAAATGTCAGCCCCTACTGCTCAAACTCTGTTTGAGCCTTCAAGCAAGGGTAATTACTCCTTGACCACAGAGGATACTCATGTGTCAGTTGATCATAGTCCCATGGCTGGCAATCTAGGATTTGATCCAAATTAGGCATCAAAAGAATTGGTAGGGCGCAGTACAAATCAAGAAGGATATTCCATCTCTGATGAAGAGAAATCTGATAGAAGATCAACTTCTAATGATGCTTGGATCTTGGAATCCGATGGCAGCAATTCTTTTTGAGCTGGATGTGGATCTATGTTTCTCAGATTGAAGACTGCTTAGGATGAAGAGATCGAACTCCTTCACACCAAAGGAGATGCTGAGCTGATGGTTTATCAGGGGTCTAATGCTGACAATCAAAATATGGGATGGACTGAACTTGCAGAACAACAAGCTATGGTGGTGGACCATACTACTGTACTCCAAAATTAGCAAAAGGAGCCCTTAACCAAGAGAGTAAGGAATTATGGTTTTTAAATTGAAGACCACGTCCTGCCATGGGGCAAGAAGAAGAAAGAGCCAAGAGGAAGACGAAAAAAATTGGTTTCCTAGTGGAGAGCTCCATTTGCCCATCACCGTTTCTAGGGACAGAATGGTTTCTTGTTAGTTTATTAAGATGGCATCCCCTTTTCTTTGCCTCACAAGGAGCAGCGTCTAAAGTAGTTCAATTCTTGAAGTATCAGATAAGTTCACCTGTACATATGTATGTCTGTATAGTCTTTTGTTCTATTTTGTTCGTTTCATTTTCATTTTTGGAGCCCTTCTTTTTGGGTAGCTCGACTCCGTAGCCCAATGGCACACTTCAAGGCACTGGAGATTCTGGTTTCTACTCCCCTCAGCTGTGTTTCAAATTTCCAACTGAAGGTAGTTCTCCAATTGGAGCTAGCTGTTGTCCCTGAAAAATGCCACTCATTTTTGGGACAACCTACAGAACAAAATTTCTCTCTTCCCTCCTCAAATTTTATTTTGAGCTTTCAAATTCCTCATTGTTAAGTTTTTCCATAAAGGGATTCATAGGTTCAATAAGTTAAAAAGCTTCTGTAGGCGAGTTCAGTCAAAAGAACAAGTTTCTAACACTTAGTCGTTTCCAAGATCGGTTCAGTGCCTCAGTTCAATCAAAAGAGTTCAATCAACACATGATAAAGGACAAAAGCTTGGACCATTGAACTTTGAACCACTTTGGTTCAAAGGTTTAATGGGTTCAACGACCAAGTTGGTTCAACGTGATTGGTGCAAAAGATCAAAAGGACTTAGCCAAATAACGAAGGATGAACCTATTAAACCACTGAACTGTTGAACCAAAGTTGGTTCAATCGACAGGTTTAAGGGGCTGCCCCAAAGCAAAAAATGCAAGTGCCCTTGTGGAGGGCAGGCATCATTGGTTCGAAATTCAAAGAAAAGATAGAATTCTTTTGAATTTGTTCAAAGGCCCAAAAGGAACAATTCTTTTAGACTTTTTGTCTGATGGAAATGGCTAAGTCGAAGAGGCCGAAAAAATACTTTCAGGAAGATTTTCTCGAAAAAATGTTAAGGCAAAATTCCTTCAAAATTTTTGTCTGAAGGAATTCACTCGAAGAAATCGAAAAGAATGAATGGCCAAGTAACAATAAACTTTCCTTCGGACATTTTGTCCGAAGGAATTCTTTCAGGGTTTTTGCTCGACAAAAAAAGCCCGCCAAAGAAGTAAGAACATGTTGGGGAAGTTGAAGCCCAAAGGACAAGTACCCTTCTGGGGGGCACTTGGCGACAGAGAAAAGACCATTTTAAAAGCTCAAACAAAGATGCAGAAAGGAAATTTCACGAACTTAGACAAAAAGGGGCTTCAACGGATGAATCGAATGAGCTGAATTAACCATTGAGCCATTGAACCAAAAGGTTCAACGGGTTCAAGGTTCAAAGGTTCAACCAGAGCTTAGAAAGATAAAGGAAGCAGTGTTTGAGCGAAATGCAAAATAAACCAATGAACCATCAAGAGTTCAAAGTTCAATGGTTCAACATGGTTCAAAAGTTCAAAGGCGGCCTCAGTCAAAGAAAAAGCGACACACAAGTGGTTCAATGGATGGTTTAACCAAGGGGCGAAGAAGTGATTGAACTAAGAAGCGATAAAACAAGAGAGATAGAATGAACCAATGAACCTATGAACTTTTAGTGGTTCAACGGGTTCAATGTTCAACCTGAATCAAGCGATCGATTAAAAAGAGAGCTCGAAGACTCAAAGAGAGAAGATCAATGCAAAGGACCAGAAATGTCTTCGAAAGAGTTATTTCTAGTAGGTGGAACAGTTGATCGAGTAGACTTCTGAGCGCATCAAACCAAGGACACAACCTATTTTCTTCCATGAAATAAAGACAAATATGCAAAGGACCAGACAGTCCATATTAAGGAGGAGACATATCAGATGAAGGGACATGCCATAGTTATGGCAGCGCACTGTTCTCTGCATGGTCTCTCCAGACAAAACTGGAGACGCATTGAAGATGTTGACTACAGCATGGGCCTTCCCATGAAAAAAGGCACCAATTCTTGGGTAGTTGTTATAAGTTTGTATTTTCTCTCATTTATAAGCGAGACTTTCATTTTTACAAGAGTGAAACTCTGCCCATTTTGAAAGAAGAAGACTGAGACTTTGAGCTCAGGTTATAATTTTATTTTCATTTTTATTTGAATGAGAAAGCAAGTTTTTTACAGACTTTGTGTTGTTCTAGCTTGTATCATTTTAGAAGATCATTCTTACGTCTGTCTTTTGAAAGTGTTCTTATTCATTTAATTTGGTGAGCAGAATTAGTGAAAGTAATAGGGAAGTGTCCTGAAACCAACTGTGGGAAGACTTTATGCTTTCACAATTGTTTTTAGTCTGTATTTTTCCTTTCTTTTTATGTTGAAGATTATGAGGTGACTTTGTGCCCCCATTATCCTTTGTGATATACTCTTTGGGCAGTTGAGGTGGAAATTTTGCATTCTGCTTCATCCTGTTGTTATGATGCCCTTTGGTTACTGGTTACTTTACTATCTGAAAGAAACTCTTGTTGTTTTTTATAAGAACACTTTTGAAAGAAGAGAAGTGCCTTCAGTGTTTATACCAAGATTTTCTCCTTTGTCTGTGTGCATCATCTCTGAAAGAAGAAGATGGATGGTTTATTCTGCTCCCATGTGTTATTTTCTACTTATTAATTTTGTATATAGCTCCTACATATCTATAGGGAACCTCCCTTTTATGAGAAGAGAGATTTGTCCCCATTGGATGTGGTAAACTTGCAACTTTGGATGACCCATCTCCCTATGCTATGGTGATAGAAACTATTTTGGTCACCAGTTAGCTGGCTGACAAAATATTCACCCAACAGTTTTTGGTGACTCTGCTAGGGACACAGTAATTTTGTGCAA
Source organism: Torreya grandis (assembly GCA_037957365.1). Classification (NCBI taxonomy): domain Eukaryota; kingdom Viridiplantae; phylum Streptophyta; class Pinopsida; order Cupressales; family Taxaceae; genus Torreya; species Torreya grandis. The sequence continues at coordinate 1,104,186 of JARHVA010000513.1, read as the reverse complement.
TTTGGAACCTCAAGTTTCAAATTGAAACATCACCTGTGTCTTACCAATTATCATTATAACCTTATCCATGCATTCCACTGCAGATGAACGAACTGCTCTAGTGCTTTCCCATTATTAATTTTTCCTCTCCAGCCTCGCGCAATAGTTTTTGGTGACTTCATTGGGGATCGACGTATAGTCAGAAGCCTCAAGTTTCAAATTGAAGCAGTTCCTTCCCTTATCCATTATACAAACTCTGGCAACTCCATTCTGTGTCTTACCCATTATCATTATAGCCTTACCATTTTCCTCCATCTCCATTATTTTATCTGGTCTACAAAACCACAGTTGCTAGAAAAGAGTGCGCAGTTTGAAGCCTCAAGCCTCAAGCTGAAGCAGGGCCAGTTCTTTTCCATTTTTTGTTCTACAATCTGGCCACTCCACCCAAATTTGTTATCCCTATTTCTTATAATTAAATCATGGCAGTTCGAGGCTCCTGGGATAACTATTTTGGCCCAGTCAACTTGACTCCACCTCTCATGAACTTCCACACAGTTCAAGAAAGAACTTTCCCAAATTCTTTGGTGATGGGAGAGTTCACCCTGATGAACACATTACAGCCTTCAACATAGCCTTTGGTGTGATAGGGGTGAGATTTGAAGACGTGGCAGCTAGGATTTTTGTGGAGACACTACAAGGTGCTGTTGCAGACTAGTTCTACCATTTGCAAGCTAGATCAGTGACTGACTGAGATACACTCAAAGCCAAGTTCAAAGCAAAGTTCAAGCCTACAGAAGATGCACATGCCTTGCTAGCCCAACTCACTCAAATGAAGAAGGAACCTCATGAGCCTATGAGGGATTTTATTGCCAGGTTCAACAAGCGTAGGCACAGGATTCCCATGGTCACCCAACCGATAGCTCATAATCTCATGTGTTTCTTCATCAACTCACAGCTGCCTGAAGTGAGTTTTCTGTTGAGACAGGCTAGACACATAGACCTTGAGGCTATTCAAGACTTAGCTACTGAGATAGAAAATGACCTTATCTTGGCAGGAAAGATAAGGAGAGATCCTAATAGAGCTAAACCCTCTTTATCTTCTGAATACTCACCCACAGACACCACTGACCTAATGGTACAAAAGCTGGCAAATGAATTGCTAGTCTTGAAAAGCCAAATGGCACAAAGTATGTCTTCTGCTCCTCTATATAAATATATACCAAGGAGGACATTCCCTAATCAACCATATCAAGGCAACACTGTCAGAAGTCAAGAGCAACCAAATCATCTTTGTCCCCCACAGAGGAACCTTGCCCTTGAAGCACCTCCAACCAACTTAGCAGTTGGATATTTGGAAACAGAACATGATTTCTCTTTCCAACCTGAGTTTGATCAAGAAAATGACGCTGGTCTCTTCATGGAAGATCAAGAAGAATCAGCTGGTGACTCCCACATTGGTTTCCTAAATTTTTAGGATGAACCCAAAAGTGAAGGTGAAGCAGTCGAAAGATCATACGCAGTATTCACCAGGTCTGAGAATCAGTCAGCCCAGCAAGCTGACAAAAAAAAGATAGAGGAGTGACCCCAACCAACAATTTCAATCACTGAGTAGAGAACCCCTCTTCCTTTCTAGTCAAAGGACCTGGTGATTGCCAAAGAAATAAGTACATCGAACATCTCTGCACCTTCTACTTCAAATTGGCAAATCAGTCCTCCCCCTCCCAAAACCAAAAGGATGAACTTCCATCCTCTCTTCCAAGTCCATCTTAGTCATTTGCCATGATTGATCACGTCAAGAAATCCAAAATTCAAATCACTGAGTTTGAATCTCTGCAAGCCAATCCTAAGCAGTTAAACATTGGTGAAGAGCTAGGTGTGGACCTGTCTAAGGCAAAGATTGTGGTCACCCAAATGTCAGCCCCTGCTGCTCAAATTCTATTGAGCCTTCAGGCAGGGGTAATTACTCCTTGACCACAGAGGATGCTCATGTCTCAGCTGATCAAAGTCCCGTGGTTAGCAATCCAAGAATTGATCCAAATCAGGCATCAAAAGAATTGGTAGGGCATAGTACAAATTAAGAAGGATCTTCCATCTCCGATAAAGAGAAATCTAATAGAAGATCAACTTCTGATGATGTTTGAATCTTGGAATCTAATGGTAGAAATTCTTCCATAGTTGGATGCAGATCTTTGTTGCTCGAATTGAAGACTGCTCAAGATGAAGAGATCGAACTCCTTCACACCAAAGGAGATGTTGAGCTGATGGTTTGTCAGGGGTCTAATGCTGACAATCAAAATATGTGTTGAATTGAACCTACAAAACAACAAGCTATGGTGGTGGACCATACTACTGTACTCCAAAATCAGCAAAAGGAGCCCCTCACTATGAGATCAAGGAGTTATAGTTTTCAAATTGAAGACCACGTCCTACCATGGGGCAAAAAGAAGAAAGAGCCAAGAGGAAGACGCAAAAAATTGGTTTCTTGGTGGAGAGCTCCATTCGCCCGTCATCGTTTCTGGGGAAACAATGGTTTCCTGTTGATTTATTGGGATGGCATCCCTTTTTTTTCACCTCACAAAGAGCAGCGTCTGAAGTACTTCAATTCTTGAAGTATCAAATAAGTTCACCTGTACATATGTATATCTGTATAGTCTTTTGTTCTATTTTGTTCGTTTCATTTTTATTTTTGGAGCCTTTCTTTTTGGGTAGCTCAACTCTGTAGCCCAATGGCAATCTTCAAGGCACTGGAGATTCTAGTTTTTACTCCCCTCAGTTGTGTTTCAAGTTTCCAACTGAAGGTAGTTCCTCAACTGGAGCTAGCTGTTGTTCCCAAAAAATGCCACTCATTTTTGGGACAACCTACAGACCAAAATTTATCTCTTCCCTTCTCAAAATTTGTTCTGAGCTTTCAAATTCCTCATTGTTAAGTTTTTTCGTAAAGGGATTCACATGTTTAATAGGTTAAAAAATCTTCTATAGGTGAGTTCAGTCAAAATAACAAGTTTCTAACACTTAGTCATTTCCAAGATCGGTTCAGCACCTTGGTTCAATCAAAAGAGTTCAATCGACACATGATAAAGGACAAAAGCTTGGACCATTGAACTTTGAACCACTTTGGTTCAAAGGTTTAATGGGTTCAACAACCAAGTTTGTTCAACGTGCTTGGTGCAAAAGATCAAAAAGACTTAGCCAAATAACAAAGGATGAGCCTATTGAACCATTGAACCATTAAACGAAAGTTGGTTCAATTGGCAGGTTCAAGGGGCTGCCCCAAAGCGAAAAAGGCAAGTGCCCTTGCAGAGGGCAGGCAGCATTGGTTTGAAGGTCAAAGAAAAGACATAATTCCTTTGGATTTGTTCAAAGGCCCAAAAGGAACAATTCTTTCAAACTTTTTGTCTGATGGAAATGGCTAAGTCCAAGAGGTCGAAAGAATACTTTCGGGAAGATTTTCTCAGAAAAATATTAAGCAAATTTTTTTCGGACTTTTTGTCTGAAAGAATTCACTTGAAGAAATAGAAAAGAATGAATGGCCAAGTAACAAAAAACTTTCCTTCAGACATTTTGTCCTACGGAATTCTTTCAGGGTTTTTGCCCGACGAAAAAAGCCCGTCGAAGAAGTAAGAACCCACTGGGGAAGTTGAAGCTCGAAGGACAAGTACCCTCTTAGGGGGCACTTGGCGACAGAGAAAGGACCATTTTAAAAGCCCAAACAAAGACACAGAAAGGAACTTTCATGAACTTAGACAAAAAGGGGCTTCAACGGATGAACCGAATGAACTATTGAGTTGTTGAACCAAAAGGTTCAACGGATTTAAAGTTCAAAGGTTCAACCAGAGCTTAGAAAGATAAACGAAGCAGTGTTTGAGTGAAACGCAAAATAAACTAATGAACTGATTGAACTTTAAATCGAAAGAGTTCAAAGTTCAATGGTTCAACATGGTTTAAAAGTTCAAATGCGGTCTCAATCAAAGAAAAAGCGGCACACAAGTGGTTCAATGAATGGTTCAACCAAGGGGCAAATAAGCGATTGAACCAAGAAGCGATAGAACAAAAGAGACAGAATGAACCAATGAACTGATGAAGTTTTAGTGGTTCAACTGGTTTAAGGTTCAACCTGAATTGAGAAATTAACTGAAAAGAGAGCCCAAAGACTCAAAGAGAGAAGATCGATCCAAAGGACCAAAAATGTCTTCGAAAAAGTTATTTCTAGTAGGTGGAACAGTGGATCGAGTAGACTTTTGAGTGCACCAAACCAAAGACGTGGCATGTTTTCTTCCATGAAGTAAAGACAAATATGCAAAGGACCAGACGGACCATATTAAGGAGGAGACATATCAGATGAAGGGACACGCCATAGTTATGGCAGTGCACTGTTCTCAGCATGGTCTCTCCAGACAAAACTAGAGATGCATTGAAGACATTGACTATAGCATGGGTCATCCCTTGGAAAAAGGTGCCAATCCTTGGGTAGTTGTTATAAGTTTGTATTTTCTCTCATTTGTAAGGAAGACTTTCATTTTTGCAAGAGCGAAACTCTGCCCATTTTGAAAGAAGAAGACTGAGACTTTGAGCTCAGGTTGTAATTTCATTTTCATTTTTTTCTAAATGAGAAAGCAAGTTTTTTACAGACTTTGTGTTGTTCTGGCTTGTATCATTTTAAAAGATTATTCTTACGTTTGTCTTTTGAAGGTGTTCTTTTTCATTTAGTTTGGTAAGCAGAATTAGTGAAAGTAATAGGGAAGTGTCCTTAAACCAATTGTGGGAAGACTTTATGCTTTCATAATTGTTTTCAGTCTGTGTTTTTTCTTTATTTTTATGTTGAGGATTATGGGGTGAATTTGTGCCCCCATTATCTTTTGTGATATACTCTTTGGGTAGTTGAAGTGGAAACTTTGCGTTCTGCTTCATCCTGTTGTTACTACGCCCTTTAGTTACTGGTTACTTTATTATTTAAAAGAAACTCCTGTTGTTTCATTTAAGAACACTTATAAAAGAAGAGAAGTGCTTTCAGTGTTTACACCAGTATTTTCTCCTTTGTCTGTGTGCATCATCTCTTAAAGAAGAGAGATGGGTGGTTTATTATGCCCCCATGTGTTATTTTTTGCTTATTTATTTTGTATATAGCTCCTACATATCTATAGGGAACCTCCCCTTCATGAGAGGAGAGATTTGTCCCCATTAAATGTGGTAAACTTGCAACTTTAGATGACCCATATCCCTATGCTGTGGTGATAGAAACTATTTTGGTCACCAATTAGCTAGCTGACAAAATATTCACCCAACAGTTTTTGGCGACTCTACTTGGGACACAGTAATTTTGTGCAATTTAGAACCTCAAGTTTCAGATTGAAAATCACATGTGTCTTACCCATTATCATTATAACCTTATCCATGCATTCTGTTGTGGATAAACGAACTGCTTGAGTGCTTTCCCATTGTTAATTTTTTCTCTCCAGCCTCGTGCAACAGTTATTGGCGACTCCACTGGGGATCGACGTGCAGTCTGAAGCCTCAAGTTTCAGATTGAAGCAGTTCCTTCCCTTATCCATTATATAGACTCTAGCAACTCCGTTTTGTGTCTTACCCATTATCATTATAGCCTTAACATTTTTATCCATCTCCATAATTTTATCTGGTCTACAAAACTAGAGCTACTGGAAAAGAGTGCGCAGTTTGAATCCTCAAGCCTCAAGCTAAAGTAAGGCCAGTTCTTTTCCATTTTTGTTCTGCAATCTGGCCACTCCACCCAGATTTGTTATTCCTATTTTTTATAATTAAATCATGGCAGTTCGAGGCCCTTGGGGTAACTCTTTTGGCCCACTCAACTTGACTCCACCTCTGCATGAACTTCCACGCAGCTCAAGAAAGAACTTTCCCAAATTCTTTGGTGATGGGAGAGTTCACCCTGATGAATACATTGCAGCCTTCAGCATAGCCTGTGGTGTGATAGAGGTGGAATTTGAAAACGTGGCAGTTAGGCTTTTTGTGGAGACACTATAAGGTGCTGCTGCAGACTGGTTTTACCATTTGCAAGCTAGATCAGTGACTGACTTGGATACACTCAAAGCCAAGTTTGAACCAAGGTTCAAGCTTGTAGAAGATGCACATGCCTTGCTAGCCCAACTCACTCAGATGAAGAAGGAACCTCATGAGCCTATGAGGAATTTTATTGCCAAGTTCAACAAGTTGAGGCATAGGATTCCCATGGTCACCCAATTGACAACTCAAAATCTCATGTGTTTCTTCATCAACTCACAGCTGCCTGAAGTGAGTTTTCTGTTGAGACGGGCTAGACACATAGACCTTGAGGCTACTCAATACTTGGCTACTGAGCTAGAAGATGACCTTATCTTGGTAGAAAAGATAAGGAGAGATCCTAATAGAGCTAAACCCTCTTCATCTTCTGAATACTCACCCACAGTCACCACTGACCCAATGGTACAAAAGCTGGCAAATGAATTGCTAGCCTTGAAAAGCCAAATGGCACAAGGTATGTCTTTTGCTCCTCTATATAAAGATATATCAAGGAGGACATTCCCTAATCAACCATATCAAGGCAACGCTGCCAGAAGTCAAGGGCAACCAAATCGTCTTTCTCCCCCATAGAGGAACCTTGCCCTTGAAGCACCTCCAACCAACTCAGCAATTGGATATTTGGAAAAAGAACATGATTTCTCTTTCCAACCTGAGTTTGATCAAGAAAATGACGCTAGTCTCTTCATGGAAGATCAATAAGAATCAGCTGGCGACTCCCACATTGGTTTTCTAAATTTCCAAGATGAACCCAAAAGTGAAGGTGAAGCAGTCGAAGGATCATACGCTACTAGTATTCACCAGGTCTGAGAATCAGTCAGCCCAGCAGGCCGACAAAGAGAAGATAGAAGAGCGACCCTAACCAGCAATTTCAATTGTTGAGTAAAGAACCTCTCTTCCTTTCTAGTCAAATGACTCAGTGATTACCAAAGAAGTAAGTACATCGAACATCTCTGCACCTTCTACTTCAAATTTGTAGATCAGTCATCCCCCTCCCAAAAACCAAAAGGATGAACTCCCATCCTCTCTTCTAAGTCCATCTCAGTCATTTGCCACAATTGATCATGTCAAGAAATCCAAAATTCAAATCACCAAGTTTGAATCCCTGCAAGCCAATCTTGAGCAGTTAAACATTGGTGAAGAGCTAGGTGTGGACTTGTCTGAGGCAAAGATTGTGGTCACCCAAATGTCAGCCCCTACTGCTCAAATTCTGTTTGAGCCTTCAGGTAGGGGTAATTGCTCTTTGACCACAAAGGATGCTCATGTCTCAACTGATCAAAGTCTCGTGGCTGGCAATCTAGGATTTGATCTAAATTAGGCATCAGAAGAATTGGTAGGGCACAGTACAAATCAAGAAGGATCTTCCATCTCCGATGAAGAGAAATATGATAGAAGATCAGCTTCTGATGATGCTTGGATCTTGGAATCCGATGGCAGCAATTCTTCCACAGCTAGATTGGGATCTCTGTTGCTCAGATTGAAGACTACTCAGGATGAAGAGATCGAACTCCTTCACACCAAAAGAGATGCTGAGCTGATGGTTTGTTAAGGGTCTAATGCTGACAATCAAAATATGTGTTAGACTAAACCTACAGAATAGCAAGCTATGGTGGTGGACCATACTACTGTACTCCAAAATTAGCAAAAGGAGCCCCTCACCAAGAGAGCAAGGAGTTATGGTTTTCAAATTGAAGACCACGTCCTGCCATGGGGCAAAAAGAAGAAAGAGCCAAGAGGAAGACGCAAAAAATTGATTTCCTGGTGGAGAGCTCCATTCGCCCGACACCATTTCTAGGGACAGAATGGCTTCCTATTGGTTTATTAGGATGGCATCCCCTTTTCTTCGCCTCACAAGGAGCAGCATCTGAAGTACTTCAATTCTTGAAGTATCAGATAAGTTCACCTATACATATGTATATCTGTATAGTCTTTTATTCTATTTTGTTTGTTTCATTTTCATTTTTAGAGCCTTTTTTTTTGGTAGCTCGACTCCATAGCCCAATGGCACACTTCAAGGCACTAGAGATTCTGGTTTCTACTCCCCTCTGCTATGTTTCAAGTTTCCAATTGAAGGTAGTTCCCCAACTGGAGCTAGTTGTTGTCCCCGAAAAATGCCACTCATTTTTGGGACAACCTACAAACCAAAATTTCTCTCTTCCCTTCTCAAAATTTGTTCTGAGCTTTCAAATTCCTCATTGTTAAGTTTTTTCTGTAAAGGGATTCACAAGTTCAACAGGTTAAAAAAGCTTCTACAGGTGAGTTCAGTTAAAAGAACAAGTTTTTAACACTTAGTGATTTCCAAGATCAGTTCAGCGCCTCAATTCAATTAAAAGAGTTCAATCGGCACATGATAAAGGACAAAAGCTTAGACCATTGAACTTTGAACCACTTTGGTTCAAAGGTTCAATGGGTTCAATGACCAAGTTGGTTCAACGTGCTTGGTGCAAAAGATCAAAAGGACTTAGCCAAATAACGAAGGATGAGCCTATTGAACAATTGAACCGTTGAACCAAAGTTGGTTCAATCGACAAGTTCAAGGGGCTGCCCCAAAGTGAAAAAGGCAAGTGTCCTTGCTGAGGGCAGGCAACATTGGTTCGAAGGTCAAAGAAAAGACATAATTCCTTTGAATTTTTTCAAAGGCCCAAAAGGAACAATTCTTTTGGACTTTTTGTCTGATGAAAATGGCTAAGTCCAAGAGGCCGAAAGAATACTTTCGAGAAGATTTTCTCAAAAAAATGTTAAGGCAAAATTCCTTCGGACTTTTTGTCTGAAGGAATTCACCTAGAGAAAAAGTCCAAAGAAATAGAAGAGAACGAATGGCCAAGTAACAAGAAACTTTCCTTCAGACATTTTGTCTGAAGGAATTCTTTCAGGCTTTTTGCTCAACGGAAAAAGCCCGCCGAATAAGTAAGAACCCGCCAGGGAAGTTGAAGCCTGAAGGACAAGTACCCTTGAAGGGGGCACTTGGTGACAGAGAAAGGACCATTTTAAAAGCCTGAACAAAGATGCAGAAAGGAACTTTCATGGACTTAGACAAAAAGGGGCTTCAACGGATGAATCGAATGAACCGAATGAACCATTGAGCCATTGAACTGAAAGGTTCAACGGGTTCAAGGTTCAACCAGAGCTTAGAAAGATAAAGGAAGTAGTGTTTGAGCGAAATGCAGAATAAACCAATGAACTGATTAAACTTTGAACCAAAAGAGTTTAAAGTTTAATGGTTCAACATGGTTTAAAAGTTCAAAGGCGGCCTCAGTCAAAGAAAAAGTGGCACACAAGTGGTTCAACGGATGGTTCAACCAAGGGGCAAAGAAGCGATTGAACCAAAAAGCTATAGAACATAAGAGACAGAATGAACCGATGAACTTTTAGTGGTTCAACGAGTTCAAGGTTCAACCTGAATCAAGTGATCGACTGAAAAGAGAGCCCGAAGACTCAAAGAGAGAAGATCGATGCAAAGGACCAGAAATGTTTTCGAAATAGTTATATCCAGTAGGTGGAATAGTGGATCGAGTAAACTTCTAAGCGCACCAAACCAAGGACACAGCCTATTTTCTTCCATGAAGTAAAGACAAATATGCAAAGGACCAGATGGTCCATATTGAGGAGGAGACATATCAGATGAAGGGACACGCCATAGTTATAGTAGCACACTATTCTCAGCATGGTCTCTCCAAACAAAACTGCAGATGCATTAAAGACGTTGATTGTAGCATGGGTCGTCCATTAGAAAAAGGCACCAATCCTTAGGTAGTTGATATAAGTTTGTATTTTCTCTCATTTGTAAGGGAGACTTTCATTTTTACAAGAGTGAAACTCTGCCCATTTTGAAAGAAGAAGACTGAGACTTTGAGCTCAGGTTGTAATTTCATTTTCATTTTTATCTGAATGAGAAAGCAGGATTTTTACAGACTTTGTGCTGTTATGGCTTGTATCATTTTAGAAGATCATTCTTACGTCTGTCTTCTGAAGGTGTTCTTATTCATTTAATTTGGTAAGCAAAATTAGTGAAAGTAATAAGAAAGTGTCCTAAAACCAACTGTGGGAAGACTTTGTGCTTTCACAATTGTTTTCAGTCTGTGTTTTTCCTTCCTTTTCATGTTGAGGATTCTGGGGTGACTTTGTGCTCCCATTATCCTTTGTGATATACTCTTTGGGAAGTTGATGTGGAAACTTTGCGTTCTGCTTCATCATGTTGTTACTACTCCCTTTGGTTACTGGTTACTTTACTATCTGAAATAAACTCCTGCTATTTTCTGTAAGAACACTTATGAAAGAAGAGAAGTGCCTTCAGTGTTTACACCAGGATTTTCTCGTTTGTCTATGTGCATCATCTCTGAAAGAAGAGAGATGGATGGTTTATTTTGCCCCCATGTGTTATTTTTTGCTTATTTATTTTGTATATAGCTCCTATGTATCTATAGGGAACCTTCCCTTGATGAGAGGAGAGATTTGTCCCCATTGGATGTGGTAAACCTGCAACTTTGGACGACCCATCTCCCTATGCTGTGGTGATAGGAACTATTTTGGTCACCAGTTAGCTGGCCAACAAAATATTCACCCAAAAATATCAAGGTATTTAATTAGTGTGAAGAATTTATTCATGGTTCCTCAGACATTGCTAAATCCTCAAGCTTCCATTTCAACACAATTTATATTTCTCACTTCACATTCTTGCACACAGGCTTGTAAGTGTCTATCTCATAATTGGGACCATTGCAGACCTGTGATTTAAATTTACTCTTTTGCCTTAAGGACTATCACATCACTATAAGGTAATTTAGAGGTTGATGATATATTTTTATAGCATGTCTTAGGTTTAGAGTTTCCTCAAACATTCTCGAGGTTTCCAAACACCTCAAAACATGAAAATAGACATGTATGTACTTATCTAGACTTAACCTCATCTTGAATTTTCCATATAATGAGATTTCATGCCTTTTATGTCCTCTAATGTTATTTGAGAAGATACATTGGTATCATTATGTAATTTCATCACCTAATGAGAATGGGCAACTTATTCATAACCATGACTTAAAGGGATTAGGAGGGGTTTTAGTCTTTGCGAGATTTTTTCAAGCCTTTTTCATTTTATGTTATCCTTACAACTTGTGAAGACTATCATGACCCTTAGAACTTTGTGTACCTATTACCTTGACTTATCCACAATGCAAGGAATATGTTTTTCATTTACCCATCCTCTATGTATCATCTTGTAGGTGTATTTTTCCATCCTAATTTTATTGTAGACCAACTTGGAGAGATCTAGTATTGGGTTGCCAAGCCTCCAATAGCTTTGTTGAGGTATTATAGGTCTTTTATCATATGAGAACCCAATATCTTAATTTTTTTCTTTAACACTATACTTTAATGACCAGACTTACCTTTCTAGGCTTGACAGGCCTAATACTTCCTCAACATACCTTAATCAAAACAACTATCAAATGACTTGGGTCACTTCTTTGATTGATTCACTACTCCTACACAATGATAATGGACCCCTCTAATAATTTTAGGTCTCAAAGAGTCAAAACAACACCATTAGTTTTCCTTTTCTATGCACTTCTTGATGACCACCTACAGGCAACCTTATACATAGTCATTTAGTCTACATACCTTATTAATCTCCTTGACATTTAACCCTGTTGATGCTTGTAGAAGATCTAAGGAGGGTAGAGAAAGATTGATAGAGTTGATCACAATTTTTTCTTTCCAAACACAACCACTTCCATGTGTGAATAACATCATACCTTCAAGAACCCTACCGGTCATCTTCAAAAAAAACACACACACACACATACACACATAACATTTTTGCCATTTGACTACTCACACGTGCCAAATGATGGTGGAGTTTTATTTATGAGGACTTGTAAACCTATTAAGGACTCACATAACTTTCCATTTTATTCTTAAACCCTCAAATGCACTCAAATAATAAAAATCATGCTTGTGGGGCTTTAGAAGGGTTTAAAGAGTTGCCAATGTTCTTAATGATTGTTCATAAAGGAGGGGCTTTCTATCTATGAACTAATGCCACAATTTCAAAGGCCATTAGGCCCCCTCTTTTTCCTAAGAGCTTTGGTTCCAACTCTCTCTCTCTCCTCTGTGTACCATCTTCAAATTGGTTGGTCTTCTTGAGCTCGCAAGTAACCTGATGAAGGAGTTAAGATGGTTTTTTACCTGTTTGGACCTGTAACACCTTCTTAAGCATGGATTTGGCTTTGAGGAGGTTGTAAGGTGCCATAGAAATGCTTCACCACCTAGTGTCATTGGTCCTTGGCTGTAGATGCTCTGATCATGCATGCAAACCTACAAAAACTCCTCAAAATGTCTTCTTCATGCAATAGAGTGTGATCATTTGGATGAGTGTCATGTTAGATCTCTATGAGAGATGTTCGTGGAGTCTTTCCTAACATGCATAATGTATATATAACATACAAACCTTCTTCAACTTGCCTCTTCTCACATTACACTACACATTGAGCCATAAATGGAGTTGAATCAAAGGACAAAAAAAAGTTACAACTTGATATACATTGGAAATGAATGTTTTGACACATTTTGAGGTTTATACAGATCTTATGAGATATGGCATCACCTTTCATGAGTGTCATATGGCCTCAAGTGACCATCCTTTTCATGGTGTAACTCCTCATTCTTCATGTCTTTTAATTGAAGTCACTTAAACATTGAAACAAATGAAAACCTTAACTATCTCAACATTACCTTAACATTTTCAAATTTTCCTTAATATCTCCAAAACATGTTATAAGACACTAATGAAGGGTATTGATGACATGACTAGGTGTTTTGACCTTTTTTCCTTGGCCAGACCCTGCAGAAGATCTTGAAATGACCAAAGACACTTGAAAAGACACCTCTCTATGATAAGTCATGACCTCTAGACTAAGACAAAACCTCTCAATAGGCTATCAATAAAGTTAAATAAGGCTTAGAGGTAAAGTTTTGAAATACTATGGCCTATGGTTGCCAATTTTGGTTAACAATTATTTAATCAATTATACATATTTCCATGTCAACACATAATCAATGAACATAATCAAAACATCTAATCAAATAAATAATTCCACAATCAAACTACCACATAACATGATGCCTATACATCAAAAAATTCAATGTATATATATACATATATAATTTGAAAAAGTGTAATATTATGTTACATGATCACTCGATAATGGGAGCTCAGTCACCAGGACCCATCTCATCACCCTCACTTTCATCTCCATACCCACTAGAACTCAATGCACCTGTAGATCGAGACCTATGCCTATGCTTTCTCTCTGATAGCACTGCTAGCTCAACCATCACTATCGTGTGTTCACATTGTAGACTGATATAATCATCTACTATCTTGCCACCTATCCTACATAGACTATCAGGTGGGGATATGGTTTATCTTTGTAACTCTACACGTGCCTCATCTTTATCTACTATTGCCTACCTATATTTTGTAGTAACAATGACCACTCGATCAAATAGGTGTGCATGGATACTAGCTACCTTTGTAGCTCACTCCACCAGCTCATCATCCATGACATCATTAGGAATGTGTTATGTAAGCTCTCATAGTACTACCTCAATGATAGTCTCCCAATACTCATCATCCCCTAAAACTACACACACCAACATAATACATTATATATCTACTCGATAAGCCAATACTAAACAAACAAAGTATATAAATATATAATAACAACATACCTTCAACTACTTAATGGGTTTTGGATCTAGTGCATCCTTCATAATGGCCCCATCCCTCGAATATAGTGGTGGCCATTTATGTTGTCCCCACCATAGTATGTAGGCATTTATGGCCCCCACATCATTGACATCAGGTGTTTATATCACAACATCTCTCTCAGTCACTAGAATCGAGGCCAACTCAACCATCATAGATCTAGCTCTACTACCAGGTCTCTCCATGGCCTGAATACTCCTCACCCACACCCATGGTGCAAGAGGCACATCCTATACCACACTAAGCTATCACATAACCCACTCATACTGTAATATATCAAACATAGTATTCCATCGATCGTGAAGCCAAAAACTCACCTAAATCCATCTCAATTGAACCCCATCCTTGAGCTACCCCTAAAATCCCCTAAATGATCTCCAAATGATATCTCAAGTTTTAATTCAATCCAATACCTACTGACAGTGTATCATGTTCTTTGACTAAATAGGGGTTGTACCTATCCACCTCTCTAAAAATACTTGGGGATGTGCCCAATCTATATGTGGAATACCCTCCAGTCTAGCCACCATAATATGCTCATAAGCCCAACCATGTAACAATGTCAATGACCCAACCCTACCACTACATAACTCTTGAGTAAAATGATACAAATCCCAATACAAGTGGGCTAGCATGGTATGACACCATGAGTATATGGTCCTGTGCTCCTCTATATCTTAAACAATGTTATGTATCATGTATTCAATCAATATATCACTACCATCAATAGCAACAAATAAAGCCAGTAACAATGCCAAAAACTTCCACAACTGTAGAACATTATCCCTAATAATCATAGGTAATAACACATCACTGTTACTACCTCAATAATATGTCCCTATAGGAATAGCCATAAAATACCTCAAGGATTGATATGTGTCTCTCTGTCCACCTGCCTCCTACAATACCACTCATTGACTAGTAATGGATATCCTCAATATCCTATACATGTCCTCTAGAGTTATAGTCATCTCTTTGGTGGGAAGACAAAAGTTACATATATCCACATTCGTTCATTCACATAATGTTTTCATCATGTGACAGTCCCAAAGCATTGACGTTAGTGATGTTATTATATGCATCCAAATTCACTCGCCTACACTATTGTCACTAATATCCCTAATAGTCGACACTAATATTGCTTATCTAATTCATCCCCTTTTAATCATGTTAATTTATCCCCCCTTCCTAGTCATTTATCTAATATCTCTGTCATTCCTCTTCATTTTCTAACTTTATTCTATCCCATTTCATCATTAATTCAACTGTTAAACCCCATTATCCTAATATAATCCCATTTACCTATTATTTGATAATTTTAAATTCCCATAGCTCACCTACTCACCTACTAGCCTATCCTTAAACTCTTCTACACCCCTACATTCTATAGAATCCCTTAAACACCCATCTAATCCATCCCTAATCATGTTTAACCCTCCCAAATAGATTCTAGAGGTTTATACCTCTAAAAGCTTCTCTCCTCTAGAATCCTCCAAGGAATTTTAAAATTCCTTGGATAATCCTCATCCATTGATCTCTACAAGCCAACTTCAAATCTCCACAATAGATCTTTCCCTCTTCTTTATATTCAAACCACTCATCTCTTTCATTGGAATAACAAGAATTCTCATGCTATCCCCGTTCCAATATAATCCTTCATCAATAATCCTTTGATCAAGCATCCATGTCAAAAATTTGAGTCAAGGTAATCAATCATCCTAATTTCTTTGTTTTCATTCAGTTTGATCTTGGTTTAAAGCATTTAGCTTTAGGATTTAAGTGTATGATTGAATAGATTGTTCATGTAATTGCACTTAGTTATAATGGCTTTAGACTTGACTTAGTGGTTTGAGATTTGAGTGGTTTAAATTAGTTATATTTAATCTATATAGCTCAAATTTCATCTATAAAATGGTGACTCAACTCAAAAATATGGGTTTAGCACAATACACTCCTAAGTAAGTCACAAACTTATGATTAGTAAATTATTAAGGGTGTGTAACCTGATGCCCACACTATCCAATAGCTTCATGGGTGAGGCTATAGATCCATGACCCATTATGATATCGACCAAACTCTCTCAACCCTTCTTGCACACAATGGTTACTTTGAAGCTAATACTAACTCCTTCAGTGGTATACCTATTACAGTCGAAGGCACCTATTATAGGTATACACAAAGGTTTCTAGGTGAGTCCCCTATATACATGAAGGTGCAATGGGGCTCAAGTCTGTATAGGATGTTGTTTGACCACCCTATATCTTGGAGCTCAACCACCCCCCACTCCACAAAACACTTTATGAGGAATTATGCTTAGGTGCATAACGACAATGCTCCTAATTTTTAGAATCTATTAGAACACAGAGTTTGGACTAGTGCATGGTGGTGAAATCCACAATCACTAGCCCCTAGAAAAAGAAAAAAAGATGAAGAGTTTATAGGTAGTTTTTGATCCCCCGTGAATCACCACAAGGATGAAAGGGGGAGAACATACACCACCATAACCCTCAGGATACAAATAGGTAGATAAAAGATTAATTAACCAATTAAGTATGATGCATCTACAAGATGAAAGACAAGAATATAGAAGACAATGACATATATACAAGATGGAATGAGGAAGATCATATATACAAAGCAAGATGATTAAAATGATTTGAAATGGTTTTTAAAAATGCTTTAAGAGTTCTTTGATTGATGGCCTACAAGCATACAGTTAGTAGTTTGATTAGCACTTTTAAAGAGACAACCTGCAAGACAATGATTAGTAGTTTCAAATATCAAGTTTGGAAAGGCAACACGCAAAAGCGTATGTTAGTAGTCTTGATAATTTTGCCTAAGACCAATGAGACTTGTAAGTAAACGTATTAGTAATTTGACAAATAAAAAAAATAGCATAAGTAGAAAAGTGATCTTGTAAAAAATGTTATCAGTGGTCTAATTTGGCCCTTGACCAACACACCTACATGTTAGAATATTTTGACTCTATATTTTATACAATTTCCTACCTTTTAACCATAAAATATAGTAGTGACCCCCTAAAAGTAGACTATTATATGCAACATTTTTATCAAAATGATGACAAATTTTATTTTAAAATTAATATTATAATAAGTACTAAAAACTATAAAACTTATGTTTATTTATTACCTTTTAATTTAGACCTTGAACTAGCCTTTTTAATCTCCCACTTTCGCTATTACTAATCTCAACTTAAAATACTATTGATAATGGCATAAGAGTTATGTAAAATAGGAATACAAATTTATGAACTACTAAATAGGGCCTTATAACTTAATCTCGGAGAATTGACAAAATTAGTCTAAAAAAATTATTATTTTTTTAATTGAGTTTAAGTGGCCAAGGTTGCTCCTATCGTATACTAACTAACAGAATCTTAATGTTGTAAACTTGTCCTCAGACTGCTAACAATAGCATATACAATGAAGATGTTTGCCAGGTGAGCCTTACAAAATGTGGCAATATTTTGAAAGCACATGAATTCACATGCAACTTTAAAGACATAGGTAGCTCAAGGTATTAAAATCTCAGTCAGTTTCATGTGGCTTGAAGTAGCGTGAAGCTCAAGGGAGCAAGTCCAAATTGATGTAAAGGGGATGTTGGCTAGAAACAATTTTGCCATTTTGAAGTGTAGGTGTTTAATATCAAACTTGGGGGGATACAAAATGACAAAATCATGAACGATGTCTTGAATCAGGTCTTTAATATCGAATGTATGATTTTATCCTTGTGAAAAATAAAGAGATAAAAGTTATCTATGTTAATTTCATGATTTTAGATCTGCGGGTTTGTGCTTACGAATATAGAACAAATAATATGGTGTAGAAATGATAATTAGTTCGAAAATGATCAGTTTGAGACTATCATGTTTATAGATGTCCACTTCAAAATAGACAAAAACCCTCTCAATTATATGATTGGACCTAAGAGTTGATACACATAGTATACTTGATTTTGATTAGTGAAGAACTATACTAATAAGACAAAAAAAAAAATCATACGATAAAATCCCAAATAATGCTTCCAGTTTTAGACTCTAGACTAGAAACTTTTGATGGGATGATCTTGTGGCTTTGAGTTTCCATGTCGTGGGATCACCTTGCAAAAATAGAACAATCAACAAACAAAAAACATGTTTTGATATTAAGAATATTGTGTTAGATAAGATAAACCCACTTCTTGAGAGATGCAAGATCGCAAAAAGAAAAGGCAAGATAAATCTTAGATTAAAAGAATATGTTGATAGATTTGAAGTAATTTTACATACGTTCACTGTAATTTTACATATGTATCTTGACAAAATAAGTCAAATTCGCATCTGTAACTTGGAAAAAAATTGACAAATATTGACCCAATCTTTTAACTCTTCAACCTGCAAGTTCAATCACCACACTCAAAACATAGGATTATTAAAAAGAGGACCCATCTCCCACTGTGGTCGTCAATTTGAAGCATGAAATTCAAGCTTAATGATTAAACTATGCAATTTAACCACTAAAAAAAATCAAACTACTTTGTAGGAAGGATTATGGAAAATAAATCAAAATTATAAGACAAAACTTATCAATTCCTTGTCTCAGCTAGCCTCATTTTAGGATATTCTTATGGATGATTGATTGCTATTTGACTTAGAAATTTGACATTATGATGGCATGAAATCCTCACATGGTTGTTAATTAGACATGAAGGCTTATATGAATTTTCTAGCTGGCTCCAATCGAGGAGTGGACTGGTTTAATAGAAAAAAGAGGGAAGAATCAATGGTTGAGATTTAAACTTGGTTGAGGGAGATCAATGGTGGAGAATAAAAAGGAATATAAAATTCCTTGGAAGCTTATAGATTTAGAGGCTTCTAGAGAGGAGGGGTGAGAATAAAGAAGGTTCTAGATTTGGAAGGTTTTAGAGTCTTTTTTAGGGTTAATGATGATTAGAGGGAGGTTAGGTAAGTCTTAGATGGATTAGAAGGTGATTAGGTCATGACTAAGGGAGTAGGTATGTAGGAAATCCTAGGAGTAGGCTAGTGTAGGTGGGTCATGGGAATTTAAAATTCCTAAATAATAGGTAACTAGGGTTTGATTAAGATAAATAGATGATTAGGTGAATTAATGATGAAGTGGGATAGAATAAGGTTAGTAGATGATGAATAATGAAATGGAAACATTAGATAATGACTAGAAGAGGTGATTTTAGGATAGGATTAAATGAGATAAGCAGAATTAGTATTGACTAATAGGAATATTAGTGACAATAATGTAGGTGAGCAAATTTAGGTGCATATATTTTGCCTCTCTTTGAAAGGGCATTAGAATGAAGTGAAGTGGAGGGAGTAATGGTCTTTCAAAGAAAAACCATGTTATAGATGAATGTTACTAGATGATGTTAGTGGATATGATGCCCCTCAAGGGGACATGCAGGGAATAATGCGATGGATGGCCACTCAAAATAAGAAATGAGGGTGGGATGAGATGGATAGATGAGGGGATGGGATGGTAGATGTGAGATAGATGACAAAGAAGATAAGTTTGACTTGAGCAATGAGCTATAGAAGGATGATGCCCTTAGCAAAGACACATGCATTGGGATTAAATATGATGGGTGTCATAATTATCGATACATCCCAAGGGGGAATCAACCATAACAGGATGATGATAAGATTAAAAGGCCACAAGCCTTAAATGTATCCCAAGTAAGGATGCATGCAAGGGAGAGATATGGGTTGGGATAAGATTGTTTTGATAAGATATGATGGGTGTAGCTCAAAGCTAAAGTTGATCAATATGATGAAGAGGATAAGAGAGAATAAATGCATCTCAACCCCTTGTCTATCCATATCATCCCACCCCTCACTTCTTCTTTCGAGTGTCCATCCATCTCATTCTATTAGAGGTACAATTACTGAGAGGAGGTGAATTAATCATGCAAGATATTTCAAACTTCAATTGTAATCCTTTCAAACTCTTAATCAATGACCACAAGCATTCATAAAGCATTCAAGATGTTTATAACAATGAATAAGCAAGATGATGCAAGATCACACACATGACACAAGATCTATGTGGGAAACTCTCTTGGGAAATAAAACCCACTCTTGACCCTGCAAACACATGGAGTACTTGTCCTATAATATGATCACAAACATGAGACCTTTTAGTGAAGCACCCACTTCACAAGGAGAACCCACCCCTAAGTATGAACAAGCACCCACTTGTTTTAGATGTTGAGCACCCACACAACTCCTTATAAAATCCATAACTCCAGAATTCTAATTGTAGATCAATTTGATTGGAGAAACAATGTTTAACACCACTCTGTCAACTCATCACACACACACAACCTTGCTCATACAAACAATACATCCAAACACTCCTTTTGGATCACTCTAAGATTCTTCGCTCATTCTCAATCTACTCTATACTTTAGTCCATGCATTGCGCATATTCCCTCTGATCTCTTTCCTTCATCTCTATATTCCACTCTCTCAACACATTCACATACAAGTCTAGAAACCATTTGCTTGGTCTCCACCTTTTATAGAGTCTTCATGAATATCAACATCTAGGTCGGCCATAAACTTGTCTTAACCCTTAAGACATATAACATGCTAACACGTGGCTTAAATACATTGTCATAGGTTTGCCATAGCATCTATGGGTCACACTTAAGCAAATATGTCTTTTAATTAAGCCTTTGTAACCCTTATAGGTCTCATGGAGACCTATTACACCTTTAGCACTTCATTAAGCAAATTAAGAATATAAGATCAATTAAAAACATATGGGTCTACTCCATATGACCTCTAAGACATCTTAAAATGATTTCTCCCATCAAAACACTCATCTGCTAAAGCACATTTTACTCAAACAATATTATGTACATAGTAGCATCATGAACGAATAAGTAGTCAACTTTGAAGCTCCATAACTTTGATAGTACAAACATTCATAGCTTTTAATGAGATTCTCTTAATGTGTCTTGAAGTCCTTTTTAACTATTTTTTTACACCACTATGAAATTTGTCATGGATCAAAAGATATAGCAAAAAATTTGAGCAATGGTTTTCCCTCATTAATTTGACTATTCAAATTCCAACGGTCACTAAGCAGATGTTATACATCGAACACTTTAACCTCATCTCATGCTCCCTGACAACTTTAGACAAACACACTCCATCGATCTCCTCAGATTAGCTTGGTCTTTACCTTATAATGTTCACTATTATTCTTCGATCTGAGCTCTTGCAATTATGCCACTTGGTAGCTCTATGTGCCTTTTGCGCACATTGACTCTTTAACTTTACCTGCACTATCAATCTCTATTTGTACGAACACTAGTGAACCATTGATATTTTATCTAATCTCCATGAATGTGACACGTGTCACTATCACATTCATTCTTTGACATATTGAGTTTTACATGCCTCATTGGATCATAATATGCAAATTGACGTGCACCATTAGATCTACTGACTAGTTGAACTCAGACTTCAATGCAGTTAAACTTGATGGTTTTTGGTCCATCACAGTCTACAAGAAAAACTTTGAAGGTTTATAAATTGAGCTAGAAAACACTTCAAGAGTTCAAATCTTTAGGGTACCTTCTTGGCGCTATAGAAAACATCTCCATAAAAACCTTTGACCTTAGTTGACTTTTTGAGTACCTATATTAAATGCACAAACTTATTGGTACATTCATATCTGTATGATGTGTAGTGATGGTCTATCTTCTCTTAATCTATAAGATGTTTGTTTCTCATTCCAAAAGATCACATGACACACTAAAACTTCATCAAGACATCTATGGATACCTCACAACCTCTTTTTTGTCCTTACTGATATGCACATATGCCATATATTATTCAAGCTATCAATCTGATCACTTTGTCATTAATGCATTAGTACCACATGCTCTCTTTGACATCAATGACAATCTAACATCAATGACCATGCTCAACAATCTCACCCTTTGTCATTGATGGCAAAACACCCTCAAAATGACTTCATTAAACTCTTTCATTCTGATCTTTCACCCCCTTTGACATTAATGACAAAGGTTATCTTCCTCAAAATGGAAATAATCATTCCTCAACATCATGTATGCATTAAAATACTAATAAAGATGCTCAGGACACTTACATATAGTCAAGCAAATGAGTCAATTGCTCCCCTTTTGACATGCACCAATCTAAACTTGAACTTCTTTGATCCTTAGACTTGACAAACTACTCATAAAGCTTAGAAATATCCCCTAACATCAAGCTCCATCTTATGTCATATGTTTTAAAACATCCCACACATGTTCCCCCTTATTCAATGCATACCTTTGTACTGACTGGAATTTTGATCATTACCTAGAGCACATACACTTGCTTCCACACATGACAGATGTCACCTAAGAAGCATATGTAGAGACACCCACTTGTCATAGAGGGACTAAATATCCCAAAAATCAAGAGACTTCCATATCTCCATGATCTTACTTGACTTGCAATCCTTACTTATCTTTATATTGAATTTTAATGAATTCTCAAACTTATTATTTTCTTTTATCTTAGGATCCTGCTTGATTTCCTTGTCCATTTGAGAAAGTAAGGCTTGTTCTTTGATATTTAATCTTGTTCTCTATTCTGTCATGGCAAATAATCCACTTTGAGCCTATTTTTCATTTACCTTCTTAGGCTTCCATTCATGATGACTCCTCTTTATGACAGGATTGTTGATTTTTGAAGTAGAATAATGATCATTCTTGCAAAACCTTACTATGTGACCTCTCTCATGACATTTGAAACAAATGAGATTTCTTAGATTGTACATACCTTGTGATTGAGATATAAGATGATTCCTTGAAGTTTCATGAATTCATTCATGTACTTGATCATTTGGTCTTTTGATGAAGATATTATAAAAATTTGCAATATGACCAAATCATTGACACTTGTAGCAAAATATGTCATTCTTTTCTTATGAACCTATTGACTATCTTGAGTGATGATATTCTTCATGCTTACCATTATCTTGCTCATAATTCCATGCAAATTCATTCTTTGCAAATTCATTCCTTGAGGATCTTTTACAGTATTTTGACCCATGACCAAACTGATTGCAAGAGTAACAATGACCATTGAAATTTGCATACCTCATAGCATTTGGTTGTTTGACCTCCCTACTTCACACTTTCCTGTTGACTTCTCCTCTACTGCATAGCCTCCAAGAGCCTCTACACAAAGCTAAGTCAAAATAGGCATCAATCATTAGCACCATAAAATGATCCTTCTTCATGGCCTCCAAGTAGTGTTAAATCCTCCAATAGAGCTATTATTAAAATACTTGGATTAATAACACCCTAAGAATAATAGATAATTATAGCTTTCATAGACCTGTACAATGCTCCTCTAGTGCTAAAAAAAAACCCTTTTGCTCTTTTCCTGAGCTTCGAGTAATAAACACTAGAATTAGGCTTTATAAGCCTTTACAAAGCAATAATAATAGTAATAAAAATCCAAATGTCTTTTAATACAATTGGAATGCCTTCACATTCTCACTTAAGGCTTACAAATTCAAATTAAACTAGAATGCCTTTGCATGAATTAGGCTTGAGTGTGAATTCCTAGAATTTCAATCAAGTTTTATTTTCTCGAATGAACCTCTACCTCATTTATATACTTGTGGAGGGTCCACTTTTTTACGTTTGGATAGTAATCCCTTTTATAATATTTGTGGGATTTAACATTATCCCCCCACTTATCTTGGATATATAGGATTCACCATTATCTATGCCTTTAAATAAGGCTCATATGCAGGATAGAAGGAAATAATATTTTATTTATTTAAATGCTCCACATTTTGACTAGTTTATGATATGTGTCACCTGCAATTTTGTCCACATGTCCCATGTTGATTTGTCCACGTGCTAGCATTTAATTGGTCCATGTTGCCACATCATCACTTTTACCAAGTTTGATCACAACTTTGACTAGCCATAATTTTTGCATATGAACTCGGAATTAGTCCATTCAAAAAATGTCAAAAATCTTGTGACAAGTTATACATCATGGAGCTAGTTCAAAAATATTCCAAGACCATCATTTTTTTTAGTTTGACTAGCTTTGACTACCTACTGATCAAAGTTGACCAATGCTAACTGGAGCATATAATGTCCCTTTTTTGCATTCTAATATTTGTCAAAAAGCTCTTGATGATCTCTACATAATTGACCAGTTTAAAAAAACCAGGGAATATCTAAAAATTTACTCTAGATATTCCCTACTGAGAAGGCTTTTATTCCACCAAAATATGAAACATTCATTTTACTGGTACTAGAATTAGTTCTTTACAATGCCTCATTGATATTTCTATAGTGGACTCTATGGCCTCTAAAATTACTATTCCAATATGGGTAGGCTACGACATTCCTTTCCTATGGAAAATCATTAATTTACTATAAACACGTCATCACATAAAATGATTAGTTTAAAAAAGACATCTCAATGTCAAAGAGACAAGTGTCTGATTGATTCGGTGATCTGCCAGTGAATAAGCTATCATGTATAGCATGGGGATAGCAAAATTTATCTATGCCACTGGTTGCATTTCCAAAATGGTGAACTGCTTGTAACTATAAAATATCACCTAGTACAACTGTAGATAAAATGCTCCACATGTATGGGTCTTGAACTACATCCTACACATTCTATCATCAGATGCAATTTCTTAACAACTACTTCAATTGCAAGTATCAAGTAGGTACATTGAACATGTCCCAAACAACCTACGTATACTATTGTCAACTTCATAATGGAGTTAATTAAAATGTGAGAAAAAACAAGCATGATAAACCTATCACAAGATTCTCCTCGTCTGGTTACTCCAAAAATATTCAAAGCTAAAACATTCACTATTTTTTCTTTCATCAATCATCAAAAATCCCAAATATTCTTTGAAAAAATTCCATGTTAATCTACAATTTTAGCTATGAAAACATAAAACTAAGGAACTTCTTACCAACCCATTTTATTGGATTATCTCGTTTAGGTGGTTTTATTTCCTCAAAAAATATATGGGTTGACTCATCAATTGGTAGTGGATTAAGAACTTCGTTCACCTTTGCAACAGGTTTGTATTCTATCTTCATCTTATTGTTTTGAGATGGATGAATTCTCCAACACTGCTTAACCCAATGCCTATTCACATGAAAATGAGCAAAAAAGTTCCTCTTGGCCTCCTTCTTGGATGAGGAATCACATTTGCCATTTCTCGCCTCTAAACGATGAGTTTGGTCTTTAACACCTGCCTTGTTTCTGATGAAAGGCATCAACTTCTTCAACAATGACCTTCTTTTCCAATAATTGACAACATAATGGTTACTTAACCCACAAAAAGTGCAAGAAAAAACATGCCATATTTTTTATATATCATATCCATATTTTTTATACTAAAAGAGAGGATTAGAAGTTTCAAAATTTGCATAATTCTATCTAGTGCTATGCTGAGTGTAAGAATGAGGAGGTGGAATTTCATTACCTCTTCTGTTCATTAATTTACACCTTTCATCATCCTATTATGATGACTTGTTCCTATGCATGGAGGAATTCTATTGTACTAGTGGTGTAAGCACTTGGCTATTGAAAGCTTGTCTTCCTTCAGTGGATTTGGAACTCTCTCCAATTTTCATTTGCTCACTAGCATAACCCAAACCTATAAAATGAGGATGATTCTCATCCTATATTGAGTTAGTAATACCTTGGCTATTCTTACTAAGACCTCTTATAACAAAACTTATTTTAAACAATAGTTTCAAGCCAATACCTCTAGTGTGTTTCTCAAAATCACCAAAAATTGCATCTAAAACTGACTGGGCGGAAGTGTTACATGGTGAACTTACAATACAATCATCTGTCATGGTCTATGTATATGTGGTAGAAGGTAACTCTTGTTCACTACTATGCAACTGTGCCAAGAGTTCATCCTTGGTTTGCAAATCAACTTTAAAGCATTTGACCTCCTCTTCTAAGGAGTGAAACTTGGATCTTAAGAAAGTATTTCATCCTAGATCTACCGATTGAACACTTCGAGTTCTTCAAGCCTTCACACTTCAAGGCTTTGCCAATGGTTTCCTACTACAAACAACCTATATCTCCAACAACTACACACTGCACTGGAAGATT
This sequence comes from Torreya grandis, assembly GCA_037957365.1. NCBI lineage: Eukaryota > Viridiplantae > Streptophyta > Pinopsida > Cupressales > Taxaceae > Torreya > Torreya grandis. The sequence goes on along the minus strand of JARHVA010000513.1, from coordinate 1,078,228 downwards.
AAACAAGTTCAAAATGTCTTTAAGTAATTAAAATTGGTCTCAATAGGCTACACAATTAGAAGCAAATCCTACATTTGAATTGCTCTAATACCAAAATGATCCATAAATAGGTAGATTTCCTACTCTAAAATTTTTACTTATTGGATCTTTATAGATGGATTAGTTTTAATGCTAAAATTCAATTCCAAAAATATAATCAACTGAAAAAAATGTAATGCAAGTAATAATGAACACTACACACAAGTTGATAACGGATTTCGATAGATGCCTACATCTCTGGGTTCTCCAAATGATGAACTGATTCATTATAAAAATTCATTTATAAATACAAATTTAAAACTTACAAAACTATAATGAATCCATCATGAACTCAAGTGTCAATCGGTCCTGTAGAGACCTAGACTGGTCTTGGAAGGTTTGCATAATATTTTGGCATGGCCTCCCTACTTTACACCTTCTTATTGACTTCTCCTCTGTTACACGGCCTCCAAGAGCCTCTACATAGAGCTAAGTCAGAATAGGCGTCAGTCATCAACTCTGTAAAACTTTATTTATGGCCTCCAAGTAGTACTAACTCCTCTAATAGAGCTATTATTACAATACTCAAATTAATAACACCTTATGAATAATAGAGAATCAAAGCTTTCGTAGACCCGTACAATGCTCCTCCAGTGCTCCAAAAAAAAACCCTTTGCTATTTACTTGAGCTTCAAGTAATAAACACTAGAATTAAGATTTATAAACTTTTAAAAATCAATAATAATAGTAAGAAAAATCCAAATGTCTTTTAATACACTTGGAATGCCTTCACAATCTCGCTTAAGGCTTGTAAATTTGAATTAAGCTCAAATGCCTTTGCATAAATTAGACTTGAGTGTGAATTCCTAGAATTCCAATCAAGTTTTGCTTTCACAAATGAACCTCCACCCCCTTTATCTACTTATGGAGGGTCCACTTTTTGAGGTTTGGATAATAATACCTTTTACAATATTTGTGGGATTTAACATTATCTCCCCACTTATCCCATATATATGGGATTCACCATTATATATGCCTTTAAATAAGGCTCATATGTGGGATGGAGGAAAATGATAATTTGTTTATTTAAATGATCCATATTTTGACTAGTTTATGCCATGTGTCATCTATAATGTCACATGCTAATTTATCTATGTGCCAGCATTTAATTGGTCCATGTTTTCACATCATCACTTTTACTAAGTTTGACCATAACTTTGACTGGCCATAACTTTCATATATGGATTCAAAATTAGTTTATTCAAAATACGTCAAAAATCTTGTGATGAGTTCTATGTCATGAAACTAGTTTAGGAACATTCTAAGACCATTAATTTTTCTAGTTTGACCATCTTTGACCATTTGTTGACCAAACTTTCACCAATGATAATTGGAGCATACGATGTCCTTTTTTACATTCCAATAGTTGTCAAAAAGCTCTTGATGATCTCTACATAATGGACCACATTTAAAGAAAACCAAGGAATATCTAAAAATATCTTTTAGATTAAATTGTTGGAGATACAATTATTGAGAGGGGGGTGAATCAGTGATGCAAGATATTTCAAACTTCAATTGTAATCTTTTCAAATTCTTAATCAATGACTACAAGTATTCATAAAGCATATAACATGTTCATAACAATGAATAATCAAGATGATGCAAGATCACACACATAACACAATATCTACGTGGAAAACCCTCTTGGAGAATAAAACTGATCCAAAACTCAGAAGTTTTGATTGATAGATATTTCAAGAACACAAAAATAACACAGTAATAATGATTTCTCTGAGAAGAGATGTTTTATTACTAAAGATTGCAATACAACCATATGTTTATCTCTAGGAAGAGATGTCTCATTTTCATTTCGGGTTACATCTTCATTTATACACATTTTGAAGATAGAAGGAGGATTTAGAAGGTCACCAATCTCGAGGGATATTAAGTGGTTTAACTTCCACAATTTACAATAATATAGAATTTGAGAAATTACTATTTTTAGAAACTTATTATTTTTAGACTGTACTATTAAAATTGAAATTTGGGTCATTTTTATTAGGTTTCGAAGGGTCAAAAACTACTATACAAATCTCAATGCCATCTCATCACATTCTCCTTGTTTTTAGCTTTCCAACAGTTAAACTAGGGAGTCAATCAGAGCTATGATGCAAAAGTTATGGCTCTGGGAAGTTCCGTCATCAATTGGGGTAGAACCGTCCCCTGAAATATTGCCCAGATCATTCCTCCCTCTTTAAGAAGCAATGGTCCTCATTGCATCAATATTACTCATCAGGTGTGGTAGTTGTGTCTTAATTTGATTCTCTGTGAGCGACTCACCTTGGTGGCTAAGTTGGCCCCTTTTGACCACCCAATAAAGCAAAATAGAGCATCCTCTTGTTGTCTTCATCCAGGGGTCTACAATCTAATCCTCCTTTACTGGAGCAAAACTCTATGGATCGAGCTCATCAATGTCTAATTATTTTTCTATGACTGAAGTGTCTAATAGAGGTGGATGATATAGTTTGAGGAGCTCCACGCTGAATAGTAGATACAGACTAAGGTAGGCTAGTAGGTTCAACTCAAAAGAATTTTCTCCAACTTTTTTGGTGATGGTTTAGGGACCATATTGTAGATGCCAAATTTTTCTCTGTGGCCCTGTAAGTCATTCCTTTTGAAGCCACAACCAAACCTTGTCACCCATAGTAAAATGGTGTGAAATCCTTTGTTTATCATGGCATTGCTTATACTTTTGATTCATCTTCTCCAAGATGTCATGAACCTGCTATTGGATGTGTTGCATTTGTTTAATAAAATTTATTAATTTTGCTACCTCAGATCTTCCATGAGGTGTGTATTCCATGGTGGAGAATGGAATGGTTATATCAATTGGTGCCATGGGTTAGAACTCAAAGCATACTTGGAATGGATTGTGCTTGGTCGAGCTATGTAGAGCCCGATTATATCCATGTTATATGAAAATAAGCCCCTCATCCCATGTGCATGGATGTTTGAAGTGATACATCCGAATCATGTGAATAATCAAGTAGTTCACCACTTTTGTCTGACCATAAGTCTGTGGATGAAAGGCTATGGACTTCACCAACTTGGTATCCATCATCTTCCATAGAGTGGACCAAAAGATGCTCATGAACCTTCTATCTTTATTTGAGATAATGGACTTGAGGAGACCAAAATGGAGCCATATATGACTGAAATATAGTTGAGCAGTTTCTTCAGCAGATATATTTTTCTTGCAAGCAATCACGATAGCCATTTTTGAAAAATGATCAACTACAACAAAAATATAGTCCTTGCCATATTTTGAAGTGGGAAAACCTGAGATAAAATCCATTGAGATAGATTCCCAAGACCTGGTTGGTTTTGGCGATGGTGTGTACAATCCTTGCTTCTTATTTGTTGGCTTGGCCATTGCACATGGGGTACAAGATTTGAGGTACATTTCCACATCCTTTCGCATATGGGGCCAGTAGAAGTGTTTTTAAAGAACAACCAATGTCTTCTCTACACCAAAGTGTCCAGTTGTTCTACTAAAATGTGCTTCCCATATTATCTTCTATTACTCTATAACTGAACACAGAGGTGCCCCATGTGATAGAGGACATTATCCTGAAAATAGAAACTAGAAACATGTTTACCTTCTTGAAGCACCTGATATATATCAGCAAAAGCAGGATCTGCTTCATACATAACACCCCAAGTGGTACTCTCATGTCTGCATAGGTCAAGAACTATTGTGAGTGTAATAATTGGTGGGTGGCTCAAACAATCTATAGCCATATTTGAGCCCCCTTTTTTGTGTTTGATTATCAAATGGAATTGTTGCATATATGTGGCCCACTTTTGGTGCCTCTCATTTCATAGTTTGCTCTATGTCTAGATGAATTCTAATGGTTTGTGGTTAGTGTGGATGATTGTCTCTTTACCCAAGATGTAGTATTTCCATTATTTGTAGGCTTGCACAATGGCATAGAGCTCCTTGTCATATGTCAAGTATTTCCTGACTGTATCATTGAAATTTTCACTATGATATGCAACATGATGGCCATGTTTCATGATGACAACTCCCATGGCATATTCATATGCATCTGTCATCAACTCGAAAGGTTGATGCAAATTTGGTAAGGTAAGAATAGGGGATGAGCAAAGTCTATTCTTCAAATTCTCAAATACCCTTTTTTGTATTTCACTCTACTGAAATGTAGTTTTAGCTCCTCTTTTAGTCACTTGGGTTAGTGGCCAAGCAACATGTGAGAATCCAAGAACAAACCTACAATAGAAATTTGCAAAACCCAAGAACCTATAATGTTTTGTGAGGGTCGTTGGTGCAAGCCATTCTCAAATAACTCAATTTTTTTTTAGATCGACATGGACCCCCTCTTCATTCACAACATACCCTAGGTACTAATTTTTTTTCATACTAAATGTGCATTTGTTAAGATTTACATACAACTTGTGCTCTTGAAGAGTTTTAAGCACCTTATAAACATGTTACAGATGTTCTTCCCATGTTCTGTTGTAGATGAGTATATCAACCAGGTAGACGACCATGAATGAGTTGGTGAAGGGTCACATGATGTCATCCATTATCCTCATGAAGGTTTTAGGTGCGTTATTCAAGCTAAAAGGCATAACCAACTATTCGAAGAGCCCCTTCTTAGATTTGAATATAGTGTTCCAAACATCGGTGAGATTAATGGGAATTTGGTGATAGCCAGATTTGAGATCAATTTCAGTGAATAGCAAGTCATCAATCTTGGGGAGGGGGTAGTGATTCTTCACAATGATTTTATTCAAGGATTGATAGTCAATGCAAATCCTCCATGTTTCATATTTCTTTGGTGCCAAGACAATCAAGCTGCCACAGGGTGAAGAGCTTGCCCTGATGTGATCCTTTTGAATCAATTCTTGAATCTGTCTTTTTATCTCATCATTCTTTAAAATTGATCTATGATACACAGGACTGTTAGGTAAAGGTTATCCTGGGATCAAATCGATATAATGTTTTACTTGCCAATGCAGTGGAACTTTCATGGGCGACTTGAATAAGTCAAGTCATCATATTCTCCCATAATTTATCCCATCTACTTTTGTTGTTGTGTTGATTATGTAGTCAAGACTTCAATATCGGCCTTATTGGATTTTTATGGTTTAACCACCATAAGAATGAATTGCTTTGTCTTCTCCACCAATCTCTTACATTGCTTGACACTAATTAGGGAGACAGTTGTGGGAGGTGGTACCTTTGGTACCCTATAGCGCCATGTTCTGAGAGTGAGGGTGATTCTTTGGGTTTGTGATTCATAGATGCCATGTCAATCATACATGAATGGCTAACCAAGAAGTACATCGCAAACATATAGATTGACCACATCAAACAAGACTTCATCTTGGAAAGGATTTATTACATATAAAAGAAGACATTGATGGGTGACACAGAGGTCTCTCCCTATGCTCAACCATCTAATACTGTATGGCTTTGGGTGAGGCTTCATGAATAGATTTAGACTTTTCACAACTTTAATAGAGATTAAATTCTTTTGATTCCCACTATCAAGAATTTAATCTCTCTCGAGATTAGTGACCTTCCACATCCTTCTTCTATCTTCAAAATATGTATAAATGAAGATGTAACCCAAAATAGAAATCAGACATCTCTTTTTAGAGATACGCATATGGTTGTATTGCAATCTTGAGTGATAAAATATCTCTTCTCAGAGAAATCATTGTTATTGTGTTATTCTCATGTTCTTGAAATATCTGTCAATCAAAACTTCTAAGTTTTGGATAAGTGGTATCAGAATAGTTTGTCTTGAGAGTGTATGATCCTGAAGATGAGGTTAGGCTACAAAAAACTTGGGTGGAAAATAACAGAGCTTCCAAACTATCCATCTATTCATTTCAAATGACTTCAAATGACAAACAACATCGAGACATCTTATCCCTTCAAGAAAATGTTGAATGAAGCCCTCCAATAGTAACAAGTGCAGATGCTACAACAATTCACTCAAATTCTCCAATAAATCTTGATGGAAAATTCTGGCTCCTCATATGCACTTCCTAGCTCCTCATCCATAGAATGTCCTTTCAGTACCCCAAAACCCTTCAAAGTTTAGGTAAATTTTGATATCCCTACATTTGAAGGCAAAATCAATGTTGATGCAGTAAAAAATTGGTTGGATCAATTATCTTCCTACTTTTCTATAAATAAATTCATCGATGGAGAAAAGATCACTTTTGCTATTTTGAAAGCATCATTGTCCATGAAAAATTGGTGAGAAGTGTACAAAAAGAGGTTTAGTATAGATGACATTAGCCTTGAGGTGGAACTTACTTGGGATGATTTCATGGAAGTGGTAAAGGAAGAATACTACCCCATTGGAGCATATAATGATCTGTACATATAGTGGCAATAACTTCATCAAGGTAAGGACCAATCTGTTCAAGATTACATTGACAATTTTCATTCTTTATCTGTGAGATTGGGCATCCAAAAAAGCAAGAAACATAAGAATCTCAAATATCGTGGTGGACTACAATGGTAAATATGAGAAGAAATAGAACTCTTCAATTTAGAAACCCTCAGTGAGGCATACAAGTTCACAATGAAGATTGAGCAGAAGTATGGAAGAAAGAATACGAATAGTCAACCTTTGAAATGAAAAAGGAAGGTCAAATACGAGACCAAAATTGGAAGCAAAAGGAATTTCAAGATAAGAAAACCCAGAAGGGGAAGGCTACAAAATGGTGTGATTACCACAAAACTAGAACTCACTCCAAAGAAAAATGTCAAGCCATCAAATCACTGCTTTTTGAGTCACAATACTTGACATCTACTGCTCTGTCTCATACATAACCTACAATCGAAGAGGATGAAGAAGATATTGTAGATGCTAAGCCTGATACCTTCATTGCTTCATCACAGACCTGTGAGGAAAGGCTAGATGACAAGGAAAAGTTGTTTCACTCCAAATTATGGGTAAAAAGTAAGCCTCTGCATTTCATTCTTGATAGTGGGAGTCAAAAGAATTTAATCTCTACTAAAGTTGTGAAAAGTCTAAATTTATCCATGAAATCTCACCCAAAGCCATAAAGTATTGGATGGTTGAGCCCAGGGAGAGACCTCTGTGTCACCCATCAGTGTCTTCTTTCATATGCAATAAAACCTTTCTAAGATGAAGTCTTGTGTGATGTGGTCAATCTAGATGTTTGTGATGTACTCCTTGGTCAGCCATTCATGTATGATAAACATGGCATCTATGAATCATGAACTCGAAGAATCACCCTCACTCTTGGAATGTGGTGCTATAGGGTACTGAACATACCACCTCCCACATATATCTCTCTAATTAGTGCCAAACAATGTAAGAAATTAGTGGATAAGACAAAGCAATTTGTTTTCATGGAGTTTAAATCACAGAAATCCAACAAGGCCGATGTTGTAGTCCTGACTACACAATCAACACAACAATAGAAGCAGATGAGATAAATCACAGGAGAATATGATGACTTATTCAGGTCACCCATGGGAGTTCCACTTCACTACCAGGTAAAACATTATATCAATTTGATCCCAGAATCACCTTTGCCTAGCAGTCTTGTGTATCATAGATCAATTTTGAAGAATGATGAGATAAAAAGGTAGATTTAGGATTTGATTCAAAAGAGTCACATCAGGCCAAGCTCTTCACCTTGTGATAGCAAGATTGTCTTGTCACCAAAGAAAGATGGAACATGGAGGCTTTTTATTGACTATCGAGCCCTGAATAAAATTACTGTGAAGAATTGCTATCCCCTCCCTAGGATTGATGACCTGCTTGACCAACTCTGTGGTGTAAAGTTCTTCATCAAAATTGATCTCAAATATTGCACCCCATGTACAATAGCTAAGCCAAAAAATAAGAATCAAGGATTGTACACACCATTGCCAGAACCAACTAGGCCTTGGGAATCTGTGTCAATGGATTTTCTCTCAGGTTTGTCCACTTTAAAACATGGCAGGACTGCATTTTTGTTGTAGTTGACCGTTTTTGAAAAATGGCAATCATGATTGCTTATAAGAAAAATATATCTACTGAAGAAACTGCTCAACTATATTTCAGTCATGTATGGCTCCATTTTGGTCTCCCCAAGTCCATTTCTTAGATAGAGATAGGAGGTTCCTGAGCGTCCTCTAGTCCACTCTATAGAAGATGATGGATATCAAACTGATGAAGTCCACAGCCTTCCATCCACATATTGATGGTCAGATAGAAGTGGTGAACCACTTGATTGTTCACATGATTCAGATGTATCACTCCAAACATCCATGCACATGGGATGAGGGGCTTCTTTTCATACAACATAGATAAAATTGAGCCCTGCATAGCTTGACCAAGCACAGTCCATTCCAAGTATGCTTCGGGTTCCAACCCATGGCACCAATTGATATAGCCATTCCATTCTCCACCATGGAATACACACCTCATAGGAGATCTAAGGCAACAAAAGCAACAAAATTCATTAAACAAATGCAACACATCCAACAATAGGTTCATGACATCGTGAAGAAGATGAATTAGAAGTATAAGCAACACCATGACAAACATAGGATTGCATACCATTTTGATATGGGTGACAAGGTTTGATTGTGACTTCAAAAGGAATGACTTACAAGCCCACACAGAAAAATTTGGCCTCTGTGATATGGTCCCTACACCATCACCAGAAAAGTTGGAGAAAATGCTTTTGAGGTTAACCTACTAGCCTACCTTGGTCTGCATCCAATATTCAATGTGGAGCTCCTCAAACCATATCATCCACCTCTGTTTGATACTTTAGTCATAGCAAAACAATTAGACATTGATGAACTTGATCTATAGAGTTTTGCTCTAGTGGAGGAGGATTAGATTGTGGACACCTGGATGAAGACAACAAGAGGATGCTCTATTTCACTTTATTGGTTGGTCAAAAGGGGCCAACTTAGACAACAAGGTGAGTGGCTCACAAAGAATAACATTAAGATACAACTACCACACCTGATGAGGAATATTGATGCAATGGAGACCATTGCTTCTCAAAGAGGGAGGAATGATCCGGGCAACAATTTGGGTGACAGTTCTACCCTAACTGATGATGGAACTTCCTAGAGCTATAACTTTTACATCATAGCTTTGATTGACTCCCTATTTGAACCGTTGGAAAGCTAAGAACAAGGATAATGTTGTGAGTTGTCATTGAGATTTGTTTGGTGGTTTTTGACCCTTAAAAACCTAATAGAAGTGACCCAAATTTCAATTTTAATAGTACAGTCTAAAAATAGTAAGTTTCTAAAAATAGTAATTCCTCAAATTCTATATTGTTGTAAATTATGGAAGTTGAACTACTTAATCTCCCTTGAGATTTGTGACCTTCCACATCCTCCTTCTATCTTCAAAATGTGTATAAATGAATATGCAACCCGAAATGAAAATGAGACATCTCTTCCTAGAGATAAGCATATGGTTGTATTACAATCTTGAGTAATAAAACATCTCTTCTCAGAGAAATCATTGTTATTGTGTTATTTTCATGTTCTTGAAATATTTGTCAATCAAAACTTCTAAGTTTTGGATAAAAAATCAACTCTCAAACCTATAAATACATGAATTGCTTGTCCTATCAGATGATCATAAACATGAGACCTTTTAGTGAAGCACCCACTTCACAAGGAACACCCACCACTAAGTATGTAAAAACACCCACTTATTTTAGATATTGACCACCCACACCACACATTATGAAATCCACAACTCCAAAATTTTGATTGTATATGAATCTGATTGGAGAAACAATGTTTAACACCACTCTATCAACTCATCACACACACTCAACCTTGCTCATACAAGTAATGCATCTAAACACTCCTTTTGTATCACTCTAGGCTTCTTCATTCATTCTCAATCTACTTTGTACTTTAGTCCATCCATTGAGCACATTCCCTTTGATCTCTTTCCTTCGTCTCTATATTCTGCTCTCTCAACACATTCGTATACAAGTCTAGAAACCATTGCCTTGGTCTCCACCTTTTATAGATTCTTCATGAATATCAACATCTAGGTCAGCCATAAACTTGCCTTAATCCTTAAGACATCTAACATGCTAACACATAGCTCAAATATTTTATCACAGGTAGACCATAGCATTTTTGGGTCACACTTAAGCAGCTATGCCTTTTAATTAGGCCTTAGTAGCCCTTATAGGTCTTATGGAGACCTATTACCCCTTTAACACTTCATCAAGCAAATTAATAATAGAAGATCACTTTCAAATACAAGGGTATACTCTATATGATCTCTAAGACATCTTCAAATGATTGCTCCTAACAAAACACTCTTCTGCTAAGGCATAATTTACTCAAACAATATTATGTACACAATAACACCATGAATGAACAAATAGTCAACTTTGAAGATCCATAACTTTGACTGTACAAACATTCAAACCTTATAACCAAGTTTTATGGATGTGCCTTGAAGTCCTCTTTAACTTTGCTTTTTATATCACCATGAAATTTGTCCTAGATCAAAAGATATAGCACAAAAATTGAGCATTGGTTTTCCCTCATTAATTTAAATATTCAAATTCCAATGGTCACTGAGCAGATGTTAAACATTGAGCACTTTAACCTCATCTCATTCTCCCTAGCAAATTTGGACAAATGCGCTCCATCAATCTCCTTAGATTAGCCTGATCTTTACCTTGTAATGCTCACCATTGATCTTCGATTTGAGATCCTGTGATTGTGCCACTTGGCAAATCTACGTGCCTTCTCTGCATATTGACTCTTTAACTCAACCTGCATCATCGATCTCTATCTGTACGAACACTCGCAAACCATTGATTTTTTGTCCAAGCTCCATGAATGTGACACATATCACTAGCCTGTTCATTTTTTGACATATTGACTTTTATGCACATCGTTAGATCATAATCTATGATTTAACGTGCACCATTACATCTACTGGCTAGTTGAGCTTAGACTTTAATGTAGTTAAACTTGACAATCTCTGGTCCATCATAGTCTGCAAGATCAACTTTGAAGGTTTATAATTTGAGTTAGAAAACACTTCAAGAGGCCAAATCTTCAAGGTACCTTCTTGGCACTATAGACAACATCTCCATGAAATTTTTTGACCTTAGTTAACTTTTTTGAGTACCTACATTAAATGCATAAATTTGCCGGTTCATTCATATCTAAATGACGTGTAGTGATGGTCTGGCTTCTCTTATTCTAAAATATCACATGACACGTTAGAACTTCATCAAGACATCTATAGATGCCTCGTAGCCTCTTCTTTGTCCTTACTGATCTGCACATATGCCATATATGCCTAAAGCTATCAATCTGATCACTTTGTTATTAATGCATTAGTACCACATGCTCTCTTTGACATCAATGACAACCTAACATCAGTGACCATGCTCAACACATTTTCGCCCGCATGTCCCCTTGATGGGGCATCATATCCACTAACATCTTCTACTAACATTCATCCATGACATGGTTTTTCTTTGGAAGACCATCACTCCTTCCACTTCACTCCACTCGTAATGCCCTTTTAAAGAGGGGCAAAACGTATGCATCCAAATTCGCTCACCCACACTATTGTCACTAATATCCTTATTAGTCGATACTAATGTCACTTATCTAATTCATCCCCTTTTAATCTCATTAATTTATCCCTCCTTCCTAGTCATTTATCTAATATCCCCTTCATTCTTCTTCATTTGCTAACCTTATTCTATCCCATTTCATCATTAATTCAACTATTAAACCCCATTATCCTAATCTAATATCGTTTACCTATTATTTGAGAATTTTAAATTCTCATGGCTCACCTACCCACCTACTAGCCTATTCTTAGGCTCTCCTACACCCCTACATTATCTAGAATCCCCTAAATACCTATCTAATCCATCCCTAATCATGTTTAACCCTCCCAAAGAGATTTTAGAGGTTTCTACCTCTAAAACCTTCTCTCCTCTAGAATTCTCCAAGGAATTTTAAAATTCTTTGGATAATCCTCATCCATTGATCTCCACAAGCCAACTTCAAATCTCCACCATAGATCTTTCCCTTTTCTTTCTATTTAAACCACTCCTCTCCTTCATTGGAAGAACAAGAATTATCATGCTATCCCCATGCCAATCTAATCCTTCATCAATAATCCTTTGATCAAGCATCCGTGTCAAAAATATGAGTCAAAGTAATCAATCATCCTAATCTCTTTATTCTCATTCCATTTGATCTTGGTTTAAAGCATTTGGATCTAGGATTTAAGTGTATGATTGAATAGTTTGTTCATCTAATTGCACTTAGTTCTAATGGCTTTAGACTTGACTCAATGGTTTGAGATTTGAGTGGTTTAAATTAGTTAGATTTAATCTATAGAGCTCAAATTTCATCCACAGTTGCATACCCAAAACCAACCCTATCCACTACTCTCTCTCATCATCTGTTAGGCACAACCCACACAAACACTTTATCATCTGACCACTTTGGAACTCCCTCATGTGTACATTTGCCTATAAAATACCCAAAATATGACATTAGCATCTCCAAGTATCAAGTATATATGCCAAAATAATCATTAAATACAACTTCAAATTGAAATTTTCACTATTTTAGTCTATAGGATAGTAGTGTTGCAAATAAGACTATAGTAATGGATAATAACATTGTCCATAGACATTAGTGTGACAACCCAAGACACTAGCATTGTCCTTAGGACAATAGCACGACCCACCTAAAAATCCCTAATTTAGCATGTTTTACATGAAAAATGATGAAATTTTTAACCTAAACATTCAAATACATGAAAAATAGGTAAAATCCTTACCAATCCAACCTCTTTACTGGCTTGGATCAGTGCCTCCACCTCCTCGTAGTGGGTCACATTAGCATCTTGTCTCCTCAACATGTTTTCTTGGCTCAAAGCAATGATTCTCTCAAATCTCAAAGTTCAAATGATTTTAAAATCAATCAATCAAACTTTTTTAAACCATGTTTTACAAAATGCCTCCTACCTAAAGTTGGCCCCACGTGCAAATTTCTCTAACTATTACCAAGATCTTCCAATCGTGATGTCTCGAGAATCATAGCTCTAATTTTTTATCCATTTCTTATGTGTGAAACTCAATGACGATATTCCCTACATTGTATTAGTTATACTTCTATCTCGATCAATTTGACTCTACAAAAGCCAAAACTCATATCTCATTAACAAACCCGATAAATACCATGGGTCTATCTTAGTCTCAATCTATAAACAACCTCTCTAAAATTATCAATACAATCATTCATGTACCATTTTATCAATGTTAACTACCCACTAACATGCCTTCCAATATCACTTTTGGTTCGTTATCCTTGTCATAATTTTGGCTGTCTCACCAAAATGGGGGCATACATACACTATTCACATCGATACAAATTTACTTAAATACTCAATCTCAAATATACAGACACATGATTTGACTCAGATTTCTCAGTTCAATGATTCAAATACTCAGGCTCCTATACACACATTTATTTTTTCACTAAGATACTCAAGTTCAAACATATAGTTACACAAGTTTATTCAAATACACAATTTCTCTACTCAGATATATATTTGCACACATTTACTTAGATACTCATGCTTAGATACACAGGTTTATTTAGATACATATTTCTCTATTCAAATATACATATACACAGTTTGACTTAGGTTTCTAGGGTTCCACAATTTTTGGCAGATATTGCTCCAGATTCTTAGGTTTTATGTAGGATTTTGATATAGTTCCAGACTCAGGTTATGACTATGGGGACATGTACATGGTACACCATCTCTATATAATATGGTTTTAGTCATAGATTACATAGCTACACTACTCAGACATCAGGTTTGAGGGAATGATGTAGAATATATGTCCTTGATGCCATAAAAAATTTACCAAGTTATATAGACATGATGGCAAACTATACCATTCTCTATGCTCAAATCACTGGATTACACTCAGGTTGTCACTAAGATTTCACCAGATTGGGTCATATAGTCATCTATAATAGTTGATCCATAGTTTGTACTAGACCCAGAGTACACCAGTTTATGTAGGACATGGGTCAAGCAACATTTTTTGACCTCAAAGCCCATTTACTTCTCAGACTTAGTTACAAATCATAGTGGGGGAAAGCATGGCTTGTTTCTCCACATTTACAAATTATTGTTTAGACTCAGTTACAAATTAGAGTGGGGTAAAACATGGTTTATTTCTCCACATGTACATATTACTTCTCAGACTCAGTTACAGATCATAGTAGGGGTAAGCATGGCTTATTTCTCCACTTTTACAGATTATTTCTCATACATAATTCACATATTAGAGTGGGGGCAAAAATAGGGTTTTGTCTATCACAATCTAGTTGGCTACTCAAATTCGGTACATGGGATGCCCACATTGTGGATTTCCTCTTCACAAACATTATTCTAATACCTGTTCACTTCTTTGGCTAGGAAGTGGGTCGGGTCCAAAACACATCCATTCTCTACATGGATGGATCACATGTGTAAGTACATGTATGCATTTTATTTTTCTTCTACTATAGTAAATTCATTTCATTACATTACTAGATTAAAAGGGGGACAAATGTACACACCCTAATTTGGTCAAGCAAACATAGTACTATGTCTTTTGCAACTCTTTCACAAGAAGTTTTTAATGATGATTGAGAGTCTTGTTTGCATGGTCACTTTGGTCATTTGATCCTTATTATGACTTATTTTCCCTATTTTTACACCCTCAATAGTTTCATGTCATCCCTTTTCCAGTCACAGGACCCCTTGGCCTGTTTGTCCTAATCACAACCTAGTTTTGTGCACACAAGACAATAACGTGGTCTTGGACAGGATCACACCACACTATTGTCCACCTCAGTGCTATCGTCCAATGATCATGATTTTAACTTGTGTCAGGTCCTTACCCTATTTTGGGTATCCTCTTATGATTTTATCTATATTTTTACCTTGTTGACTTGTGAACAAGCATCTCACATTCAAAATAAATATCCTTTTATATAAAAAGCTTCACAAGGAATTCTACATCTAGCACTTACTACTTTGGCACATAATTACATAAAAATAGTCAATAATATAGCTCAACATTCTGCATATTTACTTAGCATCAGACATAGATCTACACGCTTGATCAAAGAAGGGCCTAAGGGAAATTCATTCTTGCATATTGTACACATTGATCATGCACATTACTTGAGGGAGAACTACATTCGATTTGAGACCCCTATCATTGGGGGTTAATATAGGCAGTAGCTAGAACATCAGGGATTCTAGGTTGTTCGATCGTAACATCCCATAACCCACCTTTTCCCCTTCCTTTTGCATTCAATTCCATGTCATTTCATGTGTGGAGGTATTCATTAGGGTCTCGAAGAAAGAATAACCAAAAGGTAACACAAAAAGATGGTTGAAAGTTCCTGAGGACACATACAAGACCCAATAAGCCTCTCACAATATCCCAAAAGTTTCAGGGCCCCTATCCATAAAAGGACACTAGCACAATGCCTTTGTCAATAGCACACCACACTATTATCCAATTGACCATGTTATTGACCTGAAGCAAGTGAGACTCCAATTTCTGAATGAAATGACTCCAGATTGTTCCTCCGACCTATTCTATCACTACCATCACCCAGTGATGCAAATTTCACTCTAGATAAGTGGAATTTATCCTTTACATCAACACTAAGGGTAAATTGATTAAATTATTCATTTACAATATTTATTTGTATTTACCCCTTTACTCAAACTCTTTAACAATCTATGATTTATATTTATTAAGTCTTAAAAAGTTAAATCATATACATTGTTTATATTGGGGAAAGCTTTTGTCGTATTGATTATTCGTATTATAATTTACTATTACTTGTGCTTTCATTACTATATATTCTCCTATTGGGCCATATTTTTACATTGGGGCATATTGCTCGCCCCTCGTTTCTATTCCATTACTTATATTTATTTATCTTCAACATTTTTTTTGTAGATTAAAGAGGGTTCTTCTCACCCATTTCATATGAAAAATAAGAGAGGAAAAGAAAGGATAATGCATAACCCATGAATAGGCCTGTATAGTTGAAACCGAAAAAAGAAATGATAAAATCCATAAACCACTATGACATAATTGTTGAGGGAAAAATAAGTGCAAGCCTTTCCTTAAACTGAGGATCATTTGATCGAAAATAGATTGCTTTCCAAAATCCTTCCTTTTCTTGACCTCTATCCAGCTATGATCAGAAGAATCCATTAAGAATGTCTCAGGGAGATGAGATTGCATAGGAGTCAAGACTTTAGGTAAAGACATTGAAATGATAGTCAACTATTCCCAAAAGGGCCTTGCTAAAGCAGTATGATAATGAGGAGGGGAAGGAGGTAGTATCTAAGAATTATAAGAATAAAATGTTTCACAACTATGATGAGGAGAAGACTTTACCCTAGGGATCAAAACTTGTTGAAGAGGAACATGAGGAGAGAAATTAGCTTGGCAAGGGGGAGAGGTCGCTTGGCCTTGGGAAGAAAGATAACAAAAAATGAAGGAGAGGAATTAGCGTGATGAGGATGGAAGGAAAGATATTTACAAAGGGGAGATGAAACAATGCCTACCTTTGAAATAGAAGGAGATACCACTCAATGATGGTGCTTTTCAACACCACACCACTAAGTAGGCTATTGCCTCTTACTCCTCTTTTTCACACAACTTGGAGCAATTTTATTAAAAAGGGGCCTCCTTTGGAATTTGGGTGTGAGATGTCCAATAGATAAGTATGCACAAAATTTTAATGCCATATGTTCATATTATAGATTTTGCTTCCAAACCTTATCTCCCATCTTGAGCCAAATCTCCTTAGGGAGGCCATTTTCAAAATCCACCTCCACACAAAGTCTGGCATAAGTAGTTAGATGCCTATTAGTTGTTCTAGAGAGCAAAAGTGAAAAAGTTCGAGAGCATTACCAATGGAAGAGAAGATGGAGGAATATCAAAATTGAATTGGAATATTTTTCAATCTCTCCTACATAGGTGCAAAAGAAATAATTTCTAAGTAAGGATCAAAGGAAGAATAACATGGAATCATACAAAGACCGACACCCTTCCAAAAACATGCCCTACCTTTGTGAATGAAATTTATATCCTCCATATATCCACAATCTATAATGAATAATCCTTACACAAGGACAAATGCAAACCTCATGAGATATAAGAGGTTTCCAATAAGAGTTCCATTAATGAAGCTTGACCAACTTAGGCTGAATCATGATGAACCTACAAATGAGTTTATGTCTCTTCAAATGTTTTTATCGATGAAAATCCTCAACTCCTATATTGACAACAAGGGAGACCACAAAGGCTTACACACAAAAATGGCCACTACACAGAGCTTCTATGACCAAAATAATGTGTTCAACAATAGTAGAAGATGACAAACGAAGGTCTACAAAATGCTCCATAACACCCTTATAGGATAAAGGATGTTTTTGGATAGAATAAGTCATGGTTGCACCAAAACATGGAATATAAATAATGTGGAAAATATAGGGACTAGGCAACTCTGACAAGAGCAAAACAACAGGGGTTGAGATAGCAACATATGTACCCACAAAAAAACCACCAAGGACACCAATGAGGATGCATTTATCATAAGCTAAGGGAAAGGATAACCAAAGAAAGAGAGATGGATTTTATTGAGGGTGAATAATAGAAGGTGCATAAGAGACTGGGCCAAAGGGATGGTGACCAGTGTGAATCTATGTAGAGCTAAGGTGATCTAAGGAAGTGGAAACAAAGTAGTCCAAAAGGAGACTATTAGAGCATTGGGCCATTGGCACCACTCTCAGTCTGCCTCACTTAAGAATGTATCCAAGCTTCCCAAGTGTGTTCATCATATCCTATAATGATGGGGCTTAAAATGGATATTGCATGTGTATTTCTCATTTCATGAATTTTTAGCTTCAACATATTAGTATTGGGTTATTGATTAGCTTTGATGATGATATCTTTATATAATTATATACATGTGTGTTAAATTTTTTTTTCTTTCTTATATGTTACACATGGCACTCATAATCCTTTTCTTTTGAGACAAGCAATATGTAGGAACATCCCTCACTTCAAAAGGGGGCACATGGTTGGCTTATTTGATCTTTAGTTACACAATATAAGGAGGTTATAAAGATATTTCAAGATGTTGTTGAGAAGTACTAGATTTATGCTTATTTAGTTGGGAAGCAAACATTTTTCGCCACTCAACAAGGTCAGCAGGACCCATATTTCAGAGATTTAACTTCTTGGCAGGTTAGCTAGACCCACAAATTAGTTATTTTTCCACTTGCCAAGGTTAGATAGACCCATTTTTTAGTTATTTGACCACTCAGTAGGGTTAGATTGGACCTATGGTAGTTAAAGGTTTTTAAAAAATGGTAGCATGGTTTGTGTACCACGAAGTGTATTTGTTCTTTGTATTTACTTTTAGTTATCAATTTCAATGCTTACATTGTTATTGATTTATATAGACATTGTTCTACTTACAAATATTATGTTTACTTGTAGGTACACTCGAGATGTTGACATGGGAGCATTGATGATTGTTATTGGACCCTCAATGGTAGTTAAGACACTCATGTAGATAGTGGGAAGATAAGATTTTTCCATTTTGTAGGTTGTTGGAGTTGGACTCTAATATAAGGTAACCTCTCTTTTTCTTTTGAATTTCAAATCACTTTTATATCCAATATTAACTTCAAACATAATTTATAGGTTTCAACTCAAATTCATCATCGAGCCCTCACAGGTGCACTTGTTTATTTTACTTTAATTTTTATGCGCACACACACATGTATTAAAGCGGGGCATTATGTAAACACCTAATTTTGGTACAAGTCTTGTGATTGTAATGTTATTGAGTTGTTTTTATACACATGGATCATTGGTTCAAATTAGGTTTTTATTGTTTTAATTTCTTTTGTGTTGGGTCATGTATAGACTTCCCTTATCATCATTTCATTGTTTAACACCTTCATAAGTTTATATATGTCATAGAATTGCCTTGTGATACTTCTAGATATTCCCTCAATCTATTAGAACTTTGTTTTATAGGGGTTTGGTCACCTTGACCATTATTGAAACAATTTGATAATGGTATAACCATTATCAGAATATTCTAATAGTGGTCATGTCGATTGTGAGTCCTTTGATTACTTTCACCATGTTTCATTGTGCTAATTTTCAGCTTTCCCATTTTCATAATGTTGGTTTGTGTGCTAGGAAGGTTGTAATTTGAATTTAAGAAGTATATATATATATATATATATATATATATATATATATATATATATATATACACACATGAGCACCTTAATGCATTTGAGAACCAAGAGACCACAATGTATACTAATACAATTACAAGGATCACATCTAAGGATTTCCTACACTATGCTTTTTGTTGCATTTCTCCCTATTGAAGAGTTATTCTTGTATACTTGTACTAAAAAGACTAATGAAAAAAACATATAAAATCAACTAGTTTCTTACATCTCACACATAAAGATAAGGGTTGGGATTATCATATACATATATATGTTTTTTGAATTGCACAAGTGTTGATTTCCAACATGTAATCATATAGGGGTTGACCGATGTAGTCCCCTCAAAATAGTACTAATTTTTTTTATGTTCTTACAAGGTCTCTTGGAGCATATTAAGGTTTGACCAAAGGAGAAGGAATTATAATACTTTCATACATCAACTATTGATCTAGGAGAGGTTTTTGTCGAGCAGGCCATGATGACGAGTTTTGTAACATTTGAGACTATATAAACATGTGCAGTCATTATCAGAACTAACTTGCCACTATTGAGACATATTGTCATTATCAAAATAGTCTAATATTGATCCACCCTTATCAAAATAGTTTTTTTACTGGTCATTGCATCATATTTGTGTCATCTTTTTGGATATTCTTTTGCATTATCTTTGGACTTGTTTTTTAGTATTTTTAGCGTCTGCTAGGGTACATGTGAGTTAGAAATGAAGTATGTGTCTATAAGACCCATTTTGTCAATTATCAATATTTTTAGGTATTTTCATTCATTTCTTTTAGGTACATTAGAAGTTTTATTTACTGTATTTATATTTTGGTTATTTTATGGGTTAGTGTTGATAAGACGTGGATCCACTTTACCATAAAATAATAATAAGGTTAATCCCACATTGGTAAGAATTATGAGACAATGGTGACTTATAAGACATGCACGGTGCCAATGAAGAGGTTAGAGGGCGAGAAGCCTAAATTGGTGGATTGCATTCATTGTTCTTCCCTCCTACTAACAAATGCTTGTGCGCTAGGTGATTTTCCTTGCTTTGTGATTCTTACTAAAAATACACAAGAAAAATGTGATTAGTGTAATGATTACTCCCAAAGGTCATCTTGAGTTTCCTTACCTTGTGATTATTATAAGAAATACATGAGGAAAAATATCTTTAATATAGTGACTCATCTCAAGATGACTCAAAATACTTATAAAATATCATTAAAAATAAATTTCTAACTTTATTATTTGTCTAAATAATATTTACATTGAGTTTTGATTATAATGACAACATAATTGAACTTGCAAAGCACACAAACATTTATGAATTGTATTACTATATATAAAATGATAGGAATACCAAATAATTCAACCTTGCTTAACTTTAAAGTGATTGATAGATAGATATTTTAATAACGTCCATGAAACCAAAATAGTCTATGGAACCCCAACAATAAAAATAAAAGCCAAAGGAGTGAGAAATTGTTAAAAAGAAAAAGATTTGGACAATTGGACTATAGTTTGAATCTTTGTTATTATTCTATTTCTGAAGGTTTAATCTCACTATCGTTAATTTTAATTAGATGTTATTTCCTTTTTTCAATGCTTTCTTCTTTAGAATGTTAGAATACTTTGGAAGCAACATTGGTGTCAAACAAGGATGTTCGCTATCCCCCATTTTGTTTGGGCTATACTTTGATACGCTGGAGGAGTGGATAAATAAAGTTGGTGAAGGGGGCACTCACCTAGCTAGCTATGTAGTAAAAATACTTTTTTATATGTATGCAATCTTACTCTATTTGCAAAAATAACACATAGTTTGGGAAAACACCTAAGTGCTATATAACTTTTTTGTCAAGAGGTTGGAATGCAAGTGAATACCAACAAAATCAAAGTCATTATCTTCAGTATGGAAAAAAAATATATAAATTCACTTCCTTTTCAAAGAACCATGTTAGAACTAGTGGAAGAATACAAGTTCCTTGGGCTTGACTTTTATAACAAGTTTAGTTGGGAGACTTGTAGGGCAAAAAAAATACAAGGGGGTAGAATGATCTATACTCGCTACAAAATAGATGCATGAATGCATAAGTATGGGATTGGAAAACCAAGATAACCTTGTCGAACTTGCTTGTCACACCAATGGTCCTATATGAATGTGAAGTTTGGGACAATAATGTATTTGACCCAAAATAGAGATAGATAGAGAGTATACAAAAACATTTAATCACAAACAACCTCAAAATAAAAGCATCAATTTTGTATGAGATTTTATTAGCCGAAACATGGACTTTTCCATTGGAGTTATTAGATGTTAAATTGTTTGAAAAAGATACAATATATGGAGACTCATTGATAGTCTAGAATGGTGTTAGAGGAAGAATTGCATAGAAGAACGAACACATGGATGAGTAAATAGGGCATTAACATGTAAGAGTGTCCAACACACGAATGAAGAAATAAAAAAGTACACGAGAGAGAAATTTAAGACAACTATGTGGACAAAGCAATTGTGGTGGAAGAAAACATACTATATCAAAGAGTTTAATCCCACACGGGAACGTGAAGGAAAGCCCTACATAAGAGTAATAATCAGGGGGAAGGGAAAAATATTGATGGCTCCATTACAGATAAGCTCGCATCATTTTAGGTGTGAGACCGGCAAGTAGATAATACCGGAAGAGGAGTAGGAAATGAGAACACACCTATTTTGTCACAAGGGTCTGGGAAGGACAAAATGACACTACACCATAGGGGGTGTAGCCTATAGTGACATTCGTATCAAGTACAACACTAAATTGAAGGTAAACAACCTAATTAACTTATTTGAGGAGGCAAGAGTAGACAAACCAACAATTTTATTGATCAAGATCCACAATGATCCAACATCACAAAGGTTGGAAATTTTGTACGATTAATAAAACAATTATTATATCAAATAGATGTGTTAGTACAAAACATCTTTATTACAACGCTTGATCCCAAACACTTATTAACCCTGTAGATATTATTAAAATCTTTATTCATTCTTTCCAAAAAATAGTAGACATAATTCTTCAATCAAAAAATAAATAAATACTAGACATAAACATCCCATCTGAGATTGCCGACTTTAACCACCCAATGGTCATACCTTACAGAAATTGAATGAATGAATGAGTTTTAATAACGTCCACGAGACCAAACAGTCTATGGGACCAAGTGTTAAGACCATTAGGAGTTCTTCAGATTCCTTTCGATGTCATCCCGCCTCATATGAATCTTTACCAACAACTGGGCCGTGTTGTGTAGCCTCTCTTCCTCAAATAACTCACTAAAACTGCCCATATTAACGTTGTTATCTTGCTGCATACGGATATCCTTGTATGCATCACACTCCCTAATGAAGTGTCATTCAATTTCAACCGTTCATTCACTGCAAAAATTGCAAGTCCTATCTTCCCACCTTTCCTTGGGAACCATCCATCTACCAATTCCACACCTAAGATGGTGTGAACTGGTTCTCAATTGTGCCACTAGGAGCCTAGCTTTACCTTTAAGATTGGCACTTAGGTATGCTTTATCCACGTGTTCCCAAGTGGGATTGAACTCTTTAATATAATGCATTTTTTTATGCCCAATTTGATTTGTCCACATGACAGTCCTGAATTTTTCTAACACAAACTTTTTTATTTCCTCTTTGGTGTTAGGGCACTCATGTAACTTAATGTCCCATTTTCCCAACCACTTGATGTTTTACTTCATCCACGTCTTCTTCCTCCGATCTAACACGTCGTTCACCACCATTTTGGGCCACCGGTGATTCCCCATGCTTTCAACCTTTTTTAGGTAGCTTAGTAACCGTGAAATTGCCGCAGCTTCTATTGGGAAAGTACCGGCCTCTGCCAAGAGGATCTCATATGGAACAGTTGCTTTAACTTTAAGACTACTGGTGATAAGATGTTTTTGAATTCTTTTCAACTGTCTCCATCTGTGATTTGACATGCTGCTTCCCCAAACCTCACAATCATAGAGGACAATTGGTGTGACCAACAAACCAAAAAGGGTCTTCTTGGTTTTCCAGTCCCAAAGTTCCGCTTTCCTACACTTGTTCTAGAGAAAGTAAGAAGCTCTCCAACCTCCTTGAATCCTTTTCGCCCTGCAAGTTTCCCAACTGAACCTATTATGAAAAACAATGCTAAGATACTTGTATTCTTCGACGATTTCCAACGAGCTACCTTCAAACATAAAATTAGTTCGCTGTTGTTTCCTTTTTAGAGAGAAGATCATGACTTTAGTCTTGCTAATGTTCACTTGCATCCCGACATCTTGGCAAAATAGCTCTAAAGCCTTCAAATGACCCCTCAAACCATGGGCAGTTGTTGCTATAAGAATAAGAGCATCTGCATATAAAAGTAGCTTTACTACAAAATTGGCCAACTGGTTGCCACCCCCTTCGGTTTTATTTATCCATTCCTCAAGTTTGTCAATGTCAAGACCAAACAGAGTGGGAGAGAGTGGGCACCCTTGCTTGACCCCGATGTTGGTGTCGAAGCATTCAGAGATGCCTTATCTAGTTCTGATTTTTGCTCTAACATGCTCATAAGGTTTGTGAACAACTACTCTAAACTCATCAAGGACCCCCAATTCTTCCATCATTTTCCAAAGTTTGTCTATGAGAACTGTGTCAAACGCTGGGAATTGAGCCCTTGAGGCCCATGTTTTGGAGGTGGCCTAATTAACTAAATAATTTACATATAAAAATGTCCCTCTCCACAAATATTATTTTGTTCCGCCTCATTTTGTGGCAAAAGTTATCGAAGACATGGCAAACTAGTATAGAAAATTGCATTTGAGGTGTTGCTGAATTCGCTACAAGAGCTTACGGCGATTGAAATTTTTGGCTCTGTAACGAGCCGGGGCTTCTGATAAAAGGTACGGACTTGCTTTTGTTAAATATAAACTAATTCGGCAACATTATTAATCTTTAGGGTTCCCAGGAATTAATGTCTGGATGGTCAGAATTGAGGATTACATTGCTGGTAAATCGATGGGAAAGAACATTACAGGCGTCTTTTAGATAATTTTTTATCATGAATGGAAGGAAAATATGTAGTTAATAAATATATGGAGTGATATTTATCATTATATATTTCCATATTTACGGAAGAGATAGTTATTATGCGTAGACGGGCTAAGACCCTAAATGTTGGTAAATAAAAGCACACAAGCGGTTAAAGAGTTTTAACAAACATTTATGTACTGCAGACAGCAGGGTCACCTTTTTGTTGATTGTAAAATGTTGAACCACATTTTTTCTGATTTGGTAAATTCTCCTTGGTATGCTTAGATGCCACAACGCAGGGGTATCTCCTTCGTCAGAGTCACCCAGGACTTGTATCTCTCCTTGTCCGCCGGGCTATGCCATATCCAGCGAGTGGAATGAGTATTTTATCCAATTTTAACATTTGGTCGTGCATTTCTAACACTCTATCAGTCTCTCAGGGATTTGGAGCCGAGAATCTGCTTCGTTAACCCCAATCAATGCTTTTGCCACTTAAGCAAATCCCATTCAAGAAAATGTTGAACTGCATTTGAAACCCTACCATTTAGTGTCTTTTCTAGGTCCCACTCTAGCCTGCACACTAAATTGGTTTATGATAGCCGCCTTGTGGGAACATGGAGAGATACTTCCAATTTTTTTTTTTGGCTGGAAAATGGATTATAATACAAATGGTCAAATCCAAAAATTACAGAGCTCAAAGGACATACCTACCAGAACGGGGTAGAGCGGATCCTTGAAATACATTTGACAAGGCTTTACATTGCAATTCTACAGCACAAATAATACTGTCTTAACTATAAAACATATTCACAAACATATGACGGACAACATTGTCAGCAGCTCTAGTTGCAGCATTGAGCCAAAAAACAAGATACTGATGGTAGGTAAATTTATACCGCCTTGGCAAGGAAGATTCTGGTGCTTATTGCTTTTGTCTCCATGATTTCATGATGATCCTTACAAGCCTCTTATTGTACATCTTGTCTCTGGAGTCATTTTTTGTCATGTTGATGCAATAACTACATCAACATCTTACAAATGGTCAAATCCAAAAATTACAGAGCTCAAAGGACATACCTACCAGAAGGGGGTAGAGCGGATCCTTGAAATACATTTGACAAGGCTTTACATTGCAATTCTACAGCACAAATAATACTGTCTTAACTATAAAACATATTCACAAACATATGACGGACAACATTGTCAGCAGCTCTAGTTGCAGCATTGAGCCAAAAAACAAGATATTGATGGTAGGTAAATTTATACCGCCTTGGCAAGGAAGATTCTGGTGCTTATTGCTTTTGTCTCCATGACTTCATGATGATCCTTACAAGCCTCTTATTGTACATCTTGTCTCTGGAGTCATTTTTTGTCATGTTGATGCAATAACTACATCAACATCTAGCAAAAACTGCTGGAAATATTAAATAGAGTTAAGTCGAGTTCATTCATTCTAAGATGGCAGTCCATTACATGGCATAGCCATTGTCACGGGGCCAGCTCTCCGGAGCTGGCCGACCGTGTGGCACCGCTTGTCATAACCCAAATCCCTCATTGCGACGGGACTCTACAAGAACTATGTAAAATTCCCCACCAATAGTGACTGAAATTTGTCAAAATTTTCTGAGTTTGATGCTTGGGAATTCTGTCAAACACTTGCTGGTTTGTATTTTCAGTTTGCTGGTCTAATTGATTTTCAATGTGATTTGCAGAGATTTTTACTAGGCTTGAACAATAGATTGATAAACAAACAAAGTAGACAATATAGCAATAATAAACAATGCAAATTGTAGCCAACTCAATGCCTTTTAATTCAATTTTCTGAGTACAAATCAGTCTGATATAAATGTGCTTCAGACTCACAATAAAGGGGAAAATGATCACATACAAGTAATAAGATAAGAGGATCCTGATTACAAATGGTGTAGATGAGTCCCTTTCAACACGGAATGATGAATGCCTCCAAATGATGTAAATTTCTGAGTTGTCTTCAGACTTGCAGAGATCAGATCAGACCCTAATATTGTCACAAATCATGCAACAAATGCCACCAAACTGAATGGGAAGGTTCCTTGAGGCTGGCCGCTCTTTTTGGGGTGTGTATGATATTTTTTTGGAAGCCTCTAAGACCAAAATCGACCCCTCACTAAGTTGCAGACCTGAATTTTGTTGGAGGATGAAATATAAATAAATTGCAATGATATAGATCTCCAAACTGCCCTTAATATCTTCCTCTATCCCAGCCGCTCCTCCTCAAATGGTTGGATGTTGGAAATATGGCTTCATCAAAGCAAATCGAACCAATATGTGAAGTCTGAAGTAAATTTGTAGACCTGCAATTCTTCAACAATGGCCTTCCAAACTCCCACGAATTGCTCCACAAGTGCCACCAATGCCTTTTATAGACAAGGCCGATCCCAAAGAAGGCTCTAACAAGTCCAAACTCCCTCATACATGATCAAATCGAATTCTTTCATGGCTGCCATGTAACTTGTAATATTATTTCTTCAAAAACCTGCAAATGATCTCAATGAAGCACAAGTTGAGCCTCAAAAGTGAAGCCCACAACTGGTAACAATTCGGTTGATATTTCACAACCTCAAAGTCACACAACCAAGAGGGTTTTCGTCTTCAATGGCTATTCTGCAGAAACCCTAGGTCTCCTCAACTAGAAATCAATATCAAAACATAAACTTGGATGATAAGAAAAGAGCCCAACACCTCCTTATATACTTTTTATGTCTCCACTTTTGGTGGGGGCTAGAAACTTCTAGAAAAAAAGAACTTTATTTCTTTTATTTATTTTTAATTTCTTTTTTTAATAAAATAATTTTATTATAAAATAAAGTTATAATTCATAAAGTAACTTTATAACATAAAGTTATAAAGATACTCTCTCTAGGTGTCGAAACGCCAATATGTCCATGGGAAACAACTGAATGTGGTAGAGAAAACCCCTTGAAAGGCCAGGTAACTGCCGAAGTGACTCTCTAATCATCCTGTCTTGGTCTACGAAGGTCAATGATAGGCCAATCTCACCGAAAATGTGATGACTAGGAAAAATGGGACATTACAGTTCGCCCTTCTTGAAATTGCTTGTCCCCAAGCAATGTCAATTCCAAGCTATAAATAACTGCAATAATCATACCGCTTGGATACCATGGATAAAACTGCCTAACATCCCCATCATCACCAAACAACCCTTGAAGTGTCATTACCTGAATGCCAACATGTACCTGCTGAAACAAACCAATCTCACTGTCGGGTGCTGCAGGTATATAAGCCTCAAAGGGAAGCAACTCACAAAACTGATGACATTTGCCTCCTATCACTGCACACGGAAAACTAGCATACAAATCGTCCAACACATCTGCTGCTGTGCACTGCATCCCAAACAAGTCCTGAATATGAGGATCAAATGCAAAACTATAAGCAGTCCTTAATATGAAATCCTCATGGAACTCAGCCGCATGCCTTGCCTGCAAACCAAATGCACTAGGAGAACTATCGTCAACACTCAACTCTGAACTGCAATCAGAAAGATGGTCAACACCAAACTCAAAAAGTGGATTTTCCTGTATCCAAGTGTCACCCATCTCAAACAATGGATTGCCAATCCAATCTAGCCCTGTCTCCTTCCTATCCAATCTCCCATCATAAGTAATAGCATGCAAACTCCCACCTGTAATACCTCTCAATGTATACTTACGTTTATCGACCTCAAACTTCATTTCATTCCTAGGCACATTGAGAGTGAACTCTCCTAAATCCTGGAGCCATTTCATGCCCAAAACAACATCCATGTCTCCCATCTGGACAATGTAGAAATCTGTCTGTAACTCATAATCGTTCAGTGTCAAGGTGAGATTGCTTACTTTCCTGGTGCATGATAAAGTGTATCCATCGGCAACACGAACTCTGAATTCATCAAATCTCTCTGCCTCTAGTCTACCTCTACCCACAAAACCATTGCTGATGAAATTATGTGTCGCACCTGTATCCAACATAGCAATACATCGCTGTCCATTCACTGTACCTCTAAATTTGAATGTAGTCTCAATGTCTGAATTGGCAAAGTATGCAAGTGGAGCCAAACTACCATCAATATGATCCCCATCTCCCTGATCCTCGCCTGTAGTCTCTTGCTGCTCAGTATCAGAATCCTCCACCCACATGATGTGATTAGCCTCGCCCTTAGGCCTAGCTGCACAATCGTGATCCCAACTGTAAGGTTGCTGGCACCAAAAACATAACTTCTTCCTTAGTTCCTCTCGTAAACCCTCACTGATAGTTGGTGTTGTTGCCTTCTTCTTTATGTCCTTAACCTGCTGAGAACTCTCTCTACTAGAAGAAGAAACGTCTCTATCTCTAGGTGTAGGTCTACTCCTAGGTGCAACAAACTCCATACTACGTGCCTTCCGCATAGCCTCCTGTAATGTAGGTGGGTCAAATGCTTTCAACCAACCCTTCAAAGGCTCCATAAGTCCCTCCATGAATAGGACGACTATCCTCCTCTCACTGATATTAGGTACCATCACTGAAATACGCTGGAACTCCTCAATGTAAGACTCCAATGAACCCTGTTGCCGCAACTGTCCCAACTCTCTGAACCTAATCTCAGCATCTCTCACATCAAATCTCTCTATCAATCGGTCTGTGAACTCTGGATAGGAGTGAATGCGATGATGACCAAGTGTCACAAGTCCATGATACCACCACTCGTGAGCTGACCCCTCTAAATGCAATGTGGCAAACTTAATTGCCTCCTCTGGCATCGGTCTCAATGACAAATAGTTGTCCAACTTTTGGACCCATGAACGTGCTGAAGACTTGCCATCATATGTTGGCATGTTCACCTTACCAAGGGCATGCTGAAAGTCACTCCTAGGAAAGTTGCGTGGATCATTACGAAGTGCATTCCTTCGGTTCTTGGAGTTCATGTATACATCAAATGGCCATTGGTCCCTCAAATCAAATGGCAAGGTACAATACTCACAGTATGCATCTCTAGACTCCTCACAATAAGTGACTGCTGCATCCATCTGTAGCGGTGTATGTATTTCCTCCCTTTGCGTGAAGGTAGGGAAAAGAGGTCTAGACTCTGAAGCTCTAGAGGCCTCACCCTGCTGGTCACCTCTCCTAGGATTAGTATCATTGTCATTCACCCTACTGTGTTCACCTGTATTTAGATTCTGTGTGTTGGTATTCTGTTGCTGATCCATCTTAGCTATCATCTGTGTTACTAAGTCAATTAGCACATCCATTTTCCTGCCATCAACACCTGTATTATTTCTACCTTCATTCCTAGGTGGGCTGCCTTGTCCTTTATCACCCATAGGACCCTGCTGTATAATTCTTTCCAATTCCGCTCTTCTGCGTGTATAGTACCTGTGAGGCCTAACTTCGTGTGGCTGCATGCAAGAATGAACCCACTAGGATGGCAAGATCTTAGCTCTGATACCACTGTAAAATTCCCCACCAATAGTGACTGAAATTTGTCAAATTTTTTTGAGTTTGATGCTTGGGAATTCTGTCACACACTTGCTGGTCTGTATTTTCAGTTTGCTGGTCTAATTGATTTTCAATGTGTTTTGTAGAGATTTTTACTAGTCTTGAACAATAGATTGATAAACAAACAAAGTAGACAATATAGCAATAATAAACAATGCAAATTGTAGCCAACTCAATGCCTTTTAATTCAATTTTCTGAGTACAAATCAGTCTTATATAATTGTGCTTCAGACTTACAATAAAGGGGAAAATGATCACATACAAGTAATAAGATAAGAGGAACCTGATTACAAATGGTGTAGATGAGTCCCCTTCAACACGGAATGATGAATGCCTCCAAATGATGTAAATTTTTGAGTTGTCTTCAGACTTGCAGAGATCAGATCAGACCGTAATATTGTTACAAATCATGCACCGAATGCCACCAAACTGAATGGGAAGGTTCCTTGAGGCTGGCCGCTCCTTTTGGGGTGTGTATGATATTTTTTTGGAAGCCTCTAAGACCAAAATCGACCCCTCACTAAGTTGCAGACCTGAACTTTGTTGGAGGATGAAATATAAATAAATTGCAATGATATAGATCCCCAAACTGCCCTTAATATCTTCCTCTATCCCAGCCGCTCCTCCTCAAATGGTTGGATGTTGGAAATATGGCTTCATCAAAGCAAATCGAACCAATATGTGAAGTCTGAAGTAAATTTGCAGCCCTGCAATTCTTCAACAATGGCCTTCCAAACTCCCACGAATTGCTCCACAAGTGCCACCAATGCCTTCTATAGACAAGGCCGATCCCAAAGAAGGCTCTAACAAGTCCAAACTCCCTCATACATGATCAAATCGAATTCTTTCATGGCTGCCATGTAACTTGCAATATTATTTCTTCAAAAACCTGCAAATGATCTCAATGAAGCACAAGTTGAGCCTCAAAAGTGAAGCCCACAACTGGTAACAATTCGGTTGATATTTCACAACCTCAAAGTCACACAACCAAGAGGGTTTTCGTCCTCAATGGCTATTCTGCAGAAACCCTAGGTCTCCTCAACCAGAAATCAATATCAAAACATAAACTTGGATGATAAGAAAAGAGCCCAACACCTCCTTATATACTTTTTATGTCTCCACTTTTGGTGGGGGCTAGAAACTTCTAGAAATAAATAACTTTATTTCTTTTATTTATTTTTAATTTTTTTTTATAATAAAATAACTTTATTATAAAATAAAGTTATAATTCATAAAGTAACTTTATAACATAAAGTTATAAAGATACTCTCTCTAGGTGTCGATATGCCAATATGCCCATGGAAAACAACTGAATGTGGTAGAGAAAACCCCTCGAAAGACCAGGTAACTGCCGAAGTGACTCTCTAATCATCCTGTCTTGGCCTACGAAGGTCAATGATAGGCCAATTTCACCGAAAATGTGATGACTAAGAAAAAAGGGACATTACAAACTACTGACTACGCCTTCAGTGTTTACCTGCACAAGTACACCCACAAACACATTGGACAACAACTTGTATAAAGAAAGGATTAGCTGCGGAAAGAAAAACACACACTTGCAAAGATTGGGAAATCGACTCAACACACATGAGCATTAACACAATGCAAGAAAACTGGGAGTAACGTGTATTTTATTAACTCTTCAGGACAATCTGGTCCAAAGTACAATAAACAGGGCAACTAGCCAACATACACAACAACCACCGAGTCGAGCTTAACCGATAATGCTCGGAACCACTTGAATGATTACAATAAACAATTCCCTCCCAAGGTCTGATTACTCTCTGCCTAGGATAACCCAGCCCCTGCTTCACGAAATCTGAGACCACAAAATTGCTCACAAACACTCGCACGACGCTTGCACAGACACGTGCCCATGGTCCACATAAACTTGGGACTGACACACTAGCTTCACAATGATTCACTTTCCACCACTTTGATAGTTCACACTTGCATTCATCCAAATCACTGTGCAAAGAAAGCTCACCATTCGTTTGATCAAGGCATATCAACTCGTGAATGTAGTTAGGGATGTTGAAGCAACACATCCCTCATAGATTCCCCCACTTAAAAATTGACGACGTCCTCGGTGCTGGCACGACTCCACTGGCAGGAACCCATGAGACAATCTTCTATTCAGACTCAACCCAGAGCCAAATGATTAACACGTCCCTTCTTTAGACCCAATCCAAGCCAAGAGGCCAACACGCCCCCTTTCCAGGCTCTATCCAGAATCTAGAGTCAAGAGACCACTACGTCCCCTTTTCAGACCCAAAGCTAAGAGATAAACACATCCCCTTTTCAAGCTCCCTTCAGAGTCAAGAGACCAACACAACCCCTTTTCAGAGCCAAATCTAAGAGATAAACACATCCCCTTTTCAAGCTCCATTCAGACTCGAGATTAACACGCTTCCTTTTCAAACCCAAAGCCAAGAGATAAACACATCCCCTATTCAGGCTCCATCCAGAGTTAAGAGACCAAGGCCAAACTCCATGACCTTAACTTTGAGGGCTTCCACTTGCTCCCAACTTGCTAAAAAACTACCATTCCAACACCACTAGAAACTCCCTCCACTTCAGATTGCCAAGTAACCCAACTGTCTTCACCTCAACAAACTGTTTCAACTGTTGCTCCGGTTTTACCCATCACACACACAGAAGGGCGCTTAGGCGGGAATCATTGTTGGTTCGGCTTCATCAGTGATTAAGGTATTTGACTAGTTACAACTTGAGAAACAAACTGAATCTCTAGCAACTTTAGCGCGTGGGCAAGCTTGCCCACACAAGCTACACCAAACCAATGCAGCATCACAAGATCACCATGATCTTGCCAACCTCCAAACTTGGGGTGGAGGAAAACGGTTCCTGATGACCCACCTCTTCAAGACTTTGCAAACCCAACAAAGCCTAAGTGACCCCATCGACCTTTCCGCCAAACAGTACTGAAACTCCAACACAAGAGTATAACAGGGAAAGATAACTCTTCAGATCACCACACTCCAGGCCCAACAATAGGAACGGAGTCTTTCCCAAGAACTCTCCTCTAGAACCAACACGATGCACTTGATCAATTATCTTCTCTGTGGCACAACAAGATGATGTTTCCTTGAGCATACTCCATGGTTGTGAAGAACCCACCTCACATCAACGGGAAAAAGGAACCTGTTGCTCCCCTTCAACATCCCAACTGCCACCAAGTAATACAAGATCCACTAACTCCTCGCCAACTCTTGCACTCTTCTACATACTCAATCCAACACCACTTTTATCTTCCCAATCGCACTCCTCTGCACAATCTTCACCAGGCACGTCTGCCACGGATCTGACACAAAAGAACTCCAAGATGGGAAAAAACTTTCACCTTACCCAACCTGGGTAACCCTGTCTCAGCACAACACAAATGGCTTGTAACTACTCTAAGTCTACTTGAACCCCGGGAGGTTTGGAGGCCAAGTTTCCAAGGCTAACTTGGTTGACTTCCAATTGCAGGACATCTGAGTCTGTGAGCACCCCTTCCACAATAATTAACCCCAGCAAGTTACAACGACCACCTCCAAACCCAAGCTTTCCCTAGCATTGAGCTCCCCTGAGCACACATAGTCTGCTCACACCGTTCATTCGGATCCCCCATCTGAACTGCAAACACCCCCTGTTGCTTCGGACAATCTCGCTTGTAGTGATTCCCACCACATGTCCAACACTTCAAACGGGACTGTTTCTTGCTTGACTCTCCAACTAGTGACTTCTTCTTGCCACCCATGGAAGTGCTCCAAGACTTACAAGATCCCTCTAACGACTCCGGAGTAGCCTTCCTTCCCTGGTCACCCAGTGGCGTCCCTGAAGACTTACTCAACCCCTTACCAACGCCTCCCCACATGGATGCGCAAGGGCCCAAGGTGTTTTTGGATGAATAACCCTCTCCAAAATCCAAGAGACGGTCCGCTACAACAATTGCTTCGCTAACATCAGATACTTCATGGCGACGGAGCTCCCCTCGAGCCCATGACTGAAGACCATGAGTAAACTGAAACAACTTATTCGCCTCTGACATGTCGGTGGCCTCCAACAAAAGGCTTTGGAAAGAATGGATATACTCTCCCATCTCCCCCACTTGCTTCAATTGACTCAACTTGGTCTTAGCTAACCATGCTGCATTCCCAAGTCGAAATTGAACCCCAAGGGCTTCCTTCAGATCCTCCCAAGAGTCCAACCTCCACGTAAAACTCCTTAATGCAATATCATTAGCCAAGGTTCTATACCAAACCTTTGCCGCATCCGTGAGGTACCTTGCTGCAGCGTGCACCTCATGTGCCCTTGACAGACCCCCTAACCCTGCCAGGGACTCCTCCATGTCCCAGAAGAAACTATCCAGAAGATGGTCACCTCGTTCACCATCATAACACTTTGGTTCCTTCAACTTGGGGAGCTTCAAGACTGAAGAAGAACTAGACCTTGATGCTTTCACAAAACCCAATACCGCTGATCGGTACAAAGCCACCTCATCTTGTAACTCCGTTTGGAACACCAAACTCTTCTCCAACCTAACAGTAAGTTCCATGATTGTCTGCCCCATGGTAGTCACCGTCTCCTCAAGCTTGCTGAATCTCGTACCCACATGGTCCCCCATCAATTAGAACTGGGCACCAACTCGCTCAATAAGGCCTTCACCCATTGCAGCAACTCTCGACTTACCAACGTGGCAACTGCCACCACCTTCACCTTTGTCCTGACCTTACTTTCGACCCCTGCTGGCCGCTTTCTTGAGCAACATCCTAGACAGATCCCTTGCCATACTGACTCAGACACAACCAGACACAACACTGGACTGACTCGACAGGGGAAGGCACAACAATGTTTAACTTAGGCAAACACAATCCCACAAAACACAAACTGTGTGCTTTGATACCAAATGTCACGGGACCAGCTCTCGGGTGCTGGGCGACTGTGCGACACTGCTTGTCATAATCCGAATCCCTCATTGCGACGGGACTCTACAAGAACTACGGACTACGCCTTCAGTGTTTACTTGCACAAGTACACCCACAAACACAGTGGACAACAACTTGTATAAAGAAAGGATTAGCAGCGGAAAGAAAAACACACACTTGCAAAGATTGGGAAATCGACTCAACACACATGAGCATTAACACAATGCAAGAAAACTGGGAGTAACGTGTATTTTATTAACTCTTCAGGACAATTTGGTCCAAAGTTCAATAAACAG
Organism: Torreya grandis; assembly: GCA_037957365.1. Lineage (NCBI taxonomy): Eukaryota > Viridiplantae > Streptophyta > Pinopsida > Cupressales > Taxaceae > Torreya > Torreya grandis. The sequence goes on along the minus strand of JARHVA010000513.1, from coordinate 1,043,031 downwards.
GCCAACTAGCCAACATACACAACAACCACCGAGTCGGGCTCAACCGATAATACTCGGAACCACTCGAATGATTATAATGAACAATTCCCTCCCAAGCTTTGATTACTCTCTGCCTAGGACAACCTAGCCCCTGCTTCACGAAATCTGAGACCACAGAACTGCTCAGAAACACCCGCATGACGCTTGCACGGACATGTGCCCACGGTCCACATAAACTTGGGACTGACACACCAGCTTCACAATGATTCGCTTTTCACCACTTTGACAGTTCACACTTGCATTCATCCAAATCACTGTGCAAAGAAAGCTCACCATTCGTTTGATCAAGGCAGATCAACTCGTGAATGTAGTTAGGGATGTTGAAGCAACACATCCCTCATAGCCATGTAGCAGTTATATATTGAGATTTGCACTGGTCAAAATGATAAATTGTATTTGTATTGAGTTAAGAGTAGAGGAGAGAGACCAGAGCTTTGCAAACCATACTTTGAGGAGTCAGCTGCCAAGAAACTGCTTGAAGTGTTCCCACAATGTTTAATGTAAATAACTGTGAACATTCAATGTGCACAACATCTGCTCCGTAGAAATGTGACCGTCCATATATTCTGGCCCTGCTGATGCTTTAATTCGTTCTCATTTAATCCTGCATTATTCATCTGATCTGTATTTAGATGCTGTTATAATCATCGTCAAGTGAAGTTGCTTTTACAGCCAAACTCAGGTGGTATCATGACATATATGTAAAGAAATCAACTGTGATTTCAACGTGCTTTATTCTCTTGCGATCTAAGACTCAATTCTGGGAAGTATTATCTATTTCAAGGGAAGACATTGATGTCTATGGCTCAATTCTGAACAACCTGAGCAACAATTTCCTCTTTCCAATTATTTTATTCCTTGGTAACCTCCAGAATTATTTCATTTTTATAGTTTTACTTTTTATTTATACTTAATAGTTGTATTTGCTAGGAAATCTCCCTTTCGATTGCCTTTTGATTCTTTCAATTTACCTTACATATGCATGCATATATATGTATATTCTCCAATACAGTCACTATGGCACAATACTTTGCATAGCCTTTTGTACAAAAAAAATGTGTTTCCCTGCTCTATCATAAATACATGGATTTGGAATTTGTATGAAATTTTGACCTTTGGGGGTGTAGGCCAAGTGGCAAGGCCAGGTTAACTCTTGGCAAAACCCAATGAGGTGGAAATTTGACACAACACACACACATACACACACACATATAAATGCATATATATATAGTGGAGGCTGCACCTGTCCCCCCCTACATATATATATGCATAAAAAGGGACCCAAGGTCATATCCTCATATTCATTCAGTGGGGGAGGGGGAGTGGGGGCAGCCTCCCTTCGCCCTCCAAATGGAGATAGAGGGGTGGGCCCTGAGTGATTGACCACTTGCAGCCGAGTCCCATGTCCATATAGCCTAGCTGCCTTCCACCCGCCGTCCTCCCTATATATGTAGGCCGACAGCTTGGTCCCTTCTCAGCCCACTAGCAGATTCTGATTGGCCATATAGATATATAGGGGTGTCCCGTGAGCCTAAAATGCGTATGTATATGTGTGTGTGTGTACGTGCACACGTATAAAGAGGGATGTGACCCTAGGTCCCTTTATATATATATATATGGACCTAGGGTCAGATCCATTTTTATGTGCGTATGTGTGTGTGTCAAATTTCCACCTCATTGGGTTTTGCCTACGTCCCCAAAGGTCAATTTTTTTTACAAATTCCAAATCCATGTGTTTGTGACAGAGCAGGGATTTTTTTTGGTACAAAAGACTATGCAAATTATTGTGCCATAGTGACTGTATTAGAACATTATTATTTTTCTCTAAAGATACCTAGGGAGAGGGCCCTAGCCCAGCAAAATTTTGCATCAAAGTGTTGGTAACTGATAGCAAAAAGCTCATTAGCACCTCAAGTTAAGAAGCATATTATCATGCAATACCATGAAACAAAATAAAAAAAAACAGAACTCTCTCGATGCCAAAGAGGGCAACGAGATTTTGGCCACCTTCAACAGCAGCAGCACAGCTACTGCTCCCTAACAAAGTCATTGCTTTCCATTACAATGGTATAAGAAGACATCTGACTTCTTTGCAGACCAGGCTTCATTCAACCCTAACCCAAAAGCTATCGACCTGCCCGCCCTTTCATATCTTTCTTCTTTTAAAAATTCCAAAAGATTGAAACTTTATATATCATAGCTTTTTAATTAGGTGATTTTCATAGTTGCCTCCTCAGAAAGTTGAAGACCCACTTTTGCTGCAAGCTCCTGCTGTTTTTTGTCAGGGTCCTGACTCCATCCAGAGTAAGGTGCTGGTGAAAGATAGTCTCTTCTGCCATTGCATACAAGACCTTCTCTATTGATAAGTGATATTCATGCAGAAAATCACTCCCAACCGAGTTGGAAAGGATGTTTGCTCCGTGCAAGCTATGAGCATACATTTTTTCTCCCAATTGACTGACCAGGATCTAGAACCAACTTTTAATGTGATGTCCCAAGTCATTGGTTTCAACATCGCCTGATTCCTTTGCAACCTTTCATACCAGCTCAACCCACAATTTTTTATCTCGGTTCATAAAATCAGAGAATGACTCCCTTACCACTCCTAGAGTTATCTTTCCTGTTATCTTCCTTCAGAGATTTCTTCCAGCTTTGTGCTTTGTCCTCATGAACGTGTAGAGGACAACATTCTGTGGAGTTGGTTACCAGCTTGTCTCCGAGCATGTGAAGAGCAAAGTAAATTGCAAAGCAGATAATCACCTTCTCATATCTGCATGCATTGATCACTCCACCTCCCCATACATCGAGTGTTTAAGTCACTGCTTCATGCTACCTTAGGGCACAATGAATGTTTCACAGTGATTTGATATGGGTTTCCTTCATAATTATTATTGCTTTTTTCAGCAATCTTCCTCTTGTTGGCAATTGAGCTCCTTTTTATTCTGATCTTGATCCGTAAACTGCACAGATATTCCATAGCAAGAATCACCAATACAGATCCTTTAATTCCTAACTTATTAATGATTGTTATCTATTGTTATGCTGTTATTTGCTTATGAAAACAGAGATATAAAGTGCTGTATATGGAAATAGACTTAAACAAAATGCAAGGAGGAAGAATATATAAAACACATAACGCAAATGAGTAGCTAGGAGAAACTCAACATGGGTAAACTCTACTAGAGTGAGGTACTTACTCTTCGTTCCACTATATCATTCGCAAGTACAGGTTTACTGACATCAAGGGTACTTAATGGAAATTCCACAATTCACAATTGCCCAAATGTTTGCACAATGCTTTGCAACTTCTTACAGCTCTTCTCGTCAACGAATTGTCCAGGAGATGAACTGAACTGACAGAAAGTCCATAAACAAGCCACATTTGTAACTGTTACTTGTTGAACTTAGACTGCACGATTTTTAGATAAGCTGTGGCCTGCTGTGGGTTTCTCTGAAAAGCCATGGCATTATGTCTGTGTCAAAACAAAGGACTACTCCCAAAGTGTCCGGACCACTCTGAGCCTTCCTCTGACTCTATAAGCTCCTCATGTACCTTTCTAACCAAGAACTTCAAGTGCATTGTCTTCAAGACATGTCATACAAGAATTTGTTACATAAATGAGAATACTAGTAGGAGTTAGCTCACATGGCTAAATCCTAGATCCGAAATTTGGATCAGATCTTATCTCCTCTCAACTTCCAAAGTCTCCCCCTTTTTATATTTAATTCCTTATATATTGATAAGGTATTTGAGGTCCTTATAGCTTAGACTTTGTCTTAGCTTTTCTCAAGCTATATTGTAAATCTTGATTTTAGTATACCCCCTCCCCAAGTGCCATGATATCATTCTATTCCACTGATCTATTCTCCCATTCCCATGTCTTGGCTCACTCAATTTTTTGAAGAAAAATATTACTCCTCAAGTCACTTGGAAATTTATTTTCCTAAAATATGTTCTGAGATCCCGATGATTACAATAAGCTGACTCCGTTATTAGCTGCTTTGTCAGCCACCTGGTTTCCATCTCTTTTGATATGTGTAAATTTATATCTTAGCTTTTGGTTAGCCATCTTGCTTCATCTATTATTATTCTCAATCTCCAAGAAGTGGCCTTACCTTTGTTTATAGCGTTTATTAAAATCTGTTAATATCCTTCAATTACTAATTTTTTCCATCCACGGCTTATTGCCAACTGAATGCCTTTAAGCATAGCCAAACATTCAGCTTGGTTGTTAGTATCTTTGCCAATATCCATTGCAAGAATCAGCATCGGTTGACCTTAATCATCTCTAAAAACACATGCCCCACCAGCCGGTCTAGGATTACCTTTCATAGCTCCATTGAAGTTTGGCTTTGTAAGCCCTAGGGCAGGGTGTAATGTCCCCTTCTAACTAGACATCAGTTATTAGTGCGATTAGCCTATCAGTTTGACCCTCGTAGGCTAATGGGATTGGATAGAGGGTCCTTTGAGGCAGATACTTGGCCAATTGATGGCAGTACTTTGTTCCAGAGCTTTGTTTGGCTCAGGCTTGGCCTTTACAGAGGTTTCAGGACTCAGTTCCTCATACTTACTATTTATAGTAAGTCCTTCACCCAGTGTTTCTATTTATAGTAGGGCACTTGAACGTGGTGTGGTGCCAGTGTCGATTCCGGAGTTCAATTGGTTGGATGGAATAAGGAGCATTGCACAAGTTATAATGTTAATTATTATTAAAGGTGACTTTAATAATAATTAATATTATAAAGTTATAATTGCACTTGATGATTTGAGGGGTCATTAGTCATTAAAAAAGGGGGCCATTTCAATTAATTACTTGGGCGCCAATTTCAAGGTCATATTTTAATATCTCCAAAGTGCAAATTTAATATTATTTTAAGTGATTCAAAAAGCAATTGGAAGGAATCGAACTTTTGAAGAGAAGTATATAGAGCTACCAAAGAAGAGGTCGAGGTATCTTTTGAGCATTTGATAATTTCTCTTTTATGAGTTCTTTGGCGTTGGAGGAGAGAAACCCAGGGTTTCCACATTTCCAGAGCTTTTAGACATTGGAGAACGAGCATTCTTCTTTGTTCTTGCTTTCTGGGGTTGTGCAACATCAGCTGAAGATTGCTTATCAGATTGGTTTCATTTGGAGGCCAACTTTGTGCTTAAGGTGTGAAAAAAATTCGTCAAGGGTGTCAATTTCATTGTGAAGGACAAACATCATAAAGGCTGCAAATATTAATCATTTGGCACAGATTCCAAGGCTGTACAGCCTGATATCAGCAAGCCATACCAGCATCTAGGGCTGGCATGTTTCCTCTTGACCAAAACGCCTTGCCTTTTTGGCTTATTCCTTCATCATCATGGGCGGCTCTTTTAGTTAGGGCATTTTAGACAGTTTTTGAGGTGGAGAACATTATATCTACAGCTGCTCATTCATATGGAGGGTTTTGTAACTTGCTGCCAGTAGTTTCCAGATTTCTATATATGCATTGTTTTCAACAATCGGGTATGCTTTTTTAATGTAAAGACAATAAAGATAAACCTCTGAGTATTTTGTAATCAGCTCTATTCTTTTCATAGTGATAGACTTGAATAAGAAGTTTGGTTGAAGGTTGCATGCCAAGTGTTTGTAAAAATATCTTGCAGCTGTAGGTGTAGATTTACATAACTCTCAGTCATTTATATGCATTTGCAAACACAAAAATATCTTGCATTACATTTCGACTTCATTGTTGATCAATTTGCATCATTGGGAAGCATTCAAAACATCAGTGACATTAAACAAAACCAAAACCAAACAAGGAGAAATTCATATCAGCAAGTTCAGACTTTGCAAGACAAGTGTTTGACAAAATTCCTTGAGGATCAAATCAGGAAATTATAATCTGATTTAGCAAGGGATTCTACACAGGGGGACAACAGGTGTTATTTGCCCCTCTTACAATTCTATAATCCACCCCATTATTAGATAAATTGGAACATAAATTCAACTAGTGATATTTATGAGCCAAATCTCTTGGATGAAATTGCTAGGTAAACTGCTATTTTGAATTATGTAATATAATGAACTTCTTATTGTTCAACAGAATGGTAAGAATTATGGACAAGATACATTCTCCTGAAACATTAAGCTATTAAAAGATGAACAGTATGTTGAGGACCCTCAAAAGGGAGCCCTGCCTCACAGTGATTTTAACTGTAACCATTTCTTTAAACAATTAGGGCAATATCTGATGATAAATGAACCAGTCAAAGTTCCCCCTGTGCAAGAGACAATTCAAATAATTAATTCAGATAGAAAGGGTGCACCTAGTGACCTGTAGAGGACACACTGTTTCATATCTGACAAGCTGGCAATGTAAAGAATTTTATGACATTAACTGTAAGAATGCATACAATCGTGATACTAAGAAGTTATTTGGTTTTTGCTCCTAGTTATCTGCTCAACTAAGCCCTTCTCTTATCAGTCTCAAGTTCTTAATTAAAAGAAACTGGTCATGGTTCTCATATGATTTCATTTTGGAGATGGCAAAGGTCAGAGATCAAATGCAAACCCACACTTATCGGCATGCTTAAGCTTAAAGTTTGGCTGTGGGGAAATTCTCCAGCAGGGGTTTCGCACTGGGTTGCCTGAGGCCAGGCAAAGGCCTTCATGCCTTCCCCATTCCTCATATTACATATTTCCATCAACACCACCTCATTTGGTAAAAATTAAAATGCCTCATGAAGGGTACAAGCCTATGGTCAAAAAGTTCCTCATTTCCTAACTGTTACATATAAATGCAATTACATCTGTTTACATACTATAAATTTATACCATTGGACTTAAGCAATTAAATTTAAATACTCAATATTTGTAAGAGAGGGCACATTGAAGTGCACATGACTTTCAACCAACATCAAAGGCACTTATTCTAGCCATCCATTTGTAGTGTTTGCTGTACAGCTGATCTAAGCCCCCTATTAGAACCTTGGAGTATATTCATCCCAGATGGTTCATTCTCAATCTATGAATCAATATCCGCATGATTGTATCTATAGAAAAAGCATCTATAGCATTGGAGCCATTTGTTGAGCATACTTGGATCTGCCATAGATTTCTACCCACTCTAGATCGGGACTCTCAACTTCTTAGCCACATTTGGCAATCACTGTGGGGTTGGGATGTTTTACATGCACTATTACAAACTATTAACTGAAACTACTAGAAACTACACTAATGGAGACCAGGACTAGGACCACCAAATATGGAATCGCACTTATCCTGCCCTAAAAATAAATTGGAGATGCTATACTTCTAAGCGGGGAGAAAATGATGAACACCATGGGAAAGTCTGAGTTTTGAACTTGGTAGTTTTGTTTGGTAGTATGTTTTTTCTCTAGTGGGTTTCAGTTTCATTGAACTCTGTCATTTAGTAGATTGTAACCAATAACCATTATGTAGGTGTCACTTGTAATTTTCAGCTCCTCCAGAGATCTCTTTGTCAGTTACATAGGGTTTGTTTCAACTATAAATGAGAGGCCTTCACCTGTAAAAAGGCCCTCCTTTCTTCAAATTATTTCAAGCAAGCGCAGATTTCTCTCAGATTTACATTTGGTACTGAGTTAATGAAAATGTCCTTGTGACTGAGTTAATGATAATATCCTTGTGTTTTCACAATCAAGCTATTTGCTTCTTTGGCTTGGCACTTTTAGAATCTCTTTTTTAGATTCTCTTCTTTATCCATTTGACATACCAAGATATTTGCAAACATGTGTGTAATTTCACGGCTGGTTGGCTGCCTTTTCCACGTTTCCATTATTGCAGAATGACTAACTTCAAAAACTGTTTTTGTTTTTTCAAAGTAGATTATCCTTTGTTAGCTCTTTATTTAGGAGCTCCATTCAATATTCATACACATTCCAAGAGGCAGCTCTCATAATGATGGATCTTCACAAGAGTTGAACCTTTTTAATTATGTCCCTTACCTACCTCAAATTCACCACTAATTGGCCTTCTAAAATCAGCCTAAATTTGGTTTTCATCATTTCATATTCAAATCCCATGATCTTGTTTCTCTTCTTCAGAATTATGGCTTTAATACTAAGGGAGTTTCCCTTATCCAATGTTTCCATGTTTGATGGGTTGTTGCTTCTCTTGATTAAGTAATTATTAATGACCTCCACCATCTGGATGTCTTCCTAGATGTTTTCCAATTAAATTAACTCCACATAAATTTTTAGCTCCATTTTCTGTAAGTATTGCCTCTAGAAGACAATCTTGGATTGCTTACCTATTGAGCTGTGAAATGCAAGCGCAAGAGGGAAAGTAAATTATTAAACTGTTCCACCGTTTTAAGAACAATGTTCTCTTTCTGCTCTTCTATTGGCTGATTTTCACCTATAATTGCATGCATGTTCATAGCATCACAGAGATTTTCAGACAATCTCCTATATTTTGATTCTCAACAGTTCATTCCTGTTTTGTTTCTTCTTGTTTTGACTATTGAGTCTTCATGGCCAGCTTCCTTCTTATTGGTGACCATGCTTGCATCCAGTCCTTCAGGATTTCAAACGTTTTAGGCTTTAGTTTGTGACTTAAGATTTTTCAATTCAATTTTCTTTTGAATGCAGGCAACCTTGAGGCTTTACCTACTAGAGTTTTCTTTGGTGTGTTTTTATTGTCTTCCTTGGCCATATTCATGACAGTGATGGCTCATATTCGTCATTCTACTGTGTTGTCTTTTCATAGAGGGAGCTATGATGTCCATGTTGATGCTTATGCAATAATAAAAGGCAAAGGTAGCTCTTTAGGAAACTGCCAACTGCCAAGTGAGACCAATTTGGTGTATGAGACCTACCTCTTGGAAGCCCCCAAAGGGACTGTTTTTCCATTTACCTTATACATTGTTCAACAACGACCTTTGGATTTGAACTTGTATACATGCCTTCACCATGAGGCCCACTCAGGTAGTACCCAGTCTCTTCCTTGCCTATATTAGTTTTTTGATACATTTTTGAAAGACAACTCCATTTGATTAGAAATTCTCTTCCTGCCAAAATCCAATGTTAATGAATAAAGTCTTATCTAAACGGTCACGTTGGTCGTTCTCTCTTCTATTGGGTTAAAGTCTGTATACCAATGTTTTATGTAGAAATCCACATTATTTAGGAAATAAGGTCCACATTATCTAGGAAATAAGGAACACTTTTAAAAATGAAGTTCTGATTTTCCAAGTTTGTAAGCATTGTGACATTATAGTGCTTATAATAGAGAATGAATTTGATTGAAAATGAGATTACTGGGGATCAACTGTGTACGATTTTTTTGGATAGACCTGTTTCAAATCACTAACCGTGATTCATCATCAGGACAAATATATGAATTTGATTTACCCTTTCAGCTGCCATTTTAGTCTATCCATTTCCTGGTGGTGGTTTTCAATGGCCAGGCTCCTCAAAGTTCACAGAATGGGATGTGTGGAAATGAATCAGGATGGTTCTGGTCTCCAAATTTGTGGAGAAAAACTATGCAGTTTGATGGATGCATAACCAACCTAATAGTTCTTTTCTGGAATTGCTCCCTTGGCCTGGCAGAATATTAAAACTTAGTTGTGACCCTATTCTGGAACCGTAACTCGTCTCTAGAAAACAGCTTGCCTCTATTCTGTTCCATAATTTATAATCAGTATATTAATTTAATAAATAACATTTTCAACAATTTTAGATACATTATTTAATATCAATTTTATTAGAGGTGTTGTGAACAGACATTTCTTTGTGTGGCTCTGTCACTAAAATGTGCTATCTTACAAATGTACATAAAGAATTTATCTGCATGCTTTGGCCAGTGGCAACCTTTGAAGCTGTAACATGATAATTGATAATAGGCAATCTATTCGTAATAGCAAATGTATTCATGGTTTAATCATAATGTAACTCTAAACCCTTTGAACCATGGATGGCATAACCGGCAAGTAACTGCCGGTTGGTCGGTTACTTGCCGGCAATTGCCTATGACGAATAACTGCCACTCGAAACTGCAGTTTTAAAAAAAATTGCAATGTTTTTGGACCCTTTTCTCCCCACGCTGCAAAAATGTGGGATTCCCAGCGAACATTGCAAAACACTGCAAAATCAATGGCCCCTTATTGCTGGTTATTTGATCAGCTCTGTCGAATAACCGCCGGTTACCCAAAATGGCCCCTTGACGAGTACTCGCCCTAACTGGTTATGCGAACTATGGTTTAATTATCACAAAAATTCAAAAAGATAATCATTCTCATGTCCAGAATGTTTGGTCTTGGTTTGTTTTATTAATGTTCCTGTGCCACTGTTCAATCGAGTAAATGATACCATAAATTGAACTGCAGGTGCCCATAAAAGCATTTTTTAATGGAGTATTTATAAATTGCTATTTTATTCGTTTAAAATTTAAATAGCAAATGCTATATGATTTGCACATGGCTAAATGTAAAGCCATGTGGTAGAGAATTATTATTTGATTGTCTGAAGCTAAAGTTTTTTTTATGGCTTAGGAGAGTTATTGGGCTTCTACTTTGAAAGTAATGAAAAGCTTTTTCTGTATATTCATATTTAGGTTTAGAGTCTTGTCTGCTAAACTTAAATCCTGTGTGTACAGGAAAATGCCTCGGAAAGGCAAACACCCTCACAATTATGAGGACGAGTATGGTGATTCTTATGATTACGACGAGGAATACGAATATGATTATGGTGATACTCAAGAATCTTCTCCTGATTATGAAGGTTTGGCTATATTTTAATCTCGTGACAACTGACACAAATCAAGTTTCTCATTATTTTCCATAAATGGATTTAGTGCACCCTTTAAAATTTTCCTTGTAAATTGTTCTTGTTACATGTAGATAGCTTTAGTTATCATTTAGAATATTGTCATGATTATTTCACTATGACGATAGCATTGGCTTCATTCCTTATTCCCCTAAAGATGGATTCAGTAGTGGGATCCAAAACGTCGGACAAAAACAATTTTATGTGGTTCGATCTAGAAGAATTTTATACAATATTACACTCCAAAGAAACTAGGCTTAAAACAATTTTTATTTTTACCAGGTATTCGTAACATGATAGAATATCTAGAAATTGTGGTTTATCAGAATCAGACTGGCATCGTTAAATAGATTCAATTTTATTGGTTCAGTGTCACTTACCCGATTATCTTGAAGAGAATATTTATGTTCCAGTCTATAGCAGCGATAGAATTTTCTGAATTTAGAGACTAGTGTTATAAGAAAACATTTCTTGCTCTAAGGTTTGGGCAAGAGTAGCTATATTGCCTCTAGGTCTATATTATCTCTTTTGCACATATTGCTTGGAATACTTAGTGTTCAGGCTGCATGATTTCTACCGAAGGTTCAAGTTTTCATGTCCTTGAAGAAAAGAAGTTGGTCTTACACATAACAGGAGTTCTGTTGATTATTGGAAAATATCATTAGGTAAGGAATTGGCGTCGATCTATCTGCTAGAAATTTTAAATCAATAGCAAAGTATTCTGAAAATTTAAACATTCAGGAAACAACATATTTTATTTCCTTACATAGAGGAATCTACCATTGTAGCTTATTTGCGTATTTTTAAAAATATAACAGTTATTCTTGCCTGTAGAGGTGTATGGAAGCTTATGCGATATACAGTATACCCTTAAGCTAACATGATGAATTTTCAGATTGGATGCGCACTTTTGCTGCTAAATATAATTTTTGTTTTTCCTGTCTTGATGTTCAGGCAGGAAGGTGTAGACAGATGTTTGTAAGACACGATGGATAGAACCACTCGATGATAGAAAGAAGTGAAATGACAAGAAATAGCAACCATGTAGGCAACAATGGGGAGGGGTTGTCTTATAGGTGGTGGTTGGTAGAAGTGTTTAAACATCAATTTACTATGGAAAAAATGCATTCCTATTTTGAGAAAACTGAAAAAAACAATTGGTGTTGATGCATTCTTGTGAAAGATGAAAGATGTGTCTAGTCTGTATAAACAAAATACACTGGATCTAATTTCTCATGCATACTTCCTTAATAATTTAGCTATCAATGATAATTCTTTGAGGAATGTTTAAAGATGTATAAGTGCAGTGTGTTGAGTACTGGGGTTCGAAGTTTGCATAAGGCACATGGATAAGATTGGGAGGAGAGAATCTAATAAACCGTACTCAGTTACCCAATTCCTGTTTGATCCGTCAACAGCACATATCCACAAGCTAGCTCAGTTCTTGGGATTTATTTGTAGCTAATTTCAGTGATAATTTGCTTGTTCAAAAAGCAATGCTTTACGTTGCCTCTCTGGTTCCCCCTTTGAATAATGAGATAACTGGACCAAACTCTTGGGTGCAAAAATAACATCGGAAGTGTTATATACAAGGCTTTTTAAGGTAAAGTGTGCACAGCATGGTAGGGAATCTTATGATGCATTTATGTTTCCTTTTGGTAAGCATGTTGATGGTAATGTATCATGGTAATGGCACGTTTTCATGAAAAGTTTAAAAAGATAGTGGTTTTACTGTTTAGACAGCCTTTACAAGCGGCGAGGGTTGGGAAGAATGTACTCGTTAAAATCAAAACTTCCCTTATGAAAAGTTTATAAAAGTTTAAGGAAAAATCTTGTGGATAGGATGGCCTTCATATCCAATGCAAACAGGTGAATAATAATGGTGAAAAATTGAATATATATCAATGCATTTGGTTGGGAAGAATGTACTTGTTGTTTATCGATAAACAAGGTGTTAAAAGGAATAGAGAACTACTACGAAGCAATGAAGAAAGCACCAAGAAATATTTAAGCTTAAATGCTTCAAAGTTCAAATTTCCATCTCCACCTTGCATGTGAATAATGATAAACATCTTTTTAACCATTGAGTTTATGAAGGAAAGGAGATCATTTTTTCTGGATTGGTCATCGCTTTTTTGACCGGAGCTATGAACCAGTCTGGGACACAGATGGGGACCCAAATCCCTAGATGATTACTAGATCAACAGCCAACAGGCCTCAAATACACCACATATGGCCACAACCAGCCTCATGATTGGCAGATCTACAGCCAACGGGCCTCAAATACACCACATATGGCCACAACTGGCCTCACATGCCCAGCGAGATTTGAACCTGGGTGGGGCTGGAAACAACCAAGCCACGTTACTATCTCAACGACATCTCATTGGCTGAGAAGAGATCATTTTTACCATAAATCACCAAAACGATATATCTTGCATAGTAATTATCTTTGTTATTCAATAAAATGGGGAATGTAACCACTAACTAAACATATTGCTGCCTCTGCCACAGATCATATGTTTGACAGTGCCTCCACTAACCCTCATTACTTTGAATGCATACTCCTTTGCGTGCAAGTTTAACCGTGTGAACTGTGGTTCTTGATCGCTATCATTTCTTTAGTGATTTTGACTGACTAGCTTTCTCTATGCTTTAGGCTCTTTTTAGTCCTCTTGTTTCACATTGGCTTTCTCTATGCATTTGAAGATATGCACAAAGGTTTTTAAGTGTGCAAACATGCACGCCAAAATTTTGATGATTCCTTAAGTATCAAAATATAATGAAACCAGAAATTTTGCATCCATTTTGGCTCTTTTTATGCTTTCCCCATGCTACTGTGAATCTTGATACTTTGTGTCTCTTCATAAGCTTTTAATACTCCTCATTCATTCAAGTGTTCCATTCCAGATGGGTCTAAAGTGGAGGGTTTGAACAAACAAGATGATGTTTGGCGCTGCCTAAATTGCACATATGATAATCCAAAGAACTGTCCTGTATGTGACGTTTGTGGATTGGTCAGATATTCTTCCTTGACAGGTTCTGAGACAGCTGCTGTGGTTTCAGGTACTTGAAGTATTTTATGGAATGAACCCTTCCAGGTCATAAGAACATCGTGGGTTATGAATTTTGTTACTCTTTGCCCCTTCATAAGGTTTTTATGTTGCTCATTCAGTCAAGTATTCTATTTCCAGATGCGTCTAAAGTGGAGGGTTTGAACAAACAGAATGATGTTTGGCGCTGCCTAAATTGCACATATGATAATCCAAAGTATTGTCCTGCATGTGACATGTGTGGAATGGCCATAAATTTTTCTTTGGCAGGTTCTGAAACAGCCACTGTAGTTCCAGGTACTTGAAGTATTTCATGGAATTGAACCGTTCAGGTCATAAGATCATTGTGCATAGATTTTTCATTTTGATTTGCGCACTGTGAGAACTTTGTGAAATATAACATTCAGTTTTTTTTGCAAATCACAGCACCTTAAGTTTTTGAACTGATTGCAAATACATTGCAAATCTTATTTTTTTTCAATTCTTTGTGGTTTTGCTTACAAGGCTCACTGAATTTGGCATTTCATTTTCAGTTGCATCTAAAGAGGACCGGTCAGGAGAGCAAGACAAGGTTTGGCGCTGCCTGATTTGTACGTATGATAATCCGGAGCATCTTTCTGTGTGTAACATGTGTGGAACATTTCGAAGGGCTTCCTTGGAAGATTCTGAGATAGCTGCAACATATGCTGAAGGTACACAAGTCTTTATATGGAAATGATGGTTAGGATGATTAAGAATATTGCGAGTAAGAATGATTATTTCTGGATAAAATTGTGTACAATATTTTTAGATCTAAAAATATTGTACACAGTTTTATCCAGAAATACTCATTCTTATCTCATTGACTGTGGAAATACTCTCTTTTTTTCTGAGTAGATAGTTTTAATCTCTCACTCTTGTATGTTGATGGTTTTGAGACTGTTGTATATTGTACACAGTTTTATCCAGGCATACTCATTCTTATTTCATGGATTGTGGAGATACTCTCTTATATTGTGAGTAGATAGTTTTAATCTCACTCTTGTATGTTGATGGTTTTGAGAATGTTGAAGTTTCAGTGGTATGCTCTGCTAGGAGAGCTTGATAAGGCATATTATTCATTGCTGATAAATTATGATTCAACCAGTCTTCTTGACATACTCATGTAGGATGCGGTGTATGATCAGTATTATGTATAGAAGTACCTTACAGGTTATTTTTGTAGTAAATTATACACACACACGCACACACACATGCATACATACATATAATATGCAATTCAGACCATAATCAAAGCTAGGAAAATTAGAAAATATCTATGTTAGAAACATACAAAGGATATATCTTGTATAGTAGAGCAAAACATTTTATATCATCATTTTTTTTGTTTTTGATAAGATGTTCTATTATATTTAGAAGAAAATAAACACATCCACACCAGCAGCCATCTGTCCATAGAGTGACAGGCTTGGATGATCAAAGACAGTCATTTAAACCACATTTTTAGATAACAGTCCAATGCTACTGGGAACCCCTTCCTCAAGGAAAATGCGAAATGGAGGATTTCATATAGACAATTAAGAAAAATAATTTTTAACATATTGCCGATTCATAGCACCCTGAATAGTCCGCCTCTTTCTATCCGCCATTACAACTTCTTAAAGAAAGTAAATGACCATGCATCATATATACGTATTTTGATATTCATTTTCCAAACAAAAAACGAGATCACTTTGTTTGCAAGAACAGCTATTGCATAACTGGGGGCAGTTCCTGGAAATTCATGGTGGAGGGACATGCAGGTTCAGAGGCACTCTATTTGGCCAGTGCGAATGGTGATCTGCTGCTGCATGGCTTTCTGGCCAATGGCTCCCATATTCAAGGCCACTTTGTTGTTGGTGGTGTGTGAACCCCGAGCTGGAGTTGCTTGTTGTCTGGCAGCAGGAGGAGCATTTATCAGTCCCAAGCCCACTTGAGGAACGTTTTCCCTGACTCCTGAAGCTAGGGGTATCAAACACGATGCCCAACTCTCATGGTTTTGTGTCACATTTTGAATTAAAAAGGCTGATATTATGGGAAGGTTTCCTTCTTATTTTGGAGGTCCGATTATAACAAATTCTACCATCATGACATGTGCATTGCATGGACTTGTTCAAGCTCTCAAAGGATCATCCTTGTTTAGCATGTAGGAATCTTGTTTAAAATCAGGGTTGAAGACTTCCCGAATTAATCACATAGCTCTGGTTAAGTTGCATTTCTTTTTAGTCATAATCCTGTTTAGATTAGGCTTATTCAAACGTTTGACCTCATTAACCATTCAGCATGGAAAAATTATCACATCTTTGTAGATTGACCTTATCCATGTGGTTGGCATTCCCATGACATGTCAAGAAGGTTGTACAGAGTATGCTAGCAGTAGTATCTAGTAATCTATTATGTTTTTTCTGGGTGGGGGAAGGTGGTCAAAAGGGTTTTGTATCGTCCTGTAATAAGTTGACTAAAACAAGAGTATTTTGTAAGCTTGTCCTGGAATAAACGTCTGTTATTCCCACTCTAAATATTTCTTTTTTCTTGCTCTGATGCTGTCTTTCTCAGAAATTTGGCTAGCATATTAAAGTTGCAATATTAGTCTTATGTTTTTGGTTAAATCAGATGTAAAATGGGAATCCACCTATACTATGATGCATTCAAGTACTTAATGAGGACTTTAAAAAACTTTGGTCTCTTTGTTACATGTGGTTTTGCTTTCTAGGAAGAGCTTGCAAGTCTAAACCCGTTAATATAAACAGTCTAGTTCATAGTCTTAAGATGCTTTCTGGGACACGATTCTTGAGAGTTTTTTTCTTCAAATTTGGAGCACGAGTGGAGAAATACTGCCACAGTGATATACTTTCCTTGGATGTTTTAAATCTGGACACAGATTTCTGAAAGGTCCAGGAAATAATTGTTGCCTTTCACAGGGGAAATTATTGGAAGCAGTAGAGATACATGGTTTAATCAATTGATATGCTAGACAACTGATTTTTCCTCTATTACATTAGGGTAGAATCATGTAGAACGTTTATAGAACCTTTTAGATGCAACTTGGGCATTTTTTATTTGAGATATTCAGTTGTTTAATATTATTATGGTGCATGGGGATGTGTCCCTACACCTCAGTCACCCGTTCCTGTTGTCGTCCTATTTTCCTATCCAAATATCATTTCTAGGATTTTGGAGGTACTTCAAGGCATTTCACAGCCTCCCTCGCCCACTCCTGCCTTTTCCCAAGTAGGTTTTTTGGTAGCACATAGATATTATGAGTGCTTCTGTGGTTGATTGAAGTTTTACACTCAATGTATTTGGTATGCTATAAAATAATACAATCTTGCACAATAGTTACCAGGAAACTCAACCCTTACCCACAACTCTTGGTGATTATATTTATATCTAATATAAGCTGCATCCTTATTCAAACACTCCTCTACCCTATTTGACAGTGATATTCCTGTACCCATAACCCTAGTCTCCTGTTAACTTGCACAGTTGCACTCATAAATTCAGCATTATATTAGCCTGCTTAATTAGAGGGATGGTAATAATGGTTAGCTTTATACTTATTTAGGCATTTCGACAATGTTCAACATACAAGGGATAATTGAATGTGGTACAGGCCAGTTTAGATATCCCTTTAGATTTGGTTGCGGGTTGGCTGCCAAGTGGCATCAGGATTGAGATAAAGTTGTAAACTCAACACATCTGCAAAATTATGTTGATCTTCCTTGTTGGACTTCCTGTCCTCACTATGCTGTTTTTTGCTTATGCTTATGCGAATGCTATATTTGCCAAATTTCATTCAATAAATAGTAAATATACTATTTATTTAAGAAGGTTTGAGATGCTTTGGTTATGGAAACGATATATTAGTTTTAGTCTAGTAATCAAGTTTTTTGAGTTTCTGAAGGGTATTCTTTTGTAGCTATTTCAAATCCATCATCCACCACATTGAATGCTTCTTTGAATGTCACCACGAAAGCACTGACAAAAGTAGCAAGATCAGATGCTCAAGACTTACCAGCTGCTTTCGCAAAAGTTAAAGTGGACCACTGTGATGGGGAACCTAAGAATACAGATAATGTGGTGCGTAGAAAAATTGGGCTATCTTCAAAGGGAAAGGTGCCGGAGGAATTGCAGACGCGAAATCTCAGTTCTGGCCATACTGTTCAGAAGAGTAATTCAAATATGAAGAAAAATGTTCGTCTGGAGGAGTACAAGCCGGAACCTTGGATGCTTCATGAAAAGAGGGATACGGGCAAGAACTTGTTACATCTTGCGATTGTGAGTGCATTTGAGCTTATATTAGTCATTTCTGGTTCATAATAGTTTTATATTGTATTGCAACTTAATAAAATGTTGGATTTGCAATGAAGGGGAGCAGCTAAATGTCTGCAAATGATTATCTGTTTTTTCCTTCCTTACAGGTCGGTCATGTTGATGCGGGCAAGTCAACTTTAATGGGAAGATTTCTATATCTTATGGGGCGGGTTTCAGAGAAGGACATGCACAAATATGAGAGAGAGGCTAAGCAGAAAGTATGTTTTTAAAGCAGTTTGCCTTTGATGATTTAGTGATATGTTGTACTTGTCAAATAGGAAGCAACACTTAGTTCACTGCTGCAACTGGCCCTAATATTATGATCGGTTAAAATGTTTTTCTTTGTTTGCCCAGGGGAAGGGATCATTTGCGTATGCATGGGTTCTAGATGAGAGTTCAGAAGAAAGACAAAGAGGTGTAACTATGACAGTTGCTGTAGCGCATTTTGAAACACACAATTTTCATGTTGTACTGCTAGATTCTCCTGGCCACAAGGATTTTGTTCCAAATATGATTGTGGGAGCCTCACAAGCAGATGCTGCAGTCTTAGTCGTGGATGCATCCATAGGTGCATTTGAAGCAGGAATGGATGGGCAGGGAATAGGAGGACAAACAAAAGAGCACGCACAACTAATTAGAAGTTTTGGGGTTGAACAATTGATTGTTGCTGTAAATAAAATGGATGCAGTTGCATATTCTAAAGAAAGATTTGACTTCATAAAATCAGAGCTTGGAATGTTTCTTCGGCGTTGTGGTTTTAAAGAATCCTCTCTAACATGGATTCCCATGAGTGTCATTGAAAATCAGAACTTAGCGAGTAGCCCCACCGATGACCATTTGAAGTCTTGGTAAGATTTGTTTCCTGTTGCCACACATTACATATGTAAAAAATCACTATAGGAAATTTAGTGACAAAAGTTCTGAGTGGTTTACGTTTTTATGTTTTGCCTTGTAGTCCTTCTATTAAGATACTTTATTCTTATTGTGGACATGGCTTAATAAAATTGGAATTAAGTATTATGTGATAGTCACTCATTATTGCATAAAATAACATTCCACACAATTTGCACCATTTTGTCTGTTTATGCATTCTTTGTTGACAAAGCCACTGTTAGCAGCATTTGTGCATTGATCTTCTGATTGGGACTCCAGTATATTTGAAATTTCGTTTCTTACATAGAAGAAATGCCTTATCATTCTGTTGACACCTACAATTTATCTGGATAAGAAACATTCCTGAAGTGTTTCCCTTTAGTTTGGTTGATGTCAGTGGAGATGCTATATATCCTTTACATCGTGGTTGTTTCTTTGACGACAGTACCTGAAAACATTTGTGAAAGTAACATCTTTAACCATTATTTAGGTACGAGGGACCGCATTTATCACAGGCTATAGATCTTTTCAAGCTTCCAACCAGAGATACTTACCGGCCTCTACGTCTTCCCATCTCTGAGGTTATACAGTCAAGGACACTAGGTCAAGTTGCTGTCAGTGGAAAGTTGGAGGCTGGAGGCATTAGAATTGGCACAAAGGTGGTTCTTTTGCATTGAGTCTTTGCATAATGCAATACTTAAATTCACCTTGTTCAAATAAATATTTTTCACAAGTTTATATTGTAACTAATATTTGCTTTTGCTTATGCTTTTGCAGGTTCTAGTTATGCCTTTAGGGGCAGTGGCAACAGTGAAAGCTATTGAACAAGATGGTAAATTGCTAAATATTGCCAAGGCTGGGGAAAGTGTAGATATTGGTCTCCAAGGAATTGATTCTTCTATTTTAGTGCCAGGGGGAGTCATTTGTCATCCTGATTTTCCTGTTCCAGTAGCAAGACGAATTGAACTGAAGGTTGCCGTTTTGGACATCAGAAAACCCATATTGTTTGGAGCAGAGGTTGAACATTTTCCATTTTCTTATTTAATTTGCAGATAAAATAAGATCTGATCTCTAATATTGTTAATTTTGATAATCATGAGTAATATTGCATAATTAATTATAAGTATGAAGTTATGTACCCATGGCGAGGGGGACAGAGTATGAGTTTGGGGTAGATAGGTTTGGAGGGAAGATTAGTTTGTGGTGGTTTCTGGAATGCAATTGAATTGTTTAGGTTGGAATGGTGGTTTGTTTGGAAATATTCTTTATTATGGTGCATGTTTTCTAAGTTTTCAATATTTGAAATAATCAAGTTGGGGCCATAGACTAATCATTTTTCCAGACAGTTTTTTAATTTATTTTTTTTTCCCGATGGATTGGGAGGGGGTGGTTTAAGGTATTAAATGGGATGTGGAGTGTTCACAGCTGTGAGAGATAGGTGGGGGTGTGTGTTTGAAACATTGTATTTAAATTTATTAGAGTTGCATTTTTTTGGTATGGAAATGTTCTGTTTTTATGTTTCTTATTCCCTGACCCTGGGAAACATGAGTGGCAGGTGGAACTTCATGCGCACCATGCAAAAGAGTCTGCAAAGATCGTGCAGATTTTGGCAATCTTGGATCCAAAGACTGGCATAGTTCGTAAGAAGGCACCACGGCTTTTAACTGCCAACCAAAGCGCTTTGATAGAGGTAGATATCCATATGAATCAAGGACTGTAGACTTGATTTATACGTAGATTTATTTATAATAAAAGTCCTAAAGTTATATTGAAGTTGGCTGTAGGCTTTTCTCTTGATGACACGTGTTCTTAGTTTTGTGATCTTGACTTCTTTTGGTTTCTTCAGATTTCTCCTAGACAAGGAATCTGTATTGAGGAGTACTCCAATTACAAGGCATTAGGAAGAGTGACATTGCGTGCTGATGGAAAAACTATAGCGGTGGGTGTAGTCATTCGCATCGTTGAGTAGCAATAGTATGATTTCCTGACAGTAACTCTTAGAAACTAGCGTGTAAAGACGGCTAGTGTGACCTTGTGGTGCAAACTTCATTGTATATTAATCTTAAGTTTGCTCTGTTTAGTCCATAGGTTTAATAATTTAATTGGCAAAGCATGAAAAGCCATCGGTCAATGCTTTGTATGGTTGGTAATGAACAGACATCTGGATAGAGCCAGTGCAGGATGGTTTCCGGCAATTGCCTCTCAGGGAAAAGGTCCCTTTGCATTGCAATTTTTGTAACATACGTATACAAATCGATGGCTGTTGCCTGAAATGATTCCTTTATTTGAACGCATGGCTTTGAGTTTTCAACTACAGAATAAATATAGAGAACAATTTGGATTTACGATAAAAAAATTCTGAAAGACATGCAAAGGCATAAAACCATTTGTATGATTATGAAATTTATATGAGTGTTTGATACTTTTGATGGGTATTGTTATAATTGCAGTTAAGTGTCTTCTGTTCCCCTCTCAATAATAATCCCCATGTTTGACAAGATTAGTCAATTATTTAGTGTATAAAAAATATTATGTTAATAGTGCTTTAATGAGTTAACGAGCAGTATGCAGCATGCATAGCAAAAGCTCTTTAACTTGACAATAAACTGTACAGCGATGGCAATTAACTATTGCACGTGTCAGATTTTTCTTTTCTGATTTCCAGTTATTTATAAAGTTGTATCCAAGCACACTGGGAAATTTGATTATTCGTTTACCAACTCATGCAAAGCTGAATAATCTTATGGAGGAGCTATGGTGCCTTATATTGCACTTGGAAATAACAGACAATGGGAAGGCGATTTGACAGTTTTAACACTTATATGCACTGATGTAGCAAGTCTTGAGTAATGACTATGCAAAAAAAACCGTCTGGGATAGAGGCCATGGAGCATGCGGCTTCATAATGATTTCTTGCAATGTTGTAGGTAAGTTGCAATCCATATGAAAAATGGACAGTTGTAACTCTAGTAGAAAAGAAAAATATATGTTGAGAAGAGAGAAGCAAAGGTTTCTTAGCTTGACCAATCCCAAGCTCTTATCAATGGGAATCAACACATCAAACACCTTAAAGAGGAGAGGTTCCCCTCCTATTTTCGTAAAAAACACCCCGTTTTTTGGACCGTTTTTGGACCGTTTTGTCATAATTCTGACTGTCCCTTAGAGCTCTAAACTCTTATAAACTCTTCTAAACTGTAACTGGAGGGTTTCGGGGGAAACCTATGCGGGGCACCTTTTGGGTGTGGGATGCTCGTCCAACCCCTGTATTCATCTCGTCCTTCATTTACCCGGGGGGTAGGGGGGGTTATAATTATCTCTCTATTCGTAGAGAGGGGGAGGGGGTATGCTATTCGTAGAGAGGGGGAGAGGGGTATAGATTCGTATAGAGGGGGAGAGGGGTATAGATTCGTATAGAGGGGGAGTTCCTTACCTTATAGGAGTAGAGTTATCTATCAATCTATTCGTAAAGAGGGGGGGGCAACCAGCCAATCAGCTAATACTGTTAAGATAAAGATCTTTAGAAAACTTCCAAAAAAAAACGTGTTTCGACTTTCCGAGGGTTCCCCGAGGGTCGGAAAGTCGAAACACGTTATTTTCTCAAGACGGGTCATGAATAATGACATGTCCAAAAAAAAGGGCCGTTTTTTCTCATTTTAGGAGGGGAACCGAAGTCAAGTCGAAACACGTTATTTTTCTTTATTTTTATCTTCTAAGATAAGAGTAATTAGAGTGAGAGTTAGAGTTTCTATTAACAGTAGGATTGGCTAGTCCCATAGATCTAAATGGGGCTGGGGTTCGAATCCCCAGAAATAAAGTAAATTATGAAATATAATTCTCCTTGATGAAGGAAACTTTAATCCAACCTATTCAAAAACAAGTGGAAGAGTCAAAATTGTGGGCAAGAAAAACGATAGTGTCAATGCTAGCTTTTGGCATGCTCTCTCGAGACACGTGTGATCTTATGTGAACTCTAAACTTTTGTATGAGATACACATGTGATCTTATGGGAACTCTTAACTTTTGTATTTCGACCCATGAGATTCCTAAGCAACCCCTAACTATTGCAATTATTTTTTAGTAAGGGGGAAGAATTGCCAGGGGTGCACAAAACACACAAACACCTACCTATAAACATTTGTTGGAGTTCGGAGGGTGGCCTATCTCATTTTTTTCTTCTCTAGTCTATGGTGTCAATGCTAGCTTTTGACATGCTCTCTATATACACGTGTCTTCCAGTTTAGAAGAATGGATGCAGGTCTAATCAGCCAAAGGGCCATGGAAACTTGGGTGTTCATGCTTGTCCAACTTGATGTCGGAGGTAGCACCATCAATGTCGTCTACGTGGTCAGTCCATACCATTGCCTTCTCATCTTCACCTTCATCCCTAGGAGACCTTTGTAGATAGTGGGCTTCAGAAAGTATCATGGGCTTTTGTAGGGTAGCATTATTTAGATATTTTATTTTTGTGGCATTTTTCATTGTGGGAGTATCAAGGTAAGGGAACCCACTAAGCACATGAACACCTATCAATGTTTGCTAGCATAAGAGGAACAATAATTTTTTAAACATATCAATTAAGATTTTCACCCTTTAGCTTATTTATATATTTTATTTTTGTGTAAAATTTCATTGCTTGGGAATAGTTTTATATTCAAGTCACCTCGATGACTTTTTCATTAATAATCCTTTCTCTATGACATTTTAAAGTCATGATGTAAATGAGGTGAGGAAACCACAAAACTCTTGACCTTTTGAATTCGTGATGTGTAAGGTAAGGGGACACCAAAAAACAAGAGTAATTATTTCTTTATGACCTCTTAAACTCATGATGTACATAAGGCAATGATACATATTAGCATGGGGAGGGTCGGTAATTCCCTTATCCCAAAATTATTATCAATGTGAGATTATCACAACCCAATTTCTTTTTTGTTAGTAATGGCAGCTTTTGTAGTGCCATAGAAATTAGATTAGTATTTTTGTGAGTTTTTTGACTACGAACAGTACAAGTATGTTTGATACTTAAGTCATCACAACACTGATTTTTTTTTAGTTTATATTTTTTTCAATTCCTCACAAAGCAAACAACTACTTCATGATGTTTGAGATGCGCATTACCTTCTCTCTTGCACTCTTTGGAACTTATTCGAAAAGTAGCTTAGTTTCCATGAGCAACCTATTGGGTGATGTTGCTTCTTCCATTGTTTTGATTCACACTACCATCAACCAAAGCCATCATTTGATGGAAAACTAGAAGGGGTTGTGTGTTGAATAGCACGGATATTTCATTTGCGAGATTCATCTTCAAGTTCTTTACATATCTTACCATTTACACAATCTTTTCTCGTTGCTTCAAAGTGACCATTTAGGGAAAATTGAGTTTGCAATATCCTCCTTGCTGAGTTAATTAACCATTGTTTCTTCCATTAGACTTTTTTCATTATTGATTTTTTATCTTCCATCCAAAAATGGAAATTAGTTGAACCTAGTAATCTTTTCATAATCCAAGCAAAGACACTTTTGTTGGTCACAATGTGAAACAGTTCATCATCTGTGAAATCAGCTTCCAAGGAAGCTTTTGTGTGTTTGATACTATAATGACCCCTATTGTGGTCCAATACTATTTTGATCATTTGGATGTTATATCTTTCAATGTGAAAAGTATCCCCGATGTTTTTTTTTTTCTGATTTATTCCCCCAAACATTGCTTAAAGCATCTTCACATGCATTATGCCAAATTCTTATTCACACCGTTGATTTGAGACAAAGCCACAACCAAAGCCAACACATGGATTGACAAACTTCAAGTAGAGGATGATAATACAATTTCAATTTTAAGTGAAAAATGTGAGATGGAAGGAAAAAATGGTATGTGAATTGATGCCCCTACTGTATGTTGATTCGACAAAATAAAACTTAATCCTTCAAATCAATTCATTAAAATGATCCTTTCCAATTATTTTTAGCTTTTCAAGGCTACAGTATAATAAATACCCTATAAAGCTTTCCAAGAGCCTAACCCCGAAATGATGGGGCCTACTATGTCTTTGCCTAGGAGGGTTTCGTACCCTGCCCATTCTTCTTTATTAGAGCTAATAACACACTAAAAAAACTTATGGGTTCATGGTACACATGCATTAACAAGGAGGTTTGTTGGACCATTGCCCCCCATGTAGCAATGGTGAAAGTTAATGGCGATGAAACTAGGAATCAAATCTTTAGATTCTCTTATGATATCTTTGACTTTCCAAATTGGGGTAGGCTGGTTGCACATTGTATTTTTGGGAATTAGTGAGAGGAGGGCTCCACTCGACAAGTTTACTACATTTTAAACTCTTTTCCCATTAATGGGGGGAGCTTTGATATTTTTCCATCTTACTAAAAGAGCTTTGTCCTAGTTCCAGAGTTGTTCTTGATTTGCTTTGAAATTAGTCAAGACCATTTCAGATAGGGCTACTTCAATCTTTGTTGCACACATTTGTTATGGTTATGTAGAGTCTTTTGTTCCTTCCAATCTATAGATTCTGATGACAATTGACGGAGCTCGCTTTCATTATGAAGCAAGGTTTCCTTTTTTGCTTAGACAAGGCCAATAAAGACTAACAAACTTTATATTCTTTGGAGTGGTCCGTTCTCGCCTTAACTATGAAGCATCCACACACAAATCTTAGAGGCACAAGCATAGTGCAACAATAGGTGATATGATACTCCTCCATCTTCCCTACAAAGAATCACATAGATGGTTCTTGCATCGCCATTCTCTTTATCCTAGCTTATATTTGGATCTTTCTATGGATTGCAAGCCAAGAGAAGGCATATGCTTTTAAGAAGACCATATTTAGACCACATTTTCTTGTGGGGTCATAGAGGATTGAAGCTCCCAAGGGATAACTTTCACATATCATTGGCTCACCTTATAAGTCCCATATAATGTCTTCACTCACACCAATAAGAATTGATTTTTGGTTTGTCTGCAATTGGAGTTGAGTCCACATCCTTCCATTTTTTTTAGTTTGCTTATTATTTGATCTCGAGTAACATTTGACCTTGAAACCCCAAATTTCTTCTATGGTTGCCATGGTCTCCTCCAATTTTCTCTCTTGGGCAAGAAGTTTATGACCTTGCCAAGAGTCCTCTCAAAATAGGGCTTCGTTGTAGTATCAATTTTTTGATTATAAATGATTGGCCACTAAGTGTTTGTTGTGAGCCATAAAGCTCCAAATGTGAGAACCCATGGGCAATTCAGATGGTGTAAAATTTTTAATTGGTTTTGTTGAGTTCGAGAACAACTCTAAAAATTTAATCCCATTTGAAAATATTGTTCCCACATCCTTGCCTCTAAAGCCTTGTTTTGAAGTTCAAGGTTTGGGAGTTTGACACACCCCATATATTTTTGCTGGAAAAACTTGCTATTTTACTTGTAGGATTTCTCTGTCATTTGATAAACTTATCATATAAAATTCTTCATGATCTTGTTCATCTAAATAACAAGTCTTTTAGAGCTCTGACCATTGAAAACATGTTATAGACTAGAAGATATTGGAGATATATAACTTCCAATAAAGTAATCCTCCCAACCAATCTTAGTCACTTTCCTCACCATGAGGATTTTTTTTTGTTCAAATTTATAAAGCAATTTCTTCTGGAGATTCAAACTTCCTTCCCATGTCAAGAAAAGGTCACTTGGATAATTAGTAGGAAATGGATTAGTTTCAATGTCGAGCCAATCTTCCAACCTTCATCATTTGGTATCAAAATTAAATATAAACAACTTTGATTTTTTAGCCTTAATGACTTGGATAAATGCTCAAGGTTACTTACCTTGGATCTCTTTCAAATTGATCACTTTTCTAATTTCTTCTGCACCAAATAGACATCCTATAATTTGGTGCAAAAGAACTTAGAAAAGCCACCGAGTTGAAGGAGATCCCATGTAAGTAATATCACCAAATCAGAGGCAAGACATAAAAGCTATATTCATGGTCACAATAAAACATTATGTAAGAATCACAAAGAGATATGATGAAGTTGGATCTCCTTGTCTTACTCCTATAGACCCTTGTTAGAGCCTTGCCAGGATGTCAATGCCTAGGATAGAAAATCTAGGACCCAATTGTAATTCCATGCCCATTCACATCATTCCTTTGAAAATCTGAAATTCCCTTGAAGTCTTATTAGGAAGTTCCAATCCATTGATCATAAGCCTTACATGCCTTTCTCTTAATGAATGGGATAATTTGTGCATGGTAACAATTATGTAAAGATTTGCTTACCTTTGATGAATCCTCCTTGTTTTGAGGAGATTTAATCCAAAGGGATAAGATCTAATCTATCATCCATGGATTTATAAATCAATTTTTACACAATGTTAGAAATGGAAATAAATCAATAAAGCTAGAAGTGTCAACTTTCTTTTCCGGCCTAGTGTACTGAAGATGTAATTTAGGGCCAACTGAATCTTCTGTAACTTCCTAGATTCGTTGACCACTGAGGCTAAATATTTGCATATGATGTCTTTGAAACCCTTAAGAAATCCATCTAGGCTAGGGGATTTTTTTTTCCATTTTTAAAACCACTTTTCAAACTTCATATTTCGAGAATGAACCCATTAGCATAACATTCTATAATTCATAAATCAACTTAGGAATGTAACTAAAAATTTAGTCTTATTCCTTTAACCCATCCGTGTCTTTTGTTGATATGATATGCTTGAATTAATTTTAACCACTTCCTCTTTAATAACCACAATCTTCTTCGTTTTGACCATAGTTGATGTGATGGAAATGATGTTGGTAACCAATCTCTTCATTATTATGGATGATAAAAAATCTAAAAATCTTATCATCTTCTTTGATTCATGTCTCTCTATATTTTTCGCACCAAAATATATCCTATGACATAAGCATCCTCTAAGCTGCCTAAGGTAGATTCCTCCTCCTTAAGAAGGTCATTACTCAATCTCCCATTCTAAATTTTAGAGTTTAGGAATTTCAATTGCTCTTCTAGCCTATCTTTGAAAATGTTCTTAAGATGATTGATATTTGATCTAAAGTGGATCATGAATTGAGATGTAAGTTAATTCAAATAGTGTAACTAGGTAAACCTTCACATTTTGTTTGACTTAAGTGAAGTATTTGATTTACACTCACACTCATGCATAAGGCATGATTAATGAAGTACATGGATGGAACAATAAGAATAAAGTAAGCAGGTGCATAAGGATCAAGGATGATTAAGACAATTTTAACAAAGGGTCTATACTCTACTACATTATAACAATTTTGTGATGTATTTTTTTCTTTAGAATGCTAAAAATGGCCAATTTGGAGGGGAAAAAATGTGGTAAAAAAACTTGAAAGAGTCGAGAGGAATTTCAACATCAAATGAAAGTTGAAATTTTGATGTTCACTAGGGATATCACATTTTCAACTTCAAGATGTCTTAAGTTTTCAAGGTAGAGAATGTAACAATAATGTCACACTTACTTTGTTAGGATGTTGAAAATGCATATCTTACTGTAACATTTTTAATGTTTTTATTTTCCTTTTGATATTATCCTTTATTAGGAAATGTTAATATTTTAGTGTTCCATGTAGCATTTTGTAAACATGGATGTAAAAAATTTAATGTGTGTAGAATTTATTAAATAGGGAATACCAATGTTCCCTTTGCAGTTAAATAAATAAATTAAAATTGGTATATCCTATTTTAATATTACCATTATTTATAACTCATTTACATGAGACTATTTCCCATGTCAAAGTAATTGCATAGATTTGATGGAACTCCAATCACAATTAAATTTCATATTTGGGCATGCTATATACATATATAAGAAATATTACATCATGATAATCACACAAATATCTCAAATTAATGCAATATATGCTAAAACTAAGGAGTTGCAAACTATTTTTTTTTTTGATAGTTGATCCTATAGCTCAACTAGTTATAAAATTGAAGCCAACTCTGGATCTACCACTAAGATGTGTTTGTGAAATGTTTCTTTCCTAAATCTAATGTAAGCAAGTACAAACCATGAAAGACAAACAATCATGAAAGAAATCCATCTTTAATTCATTCATAATCATCAAAAGTCCATGGCTCAACTCAAAGTACAATATTAATCTATTATAACCATTTAATACAACAATAATGAATTGCATGTATTGTCACAGTTTATTGTACAACTACATATTCAAATATACCTCTAGGGGTTATATCCAATATCTAAGAACAAAAATAGATCCATAAAGTTATCTCTGGTCTCACCAATCTCATTGTTTATATCTTGTGATTGAAGACCCGAGCTGGTGTGGTGAAGAAAGGATCATCTTAGCCCATCCAAAATTGATTGACCCATGACCAACCCAAACCAATGGTGATAGGAATTAAAAGATAATGAGCAATGGATCATTCACTCTCAACTTATAATCAAGATAATTTACAACATTTTATAACAACCATTAGATTTTATATATGCTCATCCTCACCCCTAGCCCCTGGTCACATAAAAATTAGGCACTTGGTCACAACCAACCCAAAGGGGCTTATATTTTCAATGAAAAGTCGAGTCAAGTTTTTTTCAAGCCAAAAATATTAATTTTTCAAGGGATTTTTTTTTAAGAATGTGAAACTCACATAATTTTCAACCTATAGGTCTTTTAGGTACAATTTTTTTTGAAAGTGCAATTTTTTGATATCTTATGTTATTTTCTAACCTTGTTAAATCAATCCTCTATAGTTTGAGGTAAGATTTTTTCTTCTCTTTTGCATACCTATGTTTTTTTGTATATGTGCTGATTGTATATGCACTAAATTATAAAGTGCCAACCTATGCAATATCAGTGGATATTGTTTATGTAGACATACTTTTGGCTGAGTCCAACATCCATTACATTGAGCATGCATGGTTACAAGCTCTCATGTCGACTCACCTATCTCCTCTTGGGAGATATCAGATGAGGATGACTAATTATACTCCAGTTCTTCTTGAAAATACCAACTATGCTTCATGGTGGATGTACATGAAATGCTTGCTCACAGAATATGATGATATTCCATTTCTATATGGACAGGTTCATGCTTCCACTAACCCTTGTCAATACAATGACTAGGTTAACTCTTGTGATTGTGCCTATGGTCACTTATTGATGCATGTTTCATGGGATCTACACCACCTTGTGGAGCACACAAAGTGTCCCTCCACTATTTTGAGCACTCTTTAGACTCTTTTCAAAGATTCTAATGATATTTATATCACCCCTTCTCCTCCTCCTATTTCTTGTGATGAACATATTTTTCATGGATAATGCTCTTCCTTCTGTCGAGCCACCACTACAAGATGATATTTTGCTAAACCTTAGCTATCTTATTATAGAATCCACATTCATTCCTATACAAGATGTTTCTCTTCCATAGCCATCACAAATTTGCTCTTCACAACAGGATATTTTATGGGATGTGAGGTGTAGTCACATGACATACACTAAGAACCCACCATCCCCTGTTGCTAGTACAAAGCTTAGAGTTACTCCTCAAAAGCTTCCAATGATTCTTTATAGCAGGATTACATATGTATTTTGGGTTCACCTTATTGAAACACTTTTATACTATTCATCTCTTCTTTGTTTGTAGAGTCTCACATTTCAAATCTAGATAACACCATTGAGGACATTTGTCTTCTCTTTGATGGCAACTCTATTGGAGTTGCATCTTCTTCTTTGGATGTAATGAGAGTAATTATAAACCTTCCTACTCTCTCTCCTTCATTTTATGCTTCCTTATTGACATCTTATATAGTTTGGCCCGTGATTCCTGATTAGAGGTTGACACATTTGAGTATGAGCTTGGAGACATTTAAGAATTTTTTGGAGATTACATCCTGATTCTTACCTGCATTCCACTTGAGTGGGAATTCAACAATTTGATAGCTCGGGGTCTCTTTCTTCCAAAAGGAAGAGACATCATTTATTACAAAGGGACCCATTACAACATTTATCATATGACATTATACACATACCTTTCTCTCTCTTCTTTGTGAAGGCACACATTCACCATATTTTGTAGGATACAAGGTGGCTACAACCAATTGTAACTTCTAGTGGGGTTTTTTAGACCACTCTTCTTTTATTTATTTTGGGGAGAGTTTTTCCTACAGGTTTTCTCCTTTTCTCTACTTTATGAGAGATTGCTATGTACTTAGGTATCTCATTAGGTCTTTGTGTGAGGACCTAATTCTACTACCCACCTAAGCTATGCTTAAGGGGGGTGTTGGTGTAGGTTTTTTCCCACCATGTGGTTTTACCTACACAGTCTAGTTAGCTTGCTTAGGTGTCACTTATGTGTTTAATAAAGGTCATTGGGGAAGATAATCCCACATTCATGAGGATGTGAGGACATGTCTATCTTCAAAATATATATGTACCTTTTCTAAATCTATTTGGCTAAGTAATCTAGAACCAACCATGAATCTCATTGAATTTGAATGTTTTTTCACATTGTGAATTTTATTCCTCTCATGTGTTCACGTTTTCACTACTCCATACAGTTTGATCTTCGTGCATTCAATCCTATCTAGACTCATCCTCAAGTGTGGCCCACTCTGACAATAATAACATGTACCAAACTAAAATTATAATTATTGTACCAATAACAACCATAATGTCATATAACAATAATCATAATTTCATATAACAACACATAATCACATGTATAATTAGATATAAAAACATGTAATTGAAAAAAAATACATAGTATCTATAGCATGTAAGTGCATGGGTTACCAAGAATACTAAAAAAATTCCCATTAAATACCTACTTAGTCTTGTGATGTAGGAGCATCCAAGGTGATGGGAAATATTGGATCACCTAAAAATATGATATGTGTGTTTTCGTAGTTTAGTTTGTTTTGGTTGGATTTTGACATGGAGGAGTTGATGGGGAGAAGCATTAAGACTCAATTTTTTTAGGATTAAGTACATCAAATAAGGATAATATCAATATCTTAAAGGGTTCCAAGAAATTTGATTGAGTTTCTTAACAATTAGTACAATCTGGGAACTGGCTATGTGTGTTGAAGTATAATAACAAACAGGTGGCTATATATATATATATATATATATATATATATATATATATATATATATATATATATATATATATATATATATATAAGACAAGAGGAAATGAGTACTATGAGTACTTAGTCAAATGGAAGGATAAAGTTTTTGAAGATGAAACTTGGATGAATGAATTAAAATTTTCAAAGTATGGAAAAACCATAGATGAGTTCACATTGGTTTCATTAGTAGGATCTCATGGATATTTTGATTATCTTAGGTGTCTGATGTAGGAGTGATGCAGGAGTATCTAGTAAGCAAAACATAATTTTTGTGTTGTTGAAAAGTCATATGTTAGTTAGAGGTCAAAGTTGATCTATTTTGGAATATAAGTGCATGTTAAGGACCCTATAGGGTCCATTTGTGTCTTTAGAGTCATCTTGATTCATCAAGGGTGTGTTTTAAGTGTATTGGAGTTTTCCCTCCAAAAGTATAAATTTGAAAATTCAAATCCTAAACTAAGCCTAGAAGGACCACAAGTATAATATGAGGTGGTTAGGTGAGAATATGTTTGTAAAAAAGTCTAAGAGTTCATGAAAATAGTGTTTGGAGACATAACATGTGTAAGTAATTAAGGTGGTGAAAATCAAGAGTTATGTTAACTAATATAACCGCCACTCATATGTTGAGTTGGCCAATGTAAAAGAGTCTTAGTGGTAACTACCCAAACAAACATAGAGGTTGGATGATAAGGGAGTTTTAAGTTAGTTGTATCATGTGAGAGAGTAGGGAGAGAAGATATAAATTTGAGAAGGAGAGATAGGGAGCAAATAAAATAATAATGTAAAAAAACTCTCCAATAAGGTGCAAAGTCTATTTTAGACTGCATATGTAATGAATGGTGGTTCAAATTAATAAAAAAAAGTTGTTTTTGGGTGTTTAATATTACATGTAAATTAAATTGATTATTGTTCTTCATTTATTGTTTTATAAAAGCCCTTGAGGCTAGAGAGAGTCTTTCTTGTGTGTGGTTTCAGGTTTGATTAGTAGACTATAGGTTACAGTCAAGAAGTGGATTGTTAAGGTGGTATTTAAAGATTATTATGGAAAGATATCATGTAGTAGATTAATATTTAAGGAATTGAATATTATAGGATTTTTTATTATTTAATACAATGTTTTAAAGTGAATAAACTTAAGAAAATTTGGTCTCCATTCTTAAACTCTGCATACGCCTATGATAGTCAAGGAATGAAGGTGAGTTGATGATGTTTATTAAAATATGTTGTAACAAAAGGATCAAGGTTATAATTGAGATGAATTTTAGGTAATCAGTTCTTTGTGGAAGGATATGTAATTAGGTTTTAGTATTCAAAAAGTAACAAATGTTCAAATATATAGTCAGTTAGAAGTCAATACCCTATTCACATAGTTAGTGACCATGTTACACAGTCATATGCCAAATAAGGAGAATATATGTTGTGAGAATGTGAATGGTAATTGATTTAGTGTAGTATTAATATGAATTAAAGTGAAAAAAACTTAATAATAGCCTTTTAAGTTTGGGAAAAACTTTGAAAAACAAACAGACTGGTCAAACCCTTACACAATCCCATAAATGTGCACACAATTCTATGTTTTGATCACTATATGCCATAACCAGATTGAATGAAGATTATTAACCACTTGGGAAGGTGTAACTTGTTAATATATACCTAGGGAAGGTCTTTTTTCAGTTTGAAATGACCTAAAACTAAATATATTGAAATTTAGTCCCTCTCAGCCTCTACAATCAAGGAACTAGGGTTTGGAAATCAAAAACCATATAAGTAGAGTTCTAAATATAGGAAAAATATGAAACTTTGTAATAATATGTATTTTTACATGAGGAAAATGATTCTAGTGGTTTTGGTTAGGTACCATATGGTCTAGTATGAATTTGGTATCTAAGTAAGTGCAATGAGGGCTACAAGGCCTAATTGGCTAGGAACTTACAAAGGAAGTGATATCTAAACAAAGACTTGGAATTTGAAACTTTAGGAGATGTAATAAAAAGATATAGGGTTCCCAAATATGATCTTAGGTATGCATCAGGATTTATATATTGTTCATATAAAGGGGATTTGTGAAAAAAGGATACAAGGAGATATGTTCACTATTGCACTTGAGGGGTGTAAATGAAGGATGAAGAGTGAATGAGAGGATAAAAGGGGTTGAGGAAAGTATATAAATTAGATAAGAAACTATACAAGGAGGTAGGTTTTTCTCATGAGACCAATATCAATATTTGGTGTTTTATGCTTTAATATGTGAACTTGTGAGAAACTAGTGAATGAGTGAATGGAAGGTGATGAGGAGAATGAATGGAATGAGAAATGAGAGTTTATAAGGTTATAATAAAAATAAATAATGAATCCAATTTGCTTATAAATAGGGTGAACAAAGGAAAGGTTACTATCAAGCTAAAAAGAAGACCAAAGTTGTTAAGCATTGAAGCTTATGCACAAAGCAAAGCATTTAAAGTTCAAATCAAAGATTGAAGATCAAAGCCAAGAGTTGATGAGTTTGAATATTTTACCATGTACCTATGCATCATTTGGTATCATATAAAGGTAATTTTTTGGTGAATTCTATTTTGAGTTAGTTGTTAAAGGTTGTTCATTTGAAATTGGCAAAGAATACTATGAGGATTGCATGAGATGACATTGCAGGGTTATTCTGGGAAAAGAGTATGGTGTAGGTATGACCTATTGAGGTCAGCATATACAAATTATATATTTGTGAAGAGAGGAACTAAATCCCCTATATCTAATGTGAAGGACTTGAAACTAGTTAAAATAACTAGAGAAGGTGAAGTGGAAAGAACATTAAAGCTCAAGAGAAAAATAAGGGAAAGACTCCGAGTGAGAGTCAAGGGAGGTAAGATAAGTCATAGAAAAGGACTAGAGAAAGAGAAAGAAGACACAAGATATATCTAATAGGCAAGTAGGCAGCTTACTAATAGATATGTCTAGGTAAGGCGTAGAAAGTGAAGGAAAAAGAGAGAAGATGGATGTAGAAAAAGAAGTGAAAGAGATAAGAAGAGAGTTGGGGTAGATTTTTGAGAAGATATAGCTCATGGTAAAGCTCATGAAATATCAAGGAAGCCAATGGCTTGGCTGTAATGTGAAGAAGAGAGTGAAGTGGCCACTAGAGCTACTTAGGCAAGAAAAAAGGCATAAGATGAGTGTCTTAAGGAAAGAGAAGAATAGAGAGAGTACAACCCCTATAAGATTGAAAGATGAAGAGTTGATAAGAGAGAAATATGATAAATAAGTTGAGAAAAGAGTTCTCATTGAGGATAAAATGAAGAGAAAAGTTACAAGAGAAGCACTTAAGGGAGAAGACAAGAAAAAGAGGAGAATGTCTATGAAAGAGACATTCATGGAGACAATGTGGTCTCTTGTTTATTATGATAACATTTTATTTGAGTTTGTGTATGCAGGTATAAATAAAATTTTGATGAAGGTCAAGAATGAGACCTTAAGGCTTATGAATATTGGGTCTAGTACATCACCCAACAAGATGAAAGAAGATGTCAAGGGAAGAGGACCAGTTGTAGAAGTCAAGATGGTGAAGATTGAAGAATCTTAGCATGCTACGGATGAGATGGAAGAGGAGTTTCATGGTGCTTTGATAACAATTACATCTAAAAAAAGAGAGGAAGCTAACCATGAAGATATAAAGGAAAAATATGAAGACATGATAGAGAAGATGAGTTTACATTAGTCCTTCAAAGAGGTAAATGATTGTTTGGGACTTGATTTTGATTGTACATTTTAAAATAAAGATGTTGATATACAGATTGGAATAGTAAATAAAAAAGTAAAACCATAAAATATGGTACATGAGCATGGTTATATTTTTCCTAAGTGGTTCAAGGCAATAGGCGGTGAGATGGAGAAATTAAACCTCAAGTAAGAGGTCATACAAACCAAGAATACAGGTGGAAAAAAGAGCCAACATGGAGGTCAAGAATAAAGGGTAGAACACATCAAGTTGAATTGATAGGCTATCAAGAAAAGAAGCATGAATAAGATGAGGTAAGAAACAAAGTTTAGTCTAAGCATGAGCAAGGAAGAAAATGGGTTGTGAAGAGCATAGAAAAGGCATAAAGAGATAGTTTATGAGGTACACTCCAAGAAATCATAAAGATAGGAGAAGATTACAAGTCAAAGAAGAAAATAGAAGACATGGTAAAAGAAAACAAAGATAAAGTGATGAAGATGTAACTGAGTAAGCAAGATGACAAATGTGAAGAGATTAAGAGTTCTCAAGGTTTAATTTCTAATGTTGTTTATGATGATGCATATGAATATATTTCAAATAGTAAAGATATTTTTTATAGAGAAATAATGACATTGTTGGAGAGGCTTGTGGAAAGTCAAGGTGAATATGAAGCACCTCATAGAGTGATTAAATAACTTGATGTGAAAAAAAAAAATGGGATTGATTTGATGCTCATGAGAGAGGGAGTCCAAGGACAAGTTGTGGATCAAGATGCCCAAGAAGATGAAGAAAAATATGGTCCAAAATTTGATGAAGATGATAGAGAGGTAGATGCTCTTATGTTGAAAAAGGAAATGGAGATGCTAGAGAAGATTTTTAGTCCATTGAAAGGGCTGAAAGTAGGTGGAGGAAAGTAAGAGAAGCTCATGAATGAGATCAAAGAATAATCATGAATGGAGTAGTATATTGAAGCACAAGGAGTTATGCAAGCCAAGCCACAAGTAAGTACACTAGTAAGCAAGCAAGTAAATCATGAGTAAGTTGAAAAGGTAATTTATTAAATGGGTGAAATTACAAATGATTTATTTTTTGATATGCATGATGATGACAAGACAAGAATATGTAAAACAATATTGTACCATGATGAAGGTGAATCAATTAAGAAGTTATCTTTACAAGATGAGCAAGGTTGTGTGAAGACACATCAAGTGATGGAGAGGTGTAATGAAGAGGAAACCAAAGAGAGTATTATTGAAAAAATGAAAAAGTTTGAGATGCTTATGAGTTCATTAGAACACAAGGAAGAAGGAACCAACATTGCCAAGGAGCAAAGGCACTTAAGGAAGCAGGAACTAAGTGAGATAAATAAAGAAAGAGGCCATGGGGAAAAGACAAAAATGAAGAGTGAGAACCATTTGTTAGAAACATAATATGATGAAATAAAAACTGAGTTATAAAAGGTATAAAATGTAGAGAATAAAGAGTTTCAGTAGTTGGTACACCTCATAAAGATAGAGGATGAGTTGTCAAGGAGAATAGACAAGACAAAGAAGCATAACTACAAGAGTTTAATGAGGAGAAAAGAATATGAAATGAGGATAAGCAGTAAGAAGAATACGAAGATATAAAAGAATTAATTTGAAGGCAATAAATAAGAATTTTCTATCAGCATTCAGTTTTTCTCCCTCCTAGGGAGTATGATGTAGGAGCTTCTAGTAAGTAAAACATCATTTTTGTGTTGTTGAAAAGTCATATGTTAGTTAGAGGTCAAATTTGATCCATTTTGGGATATAAGTGTGTGTGAAGGACCCTATAGGGTCCATTTATATCTTTAGAGTCATCTTCAGTAATCAAGGGTGTGTTTTGAGTGTATTGGAGTTTTCCCTCCAGAAGTGTAAATTTGAAAATTCAAATCTCAGACTAAGCCTAAAAGGACCACAAGCATAGTATGAGGTGGTCAAGTGAGAATATGTTTGTAAAAAGGTCCAAGAGGTCATGAAAAGAGTGTTTAGAGACATAATATGTCTAAGTCATTAAGGTGGTGAAAATTAAGAGTTATGTTAACTAATATAACTGCCACCCATACATTGAGTTGGCCAATGTAAAAGAGTCTTAGTGTTAACTACCCAACCAATATAGAGGTTGGATGAGAAGGGAGTTTTAAGGTAGTTGTATCATGTGAGAGATTAGGGAGAGAAGAGAGAGCTCTGAGAAGGAGAGATAGGTATCAAATAAAATAAGAATGTAAAAAAACTCTCTAAGAAGGTGTAGAGTCTATTTTTGACTGCATATGTAATGAATGGTGGTTTAAATTAATAAATAAAGTTATTTATGGGTGTTTAATATTCCATGGAAAAGTAAATTTATTGTTATTATTCATGTATTGTTTTATAAAATCCCTTGAGGCTATAAAGAGTCTTTCTTGTGTGTGGTTATATGTTTGATTGGTAGACTGTAGGTTACAATCAAGAAGTGTATTGTTAAGGTGGAATTTAAATATTGTCATGGAAATATCTCCTATATTAGATCAATATTGAAGGAATTTTAATATTATTATTATTTTTTTAATTTAATACAATGTTTTAAAGTGAAGAAACTCAGGAAAAGTTGGTCTCCATTCTCAAACTCTGCATATGCCTATGATAGTCAAGGAATGAAGGTGAGTTGATGATGTTTCTTAATGTATTTTTTAACAAAAGGATCATGGATATAATTAAGATGACCTATAGGTAATTAATTATTTTAGGAAGGATAGATAATAAGGTTTGAATATACAAAAAGTAACAAATGTTCAAATATATAGTCAGTTGGAAGTCAATACCCTATTCACATAGTGACCTTGTTGCACAACCATATGCCAAATAAGGAGTATATATGTTGTGATGATGTGAATGGTAATTTATTTAGTGGAGCATTAGTGTGAATTAAGGTGAAAAAATCTTAATAATAGAATTTGAAGTCTAGGAACAATTTTGAGAAATAAACAAACTGGTCAAACCCTTACACACTCCCATAAACATGTAGAGAATTCTATGTTTTGATCACTATATGCCATAACTGAATTTAATGAATATTATTAAAAAATTTGGAAGGTGTAACTTATCAATATAGACTTGTGGAAGGTCTTGGTTCAGTTTGAAATGACCTAAAACTAAAGATATTGAAATTTAGTCCCTCTCGACCTCTACAATCAAAGAACTAGGGTTTGGAAATAAAAATACCTATAAGTGGAGTTATAAATATAGGGAAAATAGGAAAATTTGTAATCCTATGTATTTCTACATGAGGAAAATGATTATAGTGGTTTTGGTTAGGTAGCATATGATCTAGTATGTATTTGGTGTTTGAGTACGTGCAATGAGGGCTAACAAGCCTTATTGGCTAGAAGCTTACAAAGGAAGTGCTATCTACACAGAGAGTTGGAATTTTAAACTTTAGGGGAATTAGTAACAAGATATATGATGCATAAATATTGGATTAGGTCTTCACATGGATTTACATATTATTCATACAGAGGGGATTTGTGAAAAAAAGGCTATAAGGAGATACGTTCACTATTACACTTGAGGGATGTAAATGAAGGATAAAGATTGAATGAGAGGAAAAAAGGCATTGATTAAAGTATATGAATCAAATAATATATCATATAAGGAGGTAGGTTGTGTTCATGAGACCAATATAAGGATTTGGTGTTTTATGCCTTAAGGTGTGAACTTGTGAGAATCTAATGAATGCGTGAATAGAAGATGATGAATAGACTGAATGGAATGAGTGAATTAATGAGAAATGATGGTTTATAAGGGTATAATGAAAATAAATAATGACTCTAAGTTGATTATAAATGGGGTGAACAAAGGAGAGGATGCTATCAAACTAGAAAGAAGACCAAAGTTGTTAAGCACTGAAGCTTATGCACAAAGCAAAGCATTTGAAGTTAAAATCAAAGATTGAATATCAAAGGCAAAATTTGATGAGTTTGAAGCTTTTATAATGTACCTATAAATCAAGGAGCATCTAATGTGAATGGAAATATTGCATCACCCAAAAAATTGGTAGTTGTGTATTTTCATAGTTCTATTTGTTTTAGTTGGATTTTGACATGGAGAAGTTGATGGGGAGAAGAATAAACACCCAAAAACTTTTATAGAGTTAATTAAATCAAATAAATGTCAGTTTTAGTATGTTAAATGGTTCCAAGCAAATTAGTTGAGTCTCTCAACCATCAATATAGTCCAGGAACTGACTACATGCTTGATGCACAATAACATATAGGTTTTAGGATAGAGGAAAAAATGGGATTTAAAACTTCCATAAACATTAAATTTATTACATATTTGTATTCCTCCTAAAAAATTATAAAATTTAAAAAAATACATATAATTTTGAGTCTATATGCAAAATTTATGGCCTTCGAAAGTTGGCATAATTTTCATAGTGACAAAACCACCAGTTTACATTGAGAGGTAGTTTCACAAGATTTCCAAACCACTCACATAATTAATAAACAAATGATATGAATATAGGGGTAGTTTTGAAACCTCTACGATAGTTTCACAACTACTAGTTTACATATAGGTGTGGTTTTATAACCTTTGTGGTGGTATTATAACTGCCAGACTGCATAAAGTGATAATTTCACCTGTATGAAATGTTAAAATAAATTAACCAAAAATGAAGAGCTGTCAAATATTATGGATTTTTTATAGGTTAAGGAAAGTGAAGAAACACTACAAGTGCCTAAATATGTCAAGATAATATTATAATTTTTACATAGAAGTAAATTTTGAAGAGAGAAGCAAAGAAAGTGATGGCTCAATCAAGAGAGAAGTCAGAGTGTAGGAGTAAAATATTCCATGAGAGACTATGAATGCATGTTTTTTTTGGCTCAATGTCAGGGTTATATAGGTCCCTATCCCAAAAACATAATTTTCAAAAGAACATAAATAGCCTGGCTGAATGGTCTTACCATCAAGGCATATAGCCAACCTATTACCAAAAGAACCAAAATAGCCAAGCTTAATGGTCTTACCATCAAGGCACATAGCCAACCTATTACCAAAATAACCAACATACTAAGAGTATTAAAAAAACTTCAGCTTTAAAAACAAAATTAATCAAACAAAATACCCATAATTACTTTTCTCATCCTTAGTTCTGCAATGAGTACTAATAGTCCTGGGTAGAGAGATAGGAATGAGATGACATTTTTTCCTACTTATAACCACATTCCATTCTTCATCATTACCTAATTTATCTGAATCCAAACTTAACACACCACTTCCCTCCTTGGGTTTTCCTCTAAATACTTCACTCTTATTTACGTTTTTACCACTAAAACCAACTAACTCAACATTCTAAGGTGGTCTTATTGATGGTAGTACCTTATCCAAATTATTTTCCAATATAATCTCTGAAACCACTCCTAAATACTGATCAGGAACTCTTTTTGTAAAAACTTAAAGATGCTTCTCATTAGCCTCTTTTCCCCAAGAAGATTCTAGTTTACACTTATATTTTTAGTAGGAAGCAGAAAGATGACCAATCTAAAAACAATTTTGGCATCTGAATGGGATTACCTCAAAATATAGGGTTTGAGACCAACACTTATCTTTCACTTTTAGCTCAATCCTATCGGGAAGACCCTGAAAGATGTCTAAACACACTATAATCTTGGAAAATGTATTCCAGGAATAATTCAATGAAGAAGTGTCAATTTCCAACAATAACCAATAACTAAAAGACTAGTTTCAAACCAAAACCAAAGCAAAATATATGGAAACCTCACCCAGATGGGACACAAATAAATATTTTTTATCAAAGGGATAAAATCAAAAGTCGAGGGTTTCATGAGCAGAAGGTGATTTTCACAACTCCATTTTTTAGTCTAAAAAATCTTATTATGATTAGCTAAATAATCAAAAGCCACAATAAAAAAAACCTTTGGCATAGGGATATATTTTCATAGTGCCTTTCAATAAAGGTCTCTAAGATTTTAAAATCCATTGGTGAAGAAAGGAAAGAGATGTCCAAAACTTGTCAAAATGGTAGACCAGACCCCTATCTGTAAACCATTCTTCACCTTCTAAAATCTCCTCCAAAGCTTTATTTTTGAAATTGACAATTATAGATGTTAGGTTGTGGAGCTAAAAGCTTCATTGTTATGCAAATGTGGAGGTTGCTGAGTGTCAAATTAACCGACGTCGGTCAGGCCAACCGACGTCGGTCATATTCAGTGTACACAGTAACCGGCATCGGTTAGGGGTCGACCGACATCGATCAGACAGGAATCGACGTCAGTCACCTGTGTGTTTCCAGAACTGGTCTAATTTTAGACGGACAGTCAGTTTGCATGTAAAGATTAATTTTAGTCTTGAGTCTGCATTTCTAATTATTGTTTGTTTTGGGATCTATTTAAGAGACCCATGGGGCTGTATTGTAATGTAGGACTAAGAAGGGAGATCCTTTCGAGTGTAAGATCAGTTGATCTACATGTAGCAAGATCAGGGAGATCTGCATGGTAAGTAAGATAAGTTAGATTTGCAGGTGTGCAAGATCAAGGAGATCTACTTGGTGGATTGGTAATAGGCAACAACAACCATTGGGTTGATTGTCACTGACTGGTGGAGGGAACAACTCTGTGTTTGAGTTGGTTGTAATTGATTGAGAGAGAGAACTCTTGAGGGAGAATTACTGTATGCCCAAGAGGTGTGGGAAGAAGAGATTTCTTCATTGTATTTCCTTCTGAAAGAGTGTTAATACATATTGTATTATTTCTCATATTCTGTGCTATCTCTGAATTCTAGTTACATATTACTTCTGGTTTAATTCCGTGTTTAGTTGCTTATACAAAGGTAATCATGTGTACTCTTAAGGAGTAGGATCTTGAAAATAGATTTATTTATTAAAACCCTTGTTTGATCCAAAAGGGAAAATACAGGCTCTTCATAAACCTTAGTTGATTGGCTTTCCAATTTCTTAGGGTAAGACTTTTACCTTATGTCCCTCATGCTACCCTTCTAATTTCTTGAGTCTGTCGATGCCTTACCAGTCTTAAGTGAATCCTATATCCTTTGAATATATTCCTCCACCACTGAATCCACACTCTACCCTTATCGAGCCAATATCCAGGTATCATCTCTTTACCCTTATCAACATTAGACCCTACCCTATTCACTACTATCATTGAAGAAGGTTTTGTACCAAATGCCCTAGTCGACATCATGATCATAGAAGCCTGATAACTAAGAAATTCCTTAAGCTGGGCCTACTAATTGTTATTTATTATCTACTTGTATAAAATCAACTATGAATGCATGTTATTATTCATGTTTATGTTTGAATAATCTAGTACAGCACATGATTAATGTGTTTGCATTATCAAACCATTGTTATATTTTTTGAATCAATGAAAAGCATAATGTTCCTTGTGTCAAAGTCTAAGTTGCATGTCTTGATTTGAGTGAGTATTAAAACAACATAGAGTATTAAACCCCATTTATGTTAATGTATAATATTGAATATGGATAGAAGCACAAACACATATTTTTATATTACCACTTGGTCATATTACTTGTGGCACTTCACATTCTGTAATTTAAAACAACTATTATAAATCAGGTCATGAGTTTTTCATTTGGTAGGCACAATGAGGATTGAATAAGATGACAAGTAATGTTTAAGGAGATATATCCATAGCATTAACACCCTCTTTTTATCAAACCTTAAACCAAAATGGTGCTATCTAAAACGGTTAACATATAAACTTGTTAATTTTATCCCATGCTCCTATACTCATCTCGGTATAAATAACACAACGTTCATATTTATTCTCATATATTAAGATTTGGATCTAAATTATGTGTATCTATTAATCCATGCATAATTGTGAAATATCATGTGTAATTTCACAAGCAAATGATATTTCACATGATTCAATTATAAGCACATATGTAATTATACACAATTAATTATTTTACATGTGTATAAATACATACAATCCTAATGTACGACCAAATATGATTATCATAATTAAATATAAAAATAATAGAGATAAATCATAAAAATGTTTAATCAAATCACAACCATAATAACACCAAAATAAATGATAGTTTACTTGAAATACATGTATATAATTAGTTTCTACCATAATGGAAATTCATGACTATTTAATTCATCATTTAATTATCAACAACCACAATGCAATCCCTTAATATTTAATGCCAAGATCTCATTACAATTTTATCTAAAAATTTAGATTATATTTATAACCACATCATGTTTTTCCAAAGGTAATTTTCCCAATTTTAAAGGAGTGAATAATTAATATGTCAAGCTAAATGTACCATATAATTGATTTATAATTTGAGTTATACAACCTATGCATTTATAGGATCTAAAACTTCATTTAGGCTCATAATTCAGTTTTGGGATCAACCTTGTAAGGAAAAAAACAACAAAAATGAAATGAATTACTAACTCATTCATACCATGATCACATAACCACAAGAAACAATAATCTACAACTTCAAATGTCTTTATGATATATATACAACTTATTGTTACACATTCATTCCAAAAAACTAGGAAAATTTTAAGTCATAATTCCCAAGATAAGCTACAACAATTACCAAACAAATTCAAGGAAATATTGTGATATGGAAGTGGTATTATATCAACAATGCACAACACTAAATTATAAATAATG
Source organism: Torreya grandis (assembly GCA_037957365.1). Lineage (NCBI taxonomy): Eukaryota > Viridiplantae > Streptophyta > Pinopsida > Cupressales > Taxaceae > Torreya > Torreya grandis. The sequence goes on along the minus strand of JARHVA010000513.1, from coordinate 998,424 downwards.
TGCAATTCAAATCAAAACAATTTAACCTAAATAAAGAGTAAAAAACAAACCCAATTACAATAAAGGAGAGAGATAATATAAATGAAATTGACAAAGGTAGGGTTATGAGAAGAATACTAAATTGTAGAAAACTTTAACTAAAAAAATGTGGAAATATGTTTAGGAATCAATGTAGACATAACCCAAAAATTTGAAAGAAATTGAGAACTTTAAAATTTTGACCAAGAGTGTATATTACATTCCTAGTCATTATATACACTCCTAGAAATTGGGTTATTTTATGATATGAAATTGAATACTTTAATCCTTTGCTCCAAGGATTCAAAAACCTCACCCAATTTTTCATAATTCATTGCTTATTACCTTTAAATCCTTCTCATTAATTGAAACCCTAATCACCTCAAAAAACCTTGTAAAACCTTATAAAAGTAATCAATTGAGAGGGGGGGGGTGGGGTTTTTTAATCAAACCCATGCCTTTTAAAAATGTGGAAACCAATACTCTATGTAGTTCAACATAAAATTGTGTGATTCAAGTCCTAATCCTCATATGAATTTTCACTACATGAATAATGGGTAATGATGCAATATGAAGACTTAAAAGGAAATTCTACGCTAGGCACTTTAATATTTGCTCTTAGAATTATACCTATCATTCTTGAATTTTTAAGGAAATCTTACTTTCATTCACTCATGTTTTTATTGTTTTATTTATCTTGTATGAACTAATGCACTTATGTATAAAGACTTCTCAAATTTAAATTAGGAAACTAGTGGCACATAATCTGATACATAAAGGACAAGATACGTGATAAAACATAACAAAAAGACTAAAGAAATGAAGGAAAGGGACAAATAGACCCACATGAAGAAGGGAATGGGAACATACACTACACTTATAATCAACCTGGATTGAATTAGTATGCTCATGTCAAAAGGCCAGAAAAATAACAAAAATCTAAAAAACATAGTTTTCAACATTCTGACAGTATTCAGAGTCATACCGGGTATATATATATATATAATTTTAGGTTTTTTTGGTGTTTTTAGTTGATTGGTGATATTTCAAAGGGTCTAAGATAAAAAAATATATATGAGGATGTAGAGAAAACAAGATGTAATGGAGGCAAATGGGACCCAAAACACATAAACATGCACCCATAAGAGCTTAATATGATTAAAAAAGTAGTAGACACACACGTAACCTACATCAATGCAATCAAATATCTAGAAATACCTTGAAACTAAAATTAAGTATTTACATAATGCTTCACTTTTATGTGTGTGTATCTGTGTATAAATATCAAAGTAAGAAAAATCAAGTGTATTTAGGAGGGCTTGGAGAAGATGTTGTGGATTAAACTTGTAAGAGTTTTCAAAGTAAATTTAAGAAATGAAAATGATCAAAAGGTAAAAAGGCAGAGAGAGGATAACTAATTTCAAAGTATAGCTCCCATGACCTACCAAATGAAAGAAACATTATACACCTATAAATCTATGATCATCTTGAAATAAAAAATATGATCTTATGTCTAGAATGTGAAAACATTGGTACTTGAAAATATTATTTTGGTTAGAGTTTTTCAATAACTTAATCACATTAATGCTTAGACTGATCAACAATAATATATTACTTCATCATCATCATTATTTTCAAACTTTTTACACACATATGTAGTAAGGACAAATCCTATTATTAATGAGTCAATAATCCCAAAAAATTCTCGTATAAACATTCTTATAAACATAGATGAGTTGTTATACTCGTAACACACTCAAATATTACAAATTATATTTGTAATATTTCAAACCCACATAATATATTAACTAACTGAATTATTTTCTCACACACCTATGTCGAATCTGAGTACTAATTCCTAACATTTTCCCCTATGTACGAGCACGGGAATATGTATTTTTCAGGATTATATGAAGGTAGAGATTGAAAAAACAATCATCAACATCTCATAAACCATTCATTGATTGGAACACATCAATTTAGTCTAGTGTGGGAACTAAGAACATGAATTTAATATCTATTTAGCCCCCACTACTATATATACAAACACAATAATCCTTAATGAAGTACACATTTTTGGAAATAGGAACTATACTGCTTATTTTCACACAAACAAGAATATAAAAGAAACACTTGTACTATTATAGTAAAAGTGACCCCGTCATTAGTGGCTGATGAGAGATATTGTTTGGCCTCCTTCCAATGTCTCCAACCTCCAATTGATAGTCATCTAATAGAGGTATTCTTCATCACTTGGAATTTATATGTGAGTAGTATTTACTTCTCAATCATTATCCGTTTTTTCAACAACAACCATGACATTTTATTATAGTTTTCCATCCGGTAGACCTTGAGATCTCTATTTTCAGTTTATAATCACATGACCAGGTTGTTTGAAATAGTAATAGATAAATCATTTTTTGAATATTTGAAAATTGATCCCTATTTGAAAGAAGATTTGGATATTATTTTAACATATGATTTATCTTGTTTATTTCTTCCATACATTATGCTTTCCTCTAGATCTATATTCTTATTTCTATTTTATTCATCTATTAGAAAAGAAATCAGATCTTCTAAGCTAGGATTTATTTTACTTAGTGTGAAAACCATCTTAGAATAGCTGGATGGTATGTTATTCAATAATAAATTTTTTGCATCATCATCTTTCACATCAATTTTTATTCCAAATAATTAATTTAAAATGAAAATAAACTCACTGATATGCTGGACCATGTTGTTGCCTTCCTCCATATTGAGTTCAAACAACTTATACTTTAGGGGCACTATTAAATTTGTTGCTCACAATCTAAACAACTTGTTTAATGTCATATAAATGAAATTTGAAGTATTTGATAGGTCTATATGATGCATATAGGCATCATATATCCCATGCTAATAATTTATGTTGATTTTTGATCCTTGGAATCCCATTTGACTGCTTCATCTACATCTCCTGGTTTTGGTGATTTCTCATAAAAAATCTCCCATACATATTTGTCAATTAATAATAATTAGGTTCTTATTTACTATGTTTGGAAGTATTTTCCCTCAATTTTTTGACAAGGTTTAAGTTCTCCATTGTGTCCCCCCACACAATTTTGTATTTCACAAGATGTCAGTTTCCATTGAAAATGTGTTCTTACAAAAAAATATTTTACTTTTGAGTTTAAAAATTAAGATGTATAAAGAATTTTTGAATTATAAGACCCAAAAATTGACAATAAACTAATACTAATTTAACTATTGACACTCATACTATATTAGTGACAAAAAACTATTAATAAATATTTGACAATTATAAATGATTTAAATTTAAATAAAACTATACCTTTAAAACATAAAATCTAAACATTAAAACTTTCAAATCAACTTAGACAATTTTGACAACACAAACTATAATAAACTCAAAATATTTAACTATAACCTATAAAGTATAAAAAATGAACCATTTTTTTTTATAAACTATAAAATTCATACTTCATACCCAAAAATTAAAAAAATGAAAACTAAAGTAAATTCACCTAAGTTAACCTAACGTAAATAGATGGGAGACACATTTAAATAAAAATATTTTGACACTTAAGAAGAAATAATATGTGAAGCTTGACCACATTGAATATTGCATATAGATACTGATACATACACGATGATGCATTTTGATAGGTGATAGATGCATAAGCCACACAAGGACTGGTATTTATACATGCCACATGATTGAAGACAAAATGGAAATGGTCATCAGAATTGGTGGGTAGCCAACGTGTACATAATGTAAATTGGCAGAATGGAATCATAAACTAATAAATCTCAAGCGTACATAGTGTAGCAAATTTATAACTATTTTTGATCTTCTCAAAATACCTTTCAGTGATTGTTAATAAAACCTTAAACTCTACGAAACACCTTTAAATTTTGCTAAATTTTTCCTAAAGCATATAAATTTCTTCATAAACATTCATTATTGATTTCTACTACTCTGATACCAAATATTAATTTTGGTTGGAATTTTTTAAGAACTTAAACACACGAATCCTCAGACTGATCAACATTAATATTCCTTCATCATCATTATTATTTTTAAATTTCATATACACATATGTAGTGGGAATAACTCTTATTATTAAGGAGTCAATAATCCCTCAAATATCTTCTACAATCATTCTTATTAACATAAATGAGTTGTTAGACTTGTAACACACTCAAATATTACAAACTATATTTATAATATTCCCAACCTACATAATATATTAACTAATAGAATTATTTTATCACACACCAATGTATAATTTTAGTATTGTTAGTATAGTTTTTTTATGCCATCATATGTTTTTCCTACACATGTTATTTAGGTTGCTTAGGTGTCATATTAAGTCATTTAGGAAAATATGGCTTAACTTATTTTCTAAATTTGAGTTACTTTCTGATTCTTTATAAATGTACCTTTCCTAAAGCTATTTAGATAATGAATTATAGTGTAATCTATTTTTTCTCATGTTTGATTTTGATTTTGAAACAAGGATTTTTTTTTATATTTCATTTACGTGTTTCAGAGATTTGTGCATTTATGTCTATCCACTCCCAATCCTCGATTCTAGCCCACTCTAAAATGGTATCGAAGATGATTCTGGTAGCTGAATGCCATAGTTTCTATTGTGAAATCTTGATTTTTTAGCTTGCATGTCACATATTTGGCATTCTTTAACCTTGCATATTGTAGATTCACCATTTCTCAAATTTTGCTCTTCTTATGGGGTCTTTTGCTGATCCAGATTCATAAAAAGATAAGGAAAAAAGAGTTTCTTGTAGTTCATAATTTATTTTCCAAGTTTTCACTAAAAATATCTTATGCCATTGAACTAAAAAGGTGCCAAAACCCTAGGGACATCTGTAAACATGACCTAGCTTTGTGATAGTTGATTTGTCCATTTTTAGATGGTTCAAAGGAGTTCTCTTAGAATTGACACAAATTTGGATGACATGAGATTTATAGGAAAAACCATTTCTAGGTATTTATAGGTTTCTAAATAAAATTATGGGTCTTTAGTGGTTTTTGTATTACGTTACTAGATATGAATATTTTATGAGTTTTTAAGATAGGGTGGAATTTTGCCCTTGTATAGACATTATCAAATCTAGACCCCTGCAAGGACATAGGGAAATTTCTAACCCTTGTTTATACATTAGGTAGATACTTACCCCTCTTTGTGTACTTGGTGTATTTTCAAATCTCAATGAACATTTTTCCTTACTCAAATAACCCTTATAATTTGAGCCCTACCCAGAGAGACTTAGAATATGAGCCCTACTTAGACATGAATTGAAATCTAATCCCTATTCAAATAGGCAATAGAATCTGAGCCTTGATCACCTCAAAACCTGAGCCTCATCACATGGATTATTTCCTAGTCATTTGGGATTTTAACCCTTGATCACAACCAACCCAAGGGGATTAACTTTTTCTTAAAATTTGGGTCCATATCTTTTTCAAGCTTGATTTCGTTTTCAAGGTAGGGTTTTTTTTAAGAACTTCAAAATCAAAATTTTTAGTAGGCTACTCTTTTTTAGGTGCTAATTTTTTGAAAGTGCAACTTTTTTATATCTCTATGAGTTGGAGTTATTCTTAAGCGTTATAACATTGAACTTATATACGTTCAAGGGATTGCATTTCCTTGTTATTTCACACTGTCAATTTAGCACATACTACCTTTATACATAATGGATCAGAATCTAGTTTTGCTTACACCATTCAATTATCACGAGTGAAAACCAAAGTATAAATCTATTTGAGGAGTAAAGGTTTACACCAAATCACAATGGGTATCAAAATAAAACAAACACCTAATGTAGAGAAGGTGACATGGTTTAACAAATGTGATAAGGCATATGGTCTATTATGTCTATCAATTTCCCCCAATTTTCTCTTTCACATTGAATCTAAAAATACTCCTAATAACGTTTGGATCGTATTGGAAAAACTTTTTAGGAAGTAGGATATTATAAGGGGTCATGAGTTGGATAATGAACTCATCAGCTTGAGTCCATGCAACTTTGACACTATTCAAGTCTTTTTCACTAAATTAAAATCACTCGCGTTGTAGTTGAAAATATGTAATATTGACAAAAAGGATGAAAAATTGATTCTTTCAATCTTTTCCAAATTGGGTTTTGACTATTTTATTTTTATTTCTACCTTCCATGCTACCAAGCATTCCCTTGGAGGTACATGGACCATGCTTTCCTTGGATTATTTTAATCCTAACTTGACTCAAGAGTATGATAAGCTTATTCAGATGGTTACACTAAACTCTAAATTACATGCCTTAATTGTGAGTCATGACAAATAAAAGGCTTCCCATGGTAAGAATAAGAAACATAACAAGGACTTTGAGAAAAGAAAGGGTCAAAAAACTAATTCTATGTCCAAAAAATCAATTGAGTCCTCCTATTTAGGTGGGAAACCCAAAAAGGAGAGGCTCACATGTGCCTACTGTAATAAAATTAAGCATGATGAAACCAAATGTATGAAGAAATAGATTGATCAGCTGACAAAGATGCTTGAGAAAAACAACATCAATCTCCTTGATTCAGTCAAAAAAATTTCATCAGCACATGAGTCTTTTAAGGCCAAAGACATTAGTAAGGGAAATTTTAAGGAAAGACACTTATTTCAATTGCATCCCAAATTTACACATAGGTAATTAATTTTGGTTTTTCACACCACATGGATTCATCACATGCTCTTTTCTCATCCTTTGAGCCCTATTCTATGCCTTTCATTTGTTGGGTGATAACACTTCTATAAAATATAGTGGGAGAGGATCAGTTGAAGTGAGTGATGGGACATTTTAGGATATTCTATGTACTCCCTCATTGTCAACCAATCTCCTATCTATTTATCAGATCACTCATACCAATTCAAAAAAGAGAGTTGAGTTCACACTTGATTCAGTGGTTATTAGGGGATTACATAATGATTATACAATTACAATTGGAAAAAATTCAAAGTTGTATACTTTCTCATATTTTGTTTATGATCAACCCTCCACTTCATCACTCACTCAAATAAATGGGGTGAGTAAATTATGGCATGAATGACTCAACCATCTTAACTATCACTAACTGGAGCAACTTAGTTATAATGACATGATTTTAGGTTTGCCTCATGTTTATTTTTCTAATGGTGTTTTCCAGGGTTGCATACTTGGTAAACATAATAAAGAAAAGTATGACAAAGGCAAATAATGGAGAGCTACACAAATTTTGGAGCTAGTCCATAGTGATATTTCTCATCCTTTTCCATAACTTTCATTTAGCAAGAATAGAATATTCTTTCATTCATTGATAAGTTTTCAAGGTATACTTGGGTGTATTTAATTAATTATAAGTCTTCAATCTTTGATTAATTTCAAGACTTCAAGGCTCTTATATAAAAACATTCAGGTAAAGCCATCAAGATTTTGCACATGTATAATGGTGGTGCATATGCAACCATCATTTGATCAATTTTGAACTTCAAAGGGTATTAAAATATAAGGTATAGTTATATACAGTCCTCAATAGAATGGTGTTATAGAATATAAGAATAGGTCCTTGAAAGAAATGGAAAAATGTATGCTACACTCCAAATCTCTTGCACCTCAATATTGGGTCAAGGTGATCAACTATACTTGTTATATCCAAAACTAGGTTCCTCATAAAGAATTGAAGGGAGTTACTTCTTTTGAAACATTGAGTGGTCAAAAACCCATATTTAAGAACTTTTAAGTGTTTGTATCTCCTACAATAGCTTGCATTCCTGATAAAAATTGTAAAGTAATGGAACCTTAGAGTCATCCTTGCATATTCGTTGGATATCGTAAGGGCGTTAAGGGATACATGCTTCTCTATCCCAACAATCATGAGTTATTCTTTATGATAAGTGTTCATTTTTAAGAGTGTCCTAAAAAATAAAAACTTGACACTTCTCCCTCTTCCTTGGACTCACTAGGATTTGATGACATTTTTGATGATCTAGATCCACCTGAGTAGCTTCTTGATCATCTAGATTATTATTATAGTTATAATGATGAGAGTAGTAATGGGGAATCAGCTCCTCCTTATCCTATACCATATTTAAAGGATGATGAATCTCCTCCTGAATCTCTATATTATGGTCCTCTTTGAGCTAGATATACACTACAAAGTGATGGCCATTGGGTTGGAGATCCACCAGATACCAGGCAAACACGTTCACAATTATAGAATGTCTCACATGCATTCATTACATCTGCTTCTGATGCACAATCATTTCATGAGGCATCAGACACTCCTAAGTGGGATACTTATATGGAATATAAGTATGGTTCCTTACTTAGGAATAATAGTTAGGATTTAGTCCCTCTTCTTAAGGGAATAAAACTTGATCGAAGTAGATGGATCTATCAAAAAGAAATTGTAGCAGATGGGTCTATGGACAAGTTAAAATCATGTTTGATAACAAATGTTTTTTCTTAAGTACCTAGCATTAACTATACCAATATTTTTTCATCATTTGCCAAAATAAACTCAATTTGACTCACTCTTGCCAATGCTATAACACATTACTAGGATGCTTATTAGATGTGTGTGAAGAGTCTTTTATTCACCATGACCTCGAGGAGGAGATATACATGGAAAAACTAAAAGGTTTTGTGGACTATTCTTCTTTAGTTTTCAGATTTTAGAAATGTCTCTATAACCTCAAAAAAGATCCTTGAGCTTGGTATGTGAAGATAAACTCCTTTATTCTTTTAATTAAGTTCAATAGATGTCATTCTGATCTTAATGTCTATAATTTATAGTAGGATGACTCACTTTTGATTCTGGTTCTCTATGTGGATGACCTTTTAATCATTGGGAGTTCTTCATCCTCCATTATAATAGTGGAAATTCCTTTGTTTGATAGGTTTTCAATTATTGAATTGGGCTTAATGCATGACTTCCTTGGGAATGAAATTTCTTAGTCTAAATCCAAGATCACTATTACACAATCCAAGTAAATCTTAATATACTTGTATGATCTTACATGGATGACTGTAAGCCAATTTCAACTCCATTTCTATCTGGTGTGAATTTTGAGGCATGGGATACCATAATTCAGGTGTAGAGAATATTGAGTGCAAGACCTAAGGAAGTAGCAGACAACTATATGACCAATCAACTATAGGTATTGGCACTTCACCTTTTATAGGTTAAAATGGTATTGCAATGACATGATAATAGATAAAGATAATTGAAAATATATAATAACATGGATATGATTTGATGATTATCATATATGCATGGATCAAGGTCCAAAAATATTCTTACCTTGTGCCATGGGCAGCCTTGTGATGAAATCCATTGATATGCTTTCCCACTTTTGTGTGGGAATTGGTAGGGGTTGTAAAAGACTAGTTGGAAAAGGGTGTTCATCCTTATTTCTTTGGAAAATAATGCAATCTCAAATGTATTGAAGAATCTTCCCTTTAAGTCCCTTCCAAAATGACCTCTCCCTCATTTTCTTATATGTTATTAAGTACCCTAGATGACTGGCCATTAGAGTATCATGTACAACCCTCATTATTTGATGTTTTAACTTAGATTTAGGGGCTAAAAATACCCCATTTTTGTAAAAAATCAGACCATCAAACACCTTGTATCTCTCATCATTAATTTTACCTTACATGATAGTTGTAGTAATTCCATATTTTGCATACTTAGCTATGATTACAACCTTCTAATTAGCTATAATTTCACTCATAGAACATAAAATAGGCCTCTTGGACAATTCATCAATAACTTAATTATTATTCCCCTTGACATGTTCAATATCAAAGTCATAATATTGCACCTTACTCACCCATTTTTGTACCTATCACTCAAATTAGTTTGGCTAAGGAAATACTTCAAGCTATTATGGTCCATTTTCACCACAAATCTTCCACAAATCAAGTATTGTCTAAATTTGGCTAAAGCATGCACGATGAACAACATGTATTTGTCATAGATGGAGAGTCTACACTCTACTTCCTTGAGGTTTCTACTTTCAAAATAAATAGGATGTCATTTTTACATCAGGACAACCCCTATAACTTCCCCTAAAACATCACATTATAAGACAAATGAAATGGTGAAATCCTGAATAGCAAGTACTGGGAAAGTACTCATCACCTTCTTCAATTTTTTAAATGTCTCCATGGATGTTTTTGATTGGATGACAACTCCTTTATTTGTTAATTATATTAGAAGGGCAACAAACTATGAAAACCCCTTTATGAATCACCTCTAGTATGTGTATAAACCAATAAATCCCCTCAAATTTGTCATAGTAGTGGGTGGTGGCCAATGCATAATGGTTTTTATATTTTGTTGGTCCACATGGACCCCTTGGGCATTGGTTATGTGCCCCAAATACAAAATTTCAAAAACTCCAAACTCACATTTGGATGCCTTGGAGAAGAGAGTTTTCTATTCCAAAATCCCAACACTATGTCCAAGTGTTGGAGATGTTCATCCCATGTTTTACTATAGATGAGAATATCATCAAAGAAAACCAACGCAAATTTTCTCAAGTATTTCCTAAAAACATGATTCATGCATGATTGAAAAGTGGATGGTGCATTGGTTAATCAATAGGGCATTGCCAAAAATTCATAGTGTCCCAAGTGACATCTAAAAGCAAATTTTTGCACATCCTCCTCCCTTAACCAGATTTAATGGTACCCAATCTTAAAATAAATATTAGAAATTGATCAATGAAGATCATCAATCGACTCATCAATTCTAGGTATAGGATACCTATTCTTTATGGTTTTCTTATTCAATAAGTGATAGTCTGTGCACATCGTCATTGTTCCATCCTTATTCTTTGCAAACATAACTAAAGAAGTAAAAGGACTAGAACTACACCTTATGTGACCCATATCCAAGAGTTATTTGATAGATTTTTCCAATATCCTCTTTTTATACCCTTAGGTGGTGGTAAGGTGTAGTAATTATCGTATTGGTGCTTGGTTTTAATTAAATGATGTCCTCAAAACCCCTATCTAGAGGTAGCCCATGAGGAATATTACCAAACATCTTTGCATGCCTATAAAGTATGGGATGAAAATCTATGTGATGATATTGCTATCCCAAATCAAAATTTGTAGTACTTACAAAATAATCAGCCACCCAAAACATTTAGCTACCCAAATAATATTCACTCTATGAAAGGCCTTTTCCATCCTCTTTCAAGTCATCACCATGGGTGATCCATTGCTCAAACCATATAACACTACTTCCTTACAGACTACCTTGAATTTGAGTTATATAATTTGATAATTTTGGGTGAATTCCCGAAGTGAGTGAAACCATAGTACTCCAAGAAATGAATCATTTTTTCCTTGCCAAGTACATAGAAGTCATATTCAATTTTATGCTTAACCAATGTGATTTTTAACTTTGAAATCTTCTTGGTGCAAGGGATAGTGAAGCCATTCACCACAATCACTTTAAAGCATCTAAAATTAGTAGTTTATAGCCCACATCTCATTACCAATCCATCATCAATAAATTTGTGAGTGGCACCACTATCAATGATCATGGTGACCTTCTTGTCTTGAAATACCCCTCTCACTCTAAAAGGGTGGTATCTAGGAGCTCTAGATAAGGTGGCAAGGGTGCCATCCAAGTTATCCTCTTCTCCCTTTCCCATTTATTCCTCTTCATAGGTGGTTTTCCCTACCTACTCCTCCTCTTCTTCTTATCCATCCAAAATCACTTCTATGTAATTAACTTTCCCCTTTACAAGGTAGTGATGCACCAGTGTCTAAGGATACTTGCATGAAAAACATAATTTTTTTCTCCTTAGTTCATTTCTTGACACTCCCCCATCCATGTTCATCTTGGTATATCTTTTTATAGCCCAAACCCTTGTTGATAAGGCTTCCTTTGCTGTCCATAAGGGACTAATTTTGGATGCTCCAAAATTATTATCTTATGCTGACGAAAAGTGTTTGTACTTTGCTATCTAAAGGGCCCAAAAATATTAGTTTTTTGTAGTCCCAAAGGGATAATTTTGACCCTAGGAGCTATATATTATAGGTTAAGATAATTTTTAATGGCCACTTAAAGAGTGAAAGGGCCAAAATCCATGACTAAACCCATGAGTGGGTCAACCAAAACCTCTATGAACAAAACTATAAGTCTTCTTTCTAATACACCCATTACCATGATTGAAACCCTCTAAAAATTAGTCACATACTCCTCCATAAGAGTCTTTTTTAGTTGAGCCAATTCCCTAAAATGAAGTTATGTATTAAATATTTCAATTATCTTTCTACTAAATTCCCCATAAGTGTTTATGAGGCAGTGTCATTGTGTTATCAAATTGTGGTAACACCACTAACGGGAAACTCCCTCCAAATGCAAAGTAGAAAATTTTATGGCTTCATCCTCCATCATAAGCTGAAGTGTAAAGTATGTGTCTACCTTTTGTACCCATGTCCTAGATAAAATTTTGGTAGATCCATCAAATGTGGAAAGTGTGAGCTTCTCCATAGCATATTGAAAGTCTCCTTAGTTGTTCCTTGGTTTATGACCAACCCTCAAACCACCCTTGCCTTTCCTCAATGCCATGAAATCAACAAGGCTCATTTCACATTTGATTTTAGGATGAAGAGTCATATAATCCTCATAACCTCCAACCACATCATCCTATATATAAGGCTACTCCTCTATTTCAATATCGAATTCCTCTCTATGAAGGAAGTTGGGTTGATTAAGCATTTGTGTAAATCCAACTATCACCCTTGGTGGAGGGAGAGGTTTGTTGTATATACCTGAATTATTACCATCACCATTGGGTGGTTTGTGTCCATTCATATTATTCATGGTTTGGATGAACTCAATCATCATTTCCATCAAATTCTCTTGATTTTGAGAAAGTTTCTCAAAAATAGCTCTATCTAGGTCATCCATGTCACTATGCCTTGGTTGTTCTGGATCTTCAACAAAATTTTATGGACCCTTTTTATTTTCCCTTTCATAGTACCTTACTTCCCTATCACTATTTGGCATGAATCCACTTAAACCCCCATATATAGACAATAATTTGGCTATGATACCATTGTAGTGTCCCTCTTAGGGCTTATTATGCAAATCTACAAATTAACCACAAACCCTAACACCAACAAGAGTAATTTCTAATTTCTAAATTAACCACAAATCCTAACACCAACAAAATTAATTTCTAATTTTTATATCAAAACCTAAAAAAAATTTAGAATTATATAAATACACATTTATGGCACCAATTACAATATTTTATTATCAAAATAATTTCCAAAAATTCCATAATAATTATAGCTCATGAAACACCTTCAAATCTGATTTTTTTCATACAAGTGTCAGGTTGAAAAATCATAAATAATTACCAAATGATTATTTGACTATAAATAAATAAAAATATCCAATAATTTACCCTAGAAACTATATATTTCCTTCCCAATGTGGGTCACCACATCCATGATGGACCCCTCAAGTGGGTTGATGACCTAAAAAGGTCTTGCAAGGTAGTTCACCACCCTCTAAAGGGTCTTCAACAACCACGTCTATCTAAACCCTAAAAACTATTGCACTCCATAAGATGATGCCATAGAAACCACAAACTACTCAATTATACCCTTTGCAACCTCTACAATTAAGTTTCCCAAATGAGGTTAAGGGTTTTCTTTCTTAGCTTTAGGATTTTAGTGAAGGTTGTCATCTTCAATGGAGATAAGCTAAGTGTTTCATTCTCAAACTCAAAATTAAATTCATAAAACATTATAACCTCTTAAAATGACCCTCCTTACTATTTTTATATCATTATTTTCCAAAATTACTCCCAAAAGGTGCACTCTATTTGGAAGAAAAATTCAAACATTTTAAAAAGTACATGCCTTATAACTTCACTTAAGGAATAACATTGTGCAAAGGTGGAAGCATGATATCAAAGAAGGTTCTTAGGGGAAGGATACATAAAGAGAGTGTGAAAATAGAATCCAAGAATAAACCCAACAAAATTAGGGTACCACTAGTGTAGGCAAGGTGGACATCATTCCAAAAGAGCTAGTAGAAGTGCATACAAATGTGCAAAGTGTAGGAGCATCCTGCATAATGATAGGGACATAGAAGGAGAACCCTGAGGAGACAAAAAATGTTCCTATGTGTGGTGTGGAGAATGTGATAAAAAATAAATCCTTATGGAAGATAAAAGAGAAAATAGAGTCACAAATCCTAAAAAAGAGGCTTTAGAGGAGGCCTTTCCAAAATATGAAATTTAATTGGAGGAGGTATGGTAGGAAAAAGTAGTTGGAGTTGTTATAGAGAAGGGATAATATTTGATGAGAGTGAAACTAAGAACTATAAAGTGCAATAAAATTAAGGGTGAATCACATACATTCGAGGATGAGAAGTTAAGACAAGTATTAATAGAAATAACATACCATTTGGGAAGTAAGAGGATGAAGGGCTTATTGAAGAGCATAATTTGAGTAAAAAAAGAAACTTTCTTGAAGCCCAAGGGAAATTAAATGAAGAGGTGTTAGCCTACAACTAAACCTAAGTTATCTTGAAGATAATAGAGTATCACTCTAAGAAGTGAAGCATGAGTGGAGAATACAAGAAAATGTGGGAGAGGCTAGTTGGAAAGCACAAAGGTATGTTTTAAAATTAAGGGAGGATACCCCTATAAGATAAGGAAATATTGAAGATGCGTGATATAGAAAAGGTCACTAGTTTGTAGCTGAAAAAGGTGAAATCTTGATTACACACAACTTAGAGGAACTACTAAACATGAAAACTTAGGGTGTATCAAAATGTAACAACTTTCATTAACTATCTTGAAGTTTCAATCATACATCTTCAAAACCCTTGAAGACTTCATCTACCTACAAATTTATACCCCTTCTAATTCCATAGTATTCCTCTCTATCATGCCTCATTTCCTTCTTTCTTGCTAGTTACTCATATGAAAGTAGTCACAAACAATTTTCCTCATGAAATTACATTTCATTAACATTATTTTTGCACATAAAACCACCTTTAGGAGACTCTTAAGAAAATTATAACCTAAAGACACTACTGTAAACATTATACTTCATGTTACATCAAAAAACACCATCTAAAGCTAAGAACATGATTCAGATTTTCAAATTAGAATTTTGCTGGAAAAACTCAAAAGGCCAAGAACATACAATACTAAGCCACCTAATGACTCTAACACCTTCCTAGGGTCCCTATAGGACTTTTAACACCAGACTAAACCAAAATGACAACAAAAACACACTTGAACACATTGACTTGATTGATGCTCCTACATTAGTGAGTTTGACATAAAATTTGACTATGAGGTTCCTTAACTCTTGTAATATTACATCTCCCATCTATATGGCTATTGGCCTCTCACTTGGTGCATTTCTCCTTGGAGGCATCTTGTCTCCTCTTAGGTAATTTATCAAGCAAATCCTAGCTTCTCTTCCTCTCAAAGAATCTCACCTTATCCACTCACTTCTAGGTGTATTATTTTGGCTCTGATACCAAAATGATACAAAGTAACTACCCTCAAAGGCCCAACCCTACAAATTGTACACACTTTTCAAAACCTTATAGGCATCCTTGTAGCCTTTTTTTAGTTTTCTTGATTGTAAAAATAATCTAGGATTGGGAACCAAAAACTATAGTACTTTCCAAGTACCCTCTATTTAGTTCTATGTATCCAAAAATTTTCTTGGTTCAAAATCACATCTAGTTCACTTTTTTAGCCCCTATTAGTCTTAATTAGGTCTCCCAAAGCCTAAATATAACACATACCTATTATTCTATACACCTGTTGTCCATATGGATCTAAAACCTACATAATATTTTATAGGACCTTAAACCACATAGAATAAAAAAGTTTTGGGGATTTTTGACTAATTACAATTCCCACAAATCAATTTTCTATTTCGAAACCCTAACTCAGGGTTAAACTGATTTGTACATACTTGAGAGGAGATATTTGAAGGTTTTAAGTTCCAAAATGAATTTCAATGCATTATGAAGGTTGAGATAATTATGTACTCCCATTATACACCTTATAAAATCACCATATATTATCTTTAACACATATTCTACACATTTTCACAATGATCTGTGCTTGACTGTGTACATGTATACTAACATCTACAAGACTATGTTGTCCTTCTCACAAAAAAGTATGTAAATAACAAAAGGAAAAACTTAAGAAAATTTAAATAAAATATAATGAAATTAAAAATAACACAATAAGTCTTATAAAAAATTATTTATTGTATATTTAATCATTGGATAGTCATACATAGTCAATTCCAAATACTCTCATGTAAAAAATAGGGTCTGCAATCAATCTTGTCTTCAAGTCAAGAACTCATCTTGTTATTTTATTATATATTTAATGTTTAAAACCTCCAATAAATTATATTACATGAAAACCAAACATTTTATACATCCTAAAATTTCTCTAACTAACTTTGGACCTTCCAACAGTCACTAGAAGGCTAGTTAGGCAATGAGAACACACACCAAAATTTATATTCTATAAAAATGTGAGTTAAGACAAATGGTATAGAATCATAGTGTACTCAAGATATCATTAATTTTTTTTTTATATATTTAAAATTAAAAACACCGCTAAAACACCTAATCTACGCAAAACAATTCAAAAATTTAAAAACTCAGTTTTAGAAAGAAATGCCAAATTTGAATTTTTGACAAACTAGACCTAAAACTAACATTTAGGGATGAAATATAAGGATGTTATAAGAACCATAAGACCTATTAGACAATAAAAAAACCAAAATTGAGAAGGAAAACCAATTTTTAAAAGAAAAGTATGCCTAAGAGTGATGCTTCTGCATCACTTGTGAATACTTTTGTCTAGGCAGTTAATGTATTTTTGTAATTCAATAGTTTTGATAATACCATGATCCTTGTCATATTTTAATTTAAATATTTTCATGTTCAACTATTTTAAATCCCTAAAATGAATGTCAAAAACCTTTCAAATGATATTGAGGTTGAAATATAACACCACCTTATCCTTAAAATTATTAGCCACCCTTTCCACCCAGTATTTCATGTTTCTTGTTTTAGTTAGATTACTTCCATCTAGACTAAGTTATTAGAGCTTAATGAATAAGGAATAATAATATTATAATTTGAGGATATTATCTACATTATCTTTAAGATGTTATAGATGTGGGTGATTGTTGAGTATCTTATCAAGTGGAATAACCTAAAAAAAGAAAATGGAACATGGGAGGGTGAATATTTCATATAGAAGCATCCACTGATGCTCAACATTGAGGACAATGCTTGTTTGAAGGGAAACATTCTATAACATGTGTGGCCAAATTTTGGTTATAAAAACATTTATTTATTTAATATGCCCATTTATATAGCTTCATATTGTTATCAAGGTCTACATATGGAATCTAAATAGAATAAGTAGGGTATATATAGGAGGTAGTTATGAGTATTTTATCATCATATTGTAAATATTATTCTTATTGTAAGATTTTTAAGGTTTACCCTTTGAAGTGGATTAGTCATATATTTCATTATTATAATATTATTTCAATCATATTGTGATATATTGTTGTGATTCTAGTTTAGTGGTGGTATAATTTCTTTACATGAGTTACTTAGGACAATGCCTATTTATTGTCCATGTAACAATAATGGTATTCATGAAACAATGCGTGATAATTAAATGATCTAGGTCATAATTAGAGTTGTTATTTATAGGTTACTTAGTTTACCTACTTATCCATGCATGTTAGAAGAGATCCCTATTTTTGTGCCTTAAAGAAATGTCCCTCTCATTTGATTTGGTATAAAAAAAATAGTTTCAAGGATTCCTATCTTTGGTAAGGGAATATTTTGGATTCCCTTGAGTTCTGAGTGAGGCCTCAAAGTCAATTATAAAAATGGATTATTTAATTTTCATTATCCTATCACTCTTTGGTTTGGAAGGAACACCATTGATATAAACTATTATCCATGCATGTTAGAAAATATCCCTATTTTTATGCCTTAAAATAGTTTCTCTCTTATTTTATTTGGTATCGAAAAAATAGTTTCAAGGATTCCTATTTTTAGTAGGGGATTTTTTTGGATTCCTTTGATTTATGAGTAAGTCCTCAAAGTCATTTATGGAAATGGATTGTTAAATTTTCATTATCCTATCACTCTTTGGTTTGGAAGGGACACCATTGATATAATAAAGATTTTAAAATAAGGGGACGTGCCCACAATCCAAGCCCAACACTCATATTTATCATTTTCATTTTTAGAAATCAATAATTTTTGTTGGTTCATAGTTCACCAAGATGCATAATCATTATGAAGGTGACCCCTGAATAAGACCTTTGATAAATTTATTTTATGAATCAATGAATCAACGAAATGTGAACATATGGAATTTAATAATTGGTTCATATCAACATCTATGGGTCCCATTCATATATGAAATATATATCCCTTAGTTTGAAAACTATAAAAACTTAAAACTATCATTATATGCATGCATTAATTATCAGTTATATCTATAAATCAAATAGCCATTATACATTTGGAGGTCTAAAATATGGTTGACATTTTAATAGTGAATAATCAAAGAAAGGGTCCATGTTCCCTATGACACTTAATCCAATGGTTGGCATTAGTCACTCTCAAGATCAATGGTCCATGCTAATACATTGATTAAAAAATTAGATTGAGATTTTAAAAAATGAATCACCAAGTAAGGCATATTTATTGTTATCTTGTTGCATGATATCAAAAATTATTGTTGATTTTTGGTCAGATCAAGAGTTAACATTGATTTTTTTAACATAACCACTCTCTAAAATGAAGAATGACCACTAGTGATACTTGCATTGTGAATCAAAAAGCATTATTAAATTTATCTAAAGCTAAAAAATAATCATTGTTTCAAGGTTATTAAAAACCCTAATTCTTAATCTCATAACCCATAAATAAGATCCTACCTTTCATCCACTTGGAAGATCAATGGTCGTTACTCCTCACTTTAAGATCGATAATCATTGACGAATTAAATATCAACCAATTCACCATAGTTTATGATGAGATTCAACATTATTTTAATGTACATGTAGTCATGTATAGTCAAATCCACGTAGCTATAATTATTTTAAAGTATTTAAAAATAGGGTGATTGTAAGTATCTCTCTGTAGCGATGAGTACTTCTAGATGTTTTCAAGTATTTTTTATATGTACAAGTATGATTTATTATAAATGTATCAATATAGTTCTAGTGTTTGTGAGTTTTAATCATCTAAAATGAGAGAAAATACTTAAAATATTTTCCATAGGTAATAAAATGAAAACATATTCTTCATTATGACCTTCTCTAGGTATAAGATGTGATGGCCCAAGATAGATGAGGAAAGAATTAGATCAGTGTGCATAACTCTTGATAACAGTTGATAATTTTGTATGAGAGACTTGTCTTGTAAGAGATATGAATGATATGAATTGAACATAATTAAATTGAATAAAATAACACAAGGGGAAATTGTACCAAAAATATTCAAAAAATAGGGTAAATGTACCTTAGGTCCTTGGTACATTTTTTCAACAATACTTAGAACCAAGACATAGTTTTCCTAGATTTATCAAGTTTTAAGGATAACCTAAGTCACTCGAATAAAATACATAATCCAAAATAAATGGAAATTATACCAAAAATATTAAAATGTATGCACATGGACCACATGTGAAAAATCATGATAAAGATAGTGGAAACTGGTCTTTTACCAAAACTTATGTGTCTACATAGTGGCCCAATTTGATGTATGTGTGTGAATGCATGCATGTGGAAAATTAAATATAAAATTAATAAAAACTATGAGTATTATGTGAGGGATATAATATGGTATATAAATTTATATGCTAAGTGCACCCACACTCTTTCATTGATAACACAAATGCACCTACAACCAAACATGAATGCCAACAAGTATTCAATGTCATATTAAATCACTATTCAATGTAAATAAGATAAGTAAAGTAATTAATACACATGGTGGTATATAAAACATGTTATCACTCATATGTAATTTGGGTTATAAAACTAAAAACTATAACGTCAATGGCCTAGGGAAAATCTCAAGTGAAACACTTCACTTCTTGATCAAGGAAGTAGACATCAAATGACTCTAGATCTCTCTTAGTAACTCTTGGTAGGTCTTGGTAAATATTCATAGATCTTAGTAAATCATAATCCTAAAATAGTATTCTGGTGGTAAAATAACTAGTGGAAGAATATTTAGATAGATGCCCACCATTTCAAGTGAGGGATTGGCACATATCACTTATCTCAAAATAAAGAATCACGAGCATCACATGTTATCTTAAAAAAATAGTCGAAGGTAGGTGTTAACATCTTTGAAATTAAATTTTGAACACATGAATGTAACTATAGAAATATATCATCATGTAAATCTTGATAGGAATATATAACCTATGTAGGGATGAGGATGTGACCCAAATGAGGGTGGAAATAATAGGCATGAGGGTTAAAGGATATGCACCAATGGAGAACATATTGAAAGATATATATCAAATTTGTTATGAGGATGAGGATGTGACTCATATGATGTTGTAAATAGTAGGTAGGAGGGGTAAATTGGGATATGCCCTTGATGCATAATATATGTAAACATATGTATCAAATATGATAGCCAACATGTGACTAGGTGCATAGAAGATAATGTGATGTCTTGATAGAAGAAATATATGATCAATAATGACATGGGTGTAGTAAGCTTAATATGTAAAATATATGGATGCTAAGCTATAAGAATGTGTGGGTGAAATTCCCCTAGTGGAAATGTATAGATATGATCATTGAAGCTCATGAGTTATGAATGTGTATGATGCCCTCAATGGAAATAAGTAATGTGAGTATAGGATAAGGACATGGACCCATAAGGGAAAATAAGAGGTATGTAATGTGGGTGTTTCATCAAATTTAGGATTAATAGAGTTTTAATCTTAATTATAAAAATGACTAAGTAAAATTAGTGTAAATATAAAATAAATTACACAAAATGATTTGAAACTTACTAAATTTATAAATATGCTAAAAGGGAAAATACCAAAGAATGATCACTTATCTATAAATCAGACACTGTAGGACTATAAGTGAAATTATGAAGCTAACTATAAAACTATGTGAATTCACTATGAATCAAGAACAAAGTTTCACATATTCCTAGGACAAGGTCACACTTTATATATGATGCCAACCTTCACTAGTGTTTATATGGCGTGCCAACATCCAAATGGGTTTTTTCCCTCTATGTAAAAATGGGTCTATGTACCTTTGCCTATAAGTCTTATGTGTAAAATTAGATTTGTGTGATTCATTGTGGAAGCCGTTGTATGCCTTCTTCTTCACTTAGAATCCTATCTCAATAGATCATGAAGAATAAATAAAATAAATGGGAAAAGGGGTTAATGGATTCACTTGTGTTTGACCT
The DNA here is from genome assembly GCA_037957365.1 of Torreya grandis. Lineage (NCBI taxonomy): Eukaryota > Viridiplantae > Streptophyta > Pinopsida > Cupressales > Taxaceae > Torreya > Torreya grandis. The sequence goes on along the minus strand of JARHVA010000513.1, from coordinate 976,854 downwards.
AAACACCCCTTGTGTTGAGTGATACCTACATACCAATACTCAAAAGATGGATCAAATTCCATGTATTTATCCCATGCTATGGTGGTGTATGTGAAATATTGGTGTAATGCTAGATGTTTGGTGCATTCCTAGTGTGATTAAATGATTTAATAATGAATAATGACCTTGAAAGTGTATTCATAATTAGATCAGGGATACTAGGGTTATGTAGACTCATAATTACAAAGAATAGATACTTTCTATTAATGTGCAATTTGATGTTTTAGTGTTTTTCCTTGATATGAGCCTCTAGTGAAAAAATGAATTTATAGTGATCATTTTGGAATTCCTTTAGATGGGACTTTCAAAATGTGTGGGATGACCCATTTGGTGAAATTTAATTTGATAAAATAGTTTTTATTTAGCAAGAGGGCATGGCTAGCAAAATTAGACACTACCAGAGAGAGGGATAGTCCTAAAAGAGTGGTCTTGTTTGATGAGCAAAGACAACTAAATTAGAAGGATGGATCAGTGTGATAGTGAGTTTAGGCTACTTATAATTGTGAATAGGGATATTCTAAATGATAATCTTCTTAATAAGGTAAGGGTCATCTAAATATAAGTGAAGGAAGGTCAAGGACCATGGAGTTGGTAATGAGCTAAGTGTGTGTAAGGAATGGTCACCTGCGCATTATTTTAAAAATAAGTGTTAATATATGTGTCTACATTACCACCCTTTTATTATAGTATTACAACAAATAAAAATTACTAGAGTAAAAGGAAGAAATATATACCTGAACTTCCCTACGAATAAAATTCTTCAATGTGGGCCACAATGTTGAATTGTGTTTCATACAAAATTGTAATGAAACATGTATAAATTAGTCCTTGCTTAGGATAGAAATATGAATGTAAAGAGAAGGATCTTATATATAAAATAACAAAGGAAAAATACACCTAATTGGGTATGTGAACTATTGTTCTTTTATGGCACAAAACTGGTGATTGTAGAGGGTAGGAACCTTGGATATTTCTTCATTAAAACACTTAGTTTGGATTGTGCATACCCTAATCCTCATTGATAGGATTGTGTGTTTAAGAAATCAAGGTGTGCTTGAATCCATCTTTTTATACCCAAGGTAATATACTAGATTGAAATCCTTTTATAAATTACAATGGTTAATTATAGTGAAAAATAGTGCAAAAAGGTGATTAAACTACTACAGATGAAATAAGATTCATTTTTGGTGCAAAACTAGTGCAAAAAGCATGATCTAGGTCTATGTATAAAACATAGAGAATGATGTGAATTGTCATTCCTTCTATAATTTTTTTTAAAAATTGAGTAAGGAAGTGGTCATGTGTTTAACATATGCTCTTGATAGAATATATGTGTGTATATGGATTTTGAAATTGAGTAATATCATGTGATTTTATAAGAAAAATACATGTGTAAATTTTAAAACATATATCGTGCATGATGTCCCTGATCTGAGCAAAATTTGAGTATTCATATAAAATAACTTTGTATATCTATTGTAAACTACCCTGTAACTAACTGTGATTTTGATAAATTTTATAAATCACTATTTTCTTCCTACTAGGATAACATTGCATTATTTTGGACATGGTTGGCCAACGAATTTGTCTAAATGGAGTGTTGTTATCTGAAACTTTTTTTTAAGTAAATTTTGGGTATGACCTATGATATATATATATATATATATATATATATATATATATATATATATATATATATATATATATATATATATATGTGCAGTGTGTTGTTTTATCTTAGTCTCTAAGACAAGTCACTATGTATGCCCCCTCTTTTGAGGTGATTTATGAAGCTTGCTTAATAACTTGACTCAAAACAAAAAGTTATGTGAATGATATTATATAAAAGATTAAAATATAGAGTACTAATTATAATATTTTAGATCATGGCATAACCATAAATAAATTGAGTAATATATTAATGTAGGATTCATGTAGTAATAATCATACATAGGGTCATGTTGAGATAAATGTTAGAATTAAGCATACAATGAACATTGATCATATATTGAGCATTTGAAACTAATATAAAGTAACTTGGGGAGGATGCATGATATATATCATGGCATTGAAAATATATGAAGATGCATGATGTACATCATGGCATCAAAAAACTAATCAAACTAAGTAAACAAGTGTCATGGCCATGACACATACATAAATAACACACGTAAAAGTACACATATCACACAAGAAGACCAAGGGATAACATACAAGGGACATGTTAAAATTTCACTCACACATATAAAATCATATAATAAGGCTTATATCCATAAGTAGGGACATGTTTAAATGCCCATAATCCAAACAAGCTTAATATACACACAACATGAAGCAAGAAAGCAAACATGAAAAACATGCATGAATAATAGAATTTGATCTACATGAGCAACTTGTAACATCATGATATTAAATAAATCAAGTATCCATTAAGATATCAATGTGAAATTAAGTAAGTAAATAATCATGTAATGTAAACAATAGGGATAGTCATAAAATGATAAAACCAGTATAAAAATATGCCCCCAGTGAACTTGTTGTGATGTGATCAAGTTGTAGAAGACATATGATTGGTTTGAATATATAAAATTAGGGCATGTGTTCACTGGGAAAAGTTTGGTGGAATCATAAAAGAGATTAATGCATGACTATCTAAAAAGGAAAAGTTTTTTCTATGTAAAATTTATGGGTCTGAGGCAATATCACCATTCACAATTGCATATAGAAATGACATGTATGTTCTATAACTCACTCAAGTACACTTGTGAAGAATATTTTATATATATATATATATATATATATATATATATATATATATTGAAGCACAAATCAACTTATGTAAATAAACTACACAATATGCATAGGTCCTAGTTTTTTGAATTTTTTGAATTATTGTGTTTTTTTAATATTTTTGTCTATATGAAACATGATAGTATATAAATAAAATAACACATCGAAGGGATGTGGATAATTGAATGGTCGATCTGGTGGAATATTATCAACATCTGGGTATTGAATCTTGTCAAATTCCAATAAATCATCACCATTTTTATCATCATACCACTCATGCTCTCTAACTATAGCCTTATCTTTTGCATTTTTTTGAATCTTGTGCAAGCATATAACATGTTACGCTATTGTGTAGGAAGCCTTATGTTTGGTTTTTGGATAAATAAACTTTGAGGCTTGCTTCTCATTTTTAAATCTATGATTGTCGTCAATGCCATCATAAAGAATATCAATTGTACTCTCCTCAAATTTTAATGTAAAACATTGTTTTAATTTATCAATTGTAGCTTCCATTTCATGTAACCACTGTTGACCTAATGTAGCACTAATTTAAGTGTCTGCTTGCATTAAAAAAGAGTGTGTCCACAAATTTGGGACCACATGCAACCGGTATTATAATATGTTCTATTGAACCTTGGAAATATATAAATTTCTACAATTCATCTTGATCACGACCTATTTACTAAATCAATTGAAAGTGTACATATGTTTGGCTCTATGTCCTCATCTATTTACACATGTTGTCTATATTCATTCTCAATAAACCCTAATGAATATTCCTTCTAGAATAATTATAATTTATATGTATTTGACCCTAATTTGAAGCCCTATTAGGTTAGAGTGTGGGTTGTATGATCTGAATAGTGCCTTTAGCCTTATATTTATAAATTATTTATTGTAATGTAAACAAGTATCAATAGTATGCCCTATTATTCTGTGACAATTAAAAAGGGTTTTCCCTTTTGGTTTTATAATTTGTTACTATATCTATGTTGTATTGTTGGAAAACTAATTAATTCTCTATCAAATAACATCTATAACTTAACATATGGTCTATCATATGCATCGTTAGCTTGGATGCTAATAAATGGTTATATATCCATGACCTCCACATTATTTACCAAATTTGTAAATGGTGACTTGTTCAAACCCATTATGCATTCATATGTGTATTATGCCTCCTTATCTATAGAAATTCTATATTTAGAAATTATGTTAATCCATAGTACACCTGATAAAATTGTATTTTGTGTGGTGTTTATATTGCAACACATATTATTTCTTTTATCAACATCTGAAATCATAATTTTTTATTTATTTGTGTTCTTATGAATTATTTCCTTTGAATCATCTCTATATTCTCCTAGGCCAACTGGTGTAAAACTCAAACCACATAAATATTCATCAATGTTCATGTGTATTACATTGGTATCATCATCAGAAGTAACATCAAAATCATCATCATAATCCTTTGTAGATTTAAAGTTTGGATATTTTGAATTGATTTGCAAAGATAATTCATTTACATCCTCCTCTTGGTCTACATTTTTAGGTGAATGTTGTTGTTTTGAAACATATATATATTACAAATTATGATCATTTTTACTTGATTTGCCATTATAATATGTGTGCATTTATTCTATGGGTATGATCTATGGTGGTGGAACTATAGAATATTTAGGTGCCCCTAACTATGATTGATTTTTAGTAGTATGAGATCTATAATCTTATAATATCTAAATGGTTGATTATCAAAAGGACATGTATATAAGTATCTATCATGTTAAAATTTGGATCACCGATGTAAAGTATAAGTTACAACTTCCATTGCACATGTTCATGGCCTACCTAATAGTAAGTTATAGTGAAAATGATTATAAATTACTTGGAACAAAGTAGATAATATTTTGGGCCCTACCTTGATATCCAAAGTGATAGAACCCAATGCTTGGCAAGGCACATCAACAAATCCTTTTATATTATTATATGCATTTTGAATGGAAGTCATATTAATACCCATTATCTATAAGAATGCAAGGTTTCATATATTCAACCCTTAACCATTAGCAATCAAAACCCTTTTTACTATTGTACTATTAATTTGAAATTTTATAAACAAATAAAGATTCTAATCAATACTAGATTATATAAGAAAATACTCATTTATAAAAGATATAACATCCTCAATATCCTTAAAATTATTTATGATAGATGAAAAATAATAAGGTTTTATATCATGAGGCATAATTGTCTGATTCAATGCTTGATATATAATATCCTTGAAATAGTAGTCTTGTGAAGTAGTTCTTATATAAAAACGTTAGCTAGTGTATTCCTTAACTGATCCACAATATCACATCATTTATATTGATTAACTAGTCTCAATATATTGGGTTTGGTACAATGGGGGATTGCTTTATTTTATTCTTATTGCCTTTTTTGATGAGACACCTAACCTCATCTAGTGACAACAACTCATATTTTAGTATCTACTATAAGCCTAGGGTAAATAATAGAGGTGGGATATGAGCTAAGATAGTTGTGAGGTATAGGGACAAAAGGGGAAAAAGGAACCATCTATGCCCTCTGAAATCTAGTAGTAATATATGGAAACTAAAATTAAGCCAGGCAACAATAAGCATCATATAACTATTCACTATTAAGCTCTTGATTAATATGGGATATTAGATTTTCTTTTAAATTATGCATCCATGGATTTACATATAAATTAAGGATTTTACATATTGTAGGTAAGATACATGAAAATTAGATTAAGAATATTTGAACCAATAAATAATGGATAGATTCAATCATTATAATCATGATTAGTAGAAAAAATATAAAATCATAAATCTAAAACTCTAAAATAAATGCTAAAAATAAAAGGAAACCCTAAGGTAAACTAAGGTTTTTTAATATTCAATCAATAAATGGGTTCACGAATATGTTCTATCAAATTTATAATTAAGAGATTTTTATTCTTAATTAGACAAATGCCTCAGTACAATTAGAGTGTATAATATATACAATACATTACACAAACTAATTTGGAACTTACTAAATTTATAAATATACTAAAAGGGAAAATACTAAAGAAAGATCACTTAGCTAGAAATCAAACAATGTAGGACTGTTTTAGCACAAAATTACACCCTTTTTGGGAGAGTTTCTCAGGTTCTCTCACTCCTAGATACAAGTATTGGGATAACCTCAAGTTGTGGGTATCCTGTAGTGAGGTTGAACCTCTAGTCTTTTTAATGAGGCTATTTCCTTAGATGCTTCACTTCATCTCTTATTTCCCATGCTAAAATTTATTGCTGACTAAGGAAAAGGGATAAAATGATAACATAAAAAGGAAATCTAAGCTAAGGGAGGTGATGCACCCAATAGAGAGTGATCCATATTCAAACTAGGAACCTTAATGACTGCTACTAAACTTAAACAAGACACAGTCTAGTTGATCCTATTTCAAAGCTGTAAGCATGAGTAGTTGTGTAGAGGTCAAAGTGGAGGATGCACTTTGAAGGGCAGGAAGACATAGGTCTACAGGAGAGAAACTGTAACTTGTAACACTTCAAAAATGCACCAAAGGCTAACACATCACATGACCTACAAGAAACCAAGAAAAATAAAGTAAGCTGTGTAGATAAATCATAGATGATGAGAGAAAACATACATTCTGCAAGTTAAACTCCAATAATGCACATTTGACTTCAACAAAAATAAAAAAATTGTCTTGTATTGCTTCGAGAGAGTGTTACAAGAAAATTTTGATAGAGTAACTCTATCACCAGTTGAGGGATCCTTTTTAAAGTTTAAACATTTATATATATTTTAGAAAGGGATGAGAGAAGAGGGGACATTACGTGAGATGATGGAGAGGGGGTCATAATGATTGAAGATCCTCTTATTTTTTGAGCCCTGAACTGCATTGATTCTCTTTTTTATGAGGATGAGACCTCCATGCTTGTGAAACACCATGATTAAACCTATTCTAGGCTGCTATTTATTGAGCCATAAGCATGGTTCTACATCTTTATTCAAGTCACTCACCCACTTTGTACAAGTGGGTGTAAACAACTCTTTTGTTTCCTTCAGGAGCTTTAATGATAGGGTCTAGTTCTTATTTCCATCTTGGTTCAACTTGAGTCATCTTTATTTCTATTGTATTTACCTTAGTCATTTGTTCCTTCATCTTGGATCCTCATGCCACCTTGTCCTGCATGCGTAAGGTTGAAATCCCCATATCTTTGAATTTGGACTAAGCCATGTTGCTTTTACATTGAATGGATATTGTCAGAGATGATGGCTATGTTGAAGGACAAGCCTCTCCATTAATGCATATACCAACTCCCACTTTTAGTAATGAAACATATCTCTCTTGTAGATGGAAAACCAATTTAAGGATATTGGTTTTCTTGTATCTATTTATGTCGATGTAAGTCTATAGATTGTGTAGCTTTCTTTGATCTTTATTAGGTCAAAAAGGCATATTTTTTCTTTCTACAAAGCCTTACTATAAAAACTTGGTCCTTTTGATGCATCTGGTCTAACTTAGGTCTACTTGAGCTCCCTTTTGCATTAAAATCATGCCACTACTTTGATCACAAGATGAACCATCCAAGATCACTACCAATCTCCTCAATCCCCTCATGCATTCAAATCTTTCTTTAGGACTAATATAACCATGTCGAAGGTAGTTGCATGTTCTCACCAAGCCTAAATGATTGGCTGTTGATATCTCATAAATTGTTTATCTCTTTGCTAGTTAGACAAGCTTATGCTATTTATCCCTGACTAATTAGCCCTCTGAATTTGCTGACTATTTAACTATCACTTGTGCCATTGATATTTTATCATGAGATCCTGACAAGTTTCAAGATCACAATAATCTTAATGAACCCTTTGATCTTTTGAATACCAATGACTACTTTATGAGACCTATCTTTGACATCTACATAAATGTCCCAGGATTTTCAAATCCAAATGGCTACTTGTAGGAGCTCAAATTTGACATTTGTGAGTAAGTCATGGAATATTTAAACCCTAATAGCTATTTATCGAGGCTCAAACTTGACATTTGTGGGTAAGTCATAGAATATTTAAACCCAAATGACTATTTACTGAGGCTCAAACTTGATGTTTGTGGGCCTATAAATTCCTTGAGTTATTTCCTTTAGACATTTCCTTTTGGGCAATTTCCACAAAATTTTATCTTGACACTTTCTCTTGAAGGAATTCCTTCAAACTTTTTATCCACTCAATTTCTTTGAACAATTATCCCAAACTATTTCCTTCAAGATTTTCTTTGGACTTCTTCGTTTGGCTCAATTTCTTTGGGTTTTCACTTGGGGTACTTTTTCAAAAAAAATCCTTCAGCTTTTTGAAAGAGACCTTCCCGAAAGGAACATACCCTTCAAGAAACTTGAAAAGTACCCTTTTCCTTTGTGAAAATATCCTTTGGAACTTTTGAAAATGGTCCTTCCAAAAGGAACATATCTTTCAAAAAATTTGAAAAGTACCTTTCAAATTTTTTGAAGAGGACCACTTCTTTTGAAAATGCCTTTCAAAAAAGTGAAAAATGGCCTTTTAGAAAAGTTCAAGTGCCCTTTTCCTTTGTGAAAATGCCTTTCGAAAGAGTTGTGATGGACCACTCCTCAAGAAAAAGACCCTTCAACTTGTGCAAATGTTTTTTTTTGAAGGGTAACTACCCTTCAAGAATCTTTGGAATGGTCTTTCCGAAGGGAAAGTACCCTTTAGCAAACTTGAAAATGAACCTTTTTCGAAGGATATGCACCCTTCAGATTTTTTGAAGTGAACCTTTTGCCTTTGAAAATAAACCTTTTTCATAGGCTTTTTTCTTTCTACTTATCTATGTCAGACAAAAGTTTGAAAGAATTTGACTTAGCTTTTTTGGCATGGATAATTTTATCGAAGAAATTAGGTCTTCAAAAAAATTGTATCAAAATTTTTACCGAAAGAAATCATCCATGGGATCTTTACCTTAGTCATTTTTTGGATTTTTAAATGTGTCCCTTTTGAAGGGAAAGTACCCTTCAAAACTTTTAGAAGTGTCCTTTTTGTCAAGAAAGTGCCCTTTGAACCTTTTGCAAGTGGACCGTTTGTATTCTTGAAAATGAATTTCTTCCCAAAAATGTCCCTTCAAAAAAGTTGTAAAGGACCATTTCCTTTCACAAGTGCCCTTCAAAATATATTTAAAATGATCACTTTCCTAAGAAATGAACCTTTCAATAAAGTTGTATAGGGCATTTTTCTTGAAAAGATCCTTTAGAAAACTTTGCTTGGACACTTCTCCAAAGAAAATGAGCTTTAATTTTTTTTATTTTGGACAAAAGTTTGAAAAAAATTTGACACTAAAAGTCTAAAAAATTTAAGTGAAGACTTAGCTAAAAATGAGATTTTGCACTCAGCTTCTACTTGATCAGGTTTTCCACACTTGCCTACTTTGGACTTGTGAATTATTGCAACTAATTTGAGAAACATGAAGTCTCTCTCCTAATAAAACCTAAAGTCATTGATTTGGGCAAACTCGAAGTCCCTTTTCTTGCTTCTTTAAAATGCTCTGAGCAACATGAAAAAAAACTTCAAGGAAAAATTAACATGAAGTGTAAAGTTTCAAATGGTAAGGGTGGCATTTTTGGTCATTGGGGTAAAAAAATACCAACATTTTTAGTGATTCACAGGGAAACATGCCTGCTATGCTTGAAGAACCCAACTCATTGCTTCATCCAATCCATTAGGCATGAAGTTACTACTTTCTTTGACAAGGTTGGCTCTATCTGGAAACTCCCCTTAAAGCAAGAAGAATAACCAGAATAAAACAATACTATGCCTAAGGCACTATGGAAGAAAAACACAAAATTGAAAAGGATGTGCACAAGGCACCTAGAAGAAAACATGAAAAAATATAAAAAATGTACAATATATACAATGGATACAAACTCTTTTAATATAAAGGCTTTATATGAATCCCATTGACTGGGATGGGTAATACCTCTCCATCTAGTTAGGCAAGCTGAAAAGCATTATGTTGTTTGCATCTATGGATCAAATAAGGGTCACTCCACAAGTTGTAAAACTTGGTATGGTTACCTATCTCGGCCTTATTTGAATCCCATTTGAGAACTAGATCCCCCTATTTAAATTCCCTTGTTATGGCTCTCTTGTCAAAGGATTTGTAGACTTGAGCTTGATGTGACTCTAGTGTCTTCATTACAAGGTCTCTTGTTTCTTCAAGCTCAATGAGTTATGCCAATCTCACATTCATGGGCTCATCTTCTAGTAGCTCCAACTGATGGGCTAGTTCTAATATAGGAAACTCAAGAGAAATGGGCAACTTGACCTCCCTTCCATATACTAAAACATATGGAGAATTTCCAATGGTAGCTTTAGGAGTCACCCGTCAGTCCATAAGGCTATCTTTAATTTGGTATGCCATGTCCTCTGATTCTCTTCCATAGTTCTCTTGATGATTCTCAACAAATTATTATTTATGGACTCAACAAGTCTATTTCCTTGAGGATAATAATTGGAAGAGGTGCTGAGGTAGATGCCCATCTTGAGAGCCAATTCACTTATTTTTAGACCAAAGAATGCCAATGCATTGTTAGAAATGATAGTGGATGGAACACCAATCTTGGTCACAATGCTATCATAGAAGTCTAGGACTGCACTTTCATTATATTCCTTCAATGCAATGGCTTCCACCCATCTAGTGAAGTATTCAGTTGCAGTAAGCACCCACTTATACCCCACACTTGATGGAGGGTTGATCACTCCTATGAAATCCAAACCCCACTGCATGAATGGTTGCTCTACCTAAATTGGGTTGAGAGGAAAAGATGATAATCTTTGCTTACCCATAAAGGGAGCACATTTTTGACACTTTATTACCCATGCATAAGCATCTTTGAAGAGGTTGGGCCAGTAATAACTAGCCCTCATTATCTTTGCTACTGTAGTCCTTGGAGCAAAATGGCCTCCTACAGGCCCATAATGGAATTGCTCCAAGAGATGTGTCACTTGGTCATCATTTATGTACCTTAGTAGCACTCCATTAAGGTCCTTTTTAAATAAAACCCCATCAACCAATGCATAAAGTATGGATTAAAGTCTGAAATACCTTCTTTTTGCCTTGTCTAGACCTTGGGGACATTCTCCTATTAGCAAAAAATGTGCCATATCATGGAGCTAGCTCTTATGAAGTAGAGGTGCCTCTTCCTGTGAGTTGTCTTGAATCACCATGGTAAATTCTTTATCTTTTTGAAGATATTCCACCATGTGCTCACACGAACCTCTACCTCTAACCAACTTGGTCAATTTGATTTCCACATCAAACTCCATGATTTTGGTGATCTTGCTAGCTCTTTTCTCATTCAGATCTTTTTTAAGGAAGAAATCCCTAACTCTAGGATGGGGTATCATGAGATAAATCTTATTTTTGGAGAGCATTGGTCTAAACTTCTTAAGACTCCTCACTGATGCAAGGATTTGCTTCTCTATAAAAGTGTACTTCACCTCATATCCTTCTAGCCCTTGACTAAAAAAGACAATTGGTTGCTCCATTTCCTCACCATTCTTTTGTATCAACATAGATGACAAGTTCTCAACATTGGCAAAGGTGTATACCATGAAATCCTTGGATAAATCAAGATTTATGAGTCAGGGTGCTTGGATAATGGCCTATTTGATGGCTTTAAAAGCATATTTTCCTTATTTTAGCCAATAAAAACCTTGACTCTTCTTTAACATGGTGGTAATAGTCTTGAACAAACTTTAAAAACCTCATATGAACCTTCTTACAAAATTTATTTTGCCAAGGAAGCTTTGAACTCCTTTCTTATTCTTAGGGAGAGAGAGTGCTAAGATGGCATCTACCCTTTTAGGGCCAATAGACAACCCTTATTTTAAAATGATGTGGCCTAAAAACTTACCTTTATGTATGAAAAACACACACTTATTGGGATTTAACAAGATCCCATACTCCCTACATCTTTCAAATATCAACCTCAGGTGGTCCATGTTTTTGCTAGCATTCTTGGAGAAAGCTGTGATGTCATTCAAGTAGACTAGCACCATTTGATTTAGAAATCCTTGGAAGCCATGTCCATGGATCTTTAGAAAATTTCCCCAGCATTTGATAAAACAAAGGGCATCTTTTGGTATGCATACGTGCCCCATTTGGTGGTGAAGGTAGTCTTGTACTAATCTTCTTCTTTTACCAATACTTGGTTGTAACCTGAATATCCATCCAAAGGAGAAAAATGTTCTGACCTTGAAACTATTTGAAGAAGTTGCTCCATGGGTGGTAGAGGGTAATGATCCTTCAAGGAGACTTTTTTCAAATCTTTTAAGTCAACACACAGCCTAATCTCCACACTCTTCTTCCTTACAGGCACCAAATTGGCTACCCATGATGAGTGTTTGATGGGAAAGATAATCTTGTATTCAATCAACTTGGTTAGTTATTTCCTCATAAGATCTTCTATTTTGGGGTTGATGGGCCTTTTATTTTGCCTCAAAGGCTTAGCATTAGCCTATAGCTTTATGGTATGATGGGCTAACTTTTTCCTTTTAGGTTACTATATTCCCAAGCAAAATGTCTGTGTATTCCTAGTAGAGTGTTATGAAAGCATACCTCTCAACCTTACTGCTTACCTTTCTAATCTTGAGAAGTTTGTCTTTAAAGATGAAGACTCTCTCATAGTTTTCTTCATTGGTTGACATTACCACCTTTTCTTTTCTCATATGGTTTCCCTCATGGAAAAGGCACTCAAGTGTAACCAATCCTTTGGAAAGATTGTTAGATTTTAACTGGACAATTTTCTCCCCATACTATTGTTGAAACTTAGCTTCTTATTGTAATAAATAATTAATTTTTTTTATCATTTTCAAAAACTTGCCAATGGACTTCATTATCTGGCACTGATGGCCTCACCACTGCCTTGACGTGTCGCTGAACCTTAGCCTCTTTTAGCTTACTTGGGATGTTGAACTAAGCTCCCACAGCTGCCAACCTATCAGCATGCTGATTTTGGTTGCTTGGCACTGCTTGAATGTTGAAGGATTAAAAATCTTCAATTATGTCCCATATTCTATTTTTTAAAGATCTCATCAAAGGATTCTTTGTAATGTTCAAGCCTCTAACTTGGTTCACTATAAGCTCACTGTATCCATATGCTTACAACATTTTGATTCCTCTCTTATTGGTCCATTGGAGACCACAGATCAAGCCTTCATTATCTACTACATTAGAATAGCAACTAAAATGGAACCTATAGGAAGAGAAATGCTTATTTCCTGAAGGGGAAACCAACATTTCCCCTACACCTACTCCATTTTTCTCCTTGAACCATCAAAGAACAACTTCCACATGCCATTGAGGTCTTTTTTAGGTCTAATGAGGTAAGGAATGGGTTGATTTTATTCATGTAGTAAATAGAAACCCATGTATCTTTCTTCAACACCCTCCAAAGGGTTGAAAAATTGGTTATCCCCCCATAGCTCATCTAAAAACAAGTCTGAAATCTCCTCAGGATGAGTATTCAACTCTTGACCAATTACAAATTCATCTTCATCAAGAATAGTGCAATTGAGGTTTATGTTATCTAGATAATGGGGCTCAATGTGAAATTATGCCATGGGCGTAGTCTTGATTGATACCTTTATTCCATACCTCATTCTGAATGTCATGTATGACCAATCTACTGAGATATAGCCTCCTATCTTTGCTATGGATTCTCTATGAAGGAATAATGCAAAGTGAGGAGTTACTTCAAGGATCAACACATCTTGAACCACTGAGACACTAGGACAAACATATAGGGTCATATTCAAATCCTTGATGATACTAGATGGATTTGTGGAAGAATAATCAAGCTACAAAACTCCCTTGTTATGCGGCTCATATTTAAGGTTCAACTGATCAACTATGGACTTTAGCATTACCAAAGTGATATAATCACTATCTACCAAGCAATTATGAACCAAGGAGTCACCAATGATTAATGAAATTTAGAAGGGAAGAGGTTTGGTCACATTACTTGACCTTTCTCCCATAGGACCCTTGGATGCATTAGTGAGGACCTTAACTTCTTTGCTTGGTTATTTACCTACAGTGGTTGTAACACCTATCTTGGATAAAATTTCTTGAAGGATATACAATTGACCAAGAATGGAAAGCATGTCCCACATTAGTACACTCACATTGGATTTATTCATTTGTTCAACAATGTTTATTAGTGTACTACTAACCTTTGCTTGTGCTTTGGTAGTCACTACTGCTATTTGTTGAATCTGTGAGATTTGTAGAGGTGTCAAGACCTTTGGAGTGACAATGAGCTCATTAAGATTAGATAATGAAGGAGTGGTGGTAGGATATTCCTTAAATGCTCCCTATTTGTCACCCATATTCCTTCTTTTGAATCTTGTATTTGTTGCCACTGGGACATGAGCTTGATTGGAGCTAGCCTACTGATTGGATGCATAGCACTCTGTTTGCTCATTGATGACCATTATAGCATCTGGTTGGTTTGGTACCTAATCAAATCCTTATTCTTGTGGATACTGATCTGGCTTTATCATCATGGGAGTCTCCATGCTTTTATCCATTAAAGCTTTATTATATCCATAAGCAATAGCCTACTACCATTGGTCATTAAATGCCCAACTAAAACAACTAGTTGGGACAATGGATTACCCAAAACATTGATCCTAAGGCATGGTTCCTTCTACATCTTGAGCCATATTATTTTGAATATGAACTAAGGTGTTGGAAGAGCTTACAACATTTGCACTGTAATTGTTCTGCTTATTATAGCTAGGTTTTCCTTGCCTTTGCTCTTTGTTCTGACCTTAGAAGTTTCCCTTGAAGGGTGGTTTATTACCTTGATAATATTGCTTTTGAGACTGATATGGATCTTGGTATGAATTGTTTTAATCTTTCTATCTCTTGACATTGACCACATCATTCCCCAAGGATTGGATCATGCTCTTAAGTTCTAAGTAGTTCTTTTACTCTTGGGAGTCGCTAGATCCACTAGTGGAGGCCTTATATTGATTGGATGAAGGTATAGTGGCAATCATTGGTGTTGAAAGAATAACATCAAGTAGGGGAACAATTACATGAGTTAGTATGATCTTATGGAAAAGAGGCATTGGTGACCTAGGATTAAGCTTGCCGGCTTGAACTAGACAATTTTCAGCTTTGATAGCCACCTCATAAGCTTCTGGTAATATATCTCCTCCCATGGATTAGATCATTACTAATATGTTACTATTTAGAGCCTTCAAATAATATAATAATTCAAAGTTAGGGGATGGTCTAATAGCAGCTGGAATTCTATCCAAAGCTTTTTGGAATCTTGTATTGAAGTCTTGCATAACTTTATGAGGAGCTCTCTTGATTGTGGTCAACTGTTCTAATATTGACAAATGATCACTCTTTTCTACAAATATATTACATAAGGCTATTCCCAGCTGATCCCATGATTGAATAGAGTTAGGATCTAAATTTCTATAAAAATATGAAGCCTTTCCATTAAAGGATAAAACCAATAGCCTGATAGCTACATTTTCTACTATGACATTATGGATATTACAGAAATTGGCTATCTATGATGTGTTTAGTAGGAGTTATGGTTTGGTCTCCTATGAAATATGGGACACTTTTGAGGGTTGATACTAGCATAGGATCATATTGTGGTAAATTTAAAGGACCTTGGTCGCTAAAACCTACAAAATCTCTTTAGGGAATCATGGTAATATGAGGGACTATCAAGGGGTTGCTTCTTATAGAGGTAAACCTTACGACTGGTTTAGGAAAAGGGTTTCCTATGTATGGCAAGGTAATAAAGAATCTCAACATCTTGGCTAAATTTACAAGGAGTTAAACAAACTGAAAATGAGTTCCTTTGAAGCTGATCTTGTAGTTACTTTTGGCATGAAAGGAAGCGTTATCTACCACCAGATTAAAGCATTTTGGATCATGTCTTAGAGTCACCAGATATTAATGAATACATATCACTACATAAAAATAATGATTAGGAACCTGAGTTGTTCATACTAGCTGACAAATACTTGGAGTCACCATTGATGTTTGTAGACATGCCTCTAAAGGCTGATTTAGATGAAGAGAACACCAAAACTCTTCACTCAGTGAACAACGTGGTCCCATCGAGCATGCTAAAAAATATTGTAGCATAGAATTGTACCCTTTGTGGGAGATTTTTTCAGGCTCTCTCACTCCTACTATAAGCATTGGGACAACCTTAGGCTATGGGTATCCTGTAGTGAGGTTGAACCTATAGGATTTTTAATGAGGCTAGTTCCTTAGATGCTTCACTTTAGCTCTTATTTCCCATGCTAAAATATACTGTTGACTAAGGAAAAGGTATAAGAGGATAACATAAAAAGGAAATCTAAGCTAAGGGAGGTGATGCACCAAATAGAGAGTGATACACATTTAGATTGGGAACCTTAATGATTACTACTAAACATAAACAAGACATAGTCTAGCTGATCCTATTTCAAAGCCACAAGCATGAGTAGTTGTGTAGAGGTCAAAGGGGAGGATGCAATTTGAAGGGTAGGAAGGAATAGGTCTACATAAGAGAAACTATAACTTGTAATTATTTAAAAAGGAACCAAAGGCTAACACATCACATGAACTACAAAAAACCAAGAAAATTAAAGTGAGGTGCATAGACAAATCATAGGTGATGAGAGAAAAACATATATTCTACAAGTTAAACTCCAATACTGCACACTTGACTTTAACAAAAATAAAAAAGGTGTCTTGTATTTCTTCAAGAGAGCATTACAAGGAAATTTTGATAGAGTAACTCTATCACTAGTTGAGGGATAATTTTACAGGTTTAAACATTTATATATATAGCAAAAAGGGATGAGAGAAGAGGGAACATTACGTGAGAGGATAGAGAAGGGGTCATAATGATCGAAGATCTTTTTCTTTTTTGAGCCCCTGATTATGTTGATTCTCTTTTTTTGTGAGGATGAGACCTTCATGATTGTGAAACATCATTATTGAACCTATTTTGGGTGGCTATTTGTCAATGGTATGGATAGAATCAAGGCTCCACATCTTTATTCAAGTCACTCACCCACTTTGTACAAGTGGGTATGAATAAATATTTTGTTTCCTTTAGGAGCTTTAATGACAGGGTATGGTTCTTGTTGCTATGTTGGTTCAACTTGAGTCATCTTTACTTCTATTTCATTTGGATTAGTCATTTTTTCCTTCATCCTAGATCCCTATGCCACCTTGACCTATACCTATAAGGATGCAATCCCCATATCTATGAATCTAGACTGAGCCATGCTACTTTTATGTTGAACGGTTGTTGTTAGTGATGATGGCTATGTCAAAGGATAAGCCTCTCCATTAATTCATATACCAACTCCCACTTTTAAAACTTGAATTATATCTATCTTGTAGATGAAAAATTAATATAAGGACATTAGTTTTCCTGTATCTATTTATGTTGATGCAAGTCTATAGATTGTGTATCTTTATTCAATATTTATTAGTTCAAAAAGGCCTATTTCTTCCTTATGTAGAGCCTTACTAGAGACACTTGGTCCTTTTGATATATCTGATCCAACTCAGGTCTACTTGAACTCCCTTTTGCATTAAAATCATGCCACCACTTTGATCATGAGATAAACCATCTAAGATCACCACCAATCTCCTTGAGCCCCTCATGCATTCAAGTCTCTCTTTGAGATTGATAGAGCCATTTCAAAGGTAGCTGCATGTTTCTACCAAGTCTAAATGATTATCTATTGATATCCCATGAACTATTGATCTCCTTTCTAGTTGGATGGGCTTATACCATTTATCCTTGATTGATTAGCTTTCTCGATTTGCTGACTATTTGACTATCACTCATGTCATTGATATTTTATCATGAGATCTTGATAAGTGTCAAACTCATGACAATATTAATGAATCCTTTGATATTTTTAATTCCAATGGCTACTTTATAAGACCTATCTTTGATGTCTATGCAAATGTCCTAGGCTTTTCAAATTCAAATGGTTACTTGCAGGGGCTCAAATTTGATGTTTATGAGCAAGTCATTGAATATTTGAATCCCAAAAACTATTTTTCGAGGCTAAAACTTGATGTTTGTAGGGAAGTCATGAAATATTTGAACCCCAATGGCTATTTTTTGAGGCTCAAACTTGATGTTTGTGGGCCCATCAATTACTTGAGTTATTTCCTTTGAACATTTCCTTTTGGGAAATTTTGGTGGACTTTTGTCTCAACACTTTTTCCCAAAAGAATTCTTTTGGACTTTTTGTCTGCTCAATTTCTTCAGACAATTCTCCCAAACTATTTCCTTTTGGATTTTCTTTGAACTTCTTTGTTTGGCTCAATTTCTTCACATTTTTACTTGGGGTACTTTTTCAAAAAAAATCTCGACTTTTTGAAAGAGACCTTCCCGAAAGGAACATACCCTTCGGGAAACTTTAAAAGTACCCTTTTCCTTTGTGAAAATGCCCTTCATAACTCTTGAAAATGGCTCTTTTGAAAGGAACATACCCTTTGGAAAGTTGAAAAGTACCTTTCAAATTTTTTGAAGAGGACCACTTCTTTTGAAAATGCCTTTTGGAAAAGTGAAAAATGGCCTTTCAAAAAAGTTCAAGTGCCATTTTCCTTTGTGAAAATGCCTTTTGGAAGAGTTGTGATGGACCGATCCTCAAGAAAAATACCCTTCGACTTGTGAAAATGAACTTTTCCAAAGGGTAACTACCCTTTAATATTCTTTAGAATGGTATTTCCGAAGGGAAAGTACCCTTTGACAAACTTGAAAATGAACATTTTCTGAAAGATATGTACCCTTCAAATTTTTTGAAGTGAAACTTTTGGCTTTGATAATGAACCTTTTCTGTAGGCTTTATTTTTGGCTTATCTGCATTGGACAAAAGCCCAAAAGAATTTGACTTAGCTTTTTGGTGCGGATAATTTTCTTGAAGCAATTAGGTCTTTAAAAAAATTGTATCAAAACTTTTTCCAAAAGAAATCATTTATGGGATCTTTGCCTTAGTTATTTTTTGGATTTTTTGAATGTGTGCCTTTCAAAGGGAAAGTACCCTTTGGAACTTATGGAAATGCCCTTTTTGTTGAGAAAGTGCCCTTTGGCCCTTTTACAAGTGAACTGTTTAATTATTGAAAATGACTTTCTTTCCAAAAATGTCCCTTCGAAAAAGTTGTAAAGGACCATTTCCTTTCATAAGTGCTCTTCAAGAATCTCTAGAAAAGGACCACTTTCCTGATAAATGAACCTTTTAGGAAAGTTGTATAGGAAATTTTGCTTGAAAAATATCCTTCAAAAAACTTTGCTTGGACACTTCTTTGAAGAAAATGAGCTTTAAATTTTTTTTCTTTTGGATAAAATTCCAAAAGAATTTGCCACTAAAATTCCAAAAAATGTAAGTTAAGACTTAGCTAAAAATGAGATTTTGCACTTAGCTCTTGCTTGATCAGGTTTTCCACACTTGCCTACTTTGGACTTGTGACTTCTTGCAACTGATTTGAGAAACATGAAGTTTTCCTCCTAAGAAAACTTTAATTCATCGATTAGGGCAAACCCAAAGTCCCTTTTCTTGCTTCTTTGAACTACTCTGAGTAACATGGAAAAAACCTTCAAGGCAAAATTAACATGAAGTGCAAAGTTTCAAATGGTAAGGGTGGCATTTTTGGCTTGGGGGGTCAAAAACTGCCAACAAGGACTATACGTGCAATTGTGAAACTAAATAAAAGACTATGTGAGGTCATTATGGATCAATAATAGGGATTCTCATATGCCTAGGAAAAGGACACACTATCTAGATGAGGTTGGCTTACATTGATGTATATAGGGCATGCTGGTATCTGATAGAGTTTTTCCCCTCTATGTAAAAATGGGTTTGTGTGCCCTCACCTATAGGTCATGTGTGTAATTGAATCTATGTTATTTACTATGTAATCCATTATATGCCTTCTGATTCACTTGGAATCTAAGTTCAATATATCATGAAGAATAAATAGAATAAATGGGAAAAAGGGTTAGTGCCTAAAATTGTGCTTGACATAAACACTCTTTATGTTTAGCATTACATACATACTAATGCTCTAAAGAGGGAACACAATTCATGTAGTTCTCCCATGCTAAAGTGGTGTGTGAAAAATATTGATGTAATGTTAGATGCTGGTGAAATCCTGGTGTGATTAAGTGCATCAACAATGAATTATGACCTTGGAGTTGTATTTATACTTATTGTAGGGATTGTGTGGACTTAGAATTGGGAAGAATAGATGTTTTCTTCTCAATGTGTAGTTAGATGTTCTAGTGTTTTTCATTGATATGAGCCTTTAGTGAATAAATGGATTAAAATGTGGATTTATAGTGATCATTTTGGAATTATTTCATATGGGACTTGTGAAATGTGTAGGATGACCCATTTGGTGAAATTAAATTTAAGAAAATTACCATTATTTTGTAGGAGGACGTGGCTAGTAGAATCAGACACTACCAACTAGTAGGGTAGTCTTGAAAGAGTGGCTTTGTTTGAGGAGTAGAGATAACTAAAATAAAAGTGTCAATCAATTTGATGGTGCATTTAGGCTACTTAGAATGATGTATAGGGATATTAAAAATCATAAATTTCTTAAAGTGTAAGGGTCATCCACTTAGAAGTGAATTAAGGGCGGTCAAGGACCATGAAATTGGGTATGAGCTAAGTGTGTCTAAGGAATGGTCATAAGTGCATTGTTTTTTTAATAAATTTTTATTTATGTGTCTATAGTGGGGTGTATGAAAACTATGTAATAGTGTGGCATCTTTGAAATCACAAGATATAATTAGTGAAAATCATGAGTAATATATAGGTATGATTCTCCTAATGATAATATATAAATATCAAAATCTATGAATAATAAATTTTTGCAGTAGTTGTGATGTAGGATGGATAATGAGTTACCTTAGATGTAAATATATATGTGATAAGATCAATATTTATGGGGATAAATGGCATGCCTCGATGTAGCAATCTACCCATAGGAGGGCTAGATATAGTAATGAAACACATATAATGGTAGAAGTGTGCCCCAAAAGATGCATGGTAGAGGCCATGGAAATGTAGGCAATAGACATAATTTAACATAATTATTAGAGTTCATGATATAAATTATGGAACCACTCATAATATATCACATATTATAGGCAATGCAAACACACACAATCATGTAACCATATATAGTAAATATATCCCTCAAAAAAGCAATGTGACACATGAAAAATCATTCACGTAGATGTGAGATGGAATGAAAATTATAGGATCCTTTATGGAAAGCACAAGACATGAAAATAAACATGAAAAAACATATACAAGTACTATCACACATAAGCAAGTAATTGAGTAATCATAGGGCATGTACGATAGCACACTATGCAATAATCATATGTAGAAACACATTGTCTATATCCATGTAACATAATACATAAGATGTAGACAAGGGAAATATATTTATATTCAATATAAATATATCTATATAAAAATGGAAATTGGTAAGGATATAATATGAGACACCCTTAAAATATGATCGTAATATAAGCATTCCCCCAATGTGAAAATTCTTTCGATGTGGGTGTAACAAATCTAAAAATATATAAACCTGTAATCATATGTACCTTGTATATCTTGCATATTTACTATTTAAATAATATCATGAGAATCACATGTGTAACATGTATATGTAAACCTCTATCATAGGTTGATAAGCATTATATACATCAATGTGTAGTTATGTACCCATGTAATCACAAAGTTTTTTTATTTATTTATAGGATGTTACCGTGTTTTTTCATTTTATAATTTTATAAGAGAATCGTGCCCCATAGGTGAGAAATATATGGCTAATATGAGGACAATAATAATATGTCTCAAATGTAGACAATAACTCATCAAATGTCATTATCAAAATCGTATGTGGTCTATAGATGTGTGATTTCTACCATGGAGATATATAGAAATATTCGTACTATATGAAGCATGAAAAAATAAAGGATCCGAGGACATGTGGTGACCAATCAAATAAATTAAAAGGAAAATTAGAAGCATGTGCATGCAAATAAAAATAAAAATCCTTAGAGGAAGAATCAAAGCCAAGTGGCAAAAAGTCATGAAAATTTATTGAGTCAAAAAAAAATTATGGTCAAGAAAGTATAAGCCAAATCAACACACAGTAAAATACCGCCATAATGTCATAGAATCTAACTATGAATTTGTGATCATAGGTGTCCAGTGTAAGTCCCATATCAATTATGTGAAAAAATTATGAAATGTTGAATTAAAAATAATTTTAGAAAAGATAACCAATGATACCCTCAATTTCTAAAGGGTCAATATATATAATAAAGTGAGGCACATTAGACATATTTTCAAAAAATAAAGTATCATGTTATAATATATTATATCTAACACATGGATGGATGTATATGTATATGTATATATATATATATGTGTATATATATATATATATATATATATATATATATATATATATATATATATAATTGAATTGAGTTTGCCTCGGATATGTACTAGAAGATTATTTTTTCCTTTTCTAATTAAGTTTTTACTTGATGCACTTTTCTATTAGATACCCACTTAGGTTGTGTTGGAGAAGTAACGAGATCTATTTGGTTATGATTTAAATCATTTTTTACATTTATTATATCTCTTTGGATTGTAATTTTATTTCCTTCATATTAAAATTTAAAATGCCCATATGTAATATCAAGTGTTTCTTTCATTTTAAATAACCATTTTATACCAAGTACAAAATTGTAAAATATTATAATAGATATCTCTAAAAATAGTATTGGAAGCATTTACAAACTAATAGAGATGGGATGTAATATGTCCTAATCATTTAGGTATGTGGTTAGGTATATATATATGTTAGATCATATGAATCATAACCAATTTACTTAATAAAATCAAGAGTGCACATATCGAATTCAATTTTTTCATAAACCATAACTCTTTGTATTTGTTAAGTAAATTGGTTATGATTCACATGATTTAACATACATACATACATACATACATACATACATACATACATACATACATACATACATACATATATATATATATATATGAATCATAACCAATTTACTTAATAAAATCAAGAGTGCACATATTGAATTCAAGTTTTTCATTAACCATCACTCCTTGTATTTGTTGTCCTTACATGTAAACATTAATGACAAAAGGTTTGGCATTCAAAATATGAGTCTCTATAGGATCATTGTAAACTACGATTAGTACATTGTCATACTTAGATGTTTCAACCCTCAAAGTTGTATTTTTTATTTTAGATGATGAAATATCTTTTCTCATAGGTTTTTTTACATTAAAAGTGTACTTGAAATTATGATATAATAAGACATATAAAATGTAAGGTCACCACTATCATTAAAATCTTAGATTTTATATTTCAAAGTATGATACCTATTTATTTTATGACCATTTATTTGATGATACTCATAAAATAAGATTGAATTAAATGTACATGGGACATATATCCAATCATAATGCCTAAAATAAAGTAAGAAAATCACATCCTTATCATGTAACTTTTGAATATTTCACTTTGAATATCATTAATTCTTTATAATTACTATGATATCATTAATTCTTTATAATTAGTTATTGTTTTAAACATATTTTAATATGTTCTTTATCTTTATTTACCTCACAACATCATAGATATAGTTCATGTTCAAATAAGTTCCACTTAGTGTTTCCTTTAAGCTCCATGAAATAGTAGGACGTCAAGTGGCAACCACATGGTCTATTCTCCTAAGGAAAGTCTTAAATTTTATAACGAAGGAGAAATGGTCTATGTCATGAACATATGATCACCACATGTAACCATTATGTGAACTCAGACCTATGAAAATAATTCAGTTTCGAAATTTGTCTTTTCTTTACATTCCATGAAATATTGAGTATGCCAAATATGGCTATAAAAATTTAGAATGCTACCATATTTTATTTAATCTTCTTATGGATTTAATGATTTGAATTTTTTTTCGTAAGGGCCCGTATTTAACTATTTTTAATTAATAGGGTTGTCCAATTAAGTGTGCATTGAAAACAACGCTCATGTTTTATTTTAAATCAATGTTTATTCACTCCACTAACCACTTAAGCCTCTACATGTCTTACCCCTATACGTACTTGATAATTTGATAATTATGTATATTTAATATCAATTATAATAAAACATTGCTTCAATTCTAAAATAGAAAAATTAGGTCACAATTACTAAGGTGCCTATATTTATTAGAGAAAAGGTATTTCAACACTGTACCATGTGAAAGAATAGGATAGCAGATCTGATCCCATATAAAATTGGAGAAGCCATATGTTATAAATTGGACCCTCTAGAAAAAAATGGAGAATTATTTAAATTGCATTAGGGATAAGACTAATATAAGGTATAATAACCAACTTCACTCAGAACATGATATCTTAATGGATGTAATGGAAGAATCAATTATGAAATTATTTGAGGTAGGAAGATAGTTACTTGAGGAAAATTAAAGAAATGGAAGCTCTGTGATTAAAAGGAAAACAAGTTGTTTTGACTCTTATAATAAATGATGAAACAAAGAATTGGAAATATAGAGCTCTTTGGACTATTAATGTTACTCTCTTTGTGATTATGTAAAACACTCAAATAAAAGTTTTCCACATGACTTCCCCTAATAATTTTTAAAATAATTATTTGTTTGGTGATACCCTATTTGTTAAAATTTCAAAATAATCAAACAACATTCAAATGCATAGCAATTTGTTGAAGGAATTAGTTGATATTATTTCTCCTAATTCATTTGACTAAACTCCCATTATTGTTTCAATTCAATTTTACGTAGTTATTGTTTGTGTTACTAATTCAATTAAACTAATCCTATTTTATTTTCCTAGTTAATTTGATTCAATTCGTGTTATTATTCCTAGTTAATCTAACTCAATCTAATTAGCTCTCATTTATGAAAATGTAGTTCAAGGCTCAAAACAAGTGTATCAAAATTCCCCACTTAATTATCTTTGAGGCCTTCCAATGCCATATCATTAATATTGGAGACAAAAATTTAAGTATGAATGAAGAAGAAAATAAAATGTTAATATGGCTATTACAAAAAAACCTTGGGTAGAACCAAAATATGAAGATTAAAAGATCAATTAAATCACTAGAAATAAAAGGAAGAGAGAAGTAGAATAAAAAATGGCCACATAAACTTATATTTTGGTAGATTTGTCAAAATACAAAATCGTACCACTTTTTTCATGAGGAAAACTTTCAATACTATGACTATTGATCAAGTTAATGAAAATTATGAGAAATAAAGAAAATTTGTAAAATTAGAAATTGAAATGCAACAAGATAAATGAAATTCAAAAGACCTAATTATTACCAAAAGTTATTTTTAGAAAATGTTTTACAAAACTTAGTGTACATTGATTTAATTTTTTTCTTGCAAGAGCAATAATCCTAGGTGAAAATGGTGCAAAATAAATTAATAAGAAATAGAATCAAATAGTTAGAGGTAATGGAATTATAGAATCCATTGAAAATGAATGAATAATAAAAAATCACCCTTCCCAAATATTATAGTTCACTAGATTTGAATTTAAAATGACTCTAAATTTTGTGAACCATCACTTAGAAGGTTTGAATTCGATAATAGAAAAATCTGGGAAAATTATTTTTAAAATAGAATCCTTTGCTAGTAAACCAATAATTTATTTTCTTTGTTTATAATTATTAATTAATAAGATAAAAAATGGAAATTGATTTCTGAAAATGTATTCAAATCCATGGTTGATAAGGTCAACAACACTATTAAAGCAAAAGTCACCAACTTACAAAGAGCCTGGGCTAGTATTATAGAGAACTACATTACTTCTTACACACAAAAGGTGAAATGTGCTTACATGTTGATAAGATATGCTACATAAAATATATCAGAGATAAAAATGAACCTTCTCAAAATATAGAGGATACTTAGAAAATGTTGGTTGGTGGATATTACATATGTTGAATAATGTTTCCATGGACATTAATTCTTTATTGGGAATTTAATATAAGGAGAATCTTAAATTATGGTTGTTATATTTTAGTGTCTTGAATATTCAAGTAGATATTGGTAGTTGACAAGTTTTAATAAGTTGGGATTGAAAAAAATGGCTATTTAAGGCCTTAGTTAATTGTGTTTGATGATAGAATTTATACTCTATGTTAAGATAATTTAAAATTCCAAAAAATTGAAAATTCTCTCTGAAATTTTCAATTTTTATTTTCATGTTGTTGTAAAAATTTGGTGGAGGAAGTATAAAGAAAAAGAAGAAAATGATGTTGAAAAATGATATTTTGAGTAATTTTTTTAAATTCTTCATTGTTTAAGTTTGTAGTTGTAATGTACCTCATTAGTTTCTATTGAATCTAAGCTATACTATTTTATGTGCTCGAATGAGTGAATAATTTCTAGTGGAATTGATTATGTTTATATTTGTTAATGATCATTTGAACCTTTATTATTTGGTGATAACCAATAAAAAATTAAATTTGTAAATGTTGTGGAGTTATGTCTACCCATGCTATTTATCTAAATAATGCTTAGTACTTAAAATCAATGCTTTGTACTTAAAGTGGCACTATCTTTTATAAATTTGAGCATTTTAATTTTTCTAGAAGATTGATTTAATTTTCAAGAATTTCTTATGGACTTAAAGTGAAATATGTATTGTATGATCAATAACTTTTTATTTTTAAATAAAAATACATAGCAATTAGTTTATTAATATATTGATGAAATTAAATAATTTGACATAAAAGAATGAATGCCATTTTATTATTTCTTTTTAAACACCTGTGTTTATATTTAAATAGATAGGATAGGATAAAACTCACTAAAGGGTATAATTAATTACTAACTTTAGAAAATAAGTGTGTCTTTGAAATCCTAAGGTAACTTGTACACTAGTCTTCTCTTAAAGAAGGCCTAAAATGGGTATCTTGAATTGAATTAATATTGTAATTAACTATAATTCAAATAAATAGAATGGAATAATGTAGGGTGTTGTAAATACACTTTTAAACATTAAACTAAAGATAAAATACTAAAATAAATGAAACTAAACAATGACAAGCAATGCTAAACTATGCAATTGAAAAAGGAACTTATCTTGTTGATCCATAAAGTTGACTATGTTGACTAAAATAATGTAGAAATAGGAAAATGTATGAACGTAGAATCTTCCTAAAAGTTAGATATGAGGTCCCACAAGGACATGCATGTTGGATAAGACATAATTTTTGGTATTTATTTCCCATGTCTTTCAATTTTATCTTTTTGTAGGAAACATGAATTTAGGGCACAATCACATGTGATAGTGAAAAATAAGAGTATGTGTAGTAATTTTGCCTTTAGAGATGCACAGGAGATCTGTGGATAACTTCTTGAAGTTGGAAATCCTATCAGGGCATGTAATAATTGAATGACCTATAAGTATTAAAAATAGGAGTGTAATTAGGATAAGATAACCCCAATAATCCTCATGATGACTGAATGTTGCCTACATATACAATATTTCAAAGAGGGAAATAATTCCTAATGTAGTTCTCCCACTTAAGTTTTTTGTGCAATTGTGCTCCATTGATTATATGAATGCATATAAAATTGGCTTGAATACTTGATCATGTGGGATTAGGGTTGCATAAAACAAGTTTGAAACACTTGAGGTGCTTAAAACCTAAATAAAAAAGAATAGGGAACTTTTTCTCAATGTGCACACATGTTAATAAGCCTCTAAATTGAAATTACCCCATATTTTTAATAAGTAATTTGAATGTGATTTTATATAAATTCTAATGGTATGAACACATGCTATAAATATTAAAAACATGGAGGACAACCTTAAGGAAGGGTTAATTTATAAATATGACTATTGGTGGGAAAAATACATTAGCTCTAGGTACAAACATGTATGCCCACCATTATTCTCCCTTTTCAACAATCATGACCCTATTAAACATTGTCATTAATTAAGGGATAGTCTATTGAGCATTATCATTGAGTGTTGAGTTTTGATATTTAATGTTGTCATTGATGTCAAAGGTTTTTATAAAGATGCATGGTTCTTTCATTAATGTCAAAGGTTATTGTGAAAATTCTTGGTCAAGTAATCCTTGAGGTATGCATATGAATGTTTTTTATTGCCAACATAATGAGTGTTGATGCTATATCAAGAGTAGGATGTGTGCCAACATAGTGAGTGTTGTTTCCATATAAAAAGAAGTGATGTGAAAGTATTGTCTGAAGAATGATAGTAATATCATTAAAGATCATTGAGTAAATACAAGTCAATATAGAAAGTGTAAAGCATCTTGTAATGCTTTATCTAGGCTTTGTGAGATGGTATTTGTAGGTGGCATGATGAAATGAGTGATATTTTAAGAATAAGAAGTATGCTTTGAAGATCTGTGTAAACAACTACGAAGATGATCTAAATAAGTAATGAAGATGAGAATGCTCTGAAGAATACTTGATAGTGTTTAAGCATGAAAGAGGTTGTTTGAGGTTATACCAAGGTGTTGAGGACCTTGAAATTTATTAAAAGATAAACTTTGAAGATCTATATATGTAGTTTTGAAGATGCTACAAAGATCCCAGTTGAGCTTTGAAGATTTGTAAGAAGATCCAAAGATGATTTATTGAAGTTCTGAAGAAGAGTGAGTGTATGAGGTTGCTTGAGATTACACAAGAGGAATTATAAGATAGGATAGTTTCAAGTTGAAGTCTACATGGTGATTAGAAGGTCAGATTCAAGGCTTAATATGACTAGCATGTCAAGTCCTATAAAACAAGAGAGAGTTGGTGGACAAATGAGGTAACAAGATCAGTCTCCATGGCATGAATAAGTAGGTGAACATTGACAGAGATGAATCAAGTTGTTTTAAGTATGTGCATGAATTTTTAGGTCATGGTTTGCAAATATAGGCTTGAAAAAGTGTTTCAAGGTTTATTGAGTACACAAAATGAAGAATTATCTACCTGAGAAGGTTTTTTCAGTGTTTGTTGGCATGTGCAGCCTTTGCATGAGAACTTAAGATATTCATGGTAGGTGAGGAAGGGTTCTATCTCAAATTTTCAAGCATTGGTTTCTAAAAAGAGGAGCTAAGTTTTATGAATGATCATTAAGACTAGAATATGGTATAAACCTTCATAAAATTCTAATAGTGACCCGATCTTGAATATATTATTTGAAAGAGCTTAAATTTTTTTGGTATGGTCATAAAAGTGATTGGAGGTTAAATTCAACTCTCCCAGGCATCTTCAAGTATGATTGGTTTCTTAGGTAATTAAGAAGACCCTATAAAAGATTTCTTATATTTTTTAGATTTATTGTAGCAAAGTTTGTTGGAGAGTTTTCAATGATGTCATAGAAGTGTCTAGGTGAGTGGATGAAGCGTCTTGATAGTCTAAGTTTCAATGACAAAGTGTGCAGTGTGTTTGCCCTAGTATGCTTGAAGTAGGCTTGGTTGATATTTAGTTTTGGCATGATTAGGGATGGATCTAAAGTATTAAGCATGTGTGAGGGGTCCTATTATAGGTTAAGGATGATTGGAGAGCTTGTGGAAGTGCATGGTATTCATCCAATTCTTCATTAGGTTTATCTTGGCATAGTTGGGTCTAAGATAGAAAAATCTAAGTAGGTAATTTGATGACATCACCATTACCATATATGAATGATTCAGAGGGAGTCAATTATATGGGTGTGACCACATTAGTCCCAAGTTTCTATGTTTCAAATTTTAGGTCATGTAATTAAGTGAAGTAAAATTTATTAAGGTTCAAAGTTGGATTTCCAAGCAGATTGCAAAGTTTCCCATAGTTAGACAGACCATCACTGCACGTCATGCATATTTGTATGAACCAATTTGTTTATGCATTTATATTAGGTACAAATAAAGTAAACTAAGGTTAAAAGAGTTCATGGAGATATTTTCTATAATGCCAAAAATCTACCTTGAAAATTTGGAGTCCTGAAGTGTTTTCTGGCTCAAGATATAAATTTTCAAATTTGCACTTGCAGACTATGATGGGAAAGAGATCATCAAAATAAACCTTGTTGAAGTCTAAATTCATCTAGTCAGTAGATATAATGGTGCACATTAATTCATGATCTTGATCCAATGGTGTGTGTAAGGGTCAATATGTCAAAGTTTGCATGCACAGGCAATAAGTGTCATAAGCTTGCTAGTCTGGTAGAAGATCAAAAATGAGTAGTGGCTCATACTGACAAAGATCAATGGTATGGGACAAGTCAAATAATAAACATTACATGCAAAACTGCCAAGTGGCACAAGCATAATGGACTATCATTAAAATGATCAAAAGGTATGTAAGGGTGCTAAGTGTCATAATATTGGCAGTTATAAGTAAGATATAATTGTGAGAATTATAAGATAAAGACTTGGCTGATCCATAGATATCAATGATACACATTTAGTCAAAATTATAAGGGTGCACGAGATGAGGTCAACATGTTCATTATTTAACAATTTATCTAAGTTAAATTTTGAATAATATAGATGGTGTGTATTTGATATAATATGTGAGAACATGAGATGTTGAGATAGTTTTTTAAGTTTAACCATTGCTCAGTGACTGTCGAAATTCAAATATTTGAATTTGTGAGGCAAGACTAGTTTGTGGTTTTTGAGCCATAACTTTCGATCTATGAAAAATTTGACCATGGTATAAAAAGAAAAGTTGTTTAGTACCTAAATGAAAATCCATTATTTATTATATGCTTAAAAACTATAGAAACCTTCATCTTTGTTTATGATCTTTATAGAGCCTTTGTGATCACCATCTACTTAGTCAGACATAAGACATACCTTAACCATTAAGGATTCTACAAGACCTAAAATAAGATAAATTTGACCTACATAGGTCATCCATATCTTTGATAGATCACCCTTAAGCAACATCACCTTTTAATTAGGCCTTAATATTTTAAGGTCTAAAAGTGTGTACAATCAAATATATTAAGCTCCAAAGTTGACTATGTGTTCGTTCATGCTCTGCAAGTAACCTTAGAAGGGTAACTAAGTTGTTCTTGATGGTATTTTGATGTTTCAAGATGAATTAACTATTGGATAGTGTTTTATAATCTATGAGGACCATTTTTATGTATTTTTTAAGTTTTAAAAATCTATATTCATTATGAACAAATGCTTAGAAGGTGATTATGTGTTCATTCATGGTGACTGTGTGCATAGAATGTTATTTGAGTGAATTGAGCCTTAGTAAAAGGGTGTTGTGATGGTTTTTATCACCTAAAGAGGACCTATAAATTATGTGTCATGAGTATATGTATTTTTAAAGTGTTCTTGTGTTCTAAGTTTTCTCAGAGAAGTGTCAAAGAGGTGAATGAGTCTCCATAGGACCTAAAAGGACACTTAGGGCTATTTGAAAGAGGGTACTGCTTAAAGGTGAACCATGAAGATGCCTTAAGGGTGAAGGCATGTGTTGTGGCCAAAAATGAATGTTGTTAACATGATAATAATCATAAAGGATCTATAAAATTTGAAATCAAATATGGTGATTTCTAGGCTTATAAAAGACCTATGGGAAGAAGTGGTTGTAAGAGTTGTGGAGTGAGTGTACCGAGTGGATGGGTTAAAGAGAAGAGAAATTTATGACTATGTGTATGACATATAGGTCATATTTCTAATGTCAAGGATAGTTATCTTGTAGGTTTGAATATTGAGGATGAGTGAAGAGGTCTAGAGTGATCCAAAATATGGTTTTGGATGTGTGTGGCTATGTGAAGAAGTGTAAGGGGCTGATATAAATTATTTCTCCATCATATTGGTATGAAATTAATGATTAGGAGATGTTCATTTCATAAGTTTTGGGAGGGTACTCAACATCTTGGTTGGAAGGGCTTGACCATCAGGTGGTCAAAAGGACTTGATCATCTTAGGGGCAGGTGCTCCTTGTGAAATAGATGTTTCATTAAAGCTGCTCAGAAGGAATTGATAAAAAAGGAGGTCAAAAGGAATTGATCATCTTAGGGGTAGGTGATCCTTATGAAATAGGGTTTTCACTAAAATCTTATCAGAAGTATTTGATCAGTATCATGTTTGTGATAATCTTATAAGATAAGTAGTCCATGTGTTTGTAGGCTTGAAAGTGGGATTTATTCCCCAAGAGGATTTTCCACATAGATATTATGTTGTGTGTATGATCATGTATTATATTAATTTATCAATTCTATAAAAATATTTTATGCTTCATGAATGGTTGTATTAAATTCTTAAGTGTTTAAAGGGTTTAGAAATTGAATTGGATTGTTTGTCACCACTGATTCACCCCCCTTAGTGATTATACCTCTAACAAAGTTGACTAAGTCAAAGTTTATAAGTGGATGAAGATCAAAGTGTGAGACTTTTAGTTATTTTTCATGAATTTTTTTGGATAGGTTATATATCTTATGTGTGCAAAGTTGGTGATCCAAGTTGGTCAGTCATTAACAAACCTAATGGTGTAGACATTAAGAAAATTAGGCATAAGTGAAAAAATGATTCCTGATGTGTTCTCATGTAAGAGTGATGGATTAAAATAAATGAGGATTTTTTGTAGGACTTAAATATTCTATCCATTCTTTGATAAATATTTTAAGTTAATATAAAAGGTTAGAACATTGAAGCCAAAATAGCTTATCTGACTGAGTGGAGTCTGTGAGAAAGGAAAACAATAGATTAGTCTATAAGACCAATAGTTACCATCAGTACTTGTGATAATTTTGATGGAGGTTGTTTTGAGGATGATATAAGATCTTTTTCATGTATTTAAATCCATTTAATATGTTCAATCATGTGTCATAAGTTCAGTTTTCCTTGACTATGTTTTGGAGTTAGTTGGAAGTTCTAAGTGAACATCTTGTAGAGAAGAGTTTGAGTCTGTATGCCTTGAGATAAAACATATAATTAATTTGGTTATGAACTTGAGGTCATGAGGTTTATAAATATGTAATTTATTACCATAGTTTTTTGTAAAAATTAACTGTATGCCTTAGTTATTCATGATAGAGTTTTTGTATATGCACAGGGCTTTTATATATAGTGATTTGAGAAAGGGTTCAAGTGGTGATTGAACCTAAAAGGTGTTGTGGACCAAAATTAAAGTTATCTAAGGTCTATTTTAGTGAAATATGATGTTTTAATTCTATGTGGGATGTTTATATATGCTTTAATAAAGGTCAAAGGGTAACATGTTGTTAAGAAGACCTATTAGGTCTCCTTAAAGCCTGAAAGAGGAGTAAGGGCTAATTGAGCTAAGGCTGACCTAATGTATTGATGGATTCATGATTAAGGCATGTTATTTTAATATTATAAGAAATAATTTATGGAATAACTAAGAATATAAGTATGTGGTTGACTAAAAAATATATGATCAAGTGACTTTTATAAAAGTAAGGCAGTTTAGGCCTATTTGGTGTGCTTAGAGAGTGAGAGCAGAAGAGGATAAATGAATGATATAGATTATCAGTGAGTATAAAAAGGTCATTAAGACCATCATATATATTTCATGAATATCTAATATAGGTTTTTTATATGAGGATCAAGGTTAGAATACCTAATCAAGCCATGGAGGGCTAACTGACTGAAGAGGTCTAAGAGTCAATTTGAGAGGGATGAAGTGAGTGAAGAGATGAAGGAGGAAATCATCATATATTATATGAGAAATAAGGGTTTTTTAAGGTGATCAAATAATCAGGTGGATGAGTTGGTTCTGAGTCATCTAGGGGGTTGGTGCCTCCTTGCAAGTGGGTGCTTGCTAAAAGCCTAGCCGAGTTGGTGTTCAACTAGTTGGAGTTGGTGCTCCATGTGAATTTGGTGCTTCACTAAAGATTAATGTTTGGATTATAAGAATATAGTCCATTTTATTCATCAGTGGGTTTTATTCCCTTAGAGGGTTTCCCATGTATATGTTGTGTTCATGTGTTTCACGCTCTTATGATTTGATGCTTATGCTTGATAATATGTACATGCTTGTTAGAATGATTCATGTATAGTTAAGATAAATTGAATGAAATGTTTTGAAGAATGATTCACCCCCCTTATCAGTCATCTTATTTCCAATAATTGGTATCATATCCTATTCCTTTGAAGTAGTCTAACATCCTAAAGAAGATCTTAAGAAATAAGGATGACTAGTCAACAAGCTCAAGGTGGTTTCTCTACCAGTAAGGCTCTTTTGTTCAATGGATCTAACTATGCATTTTGGAATGTCAAAATGAAGATATATCTAATGTAATAAGGACATTACATGTGGTAGTTAGTTATGGATGGATATATTTTACCTCCAATTCCACCAACAGATGTAGTAGGTAAAATGGCTAGTGAAAATAACTCTAAGGCAATGAATGACATTTTGTTTGGCCTATCAGAGGTAGATCTTGTAAAGGTAATGCATTGTGTTTTGGTTAAGGACATATGGGAAAAAATAAAGACCATAATGAAGGAGACACCAAGGTAAAGATGGCCAAGTTTTAGACTCATAGAAGATAGTTTGAAATCCTAAATATGAATGAAGATGAAACCATTTCATCCTACCTATTGAGGGTTAATGAAGTTATTAATATCATTAGAGGTTTGGGAGAGGAAGTGACATAATTTATTATTGTCTAAAAGGTGTTAATATCACTAACTCCTAAGTTTAAATCTAAAGTTTCTATAGTACAAGAAAGGCAAGATTTAGACAAGTTAGAGGTGGATGGGATTCATGGCATCTTGACTACCTATGAGATGACAAAAAATGAAGGAAGACCTCTCAAGAAGGAAACAAATTTAATGAAAATAAGTCAAATGCCAATAAGGTTAAAGATGAGATATGTTTATATATTGATGATGATGAACTCATAGCTATATTTACTATAAATTTAAGGTTTGGCTCATGTAAGTATAAGAGTAAGTTACCCTTCAAATGTTTTAGTTGTGGTAAGATTGGTCACTTTGTAACCAAGTGTCCTAACAAGGATATATCTAAGCATAATGAATAACATAATTAACACCATGGAGATGATACAAAATTCTATAAGTATGAACATAACAAGAGAGATTTTAAGAAGAATAATGGAAGGAAAAATTATTCAATAATAAGAAGAGTTTATATACCAAAGAAGATAGTTCATCAGATGTAAGTGATTCAAACACATCTAAAAATGATGATGGTAGTAATGAATATGAACATGATAATAATGAAACTTTGTTCATAATCATAGAATCATAAAATAAAGGTTGTTAAAATGGTAAATACCTCATGATTGATGCATAATCACATGGATAAGTATACTATGATAGTGAAGAAGGAGAAGCAGAAGTTGATCTTGAAGTAGAGCTGATAAATGACCTACAAGAGTTAAATATTGTGAAGAAGAAGAACAAAAAAATGAAGTCATTAGTTTAGGACTATGTGGATTAGATTGGATTATTTGAGGAAAGGATAAGCAACACTTCCAAAGAGTATGAAGAGATCATCCAACAAGTTGAAACCCAAATAGAGATTGTGGCAGTAAGCCTAAAGGCTAAAGAGGAAAATTGTAGTAGTTATGAAACTAAAATAGAATCTATGAAATTTGAGTTCGATCAATCATCTAGCAAGGTGAAGAGCTTTGTGAAATTTGAAAAGAGCACGAAGGATTTAGATTGTATATTGAGTAATAAAAAGTTTGAAAGTGACAAGATAGGTCTTGGTTTCAAAGAAGACCAAAAGGAAACACCTCAAGTCAAGAAGAAGACTATTGAAGACAAGAAGGTCAACATGAAAAGACCTATAAAATAGCCCAATACTACAAGATATGCTAGTTATTTAAATGGTTACTATTTTACATGAAATCAATTTGGTCATAAACCAAGAAAATGTAGAAGACCCTCTAAGAATGAGTACTCATGTAACTATGGAAAGAAAAATAATTGGTTAAAATAAGATCATAATCATCATCATTCAAATGGTATGTATAAGGTGGTATGTTATAGCTATCATAATGTAGGACATATTTTAATATTCTATCCTAGCAGACTTAGAATATCATCAAGTCAAAACATGAAGTTTGAAGCTCCTAAAGTACAAGAAATAATACAAATGAAAGTATGAAAACCAAAGGTAGTCAAAGTGAGTCATGATCAACTCATAAACCAAGGTGGAATGTTTGCTACTATAGAACATAATATAGAAGTGAAATATTAATAACACTTGTTATCTACATATGTTAACAAGACAGTCAAAGAAAATAAGATTGATGATCAAATAGTTGATGATGAGATCAAGCCTAAAGTGCCAATAAAATCTAGAAGGATGTTAAAGAATATTCAACCTTGTAAGAGTATGGAGATCTTGGAATATCTTGAGTTCATATTATTTTAGTGCCTTATGAAAAGGGGTGATTCCATTAAGCTTCATAGAGACATTCTTCTATCAGTAGAAGCATGAGGTTGTAGTTAAAGAAGGTCTCCTTTGAGAAGATTTTAGGTTATCTATGTTTTAAGCAAGGAGATGAAGATGGATATTATCCATTCATATGTTGATAGAAATGTGGTTTGAAATGAATAAGGCAACTGAAGTCAAAATATGTAGACAATTGGTATATAAGAGGTAAGCTTTTGATATCTATTTATATGAGTAGTTGAGCCTGATCTATGAAGACAAAAAGGGTGTCTCTATTTTTGTATTTGGTATCAAGAATGAGATAGCCTTGTGTGTATGGTCAAGAGTTTGATCTTCTTCATCCATGTCAAGAAAGGTATGTGATCTTGAGTTCCTAGTTCTTATAAAGAATATATGTTTGGTCTAAGGGGGAGCTTGGTAGCTCTAATTTCTTTGTCAAGAAAGTGATTGCTCTTTTATATACATGGAGTTAAGGAGAGATTGTGTCTGATATGTTTGATAGATTCTATTTATTGAGATTTTGATGGATTATAAGGGAGAGTACCTTGATTGAGAAAAGGTTCTAAGAATGATTGTCATAAGTGATTGACATAGTTTTTGAAGACTGTGTGCCATCTAGTGTCTTTGAGAGATTATATCAACTCATAAGGAGAGAGTATGATTTCATTAGTTACAGATGATCTTTGACATCCACTGCTAACAAAAACATGGTGGATGCTTGGTTTGAAGGGGAGATATTCAAGCTACTAATTGAACTTGATCTGTGTTGAAGTGGTCTTGTAATATAAGTTCTTTATGAAACAGATGATAGTTGTGGAAAACATTTTTCATTAATGTCAAAGGGGGAGAAAGATCATAAAAGATGAGAAAAGGGGAAAGATTAGGAAGGGAGAAAGAAAAGTCAAGAACCAGGTCTAATAGATGATTAACATCAAGAGTGGTTGACACAATTTTATAAGTATGTTTACCATAAATGATAAAGGGGGAGATTATTGAACATTATCATTAATTAAGTGAGAGTATGTTGAGCATTGTCATTGAGTGTTGAGTTTTGGTATTTAATGTTGTCATTGATGTCAACAGTTTTTATGAAGATGCATGCTTTTTTAATTTATTTCAAAGGTTCTTATGAAGATGTTTGGTTAAACAAGCCTTGAGGTATGTATATGAATGAGTTATGTTGCCAACATAATGAGTGTTGTTGTTATATCAAGAGTAGTGATGTGTGCCAACATAGTGAGTATTGTTACCATATAAAGAGAAATGATGTGAAAGTATTGTCTGAAGAATGATGTAATATCATTGAAGATCATTGAGTAAATATAGGTCAATATAACTTCTTTTAATGTTCTATCTTGACTTTGTGATATGGTATTTGCAGGTGGCATGATGAAATGAGTGAACTCTAAATAAGAAGTAGTATGCTCTGAAGATCTATGTATGCATCTACAAAGATACTCCAAATGAGATACAAAGATGAGAATGCTTTGAAAAATACTTGACAATTTTTTAGCATGAGAGAGGTTGTTTGAGGTTATACCTAAGGTGTTGAGGACCTTGTAATTGATTAAAATATCAACTCTAAAGATCTATATATGCAACTCTGAAGATGCTACAAAGATTCCAATCAAGCTTTGAAGATCTGTAAGAATCTCTAAAGATGCTTTGTTGAAACTCCAAATAAGTGTGAGTGTATGAGGTTGTTTGAGCATACACAAGAGGTATTAGAAAATAAGAGAGTTTCAAGGTGAAGTCTATAGGGTGATCAGAATGTCAAATTCAAGGCCTAATATGATTGGCAGGTCAAGGCCTAGAAAGCAAGAGAGAGTTGGTGGCCAGACGAGGTAACACGATTAGTTTCCATTAGGTGAAAATTGACAAAGGTGATTCAAATTTTTTTAAGTATGTGCATGAAGTTTTAGTTCATGGTTTTCAAGTAAAGGCTTGAAAAAGTGTTTTAAAGTTTCTCAAGTGTACAAAATGAAGAATTATCTACCTAAGAAGGTGTTCTTAGTGCTCATTGGCATGTGTAGCTTCTACATGAGAACCTAAGATGTTCATGGTATAAGAGGAAGGGTTATAGATCAAAGTTATAAGCATTTGTTTCTAGAAAGAGGATTTAAGTTTTGTGAATGATCATTAAGATTGAAAGATGGTCTAAAATGTCATAAAACACTAATAGTGACTCGATGTCGAATATCTTGTTTTAAAGAGATCATAAAGGTTTGGTATGGTAAAAAAAGTGATTGGATTTTGAATTCAACTCTCCTAGTCATATCCAAGTATGATTGGTTTCTCAAGTAAGTAAGAAGACCCTAAAAGAAAGTGCTTGTCTTTTAAAGATTTGTTGTAGAAGACAAAGTTGACCAAGTCAAAGTTACTAAGTGGATAAAGATAAAAGTGTGAGACTTTTAGTTATTTTTCATGAAGATTTATAGATAGGTTCCATATCTTAGGTATGATAATTTGGTGATCCAAGTTGGCCAATAGCTAATATACATAGTAGTGTAAACAGTAAGAAAATTAGGTAGAAGTGAAAAGATGATTCCTGATGTGTTATTATGTAAGAGTGATGGATTGAAATGCATGATGTTGTTTTTTGGGACTTGAATAGTCTATACATTCTTTACATAAGCTTTGAATTCAATATAAAAGGTTAGAACATTGAATCCAGAATCAATTATTTGACTAAGTGGAGTCTGTGAGAAAGAAACTCAATAGATTGGTCTATAACACCAATAGTTTCCATCAGTACTTGTGATATTTTTGATGGAGGTTGTTCTGAGTATGATATAAGATATTTTTCATGCATTTAAATCCCTTAAATATGTTCAATCATGTGCCAAAATTTCATGTTTCCTTGATTGTGTTTTGGAGTTAGTTGGAAGTTTTGAGTTAACTTCTTGCAGATAAGAGTTTGAGCTTATATGCCCTAAGTTGAAGCATATGATGAAGTTGGTGATGACCTTGAGTTCATGAGGTTTTTGATTATGTAATTTATTGTCATAGTTTTTTATAAAAATTAAGTGTATGCCTCAATTGTTTAAGACAAAGTTTATGTATATCCATAGGCCTTTTATATGTAGTGATTTGAGAAAGGGTTCAAGTGGTGATTAGACCTAAAAGGTGTTGTAAACCAAACGTGAAGTTGTATAAGGTATATTAGAGTGGTGTATGATTTATTATTACCATATGGTATGTTTGGATATGATTCAATAAATATTAAAGGTTAACATGTTATTAAGAAGACCTATTAGGTATCCTTAAAGCCTAAAAGAGGAGAAGGGCTAATTGAGCTATGATTGACCTAATGTATTGATTGATTCATGATTAAGGCATGATATTTTAATATAATAAGAACTAATTTATGGCTGACCTAAGAAGATAATTATGTGGATGACTATGAAAGATATGATCAAGTGACTTGCATAAAAGCAAGGGAGTTTAGGCCTATTTGGTGTGCTTAGAGAGTGAGAGAAAAAGAGGATAAGAGAATAATATAGATCATTAGTGAGTAGAAGAAGGTCATTTAGACTATTAGAGAGATGTCATGAATATCTAAAATAATTTTTACACATGAGGATTAAGGTCATAAGACCTAATCAAACCATGGAGGGTTTTAGAGGGATAAAAGCCAGTTTGAGAGGGATAAAAGTGAATGAAGAGATGAAATAATAGATCATCATATATTATAGGAGAAATAAGGGTTTCTAAATGTGATCAAATAATTAGGTGGTTGAGTTGGTGCTGAGTCATCTAGGGGGTTGGTGTCTCCTTGCAAGTGGGTTCTTGCTAAAAGCCTAGCTGAGTTGGTGCTGAGCTAGTTGGGGTTGGTACTCCATGTGAAGTTGGTGCTTCACTAAATATTGATGTTTGTCTTGTAGGAATGTAGTCCATTTGATTCATTAGTGGGTTTTATATCCTTAGATGGTTTCCCACGTATTTTTTGTGTTCATACTCTTATGATTTAATGCTTATGCTTGCTAAGATGTACATGTTTGTTAGAATAAATCATGTATGGTTAAGTGGAATTGAATGAAAAGTTTTGAAGACTGATTCACCCCCCCTTTTAGTCATCTTGTTTACAATAGTCCCCTAAGGAAATGTGTGAGATTTTGGGTCTAGATTGAGCCATACAAATGTATAGTGTTTTTTTTAACAATCATAACATTTCTAATTATTTAAAAAGATCCAAGGTAGTTGTTGAAGTAGTTAAGTTGGATTTAAATGCATGTATTTTTTGATTTAAGCAATGTAATTGATGATGATTTGATATAGAGAATTGATATGCGCTTTGTTTTTTATTTTTTTAGAGATGGTGGAGGCTCTAGCAATTGGTGGATGTAGTTCGGTTACCTTATTGGTTAGAAAGACTAATAGCAGGTGATCGAACATGGTTAACTGTGTTGGGATTTGGTAAGATTATGTAGATGTGGTGAATTCCATTGAGTGTTAACTTAGTCATAATATTATTAGGGACATGGGAGAAACTAACCAACACTTTTAGGTGGGTGGTGGATGGGGATACTATTGAGGTGGGTATCACCCTAGAGGATGTCCATGTGATATTAGGACTTCCTATTATAGGGGCACTAGTTATTTTTAATATTCCCAAGACATATGTTGAGAGATGAGCCTTAGCCTTATGGATGAATAGTTCAGAGAGATATTTTTCTAGTTTTCAAGGTCACTTGTTTGAAATCTATGTTTCAGCCATTCTGAATATCTAAAAGGCCATTATTGGTCTTATGACAGCTCGTGTGATATATCATAAATCAGATGGGAAGGTTTCACTATATGTGGTTACCTTGTGCCAATCTATATTAGAGCAAGGCATGATTTATGATCTAGGATCAGTGATCTAGGATCAATGATCTAGGATCAATGATCTAGGTGTAGTTAGTGCATGATTTGTATATTATCTTATCATGAGGGTAGATAAATATGGGCCCTATGCATTTATTGAGTAGTTAGATATATGAGAAGTTTTTGATGTATCAGCCTGTGGGATTGCCACATGTGATAGATGCTACTTTACCTTGTATATTATGGTGGATAAAAGACCATGTATTATAGGTTATACTACATGCCCCAACATTATAGATGATTACTCGAGGAGAGATTATTTGGTAGCCTTATGTGGGTATTATAGATACTTATCATGGCCAAATACTTTTTAGGGACAAGGTCATGCATGGATTATAGGTCATTATATGTGTTGGGTAGAGCTACATAATATTATTTTTTAACCAGGATAGTTTGGTTTTCCACACCCAATGGCACATATAATAGTGCTCATATTTTAAGCATGACATGCAAAGGAGTGCCAATGTAGTGGAGTTGTAGGAACACATGTGGATGTGCTTGTGATATGAATACATTGGCTAAGACCTTGGGGATGGCAATGTCAATAACAATAATGAAGGGAGATTTATACGTAGTTATGGTTGTACCACAGTGGGTTTACATCTACCACCATGACCACCACCAAGATAACCTAGGCAAAGGAAGGTAGTAGTAGAGGAGAAACCATAATTAGATTCACTAGCTAAGGGAGAGGTACGAGTTGAGGGAGATTTATTAGCATAGCCTGTAATTAGTTGCTCTATTGTGTATCCTAGTTTTACCACCTCATAGAGCCATACTTCATAAAAGGTGCTCAGTGGCTGAGTAGATGGAGATACTATTGGTGAGTAAATTATGTTTTATTATGCAATTAATGTTTATTATTTTGTAAATAGGTACATATATATGCTAGATAGATTATGTTTTTGAGATATATATGAGATCTAATATACATTTGGTTTATATTTTATTGATGTTGATACAAAGGAGGCTATATGGGAAGTGATGGTACTGTTGGCCATTTTTTTCTCACATATCAAAGCTTTGAAGTAGGCTTAACGTGAAAAAGATGAAGGATCTGAGTAAGTCTTCATGGTTTTGAGCCTTCACAGGATCAAGCCCAAACCTAGAAGATCCCACAAACTAAAAGAGCTAAGTGCAAACTCTCATTTTTAGCTAAGTATTTACTTGTTCATTATTTTAGGCCCCTTTTTTTGGCTAAGTGTTTCTTTTCTTTATTTTGAGACCTTTTTGGCTAAGTGTTGATTTCTTTCGGACTAGTTGTTTGAGACAAAGTTTCCAAAGGGATATTTCTTTCAGACAAAATGTCTGAAGCAAAAGACAATGACCTTTTCTTTTGAGAAAATTTTTTAGGACAAATTTTCTGAAGGGTAACTCTTTAATAAAATGGTCATTTTCAAAAATTTTAAGGATATCTCAATCGGACAAAAAGTCCAAAATAAAGTTTCAGAAAGGTCTTTTTGTAAGCAAAGTACCCCAAACATTTTCTTGAAAGGTATTTTCATGAGAAAATGATCCACTATAACTTTTCTAGAGGACATTTTTCTTAGTAAAAAGGGACCATTTCAATTTCCAAAGGGCCAAAACACTTTTCTGAAGAGTCATTTCCATGCCAAAGTGTCTTATGCAACAAATTCAAAGGGTATCTTTTGAGGAAGTGGACCTTTACAAAAGTCCCAAAGAATTTTTCTTTCAGGAGATAGCTGAAGCAAAAAAATCCAAATGGTCTTTCTCAAAAATCCTAAAGACATAATTTCCTTTGGGCTTTTTATCCAAAGGAATTGTTTAAAATGAAGAAAAGTCAAAGAATTTATTTTGGGCAAAAAGTCTGAATGAATTCTTCCAAAAGAATAAGCCAAAGAAAATGCCAAAAGATTTTATTTCAGAAGAAAGGCTCAAGGAAATTCTCCTAAAGGAGTTAATGACTGAAGAGAAAAAATCCAAAAGAATTAATGATGTTCCCACAAATGTCAAATTCAATCACAGAAGATAGCCATTGACGTTCAAATATCTCAGTGATGGTTGCATAGACGTTAAATACATTTGTACATACATCAAATACATGCATGTAAACATCAAAGTAAAGCCTCATGAAATAGATGTTTGGGTTTAAAAAATAAAATTGAGGGTACTCATTCAATCACTGATTTAGATCAAAGATGAGTAGGTGACATAATAGGTCTTTTAGACCTAGTGTAGATCAAAGGTCATAAACTCATCGACAAAAAAAGACCAAGCATTGACTAGAGTGTCATCCATTATGACTATAGGAAAACCAATAATTTAGATTGTTTTCAACCTATAGTTATTTTAGGTTCAATTCCCAAAGCATATAATAGCTACATGATTAATTAAAATAGTAGATTGGGCCATGATTTTGACAAACCACCACTCAAATCACTCACACATGGCTCTGTCAGTTTAAAAAGATATGAGGGCCTTGTCCTCATAATGAAGCCAAGTGGAAGGTATGGTGAGATTAACAAAACAAATTTTGGATATTGGAGAAATAGTTGGAGCATTCGATAATGATCAAAACCTTTGAAGATATTTTCTCCTTGAAAGGATCATAACTCACCATATAAAACAAAATCTTGTCCTCTAGTGCACTTTTTTGGGCCAATGAGAAGAACTTGAGAACTAACTAGAGCTATTGAAGGATAAATGTTGATGATGGACTTGTTCTGATTAGACAAAGGGGTGGTGGGGTGTCCCTTGAAAGGTGGAGGTCATTAAATGATCATGAAAAACATGCCTTTCTCCTTTCTCTCTCTATTTATTTTCCCTCTTCTATATATCCCTTTTTTTCATTTGGTAAGGGTTCCTAGTTTTTAGACTTTTTCATCTCTCTGGGAGACAAGACACTCTTTGAGATATTACAAAATATTCTTAGCTTGATTAGGTTCAAACCTGTCAAGCATTCATAAGAACTACCTCTTGATGCAATAAATGCTTTTCTTTGCCTATCTCTTGCCTTGGATTTATGTCTATTGAGTTGTGCACTATGGCATTATGTGAAGGAAA
The DNA here is from genome assembly GCA_037957365.1 of Torreya grandis. NCBI lineage: Eukaryota > Viridiplantae > Streptophyta > Pinopsida > Cupressales > Taxaceae > Torreya > Torreya grandis. The sequence continues at coordinate 932,572 of JARHVA010000513.1, read as the reverse complement.
ATCTTCCTCATCCATAGTCCTCCTTTTTGACCTTGTTTAGGGAGTTTTTCAATGTTGTTTTTAGGTCTAGTTGAGTGCTCTTTCTACCATTGATGTGATCTTTTAGTGAGTATTAGAACTCCTCTTTGTTTGCATTCATTGCTTCCTGAACCTTTTCCATGAAACATTAATGCAACCAGCTTGATCTTGATGTTGTGTAAGTCAGTATTGTCCTCTGTAGAATTAGTGTGGGTTCAAGATTATGGGAGTTCCCCATTTTATTTGGTGAATCACCTCCCTTATCTTATATTTAATTTTTATGTTATCCTCTTATCCCTTTTCCTTAGTCAGTGCTAGATTTTAGTGTGAGAAATAAGAGATAAAGTGAAGCATCTAAGGAACTAGCCTCATAAAAAAGCCTAGAGGTTCAACCTCACTATAAGATACCCATAGCTTGAGGTTGTCCCAATGCTTGTAGCTAAGAGTGAGAGAGCCTGATAAACTCTCCCACAAAGGGTGTAATTCTATGCTACAACAATTTTTGGCATGCCCAGTGGGACTAAGGTCCAAAATAGCAGAAGGATTTTTGGTGTTGTTCTTCTGCATATCAGCCTTTAGAGGCATCCAACAAACATCAATGGCAACTTTGAACATCTATCAACTAGTTTGAATAATACAAGTGCCTAATCACCATTATTTGGTATGTATAAGCAACCATTTTTTGACCAATATGCTTATTTTCCACCTCAACATCACACTTATTAGGCTAATAATGTTTATGTGTTCCCCCAAACTGGCCCTCAAATAACCTATTAGACCTATCATGGGATTTTCCCCCCTTCCACCCCTATGTATGACCAAAATCAACCTCCTAAGTATTCAAATCAATCTTCTAATTCCCCTTGTCAAGACTATGTTTATCCTGTTACATCCTTGTTAGGATTCAAGCAAGCATTATCAAATTATAATGAGTTGATAAGGGAGATTGGTAGGGGTTTATAACTTTCTTCAGTCATCCCTATTCATGTCCTACAAGAGGTAAGGAATGATCTTCAACTGGTCAAGGACAAATGGTCAGTTTGTGAGAATGAACAATGGGCAGTTTGCGAGAGGGAGAATAAGGTGTGGTTGAGAAGCATTATCCAAAATTCAAAAAGTGTGTTGATGTTTTATGAAGATAAATAGAATTAGTACGATTAATCTTATGTTTCCTCTCCTTTCCAAGAGATAATTAGTTTTCCCTCTCCTACCCCAATGCCCATTCACATTCAAGAGCATGAATCCATTCCATCATGGATCTTCTCAAATTCTTTTGACCTTGGCTATGTCATGCCCTCTCTTGTGGAACCACCTTCTCCTATACACATTAAAAATGAAGAAAATGTGTCTGTTCCTTACTCATTTCCCTCATGGAAATTATTTTAAAAAGTCATAGAGAAGAAGAAAGAGGTGTTAGTTATGGTGATCCAAGAGCCAGTTTAAGATAAGAAAGAGTTAGTGGTTGAAGAGTATAAAAAGAAGTGTTTGCTCAACTCAATGAGATTGACCTACAAGAGTTCCAAGACTCTTTCTCCCTCCCTTAAGAACCACTAAATAGACCACTCAAAGTACCTAGTTGGAAATACACTTTCTTTAGATGCAATCAAGGTGAAAATTTTCACCCTCCCACCATCTCCCTCATGGAGAAAGAGCCTCTTTTGAAAGGAATAGAGGAGGATCTTAGAGTCAAATTTGAGTCTCGAGAATATGACACAAGTGTCTATGATGAGGAGATCATGATAGGTAGTCACTCCATAAAAGGGAGGAGAAATCAAGTTTCGACTAGCTATTAGGGCATAACTTTGACATCGATGAATTAGAGCCTGAAGGTAGTACTGATGCCTTCATACTTAAAGAGGTGTGTATTCAGGATGTAGCTGAGATCAAAGAGGATTTTGTTTGGTCCCAAGATCTTCCATTTGGTGTAGATGAAGATGACCAAGGTCTAGATATTAATGTAGTCAATTAGTTAGCTAACCACATTGAAGAGGTCATGAATAAGCAAGAGGATCAAGATGAAGTATGGAAACAATTGTACCATGACTTCATGGATTAGGTAGAGGTTCTAAACTAACCTATGCCTCCTCCAAAGTATGAAGATGAACTTGACAATCAAGTTGAAAAAGATGACCTATCCAAGATTAATTATCCTTTGAAGGCAGTACTAATGTCTTCAAGAATGAGGGGGAATGGTAAGATCCAAAGACAAAATAACATGACATGTTGGACCTTAGGTGGATTGATGAACTACCATATGGCCCTTTTCAAATCAAGTAGAGCAAATATGGTGTTGAAGTTTGCATTATATCGAATGACCAAGAAGAAGCTACCTTTTTGGATGACTTAGATATTTTCTACTTAAGTCTAGACAGTAAACCAAGCACCAGTTGAAAGGAGCCATCATATGTCATGCTTGATTTAGAGCAAAAAATTGAGCCATCAAAAGAGAAGATTGAAAAATACCCTATAGTCCAACCTGAACCAAGTTTGGAGGACATGAACTAGTATGTATACATCAAAGACATGTTTTTTCTATTCCATCCATTATAGAGCACATCAAAAAGATTAACCATAAAGCTGCTTGGTTCACCAGTTCTAGTACCTCCAAAGCAAGGTATTTTCCATCTTGGATTATTATGAGTGAATAATACTCATAGTTTCCCATTTGATCTGGGAGGAAGATGCTTATAAAATTGTAACCTTGTATATATTAGGGTAGTTTTCCATGGTTTCCTCTAAGTGCCTTGTGCACATTTCCTTTTTGTTCTATTTTTCCTTTCTTGAGTGCCTTGGGTACTTTGTTTTGTGTTGTCCTTATTACTTTAAGAGGAAGTTACAAAAAGGGTCAGCCTTGTATCCATTTTTATACCAACTTAGTTGCAGAGACTAATGACTCTATGCCTAATGGACTAAACAAGGCAAGTAGCCTAGGTTCTCAAGCATAGCAGACATGCTTCCTTGTGAGTCACCCAAAATGTTGGCCATTTTTTCCCCACATATTAAAGCTTTGAAGCAAGCTCAACATGCCAAATATGAAGGATCTGAGTAAGTATTCATGGTTTTAAGCCTTCACGAGATCAAGCAATAGTTCAAGGCCAAAGCTAGAAGATCCCACAGACTAAAAGAGCTAAGTGCAAAATCTCATTTTTAGCTAAGTCTTTACTTGTTCATTCTTTCAGGCCCCCTTTTTTAGATAAGTGTTTAATTTATTTATTTTGAGACATTTTTGGCTAAGTGTTGATTTATTTTAGATAAGTTGTCTAAGACAAAGTTTCTGAAGGGATATTTCTTTTGGACAAAATGTTTGAAGCAAAAGACAATGACCTTTTCTTTTGAGAAATTATCCAAGACAAATTTTTTGAAGGGTAACTCTTTAATAAAATGGTCCTTTTCAAAAAATTTAAGGATATCTCAATCGAACAAAAAGTCTGAAACAAATTTTTGGAAAGGTCTTTTTGTAAGCAAAGTGCCCAAATTTTTTCCCCAAAAGGTATTTCCTCAAGAAAATGGTCCACTACAACTTTTTCAAAAGACACTTTTCTTGGTAAAAAGGGACCATTTCAATTTTTGAAGGGCCAAAACACTTTTTCGAAGAGTCATTTCCATGCCAAAGTGTCTTATGTAGTAAATCCAAAGGGTATCTTTTGAGGAAGTGGACCTTTGCAAAAGTTCCAAAACTTTTTCTTTCGGGAGATAGCCGAAGTAAACAAATCCAAAGGGTCGTTCTCAAAAATTTTGAAGACATAATTTACTTCAGACTTTTTGTCTAAAGGAATTTTTCAAAATGAATAAAATTCAAAGAATTTATTTTAGGCAAAAATTCTGAATGAATTCTTCCAAAGGAATAAGCCAGAGAAAATGTCAAAAGATTTTCTTTCCGAAGAAAGGCTCGAGGAAATTATCCCAAAGGAGTTGTCCACAAGAAATGACTAAAGATAAAAAAATTCAAAGGAATTAATGACATTCCTAATTTTTTAAAATTCAATCATAGAAGGTAGCCATTAAGGCTCAAATATCTCAGTGACGGTTGCATGGACGTCAAATACATTCATGCAAACATCAAATATAGGCATGTAAATGTTAAAGTAAAGCCTCATAAAATAGATGTTTGGGTTTAAAAAATAGGATTGATGACATGCATTTAATCATGGATTTATATCAATGATGAGTGGGGGATAGAATAGGTCTTTCAGACCTAGTGTAGATCAAAGATCAGCAACTCATCGACAAAAAAAGACTAGGCATCGAACAAAGTGTCATCTATTATGCCTATAGAAAAAATAATAATTTAGATTGATTTTCAACCTATAGTTATTTTAGGTTCAAGTCCTAAAGCATAGAGTAGGTATGTGATTAATGAAAAGAGTGACCTGGGACATGCTTTCAACAAGCCACAACTCAAGACACACATGACATGGCTCTGTCAGTTTAAAAAGATATGAGGACCTTGTCCTTATAATGAAGCCAAGTGGAAGGTATGACAAGATTAACGAAGCAAATTTGGGAGATTAGAGAGATAGTTAGAGCATTTGATAATGATCAAAACCTTCAAAGATATTTTCTCCTTGAAAGGATCATGACTCATCATATAAAATAAACTCTTGTCCTCTAGTGCACTTTTCTAGGCTAATGAGAAGAACTTGAGAACTAACTGGAGCTATTGAAGGATAAATGTTGATGATGGACTTATCTTGATTGGACAAATGGGTAGTGAGGCATCCCTTGAAAGGTGGAGCTCATTCAATGAACATGGACAATGTTCCCCTCTCCTTTCTCTCTCTATTTCTTTTCCCTCTTCTACATATCCCATTTTTTTCATTTGGTAAGGGTTCCCAATTTTTAGACTTTTTCATCTCTTTGGGATATGGCACACTCTTTGAGATATTAAAAAATATGCTCAGCTTGATTAGGTTTGACCCTATCAAGTATTTATAAGAACTACCTCTTGATGCAATAAAGGATTTTCTTTGCATATCTCTTGCCTTGGATTTATGTCTATTGAGTTGTGCACTATGGCATTGTGTGAAGGAGAATCTTCCTCATCCATGGTCCTCCTTTCTGACCTTATTTAGGGAGTTTTTCAATGCTATTTTTAGGTCTATCTAAGTACCCTTTCTGCCATTGATGTGAGCTTTCAATGAGTAATAGAAATCCTCTTTGTTTGCCATCATTTCTTCTTGAACCTTTTCCATGAAACATTAATACAACCAACTTGATCTTGAGGTTGTGTAAGTCAGTATTATCCTCTACAGAATTAGTGTGGGTTCAAGCTTATGGGAGTTTCCCATTTTATTTTGTTAAATCACCTCCCTTAGCTTAGATTTCCTTTTTATGTTATCCTCCTATCCTTTTTCCTTAGTTAGTAGTATATTTTAGCGTAGGAAATAATATTTGAAGTGAAGAATCTAAGGAACTAGCAACATAAAAAAACCTCTAGGTTCAACCTCACTACAGGATACCCATAGCCTGAGGTTGTCCCAATGCTTGTAGCTAGGAGTGAGAGAGCTTGAGAAACTCTCCCATAAAGGGTGAAATTATACACTACAATAGGTACAGGTAAATCATCATGATATATTAGATGATGTGTTACCATGTCATGATATGATAGAGATGATAGATCCTTTTATACCTTTTACCCCTAATCACATGAGTTGGTTTTGATTGGTTGATGAGGTAGTGAAAGAGCTACAGATATAAGATATGCAACATAGTTAGAATTACCAATAGGATTTGGTGATGGGGAGCTACAGGCAAGGGAGACATTCACTAGGGAGTGGGCTACTCATTTGGCTACATCTAAGGAGTTAACATGTGTACAGGGTTAAGTGGGTAATTTATAAGGACATATTGAGGGCTTGTGTACAATGACAAAGTCTTTGTAGTGGACTATTCAGAGGGGGAAGTCAAAGGTATCTATTGGTAGTGTATCCTTTCCACCATTGGATATACAGGGTGGATCAAAACCATAGAGCTGAGATTGTATTATGTTTATAGTATTTTTTGTATTATATCAAACATTTGAGTCATTTATCTATATATATTTATGACTCATGGATGTTATGGATATATGTATTTTATTTATATCATATGTTTAATAGTTGATATATGTTATGATAAAATGTGTGATGTATTTTGATTCTTTTCTAGCAAATGTGAACAAATGCATGGATAAATAAAATGATAAAAAGTTTAAAATGTAAACATGTAATGAAAAATACACTAGATCATATGAAAGATATGAAAATATAAAAAGTAGAATACACTAGATCATGTTGGGAAGTGTGTAAAACATAAATAACAAGAGTGAAATGGAAATGTATAACACATTAATTCATGTTGGGAAGTGTATAAGACATGAATAAAGGACAAAAATGAAATGAATTGTAAAACACACTATTGGGAAGCATGTAAAACTTAAAAAATGAAATGAAATGTAGAACACATTAAATCATGTTGGGAAGCATGTAAAACATGAAAATGAATTGTAATGTAAGGTACAAGCTAAGATATATAAAATAAAATAGCAAGTGAAATGAAAAATAGAAAGTGTAGGGTTTGTATTAATCATTTATTTGAAATAGTATAGTTATTTTATGACTAAACATGGTATGTCACTTGAGGATATTTCTTGAGGAAAGGCTGGTCCTATCCAAGGTGTTACACTACAACTCAAAAAGGATAAACTAATGAGTTGAAGCGTAATTATGGTAACCACTTATGGAGGATAAGGAAATTATTGTGAGGAAGGCCTAGTCCTATCCAATGTCTTATATTACAACTCACAAAAGGTAAACTAAAGGGGTATGATCAACTAAAATTAAATATTCATCAAGGAAAAATATTGGGAATGTTATAATGAAAAAGGGAGTGGAAAAAGCATGACATATGGTTTTATAATAATCCTTAGTAGGCATGAGAGATACTAAGCAAATAGGTAAGTGCTAAAAATTTGTTAGAAACAATTTCAAGCGATAAGTGAAACATACGATCAACATATACTCATAAATCAAATCCAAATCCTATGAAAATTTAATAAATAAATAATGTGATGAAACACCATGATGTGTTCACAAATATTGATAAATTTCATGGCAAACATCATCAATAAATTTTAATACAACCTTGTGTAACTATAATCAGAATTTAATCAAGGTTTCATCAATATTTATAGAGAGTCATGAAAAGACTTATTGATGCACTGTCTCTATAGATAAATTGGGTATGCTAGAAGAATAATGATGCTCATGGGGTAAATCCTATAAGGGATTCTCAATGTAAGTAATTGATGTCAAAATGTGACTAATATCCTTAGATCTATGAGGAGATGTAGGCTATGGATAAGGTTGATCCTTTATCTACATACAACCTGGAGTATGTAGTTGAGTCAGTGAGGGTATATTCCATGGAAAATCATGAAAATGTTGTTATAGCACTCAACATCTATCTGTATAATGTGTAGTAAATTGATGTGAAAGACAATAAAGTTTCCTATATTTAGGTATGTATTATATAATTATATGAAGAGGAGTTAGGCTCTTATTGGTAGATTGTGCCTTCTATGGATGAAGAGTATCAATGTATTGTCAAATATATCAATAATGAGTGGAAAAATGCATGCGTGTGCCATGAAAACAAGTACATCTAGGAGTATTAGATTGTGAAGTTTGGATATATATAGTAGAATTAAATCCTGAGGCTTATTGTTACTGATGTGCATGATAATCCTTGGCCCAATGACTGGTAACTTTATAGGGATCACAATATGGATCATATGTCCATCATTTTGGTAGAGGATCAAGCTTAGGTAAAGGTAGTTTACCATCACTAATAAGAGAAAAACTCAAAATAAGATCCAGATCAAGGTGGGATTTTGTAATAAATGAGCTCCAAGAAGGTCAAAATAGAGTAGCCAACATCTCTAGAGGAAGTATGCTAGAGTGATCTAAGAATCTAGTGAATCAACAAGGTCCCATCATAGCATGGTCAATAAGCATACTCCAAAGGGCCTCAATATTAATTGGGTGAGAATTAGTGTGTGTGCACTCCATGTTAGACCTGTGAACATCAAGTGAAGAAAAACTAATGTTAGGTACCATAAAAGGAGAAGGAACTATATGAATATAACTAAAATAATGTTGTAAATAAGAATGATATCTAAATATCTCTATATTTTTAGCTTGAATAAATCTAGCTAAAAAGGAATCATCTAAAGAATATCCATCATCATAATCAAAAGTGTGAAGATCATTAGTACATGCATCAATGATTTAATTATTCAAAGAGGAATGATGGATAAAGTGTTTAGTCTTTGTTAGAGTGACAAGAATTTCATCTATTGGTTTTTTATGAGATCAAGGTCATAAAGAAGGAAATAATTAAGTAATTGTGAGAGAGATCATAAGTTTTAATTTTCAAATTAATTTCATCAAGTTCATCATCATTTAAATCTAAGAGATTAGGTGATATATTCCCTATTAATTTAGGGTGACTATTATAACCTTTAGTAGATTTGATGGGTTAAATAAACATTGTGAGTCATGAAAATGAATGCTAAGTAAAGGTTCAAGGGTAGGTATTTTGAAAAAAAACCTTTTTCTTGAAATTGTTCAAAATTATAAGGATTGGTGTTTCCTTGAATCTTGTATATATCACCATTATAAGTAAATTTAACACATTGGCATGCTGAAGAAGCTATGAATCTCATGTGGTGTGTAAAAATTCTACCGATTAAGATGTTATATGATAATGGGAAATTAAATATAATGACTTTGATGTGCATTATGATAGAGGGAACTATGAAATTAATCCAAACACAACCTAAAAGAGTCATTTATCTTCTATCATATATTTGTAATATATTTTGAGTAGATTTAAGATTACATTCAGAATACTAAAGTATTTTAATGAAATCAAGGGAAGCCATGTAAGTTCCTGAGCCTTCATTAATCAAAGCACACTTGACACAGATATATCCTATTTGGACACTAGTGAAAAATGGAGGATCATCCACATGAAGCAATATTTCATCAAGAATCATTGAGGTGATTGGGAATTTGAGTGAAAGAGAAGTATCTACCATTTTGTCAGTGTGGATAGACATTTATTCACACTCTTGAATAATTTTATCTTTAAAACTTGATAAAGTGGCTTCTTGCCCCAGAGGTGGGGGTGAGGGATGTTCATTTCAAAAAAAAGTTGTCTTATATGAATACAATGATGAGGGGAAGTTATCATAAGTTATAATAATGGTATTTGAGATGGGAGATGTGAAATTTCAGTTATAGGATCCCATTCATCACATCCAATTTGAATTTTATCAGATAAAGGTGCTAGTGTTAAAGTAAATCCTTTGAAGGTATAGCAAAAGTGCATTTAAATTGATGTTGGTAAGGTGTATTTGATTGGGATTTAGTCAATGTGCATTGATTAAGTGTGTCTGATGATGTTGATGTAGATAACATAGTTGAATTATTGGTTGTGTCTTGTGAATGAGAAGAAGAGGTAGCAGGAATAAATGACTTTGGAATTTTTGAGTGAGGTAGCTCATTTAAGGGAGGGGTAGAAGTTATATTGATATAAAGTGAGTTATTGCCTAACTATATCATTTGATTAGATACATGTGATTTAGTATAATTTATTGAATTTGGTTTTATGTGCCCCAATTCTATAAGAAGAGATGGGTAAAAATCTTGCACAATATGGAAAGATGGGAAATCATTGTAGTTTTAAGCTGGATAAGGATCGATATAAGAAATTAATCTTATCATATTATTCATGTTAAAAACATTCTCATCATGAATTTTAGCATTGGGGTTTATAATTTTTTTGACATTATCGATAATGGAAGGTTGGGTGGTACTAGTTTGATGATTAAGAAGGGGATCCTTGAAAATAGATAGGTGAACATTAGCTTGATTAAGGGATTCATGTTTAGTTTTGGTTTCATGAGCCTTGGTTGTCACTTCATAAGATTTTTTATGTGTAATATGAGATATTCATGATTAAAATTAGGTCCAATAAGATATTCCATAGCAAATATTCTTAGTTGGCCACAAGTTTCATGAGAATGGTCCCAACTAGAATGATAACAAAAAAATTTGTGTGGATCATATTGATGTTTGGTTAGGTGAGTAAGATAAATATCTTGTGGTGAAGGAAAAGGAAGATTATTTTGAATCTCTACCAAGGAAATTGGTTATAGATATCTATATTAATTACTTGAGTAAATGTAGAACTAGAATGAGGATTATTTTAAATTGATGATGAAAGAATAGGTTTTTTGGGATCACTAGGAGTATGTTAGATTAAAAATCACTGAGAGGGGGTGAATCAGTTTTTAAAACTTTCATTCACATTTAATTTAACATTCTTTGAGCCATCAAATAAATACAATGATATAACAATGTATAAAGAACCAATCACATGAGCATGAAACAAGAGCAGAACACATATAACACATATATGAGTGGGAAACCCTCAAGGGGAAGAAAGACCACTATGATCTTTGAAAATGGACTAATATATTATAATGCAAAATATCAAATTATATTTAGTACCAATTCAACTTGGATCACCAACCTCAATGCAGTCAAGCACCCACTTGACTAAGCTTTAACAAGTACACACTTTAAAAGAAGAACCAACTCCCTAGATGACTCAACACCAACTCAACCACCTCATCACACCTTTTTTCTACTATTATGGTATAATTTAAAGACATCCTTCTACTCTCCAAGTAATATTTTATTCGCTTCTATCACTTTCTTCAAATAGGCCTAAAACTACCTTGTATATATATTATTCTCATGGTTACACACCACTTAGTTGGCCATAAACCTTCAACATATTAGTTTGGTCATATAATAGGTCTTATAACATATTTTTGAAATTATTAACATTATAATTTGACCCATTTTGGTTTGAAACAACTCAATTAGGCCTCATCTCTCTTTTAGGCCTCATGGAGACCTAATTGCATTAGGTCTATATTCTTAACATCAAAGCTTGATTCTCTTGGGCCCAGATGGCCTTATCCAACAATTTAAAACCATTAAATCACTTATAAAACTAATTATATTTACCTCCTCCATTATTTATTTGACCTATGCCTTTTGTTCATACCATGAAAGCTCCTTTAGGAACAATTGCCCTATTAGGCCTGTGTACCTCAAAAGTCTATCTTAAAAAAATGAAGCTTAAATTTTTTTAAGATATTGAATTATGAGAAAAAAACATGTAAATAGATTATCCATAAACTCAAGGTCATCACCATATTATTTTAACACTTTCACTCAGGAGGTAAAGGCTCAAAAAACATCTCTACAACTCACTCACTCAAATCTACCAATTTACCTAAAAGACCAGTCATGGTGACTTAGAACTCCAAAACCTATGTAGACACTTGAAATGACTATTGATGGATGTAAATTTTCATATGAGATATATATAAAATTATTATATATAAATATCATATGTTCTAATGACAAATACTGGTTTTGTAGACCAATTTCTTGACCCTAAATCACAGTCTTATCTGAACTAGATAGGTCAACTTGTGAACAACCTTTTCACCATATTCAATGACCTAAAAAACTTATTTAAAGCATGAAAATTACTTAAATTTCATAAATAAACTTTTCATGCACTTGGTTTCATCAATTGACATGCTTAGACCCTCAAATCCATCATCTCATATCTACTTGGGTTTTTCACTATTCACACCATTAGGTATGTCTATGACTGGCTAAATTAGACGACCAATTTAGCATACTTGAAGGGTATAACCTATGTGTAAACCATAATGGGAATGTATTATTATTATATAGATACTTATACTATCCATTTTGTTTTCTTGACCAATGCAACTTTTGAGAGCTACAACTTCTTGATAAATAACCCTGTATTTGTGCATTTTCTCTCACATTTGACTAACCACCACCACTTGGAGGTACTTGGTAGATTTTAATACATGATAAAATATATTTTATATGAATTTTATTCCATTATAATGTTATTTTAATAATATATTTCACATTGAGTCCTTATTAGGGTTTTAGGGAGGTTTAAAAAGGGTTTTGGTGTTAGCAATTATTCATAAAGGATTTCCCATTCAATATAAAATCAATGCCTAGATATATTTTATAGGACCCTTACCCATATATAATTAATATATAAGGTTATAATTTAAGGTTTACACATGCCAATGAAAATTTGAAAGTGCTTCTTAGGTCTTAGACCTTATTCTGTGAACTCAAGAAGGCCTAAAATAGTGTTTCAGGAAATTTGTTTCAAACAATGGACCAATTTTTTTTGAACATGATTAAAATAACATATATTACCTATTTCCATGATCATATATTCATATTTTCCTTGAAATCTAATCTTCATGCCTCATTAGGTTAGGTAGTGTCTAAGAGAGGTATAAATGCAGATCTAGATAGAAGGTCCTGACCTTGTAGCCTCACCTTGAAACTATAATGAATGCTTCAATGCTTTGATCTCATGATAAAATATTGAAAAAAAACCTTCACATGCATATTTTCATCCATTTTTAAGCACATACCTCTTCATGTCATGACTAGGATCATGACTAGGCTTCCTATGCAACTTTTACATTAATGACCTATACCTTAATGCAAACATAAGACATCGATTGCCTTCAAATTATCTTTCATGACAACATCCTTCAATTAAAAAACTCTCTCAATTACCCTTGTCACATAAACATACTACCAACTAGGCTTACTCTCTCACTAAAATTAACCTTATGCAAGATGCACCTTTGACATCAATGACAATACTAAACAATCTCCCCCTTTGTCATTGATGGTAACCACTGTCAGAAACTTCTCTCAACAAGCAACTTCTCTCTCATTCTAAATTTTTTCCCCCTTTGAAATAAATGATAAAGTGATGTATATAACTTCTTGGATCATACCTCTTGAAATAAGAACACTCAACATATAATATTATGACTTTATGATGCATTATTAAAACATGCTCCCTTTATTTCCATGTATACCTCCTTGGCATTACTCACCTATTATTAGAGCTAATGGACCACCTCATTAGCTCCCCATAAGCATTTGGATTCCTCAATGACTTCTACGGGAATGAATTGTACCCAATTCCTATCTTAGGTGTTGAAATGTTGCCTTTGGAAGTGGTTTGGTCAAAATTTCAATAATCTGATCCTGTGTAAAAACATATTCAAGTTTGACACTTTTTGAACTTACCTTCTCTCTTATAAATTGATACCTGATGAGAATGTGCTTAGTCCTTGAGTGAATAATATGGTTCTTTGAGATACTTATAGAATTTGTATTATCATAATATATAGGGCTAGGACTATCAAACTCCACCTTATAGTCTTTTAAGGCCTGTCTCATCCATAGGACTTGAGTGCAACATGAAGTTGTTGTAATGTACTCAACTTCACAAGTGTATAATGATACTAATGGTTGCTTCTTTCTTATCCATGAAACTAGGCACCCACCTAATAAGAAATATCTTCCACTAGTACTCTTCTTATCAGCTAGACTCCCTGCCCATTCTACATCTATATAAGTTGTCAAATTGATCCTTTGCTCCTTGGATACCACAACCCAAAATCCATAGTCCACTTGAGATACCTGAGTATCTTTTTGATTGATTGCATATGTTTTTCATCTGGATCTACTTGAAACCTTCCCATAAGACCTACTGCTTGCATGATGTCAAGTCTAGCTGTAGTGATGTATAGTAAACTTTTAATCATTGACCTATATGATGTCTAATTGACCTTTGGAGACTCATCTTCCATGCTCAACTTACACCCTATGATCATACATGTATTAACTACCTTGCAATATTCCATCTCAAACTTCTTCAACATCTATATTATATACATAGCTTGTGAAATGGATATACCTTTTTTAATATTGAATGATTTGTAACCCAAGGAAGAATGATAGTTTTCCCAGTATGGACATTTCAAACTCCTTCATCACCTCTATAAAGACCTTATTCATGTTTTCATTATTTCCACAAAAGATGATGTCATCCACATAGATAACTATAATCAATTGATGGTAATCTTCTATCTTTATGTATATATTACTATTTGTAACTCTTATTTTGAATCCTTGATCCAATAGATACCTGTCTAATCTAGTATACCAAGCTCTAGGAGATTTATTTAGACCACAAAGAGCCTTTTTCAATTTACAAAAATAATCTTTATTACCTGATAGTGAGAAACCTTTAGGTTTATCTATGTATACCTATTCTTCCAAGTTTTGATTTAAAAAGTTATATTTGACATCCATCTGGTACACCTTGAACCCTTTGAATCTTGAATATGCTAGAAACAATTTGATGGTCCCCAATATACATAACATCAATAATCTCCCATCATTTAGCCTAGAATGAAACAATAGGCTAGTCATCACCATTTTGAACATACTTTACAAGTAGGTGATATGGTTTTTATTCGCTTGTATCCATATAAAAAATCTTCCCTAAATTCCCTAAAACTCAAATGGCATCATAAGCTAGCTCCCAAGTTTTATGGGCCATATAAGGTTCTCTAGAATACTGGGTCAGTTTCTTATAATTGGATCTCCCACCTTCTTCTTGAGTTCACCCAGTATTTCATGTCTCTTGTCTGAAGAATGTTTTTGGCACAAATTTTAGAGTGCAGACTATCTTACCAAAACTTCATAATGAAGGATCCATACTTCTTGAGTTGGAGGCAATCCTAGATAGGTGCACCTACCAACTTCACTCCCACTCCATCATAGAGGTATTAATTTAGTGGCATGAAATGCTACTAGAGGATGCAACATGGGAGCCACTATTTTAGGTTCAGCACCATTTCCCACATCTGAGGCTTTGAGGACAAAGATTCTAAGAGGGATGGGATGTTAAAAAATTATGATACCCCTTTTCTTTACTTTTTTATTATATTAGTTACTATAGATGCATATGCGACTATAATATATGATCTAGGTTCTAAAAATTGGGTTCTAGATAGATTTAAGTGTAATAAATAGGATCCTATGATCTCTTTACTCACTACATAGTAGTGCCCCACCTAGACAATAACACCATACTATTATAATGTCCTCTTTGTAAGACTATCCCTATTTTGTGGGAGCATCAATGCCTCTGTTTCTTGGTCCTATTCTTGTGTGCATAGAATTTGGAACTTTGTGTTGTTCTTCAAAAACATAATTTAGTGTGAAAACCTTAATCCTATTTTCATGTATGACATGAGTTAAAGATGTGTGTTCATTAGTAGGATAGGATAGAAATCCAAAACACCCTATTGTGAAGATATTTGCCTATATACAAACACTCTAAGGAGGGATCAATCTCGATGTAGTTCTCCCACTTAATGCTTGGTGAAAGTATAAGTGAATACTAGAATGAGAGTGGTCTTGAATGACTTGAGTGGGCTTGATATTTTAAATATTTAAATTCTAGGCTTAGGGTTATTATAGATGGTATTATGCATAAGTAAGGTAGAATATGGATCAAATACCTTAATTTTTTTCAACTTATCTCTTATTTGGATAGGATTTTTCATCCATTTTCCATCTAGTGAATAAAGGCCAAATAGTCTTATATTTATAGAGATCTATATCTTGTGTGGATAAGAATGGCTAAAAAAATGGAGACAAGTTCCAATTGTAGCCACCTTTTCTTCCAAGGGTTTGAGTATGGCATTTTTGTATGTTTTTAAGCCTAATGCAATTGTTTTAGGAATTAGTACATTGGTGGCATGGACAAACATAGACTACAATAGACTTTAGGGTAAGTGTTATCCATATGTCACCGCAAAGACATACTCATATCTTCAAACTAATAATATGTTTGTCAAAGCTAATGTTATATTGTATTATTATATTATATATAATATTATATTGTATGAACTTTTTCTTTCTTATAGGGTTCTAAAAATGGCATTTATGTATATTATTAATCCTAATTTAATAACTCTAGGTGTCAAATTTCCACTAGTTCAAATGTCTCTTCAAAGTATACCCCTTCAACTTGTGCATATCCATTACATACCAATCTATCCTTGTTCCTAGTGACTTCTCCATTTTCATTCAACTTATTTCTAAACACTCATTTTGTGCCAATGACATTCTTGTCTTTAGGCCTAGGAACTAGTTCCCAAGTCTCATTGTTATCTATTTGGTCTAACTCCTCATTCATAACACCTATATAAAACTTTTATTTATTTGATTCTACAAGGTTCTTAGGTTTAATATTAGACAATAGAGAAACATTCTACTAATTTAGGTTACTTACCAGTCTTCTCCTTGTTTGCATACCTACATCCCTGTTGCCAATGATTTGTGATTCAAAATGATCTATTTGAATATATCTTTATGGGCCTTTTGAGTCATGTTTTTATTCAACTTATTATTCTTACTCATCAAAATCTATTGTTTCTTATTCATTCTTAATGTATATATTCTCTAATGTATCCTTTTAATGTGAGTGATTTCCTTGTTTCATCAATCTTCATATTGGTGCTTTCCACTATCTTCTGTAACCTCTTGTTATAACATCCATAGGTTGAGCTCACTGATGAGTACCTAAAGAATATACATTCATCAGACCTAGAATAAAACTTACCTAAGTCTTCCTCATCTCTTTTGATGAAACATTTTCTCCCAAACACTCTAAAGTGTTCCACATTAGAAGGTCTACCTTTCCACATTTCATAAGGGGTATTATTGCCATTAGTCCTTATCTATACTCTACTAAAAATGTAGATTGTAGTGCTCACTACCTCTCTCCAATATCCATTAGATAATCTATAATAATTTATCATAGTTCTTTCCATCTCTTGACTATCCTATTCTTTCTTTTCACTGCCCCATTCCATTGAGGTGTCCTACCTGTTGACCAAATTTGACCCTGTAGGTCAAATTAGGGTCCCTATAGGTAAAAACTTGAATTTTATATGTTTTATGGAGTATAATATCTTTACATGGGTTGTATAATAAGTTATTTTATGTCATTTAATGTCATCCTAGCCTTGGTCTTAGTCATATATTTTTATTTGTCATTTTGAGTCATTTAGTGGGTTTTTAAAGGTCATAAATGCAAGTGGCATGATTACCAAGGTGTATATGTGTCATTTATTCCTTTATAATGTTAAATAGGTCATATTACCTATCAAATATGTCAGTTAAATTAGAATATTATAGGTTTTTTAATTGAAATTCAAGAAACCAATTGAAAAAAGGAGCATTTGGCACTTGTACAACCCATGGGGAAATGTGCCACATGGGAAAAGTTAAAGAAAGGAATTTTAATCTTAATAAAATTCATATAAATTATTTACATGTTTTGAAAATGGAATTTTTAATCCAAAACCATTTTACTCCTTCTTTGCCTTCATAGACATATAGAAGTGACCATTAGGTCTGTGCTTAGTATGGATAGTTGAAGAGGTTTCAGGTTAAATAATTTTGGGGGTGGAATTAAACTTATAGAAATTAATTTTAATAAAAATATTTCAAATTATGGTGGATTATGCTTTATGAACCATCCTCATGAAGCTAACTATGTTTTTATACCTATTAATCTATGTACCTTATAGGTTTTGCTTTAGTTTAAGTAGTTATATGCAATCCACTTGATGATATTGGTTTAAAATTATTTTTAATATATTCACTAATGTTACCCATAATTTATTTCATGTTTCAAGGTGTTTAGATGATTCAAGTAGCTCAAAGTTACAAGAGGATACACCTTTCTGAGTTATAGGCAATTTTTCACCATTTTTAGGAACTTCATGCTTGTTCATGGTTTCAATGGGTTGTTCTAGGTTAATTTAATTTTTTTAAATGCTCTCATGGATCCCTTCACATTTAAACTTCATTCTCCAAATCAATCTCATGAGCTTGTAGTCATAGTTGCCATTTATAACTAGTTTGTTATATAACTATCATACCAGTCAATTAGGTGCCTTCAAGGGGGTTCAATGTTGAAAATGAAGTGTAAAACTTGTTTTGAGTTTTGAAACAACTTGATGTTTCATATGAGCACTAAATAAAATAATATCAACTGGCATGAAAGGTAGTTTCCTTGAACACATTGCCCATAATCCTCTTCACTTCCTGCATATTCAAAATGTACACTTACAGGTATCATGCATGAGTAAACACATGAGAAGGAGGTTTGGTACTAATTTTAGGTCATTTAAGTTTAAATGAATCAATTTTAAATTTTGGTTAAGGCCTATAATTGATAAAAACATGTATAGCTTTCTCACTGCCTACCTTTCTATCCTCACTACCTGCACAGTGGAATGCCACCTAGAGGTGGCCTTGAAAGGGAGCTAAAAAGCCATTGCAAGCATTTAGATCATAAAATGGAACTTCATTGGAGTATTAACATGTTGAGGGGATCATGTTAGACATGTTAAGAATTTTATATTGGTATATTGAGATAGGGATCAACTTTAAATGATGATGACTAAGTTTTGAGTCCATTTTTGCTAAATTGAGAAAATAAAGGCCTAAAACATTTTGGTGAAGGTCATATGACAAGGTTAAAAATGACTTTTGATGAATATAATGAGCATGCCTTGTATCATCTAGGTAGGAGATGAAAATTTCAAAATATGGAAGGAATAAAACTATTGAAGGTTAGAGGTTTGAAGGATCAAAGTTGCCTAAAAAACACTAAAATCTTGCAATATCATCTACAAAATTTTGAGTTTGAGCAACCTTTATTTTCAAAGTTGATAAAATAGACCACATACTCACACTTTAATGGTTATAAATGGTATCTATGAGTCCTTTATGATATAATGATCATATAATAGGTTAAAATACTATGTTTAGACCCCTATACACACCTAAAATCCATACAAATGGCTTGAAAAGATGCATCTATAGCCAGTATAGGGTTCGAGTTTGAAAGGTTGTTCCTTATTGAATGTATGAGTGTTATGATGCATGTTTAGTAATTTGGAAAGTGATTATATTTTTTTTTAAAGGCTTAAAGTGTCTTAATAGGCAAGCATGATGATTTTTTAAAGTTATTAAATACCTAAAAAACCATTCACCTATAGCCTACCTATAGGTGCCCATAGAGTTCTTAAGGTGAACTTGGAAGATTATGAGCCTATAGACATGAACACCTAACTTAAACGTGAAAAGGTTTATTAAATTATTTAAAATGGTTATCCAAAAGAGCATATCACCTTTCATGATAAGAATCCCCACCTACAGGGTTTCATTTTTCCAACACAATTGACTATGTTGACTGAGAAAGGCAGTGAACTAAGGGGTGATGGTTCTTGATATGGGTATAGCCCAAACATGATATAAATGGGCCAAAACAAAACCAAGTGACTCTAAAAGGTTTATAAATTGAAACATATAACAATTTTTAGAGGAAATGGTTACTAGCAAACCCTTTTCTCCAAAAGAAGTCAACTACAGTTGACTATCACAAACAATGAGTAGAAAGGTAGTGTTTTGGTGTGGGATTGGAATGAATAGGAGGAAAATTGATATAAGTTATTAAAAAAAGGTATTAATAAGTCTAAATAAGGTTTTTAACATCAGTTTAGGGTCCAAATATTTCAAAATAACCTATAGGGGTCATCCTTGAGGAAGGAAAATGTAAAACATAGTGAGGAGTTGGTGCACATAGTCTTGACTGAGATAAGGTTATAAAGAGTATCTTGGGAGTTTGAAGTTTTAGAGAGACATATGAAAAATAAATCAAGAAATTTATAGTATCCATAATCTCCTGTCATGAAAAATAAGCAAGGAAGGATCCCAAACATGTAACTCACAACCCTTATAGAAACCTTGCACATACAGTCTACCTTTGAAAGAGTGTGTCTTGGGTCTTGAGGAGGTTAGGGGATCTAGAGACCTGATAAAAGAAAAAAATATTTTATATAACATAATAACCACATATGTAATCATATAAAATACCTACTTGGTCTGGATAAATAGGGGAAGTGCCCTATGTTTTGTCTTAGATAAAGGGCACTCCCTAGGTGCACAAACCTGTAGTTTTAGAAGGTGGAGATGGTCAGGTGAGTTAAGATATATTTAGACATTGAGAAAGGTGTGTTAATTTTAATTAAACCTTTTAAAACGTGACAAATCTTTCATAAAAGGAAGAATCCCATCTTGGAGGTCTAATACTACAAAAGTTGCAGACATGCTTATTGTGCATGGTGAGGTCTAGAGCCCAAATGAAAGGTCAAATTAATTTATACTATTAAATAAAAACTAAAATGGATTTAAACATGTTACTAGGGTATAATTAGGTGTGTTAAATCCTCAAAATTATATGGGAAGCCATCAAAATCCATTTTTTGTGCTAAAAGCCAACTCATGCTTGTTAAAACAAAGTTTAGGCTAAAGCCAAATGGGGGGTCATTCAAATTTTTAGAATGAGATGAGAATTAACCTGTATTGAATCATGAATATGGGGGTGAAATAGATGTGATAAATATTTTTAAAGGTAGAGAAACCATAAGGAAGCCATTTTTGGTCCAAAAGCAACATCAAGGTTGTGTAAAAGGTGAAAACAAGCTTGATAGGAGAGGTTCAAATGCTCACATCTTTCATGAGACTTGTATGGAGGAAAAAGGAGTTTAGGGAGGTTATTATTTGTATTTAATAACATTTTTGTGGATTTTTTCCTCAATTCTAACATCAGAGCTTTATGAACAAAGCTTAAGAAGGAAAACTGCCTAAAACCCTTACAAACCCTTGCTAGTGACTAGTTTGAAGAAATGGAGTTGTATAGCTGCTCTAATGGGTTATTTTTATTAGGATTATGATTGGAAATTTTATATTAATATCTCAATATACTCCCCATTCTTTTTGACTATATGAAATTATACGGACAAGGTATAAAACAAATTACTTTTGACTATTTTATGTGTTTTGTAGGCTAAAAGAGGTTTCAAGAGATACAATCAAGTTTGGGGGAAATACTACATCTTATAATAACTACATATGGCCATTTAATGCCTTGAAAAAACTTTAAAGTATGAAAATAATAGATCCCATCTTAGCTAATCAAAACTGGCATAGTGAACACAATGGTGAGAAAGGTGAAAACTTCAAGTGTGAGCCTTTTTAAGGTATCCATGATGCTTCTAAGGCCATGGAGGGTCTTGAAAGGTGTCATACACTCCATCTCATATAATTTCATGGAAAAATGATGCCTTTTTGGAGGCCAAGTGTGTAGGGTACATGAAGGAGGAGTTTTTTAAACTATAGATGATGATGGCTCATTTTTAGATGATTCTAGATGACCAAGCTTGCAATCAATGCATAGAGATGCATGCCTAAAACCCTTCCCATTCATTCCAATAATCATACCTATCTATAATTATTTTTGGTATGTTCAAATAGGTATAAATCATGAAGGTAGTTTTTTGAGCCAAAATGAGGAGTTTCATGCCACTTTTCATGAGTTTACTTGGATGGACACTTGTACTTTTTGACCTTGCATGGTTCATCCCATATACTTTTCTCGTGCACAAGTAATTTATTTTCTTATCTTTATAAGTGTCCTTATGACATTTGGACTTCCTTCTTCTTCTCTCTCTCTATAGTTCTATAAGAACTATCCATTTTGTCCATTGTAACTCATGCTCCACCTGAGTATGGCAAAGCCCTGCTAATTTGCATACCATTTGATCAATAAGAATACTGATTTTTACCTCTTCATGACTATATATAATGTGTTTTACTTGAATGATTGGATCTTTCTTAGTGAAGACTATGGATTCCTTAGCATGTTGTCTCATTATTTCATCCTATTTTAAATTAGAAAGCTTCTTCTTATAGGGCATGTGAAGTGTTATAGGAAATTTCAAGGATTGAGTGAGTTATTCTATTCACTAGTGCCATTAAATGCCTCTTTTCTAGTCCTCCTAGCTTTACACATTCATCCATAACCTCATAATGTAACATTGATGTGAGAAGATGCATATTGAAGGAGTGTATGTTTGGTTGGTCCTTTGTTATCATGTGTAACATGCTACTGGTTGGAATTCATCATCTTATTTGGTGTATCACCTCCCATAGAATAGTTTGCTTTCAAATATTTCTCTTCTCCGCCCCCCCAAAGTTTAGGTGTATTTGTGATTCAAAGTGGTACATCAAGGGAGCTATCCCTATTTAGAGATTCACCTCATCCTTAGGCTACCCATAAGCCTAGAGGTGTTTCCATTATGCCACTTGGATGAGGAGAGATTAGGCATCTCCTCAAAGGGTGTAAATATAAGTGAAAACAATTTTTGGCATGTTTAGTGGGACTCTTGGTATAAGAGGTTGAAATATTTTTGGTGTTATATTTTAACAATCAACCTTTAGAGGAATCTATTCAAACATCAATGGTGACTCTAAACTTATATCAGCTGGTCAAGCAACCTAGGTTATCCTTTGAATATTGTTGGTAACATTTTCCTTTGTGCTCTTTCTTTTAATGAGGTTTCATGGCTAATTTTGGTGTTGAGTTTTGTCTTACACAAGTTGGTGAGGTATTGTAGCTCATGACATTCATAATCAACTTTTGTATGATTAATATTAGCCTTGGTGTGATTCTTACCAGTCTTACTATGATAATTATCAACATCATCATGAGCCTTATTAACACTATATCCAACCTTGTCATGATTCATATCAGTCCTATAGCCAGCCTCCTCAATATCTTGTTTCTCCTAGTCAACCTAGCTACTTCTCAACTCAATCCATTTCCACCTTCAAACAAACTCTTTTGGGGTATGAGAAGTATATGTTAGATCTTGATACACTAAGGGGACATGGTCAAGATGTTCCTAGTCATTTCATTCATCAAGTGAGAGATGATTTAGAGCTATTCAAAAGAGAATAGGCACCTATTGAGAGAGCTAATTGGCAAAGGCTCACAAGTGAGCTATTAGATATGAGTGGCCTATTTTCATCCTTGGAAGATAGGCTAAAATTTCATGAAAGGTATCCTCACCAAACCTATCAACCTTAATATCCACTTCCCCAATATTGCTATCAGTCTTATATGATTCCTACTCATGAGTCCAATCAAGCTATCAAAACCATTCTTTTTCCAATTAGCTATAAGGAAAGTTGAGAAGAGAAAACGTATTTTTAAAGTAAATATTGATAGGAAAATTGAGTTGGATAATATGCATATGCAAAATTCCATTTCATTATCAAAATAAGTGGAATTTAAGCCCTCATTTCCCTCCCCCATTGCATCCTCATCTCAAGAAAAAACCTCTAGATATGAAATCCCAAGTTGGAGACAAGGTGGAGAATCCAAACCTAAGGATATTACAAGTTTATTTAATGCTTCATCCACTCCTAAATTTGGATCACCACATAAATAAAATAATCCTAAACCTAAAATCCTAAATTAGAATAAGATAGTGGAGTCATGGGGAAAGAAAGAGGAGAAAAGTCCTGATAAAGAGTGTGAAGTTGAGAATGAAGTTGATCTTTTGCAAGCCCCTCCTACCTTTACTCAAGAAGACACCTCTTGTCCTCTATTTCAACCCTCTTATACTCCTCATCCTCATGAATATGCCAATGAACTTCAAGAAAGACTTTTCCAAGAGAACCTAACCAAGTGAATTGAAGAGTTAGAGTCAATGTTGAAATTATTGAGTCAAGGTGTGATGGAAGGTTTAGACCCAAAAGAAGATCCTATGCCTTAACACACACCATCTAAACTTCCTCAAGAATTTTCAAGTCCAATAATATTTCAATGAAGTGGTTTTCAAATGGAAGGAAGAAAACCAAACTATTTTAGCCCAAGGTTTGCCTCCCCTTCTTATTGACCAAATTTGACTTTTAAGACAAATTAGGGCACCTATAGGTAAAATTTTGACTTTTAGGTGTTTTATAGGGTTAATAAATATGAAAAAATGTGTATTATAGGTTAATTGATGTCTTTTAATGTTATAATAGCCTTAGTCCTTAGTATTTTTAGTCCCTTTAGTCATTTTAGGTTATTTTAAGGTCAAAAAAGTGCATTTAATGACTTGTACAAATTTTTGGGAAATTTTTAAGATTACAAAGACTGATGTCATGCCCCATGTGTCATAATAGGTCTTAAATAAGCATTTATAAATTAAAAGTGGTAGGTCCCTCAGAAAAGGGCAATTTTATTAAAGGAAAAGAAGAGTTTAGCACTTGTATGACCTCCTTGGGAAGTGTACCATGTGGAAAAAAGTTTTAATGTGAATATTCACATTAATAATGTTAATTTATATGTTTTTAATTATTTAAAAGTGTCATTTATGAGCTAAAACCATTCTATTCCTTTTTCAACCTTCTTAACAAACATAAGTGACCTATAGGTTTGTAGTTGGTACAGGTAGCAGAAGAGGTTTTAGGAAAAATGATCTTGGGGGTGTATCAAAAATTTAGTAAGATTATTATTATTATTATTTTAGATAAATGGTTGTATGATATTTATGAACCATTCATAAGAAGTTGAACTTTCAAATCTTCCTACAAATTTATGTACCCTATAGGTTTTGCTCCATTTTTGGAAATTTCATATGAGCCAATTTCTGAGTTTGATTCCAGATAATTTTGAAGTATTTTTAAAATGATATCAATGTTTTGTTTCATGTTTTAATTTTATTTTATGGTCCAAATAACTCACTTTTCAGGAAGGTGTCACCATGTGAGGTTTTAGTCAAAATCTTTATGTGCAAAGTGTTTGGTTCTCAAAGGAAGCTTCATAGGAACATGATGTGACAATTCCCATATATTAATTCTATATTTATCACCTTAACTTCAATTTTAATATCATAACACCATTTTTTTTATCAAATACGTAGTCATGAACACCACACTAACCAACCACTAGATACCTACCAACTCCATTCCATATGTTTGCAAGTGTTTTCACGTTGAATGAGATGTTTTGGAACTAATCTTAATAATTCCTTCATTTAAATCAATAAAACTAAGGAATTAGTAATGAGTTTGAGTTTCCATAAATCCTTTCATCTACACTCTTGCTCCATGTCATGATTCATTGACCATACTTAGCCCATGCACACATACAAGGGTTTCCATGATGATGTCATGCCATTATGAGAGCCCTAGTAGTGGTGTCAAGATTTTTGATGTAGGAAGAGTGAATTTGGAATCATGGAGATAATTTTGAAACTTAGGATATGTTCAAATCAATGCTCATTACCCATCCTTATCTTCACTACTTGCACTGTGAATATGGCCACCTACAGGTGGTACCACAGAGAGTGAAGATGCCCAAGGGAGTGTTGAAGGAGTGTTGAGTTTCCTCTTGGGATGATATTATGTTGAAGAGGTTATGACAAACACATGAAAGTTTCTATGTGGGAATTCTAACTGTGTAAAACCTTAAAAATATACAATGACTATGTTTAGGCCCCCTTTCCCCTAAAAATAAAAAATAGAGGTCCTAGAGGTTGTTTTAGACCTATTACAACATGTTTCCTAAGGGTATTAAGATATCTAAGTGGGTAAATATGGTATCATTTATCATAAAGAGGATCCATGCCAAAATGAGAATCTAAAATTAAATGGAATATAGGGGTAAAGAGCCTCAAAGATGTCCTTTTATGCACTAAAAACAAACAGTGAAATCTACAAGGTTGGATCCAAGTTAGACCTTTGTCCACTCAAGGTTTCAAAGCTAAACTAGGCACCATATTTGAATGTTTAAAATAGTTGAAATGAGTGTTTTTACCTAAGAGATATTAAAAAGGAGTCATTTAATATGTTTAGTCCTCATGTAACCACCTACAGGTGTCCCCTCATAAGGAGAATAGGCACCTATAATAGTCAATAAGACAATGACCCTAAATTGGTGCTAAAATAGTGCTTGAAGGATTTAAAAGAAGAATATTGATTCAAATAGATACATTGTGACCTAGAGGGATCTAGTTAAGACCTCTAAACATACCATGATCAACCTCAGTTGAAGCAATTTGCACCTACAACAGGGTTTAAGGGTAGTTTGTCTTAGTCTAACAAAGAAAACTCAGTTTAGGAGCACAAATGCATATGAAGGATAAAAGGAGAAGATGGGATGAATAATAATTTTGTGAACATATTCCTTAGATCCATGATAACCTTTATAAGCTTTTGGATGTGTAAAACAATCTATACAAGGTTTTCCAAGCAAATTTGCACCTACAACCAATGTTAATTGGCTGAGTCAAATAGTGAGCAAAGGGATGATGCTCTTGAGGTTGAAATTTTAGGTATATAAAGTGGATATAAAATAAAAATTTTAAGATGAGAAAGAACACTAAACGGTACCTCAAACATCATTCCAATTCCTAATTCATACAAATAACCTACAAGTACATTCCAAAGAGCAACACAGTCAGGTAGGGTATGCAGACAATAGGTTAGTTTTGGTTTTTTATTAGTGTTTTGAGGCACCCAAGATGAGTGTAGTAATATCATAATGTGAATATATTATAGGAATCTTATTCAAGTTTTCTAAATTCCAATACATGCTTAAACACCTATAGGTAGGGTATGCAAACAATAGTTTAGTTTTAGTTTTTTATTAGTGTTTTGAGGCACCCAAGATGAAATTAGTAATATAATAATGTGAATAGATTATAGGAATATTATTCAAGGTTTCCAAAGTCCAATACATGATTAAACACCTACAGGTAGTGTCAAAGTGGTTTCAACATAGTCATTCACCTATGATTGGTCTTATAAGCATTTCAACCTCCAAAGTGATGACCTAGCCAATTTAGTTGAGTAAACAAGTTAAAATTAATTATAGGAGGAATAGGATCACCCAATTAAGGTCCTATTTAATTATTTTTCAAAGTCAAGGTATGTAGGATAGTACCTTGAAAATACATAGTTAGGAAGGACACTTTGTATTAAAACTCAAATTGTGTGCAGGGGTATAGGGAAAGTTTATCAAGATGAATTGATTTTAAATACATCCATAATGATTCTATAAGTGTTAATATAACCTATAACATGAAAATAATTCATAAAGTAAGGTCTCCAACCAAGATACACAGACCACTCTTGAAAAAGCTTGCACAGTCTATCATGAAGAAGTCTATTTTGGTTTTAAAAGAGATTTGAGGACCAAATGGATAGAATAGAGGCTGAATTTTTGTGTAGGGGATAATTTAAAATTTTATAATTCCATAAAATATTAAATTTTTTTTGAGGTAGGGGAGTGCCCTCTATTTTGTCTCAGATAGAGGGTACTCCCTTCATGTATAAAACCTGTAATCTTTGGAAGATCGTTAAAAGGGAGTAATCAAAAGATAAGAAGATCCTTAAAGAGGATTTGGAAATATGAGGGACATAAATGAAAACATGGGAAACTAATAAATGAGGGGTTAATCTTAGTAGGTTAGCCCAAACTACAAGGTTTGCAAGCAGGCCTAGTAGGCAAAATTAAGGCCTAAAAGCCAAAAAGAGAACCATTTCCATTTATAGCATGAGATATGCCTTCCACCTTGTTGCATCATGTCTATGGGATGTTATTATATATGTTTGATATTTTTTAATGAAGAGGAACCATTAATAACCTATTTTAGGCTTCAAGGACAATGTAGGCCTGTTAGGCATGACTAGGCCTAACATCCATAAAGGGGGTTAACTTTATTTTTGGATTTAGATGATCACTATAACCTATTGTAACATGTTTTTTGGACTATATTATAGGTATTAAATCTATTTTTATGAAATATAAGTCATGAGGAAGCCATTTTTGGCCCAAAAGTAACTTAGAACTATAGGAAAGTGAAGGAAAAGCTCGATAAGGTGATTTCAAGTGTTCATATTTCTCTTGGTGCTTTGCATGGGAGTATAAGAAGTTAAAGTATGTTGATTAAGGTATTTAAATATTAATTTTTGGAATTTTTTTGCAAGTTTTACGTTAGAAATTTATCAACAAACCTTAAGAATGAAAATTGCTCAAAACCCTTGCAAACCCTTCCTAAGGACCAATCTAGATAAATGAAGTTATACATGAATTATAATGGAATATTTTGAACATGAAATCTATTTTAAGTTGTATATTACTCCATCAAGATACTTTCCATGCTTTTTGGTTTTATGTACCTATATGGACATGGTATAAATAGGGTTTTTTTGAATATTTTTTGTGTTTTTTAGGTTATATAAGGATGAAAAAAAATTTGGGAGGAATATATATACTTTTTATAACCCATAATGGAAATTTAATTCTTCATAAAAACTCCTAAGGGTTAAAACAATAGCTCTCATTTCAGCCAGTCAAAACTGGCATAGTGGACATAAGGGTGAAAAGGGTGAAAACCCAAAGTGTGAGCCTTTTTAAGGTGTAACTAAGTAGTATGAGGAAATTTATAGTCTTTAAAGGTGTCATTAAATTCATACCATATACTTTCATGATAAAATGATTACAATTTTGAGGACAAGTGTGTAGGGTACATTAAAGAGGACTTTTTTGGACTGATGATGATAGCTCCTTTCCAAGTGATTCCAGATAACCAAGCCTATATCCAATTCATGTAATGACATGTATTATGTGATTAACATTAATAATAATTAGTGTACCTATTAATAATTAGTTTTAAAGAATTCAAATAGGGCTAATCATGAAGGCAATTTTTTTGAGCCAAAATGAGAAGTTTTATGCCACTTTGCAAGATTTTGATGACTTGGATGGACACTTGGGCATCTTGAACTTACATGGTTAATCCCATATCATCTTATAATTCATAATTAAATCCTTGTATTGGCTTGACAAGTGTCCTTGTTACCCTTGGACTTCTCTCTTCTCCTATCTCTCTCAAGTTCTATAAGAACTAGCCATTTTGGCCATTATATCTTATGCTCCACCTAAGTATGGTGAATCCCTAATAAAATTCATACCATTTTATCACTAATACTACTAATTTTTACCTTTTTAATGAGTATTCATAGTGTATTCAATTGGATGATGAATCTTGCCTAGTGAGAACTATGGATTCCTTAGCATGTCATTTCATTCTTTCACCTATTTACAACCTCTTCTTACAGGGCATGTGAATTTTTATAGGATATGTACAGGTTTTAGTGAGTTATTATATTCACTATTTACATTAAAGGACTCTTTTCTAGTCCTCCTAGCCTAAGGCATTCATCCATAACCTCATAATGTAACATTGATGTGAGAAGACATAGATTAAAGAAGTGTATGTTAGTTTGTCCTTTGTTCTCATGTATAACATGATATTGGTTGGAAGTCATCATTTTATTTGGTGAATCACCTCCCTTAGAGTAGTTTTATTTCAATTATTATTCTCCCTTTTCACCCCCCAAGTTTAGTTGTAGTTGTGATCTAAAGTGGTACATCAAGGGAGCTAGCCTTATCTAGAGATTTGCCTCATCCTTAGGTTGCCCACAAGCCTATAGGTGTTTCCATTGTGCCACTTGGATGAGGGGATATTTTACATCACCTTAAAGGGTGAAAATCTAAGTGAAAATAGTTTTTGTCACACCTAGTGGGACTCTTGGTCCAAGAAGTTGAGATATTTTTGGTGTTGTCTCTCAACAATCAACCTTTGGAGGCATCTATCCAAGCATCAATGGTGACTTAAAAGCTATATCAACTGGTCAAGCAACCCAGGTTATCTTTTAAAGATGATTGGTAAAATTTTAATTTGCATTATTTCTTTCAATGAGGTTTTATGGCTAATTTTTGTGTTGAGATTTGTCTTACACAAGCTGGTGAGACATTTAAAGCTTGTGCCATTCCTTATCAACAAGACCAAGTTATTAATCAACCTTGGTGTCATTCTTACCAAATTTTTAATGACCATTTACAACCCCATTATGATATTTATAAGCACTATATCCATATTTTTCATGATTTCTATCAGTTTTATAGCCAACCTCCTCAATATCTTACTTCTCCTAGTCAAACTAGCCACTCCTCAACTCCATCCATTTCCACCTTTAAGCAAATGCTTTTGGGATATGAGAAGTACATGTTAGATCTTGATACTCTAAGAGGATGTGGTCAATATTTCCCTATAAATTTATTTCACAAGGTGAGAGATGCCTTCAATTTGGTCAAAAGAGGGTGGGAACCTATTAAGAGAGCCAATGGGTAAAGGCTTACAAATGAGATGCTAGATGTGAGTGGTTTGATTTCATCCTTGGAGGATAAGCTAAGAATTCATGAGAGGAATAATTACCAAGTATATCAACCTTAATATCCACTTCCCCAAGTTTTCTATTATCCATATTTGATCCCTATTCATGAGCCTAATCAAAATTGCCAAAGTCATCCTTTTCCAAATCAAGTGGAAGAGGGAGTTGAAGAGACTAGCCTTGTGTTTGAAGAAAACCTTGATAGATAAATTGAATTGTCCAATAATAAAATACATTAGTCCATATTATTATAAAAATAAGTGTAATCTAAACCCTCATTTCCCTCTCTTATTGGATCCCCACTTCAAGAAGAGACCTCTAAATATGCCATTCTAAGTTGGGGACAAGATGGAGATTCCAAGCCTAAGGAGAGTCCAAGTTTCTTTAATAATTCATCTAATCCTAAAGTTGCATCACCACCTCAAGAAAGGACTCCTAATACCAACATCCTAAGCTGGGGTAATATAGTGGAATCATGGGAAAATAAAGAAGATAGAAGTTTGGTTGATAAGGAGTGTGAAGTTGTGATGGAAGTTGATCCTTTGCAAGTTCCTCCCACCCTTCCTTAAGAAAAATATTATCCTCCATAGAAACCCCATTGTATTACTCATCCTCATGATGATAAATATCAACTTAAAGAGATACTTTTCCAAGAGATCCTATCCAAGCAAATTTAAGAGTTAGATTCAAGGATGAAGCTACTAAGTCAAGGTGTGATGGAAGGTTTAGACCCAAAAGAAGATCCTATGACTAAACACACCCCATCCACCCTTCCTCAATAGAGTCCTCAAGATAAATCATAATGTGAATGAAGTTATTTTCAAGTGGAATGAACAAATTCAAGTTATTTTAGTCTAAGTTCTACCTCCCTTTCCTTAAGAGCTTTCAAAAGAGCCCCCTACATTCCATTCCAAATCTGATTTTGAGTTCTATGTGCCACCTCCACCAACTAGATCATCTTGTCCTCACCCCATCACACTTTTAATATATGTAATTATGGTATGGGAAAATAAATATGGGAATTTGGTTGATAAGGAAATAAAACTCATGCTTAAAATAAAACTTCCCTCCTTGGCAACCTTATTGGGCTACGTCACATAATTTTAAGATGCCTAGTTTTGGCATCACCATGAAGAAGAAAGAGATAAAAGAACCTATAGCCCTTAAGTGAGACTCTACATTTGATAAAAAATTTATGGAAAATCATCTCAATCATGAGGATGAATGTGCTATCATGTATGGAGAATAATTTCAAGTCATCCCCAAAGAGGTTATATCCCTATAAAATTCTCTTGAGACCAATGTGCACGAGGTTGTTCTTGAATATGACCCAATACCTCATCTTGATCTTAAATCACCATCATATGCATTAGAGATTGAATAACACCAAATTTATGTCATCATACATCATTAAGAGAAGATTGAATATGTAGTGGTTTTAGAGTATGAAGAGGACAAAAATGATTGATAGATGCAAATGAAGCTCTTTCAAGATATTGAAGAACTTTGCCATGTTGAGGGCCAAGTACATGAAAAAGTGAAGAAAGAATATTTCATGGAGGATAATGATCAATATTGGATAGAGTATTCAAAGCTCCTTGATGAGCTAGAAGAACTTGCCACTGAGAAGAAACCCAATCATATTGAGAGCCCTATGGAAATCAAGAATGAGGTTGGAATTGAAGATCCACATGAGAAGGTTTAGGTTGTTTGGATGCAAGAAGATTTTATTTATATAGCCAAAATATTTGAATCTACTTGGTTTTTAATGAAAATCATGCCAATGGAGTTGGTAAACATCATGAGAAAGTTGGAGGCATCAATGCTAAAGGACAAAAGGCTACACGTCTCACTAAATCCTTCATGTCATGAAGAGAGATGTTTCCATTATGAAACTTGGATGATGAGATATAGGCATCTACTTAAGGCGTGTAAATCCAAGTGACAACACTTCCTCAAGAGCTTCCAAAAGAATCCCCTACACTTCACTCTCAATCTAATTTTGAGTTCTATGTGCCACCTCCACCAACTAGTTCATATTATCCTCACCCAATCACCCTTTGCCTTGATGGACCTATGGTATGGGAACCTAAAGAAGAGATTTTTTTTGAAAAAACATAGAACTCTTGCTTGAAGAAAACCTACCTCCTTGGCAGCCTCATTGGGCTAGGTCACATGACTTCAAGATGCCTAGTCTTGGCATCACCATGAAGGAGAAGGAGATGGAGGATCTTTCAGCTCTTGAATAAAAATCTACATATGATCACAAAGTTGTGGATAATAATCTCAAACATGAGGATGAATGTGTTATTATGGATGGAAAACAATTTTAAGTCTTTCACAAAGAGGTTGCAGCCCTAAAAAACTCTCTTGAGACTAATTTGCAAGATGTTATTCTTGAAGATAACCTAATACCTCAGACTAATCTTAAATCACCATTAGATGCACTAGAGATTGAATAAAATTATCTTGATGACATCATACATCAAGAAGAGAAGATTGAAGAGGTAGTGGTTTTAGATGATAAAGAGGACAAGGATGATTGACAGCTGCAAATGGAGTTCTTTCTAGGGCT
Organism: Torreya grandis; assembly: GCA_037957365.1. Classification (NCBI taxonomy): domain Eukaryota; kingdom Viridiplantae; phylum Streptophyta; class Pinopsida; order Cupressales; family Taxaceae; genus Torreya; species Torreya grandis. Next base: position 899,821 of record JARHVA010000513.1, on the reverse strand, counting down.
TGAAGAGTTTTGACGAGTTGAGAATCAAGTACATGGAAAGGTGAAGAATGAGTCTTCCATGGAGGATAATGACCAAGATTGGGAATAATATGCAAAGCTCCTTGATGAGCTAAAATAACTTGAAGCTGAGAGAAAGCCTAATCTTATTGAGAGCACTATGGAAGTCAAGAATGTAGGCCTTCTTGAATCACCATTAGAGGTTGTAATTGAGGATCCATATGAGAAGGTTGAGGTTGTTTGGATACAAGTAGAATTAATTTCCATAGCCAAATTATTTGGAGCTAATTAGTTCTCAATGAACATCATGCCAATAAAGTTGGCAAACATCATGAAAAATTTGGAGGCATCAATGCTAAAGAACAAAAGACTACATGTCTCATTGAATCTTTCATGTCATGAAGCAAGAAGGGTTTCAAAGTTTGATTTTTATCCAGGAGGGAGTTTTCATCTTAGGTTAGTTAGTGTTTGATTTAGTTTGTTTTGTTTGGTGTGTGTGTTCTATAAGTGCTCATGAAGCACATGTGTGTTTGCTTTTGCTTTACATGTGTCTTTTGCTTTGTGTGGTTGAGGTAGTCATTGGTTTTGTCTTGATAAAATATTGTTGTAAAATATTTATTATGGTGTCTCAAATTTTAGATGAGTCCCTAATCCCAATGGACTAATAAGGCTACTAGTTTAGTTAATATAGTAAGCATACTAGCCCTATGAGTCACTAATTTATTGACCAAATTTGACCATGTAGGTCAAATTAGGGTTCTTATAGGTTAAAAATTAATTTTTATATGTTTTATGGGGTATAATATCTTGTAATAGGTTGTATAATAAGTTATTTTATGTCATTTAATGTCGTCCTAGCCTTGGTCTTAGTCATATAGATTTATTTATCATTTTGAGTCATTTTGTGGGATTTTAAGGGTCATAAATGCAAGTGGCATGGTTCCCAAAGTGTCCATGTGCCCTTTTTCCTTTATAATGACAAATATATTAGATTCCCTATCAGGGATGTTAGTTACATTAGAATATTGTAGGTTATCTAATTGAAATTCAAGAAACCAACTGAAAAAGGGAGCATTTAGCCCATGGGGAAGTGTGCCACATGGGATAAGATCATGGAAGGCATTTTAGTATTCATAAAATTAATTTAAATTATTTACATGCTATAGAAATTACATTTTTAAGCCAAAACCATTTTGCTCCTTCTTTGCCTTCATAGACATACAAAAGTGACCATCAAGTTTGTGCTTAGTATGGATAATTGAAGAGGTTTAAGTTCAAATTATTTTTGAAGGTGGTATTAAACTCAAAGACTTAATTTTAATAGAAATATTTTGAATAATGATGGCCTGTGATTTATGAAACATCCTCATGAAGATGACTATGTTTTTCTGCCTGCTAAACTATGTACCCTATAAGTTTTACCTTGGTTTGAGTAGTTACGTATAATATACTTGAAAATATTGGTTATATATGATGTTGAATATATCTCCACATGTTACCCATGATTTTTTTAATTTTTTAAGGTGTTTGGATGAGTCAAGTAGCTCAAAGTTTCAAGAGGATACACTTTTTTGAGTTACAGGTAGTTTTTCACCATTTTTAAAAACTTCACGATTATTCATGGTTTTAGGGGGTTATTATAGGTTCATGTACATGTTTTAAATTCTATAATGGTTACATTCAACTTGATACTTCATTATCTAAATACATATCATGAGCTTGTAGTCATAGTTGCCACATACAACTAGTTTGCTATGTAACTGTCATATTAGTCATCTAGGTGCCTTCAAGGGGGTTCAATATTGAAAATGAAGTGTGAAAATTGTTTTGAGTTTTTAAACAACTTGATGTTTCATCTGATCACCAAAAAAATATCAATTGGCATGGAGGGCAGTTTCCTTGAACACACTGCCCATATTCCTCTTCACTACCTACATATTCAAAATGTGCACTTACAGTTATCATTCATGAGAAAACATATGAGAAGGAGGTTTGGTACTTAGTTTAGGTCATTAAAGTTTAAATTAATTAATTTTAAAGTTTGGTAAAGGCCTATAACCGATAATAACATGTATAGCCTACTCACTGCCTACCTTTTCATCCTCGTTGCCTGCATAGTGGAATGCCACCTAGAGGTGGCCTTGACAAGGAGATAAAAAGACATTATGAGCATTTAGATCATAAAATGAAAATTAACTAGAGTATTAACATGTTTATGGGAGCATGGAAGACATGTTAATAATGTTATATTGGCATATTGGGATAGGAATCAACTTCAAATGATGATGACTGAGTTTTGAGTCCATTTTCCCTAAACTAAGAAAAAAAAGGCCTAAATCAATTTGGTGAAGGTCATATGACAAGGTTGAAAATGAATTTTGATGCATATAATAAGCATTAATTGTATCTTATAGGTAGGAGATGAAGTTTTAAAAATATGGAAGGAAGAACACTATTGAAGGCTGGAGGTATGAAAGCTCAAAGTTGCCTCAAAAAACACTAAAATCCTACAATATCATTTACAGAATTTTGAGTTTGAGCAACCTTTGTTTTTAAAGCTGATAAGTTAGACCACATATTCACACTTTAATGGTAATAAATGGTAGATATAAATAATTTATGATCTAAATATCATCTAAGAGGTTAGAATACTATGTTTAGACCCCTATACACACTTACAGTCTGTACAAATGGCTTGAAAAGATACACATATAGCCAGTATAAGGTTCAAGTTTGAAAGATTGTTCCTTCTTGCATGTATGAGTGTTAGGAATGTTTAGTAGTTTGGAAAGTGATTATAAGTTTCTTAAAAGGTTTAAATGTCTTAAGAGGAAAGCATGATGATTTTTTCAAGTTCATAAATACCTGTAAACCATCCACCTACAGCCTGCCTATAAGTGCCCATAGAGTTATTAAGGTGAACTTGGAAGATTATGATCATATAGACATGAACACCTAACTTAAAATTGAAAATGTTGATTAAATTATTTAAAATGGTTATCCAAAATATAATATCACATTTCAAGAGAAGAATCTCCACCTACAGGGTTTCATTTTTCCAACATAGTTGATTTTGTTGACTGAGAAAGGCAGTGAACTAAGGGGTGATGGTTCTTGATATGGGTATAGCCCAAACATGAGATAAATGGGCCCAGAAAAAACCAAGTGACTCTAAAATGTTTATAAAGGGAAATATATCATAAATTTTAGAGGAAATGTGTACTATTAAACCCTTTTCTCCAAAATAAGTCAGCTATAGTTGACTGTCACAAACAGTGAGTAGAGAGGTAATGTTTTGGTGTGGGAGTGACATGAATAGGAGGAAAATTAATATAGGTTATTTAAAAAAGGTATTTTTAAGTCTCAATAAGGTTTTTAACATCATGTTAGGGTCAATTTATTTCAAAATAACCTATAGGGTTCGTCCTTGAGGAAGGAAAATGCAAAACACAATTAAGAGTTGGTGCACATACTCTTGACTAAGATAAGGTTATAAGGAGTATCTTGGGAGTTTGAAGTGTTAGAGAGACCTGTGACACATTAATAATGAAATTTATATTTTCCATAATATATTTTAATTAAAAATAATCAAGGAAGGAACCCAAAAAATAAATTCATAGCCCTTATAGAAACCTTGCACATACAGTCTGCCTTTGAAAAAGTTTGTCTTGGATCTTGAGGAGGTTAGGGGGTTTAGAGAATTGATAAAAGAGATAAATGTTATATTTAAAATCATCACCACATAGATAATACTATAAAATACCTACTTGGTCTAGAAAAATAGGGGATTTTTCCTCTATTTTGTCTTAGATAGAGGGCACTTTCCTAGGTGCACAAACCTGTAGTTTTGGAAGGTGGAGATGGCCAGGTGAGTTAAGATATGTTTAGAAATTGAGGAAAGGTGTATGAAGTTTAATTTAAACTAGTAAAACATGAAAAATATTTAATAATATGAATAATCCCATCTTGGAGGTCTAAACCTATAAAAGTTGCAAACAAGCTTATTGTGCATGGTGAGGCCTATATCCCAAATGAAAGGTCATATTCATTTATAATATTAAATAAACACTCCAATGGATTGAAAAATGTTACTATGGTGGTATTAGGTTTTTTAAATCCTAAATTTTTTATGAAATGCCATCAAAAGCTATTTTTTGAGCTAAAATCCAACCCAAACTAGTTAAACAAGGTTTAGGCCAAAGCCAAATGGGGGGTCATTCACAATTATAGCATGAGATGAGATTTACCATGGATTGAATAATGAATATGGGGGTGAAATATAGGTGATAAAGATTTTGGAAGGTAGAGAAACCATAAGGAATCTATTTTTGGCTCAAAAGCAACATCAGGCTTGTGTAAAAGATGAAAACAAGCTTGATAAGAGAGGTTCAAATGATCACATCTTTCATGAGGCCTTGCATGATAGAAAAAGTATTTTAGGGAGGTTAGTAGGCATATTGATGAATATGTTTGTGTAATTTGTCTACAATTCCAATGTCAGAGCTTTATGAACAAAGCTTAAGAAGGAAAACTACATAAAACCCTTACAAACCCTTGTTAGTGACCAATTTGAAAAAATGGAGTTGGATAGATGCTCTAATGGACCAGTTTGCTCAAGATGATGATTTTTAATTGCATAGTAATATTTTAGGGTATTCCCCATGCTTTTTGATTGTATAGAATTATACGAACATGGTACAAAATAGGGTAATTTTTGCTTATTTTATGTGTTTTGTAGGCTACATGAGGTTTCAAAAGATTCAATAAAGTTTGGGGGAAATATTAGGAATTTTAATAACTCCCTATATACATTTAATTCCTTGTAAAAACTTAGAAGTTTTTAAATAATATCTCTCATCTCAGCTAGTCAAAACTAGCATAGTGAACACAATGGTGAAAAAGGTGAAAACTTCAAATGTGAGCCTTTTTAAGGTATCCTTAATGCTTTTTAGGCCATGGAGGGTTTTTAAAAGTGTCATAAACTCCATCCCATATAATTTCATGGAAAATTGATGCCTTTTTAGAGGCCAAGTGTGCAGGGTGCATGAAGTAGGAGTTTTTTAGACTACAGATGATGGTGGCTCATTCCCAGATGATTCCAAATGACCAAGCCTAAAATAAATGTATTGAGAGGCATACCTAAATCCCCTCCCCTTAATTCCAATCATTATACCTATCCATAATCAATTTTGTGACATTCAAATAGGTCCAAATCATGAAGGCAATTTTCTAAGCCAAAATGAGGAGTTTCATGCCACTTTTCATGAGCTTTATGACTTGGATGGACACTTGTGCTTTATTACATTTCATGGTTTATCCCATATCATATTATTATGCAAAATTAAGTGATTTTATGATCTTGACAAGTGTATTGGTTACTTTTGGACTTCCCTCTTCTCACTCTCTCAAGTTATATAAGAACTAGCTATTTTGGCCATTGTAACTCATGTTCCACATGAGTATGGTGAATCCTTGATCATTTGCATACAATTTGATCAATAATACTACTAATTTTTACCTCTTCATGACTATTTATACTGTGTTTTACTTTAATGATTGGATCTTGCTTAGTGAAGACTATGGATTCCTTAGCATGTTGTCTCATTATTTAATCTTATTTACAGTTGGAAAGCTTCTTATTGTAGGGCATGTGAAGTGTTATAGTAAATTTCAAGGATTTAGTGAGTTAGTATATTCACTAGTTTCATTCAAGGTCTCTTGTCTAGTCTTTCTAGCTTTTCACATTCATCCATAACCTCATAATGTAACATTGATGTGAGAAGATGTAGATTGAAGGAGTGCATGTTTGGTTAGTACTTTGTTCTCATGTGTAACATGTTATTGGTTGGAATTCATCATATTATTTGGTGTATTATTTCAATTATCTCTCTCCCTTTTCCACATAAAATTTAGGTGTAGTTATGATTCAAAGTGGTACATCAAGGGATCTAGCCTTCTAGAGATTCACCTCATCCTTAGGCTACCCACAAGAATAGAAGTGTTTCAATTATGCCACTTGGATGAGGATAGATTAGGCATCTCATCAAAGGGTGAAAATACAAGTGAAAACACTAGTTATTGAGAGCTATCTCCTTATCCTATAGACCTCACAAAAGTCATCAAAATCATTAGATCAAAACTATCCTCCTCTATCAAATCTTAGGCACTTGATATTTCCATTCTTATCATTCTCAAAAATATCCTTGAATGCCTTTAACTTATCAAGAGATTTTGACTTTTCTTTCAATAATGCTACCCAAGTCATTCTTGTGTAGTCATCTATGAGTAACATGAAGTAGTTATCTTTTTGAATGATTTAGATTATTGTAGGCCCATAGAGATCAGTGTGTATTAAATCCAAAGGTCTTGTAGTATAGTACTCCTTGGACTTTAACCATGTTCTAGTTTTTTTACCATGTTGACATGCCTTGTAAAGTATGTTTGTAGGTTTGGTAATCTTAGGCATGTTATTTACAGATTTCTTAGTGCTTATCTTAACCAGATTGTCAAATTTTAGGTGACCTAACCTTTTATGCCATAACAAAATTTCATCCATCTTTCTCATAAATCATCTCTCCTTCTTGATCTCATTCAAGACATATAGATTATTCTCAGTCCTCTTAGCATTTTCAATTAGCCTTCTTGATTTGGATCTCCTTATCTCACACCCTTTGTCATGAAAGGTTAGTGTGTGTATTTGGTTGTATATTTGACTTACACTAGGTAGGTTATGTTTCAAACCTTCCACATAAAACACATTCTCTATCTTGGTCTTCCCATTATCCAAACTCAAGATACCCTTACCAACTATATTGATAGTAGTGTTATCTCCAAATATCACTATTACTGTAGCATTCTTCTTTAATGAGATGAACTTGATTTTATATTTTATCATGTGACTTGAGTAACCAATATATATATATATATACACCATTTCATGCCTTCATATTGAATGTGATAGTAGTATGAGATAACATAGATTATTCATCTTTAGTCTTCTGTTCCTCTTTCATTTTGTCCATAGGGTCTAACTTCTTGATCCACTTCTCAATGGTTTGATTGTATACCCTTTTATCATGACTAACCTTCCTCATATGCCTCATCTTGCAGTCTCTTAAAATGTGTCCTCTTTGATCAAAATTATAGAATAGTATTATGCTTCTACTATTTTAATGGACATTCACCTCATTCCTCCATGAGGAATTAACTCTTGAATAGTGTTTAAAATCCATAGCTCTATGTCTATATTGATTACTTGAGAAACAGTACCATTGAATGAATTTACATGCCTTGTTTGTTTGAGCTTAAATAATACACCTATACCTTTTTTTATCTCTTAAAGGATTAAATTTATTCTCAACTTGTTGATGATCATATTGAGTCTCAAATTTGAGAGCTTTTGAATAGGTCTTTGAGGTTTAACTCTCCTTGTTCTCTTTTGGTCTTATTTGAACCCAAGACATGTCTTATCATGTGGAGACCTTTAACTACTCAATATATCACCAAGAACTTTAGTACTCTTTTAAAATTTATGATGTGTATTCAACTTGACTATTTATTGATCCAATTCTTCCTTCAAGGACTCCATTTCAACTCCAAACTTGATGCATTCTTCCTCCTTAGTCTTATGACTTTCAATGACAATTTCAATTTGAGTTTCCAATTATTTGATGATATCCTCATGTTCATTGGTGTTATTTTTAGTATCTATTTAAAGATATTGATTTGATCCTCATAAATCTTAAGCAATGATATTATTTTTTTATTCTTCCTTCTTTGGAACTTCAATTCCTCTAGAGCACTCACCAATTCTACCTCAAGTTTACTTCAACCTCTTCTTCATCTAGTTCTTCATCATCCATAAGGCTTTTCCATTTTGATCAACCTTTATTATCTATTTATATAAACATGGAGAAGTTTTAATTACTATCATGGTCATTATGATCATCATCACTATCAGATGTACTAGTGTCACTTACATTAGATAAGTTGTCTTCTTTGGTATATAAACTTATCTTGTTCTTGAATGACCCTTTCTTGCCTTCATACTTCCTAAAACCCTTTTTAATCTTGTCAATATTATAGACCTTCCTATCATCACCATGATGTTCATCATGTTCTCCATCATGCTTAGTCTAATTCTTTTAAGGACATTTAGAGGCAAAGTGACCAATCTTATCACAACTAAAGCATTTGAAAGGCAACTTGCCCTTATACTTACTTGATCTTTTCCTTAGTTTTCTGAAAAAACATGGTTTCTTCCTTTGTGACTTCTTCTCAGCTTTGAATGTAGCTTCCTTATTGTAAGTTCTTCCATCACTTGTTCTCATTTCATAGGCAGTCAAGATGCAATGAAGCTCATCCATTTTTATCATGTTAAGATCTTTGATCTCCTCCATAATAGACACCTTAAAATAAAACTTATCTGTTAGTGATCTCAATACCTTTTGTACTACTATTGATTATTCTAACTTATTTCCTAGAAATTTGATGACATTTACTCCTTAATCTAATCTTAACATATAGGATGCAATGTTTTCATCCTCCTTCATTCTAAGGCTTTCAAAATACCTTATGTGAGTCTACAAATTTTCCAACTTAAATTTGGTGTCTCCATATGTGGTTTAAAACTTTTCCCAAATCCCTTTGTTTGTATCATTATGAATGACCTTAATAAATTATACATCTAAAATACCACACATGATGACATTAATCACCTTAGAGTTGTTCTCACTTACCTTCTTACTTGTTGCATCATTTGGTGGTGTAGAAGGTGGAGTGAATCCATCAACAATAGATTACCATATGTCATATTCTAAGTAAATTGGATAATCATTAATTCTAATGATCCAAAATTCATAGCTAGTCCCACTAAAGAGGGGAGATTTATTGGTTGAGAAACCTCCTTGTATCTGATGATTAGACATGCTTGTGCTTTTAGGATCTCCTTCAAGTTGTTTAGGCCTACGTCAAAGGACCAAGATATGATACTAATTTTTGGAAGAAAATAAATAATAGGGGAGTGAATCATTATTTAAAAATCTAATTCACATGTACTTTAACATTCTTTTAACCATCAAATCAATACAATGATATAACAATGCATAAAGAACCAATCACATGAGCATGAAATATGAGAACACATAGAATGCATATATGAGTGGAAAAACCTCAGGGGGAAAAATACCCATTGTGATCCATATAAATGGAAAAATATCCTATAAGATAAATATCAAATTATATTTATCACCAGCTCAACTTGGATCACCAACCCCAATGAAGTCAAGCACCCACTTGACTAAGCTTTAACAAACACCCACTTTCAAGGAAGCACCAACTCCCTAGATGACTCAACACCAAATTAGCCACCTCATTACATATTTGTTCTATTTTTATGGTATCATTTCAAGACCTCCTTCTACTCTCTAAGAAATATTTATCCAATTTTATCACTTCCTTCAAATAGGCTAAACTACCTTGTATATATACTATACTCATGGTCACACACCACTTAGTCAACTGTACAGCTTCAACCTCTTAGGTCAAAAAAATAATAGGTCTTAGAACATATTTTGGACATGATTAAAATTATATTTGGACCCATTTTGGTCTATAATAACTCATTTATGCCTCATTTCTCTTTTAGGCATCATGGAGACCTAATTGCATTAGGTCTATATTCTTAGCATCAAAGCTTGATTCTCTTGGGAAATAAGGAATTATACAATAACTAAAAGCCATTAAATAGCATATAAAATGAATTATACTAACCTCCTCCATGCTTCATTTGACATGTGTCTTCTGTTCATACCATGAAAGCTCCTTTAGGACCAACTACCCTATTAGGCTTATGTACCTCAAAAGTCTGTCTTGAAAAAATGAAGCTTAAACACCCTTAAGATATTGAATTATATATATATATATATATATATATATATATATATATATATATATATGAACTTAGGGTCATCACCATATTATTTTAAAACTTTCACTCAGGAGGTAAAGGCTAAAAAAACACTCTGTAACTCACTGACTTAGAACGTCAATTTACTTCAAAGATCAGTCATGGTGACTTAAACCTCCAAAAACTATGTAAACATTTTCCATGACTCATTATTTTAAATGGTATTATTATATATATATAAAATTATTAGATATAAATATCATATGGTCTAATGACAAATATTGGTCTTGCAAACCTGTTTCTTAACCTTATATCACATAGTCTTATCTAAATTAGATAGGTCAACTTGTGAGCAAAATTTTCACCATATTCACTGACCCTAAAAAATTATTTAAAGCATTAAAATTATTAAAAGTCATAAATAAACTTTTAATTCACTTGGTTTCATCAATCTGACATGCTCAAAGCCTCAAATCCATCATCTCATCTTTGCTTGGGTTTTTCATTGTTCACACCATTAGGTTTATCTATAACTAGCTAACTTGGATGACCAATTTAGCATAATTAAAGGGTGTAATATATATATAAAACATAATGGTAATGTATTATAAGTCTCTATATATTCCCACCATCCATTTGGTTTTCTTTACCAATGCAAGTTTTGAAAGGTATACCAAACTTCTTGATAAATAAGCATGTTTTTGTGCATTTTCTCTCTCATCTGACTAACCACTACCACTTGGAGGTACCTAGGAGAGTTGAATACATTATTAAATATATTTTATATTCATTTTAGTCCATTATAATCTAATTTGAATAATATCTTTCACATTGGGTCCTTATTAGGGTTTTAGGGAGGTTTAACATAGGTTTTGATGTTAACAATTATTCATAAAGGATTGCCCCTTAAATACAAAACCAATGCATGTATATATTATCTAGGATCCTTACCAATATCTAATTAATATTTTAGGTTCCCATTCAAATCTTACATATTCCAATGAACATCTAAAAGTGTTTTTCAGGTCTTGAGACCTCATTATGTGAACTTGAGAATGCCTAAAATAGTGTTTCATGAAATTTACTTCAAAACATGGCATATTTTTTTTTGAACATTGTTAAAATAACATATATTACCTCTATTCATGCTCACATATGCATAATTTCCTTGAAATATAATCTTCATGAGTCATTAGGCTAGGCAAGGTCTAAGAGAGGTCTAAATGTAGACCTAGAGTGAAGGTCCTACCCTTGTAGGCTCACCTTGAAAATCTCATGAATTATTTAATGATTTTATATCATGCTCAAATGGCATAAAATTCACATGCCTATGTTCATCCATTTTCATGCACATACCTCTTCATGTCATGACTAGGCTTCCTATGCAACTTTGACATCAATGCCCTGTACCTTCATGTAAACATAAGACATTAGTTGCCTTAAAATTCTATTTAATGAAAAAATCATTCAACATTCTTAAATAACAACACTCTCTCAATTCCCCTTGTCACATCAACGCACTACCAACTAGGCTTACTCTCTCAATGATATCAACCTTATGCAAGATGCACCTTTGACATTAATGATAATACTCAATAGAGTAATGGCTTGAATGTTGTGTATGGAATCATAGGTATATGTAATGCCATCATTGGTTTCATGTCTATTTTTATCTTTCATAAGCATTTGAGTTCCTATGTGAGGGTGTGAAGGCTCAAATTATCATATAAGAAAATATTGATGTTTGGCTTGATCGAGGGCTTTTCTAAAGATTTTGGAAAAAGAGTCCTCACATAATATTTTAGTTTGAGGTGAAGAGCATTAGTGAAAAAGTGAAAGATATTTTCATTTGACATGTTATGCTCAAATTTTTTAGACAAGGACTTCCACCATTTGATGAATACTTGGGTTGTTTAAGATTCTAATTATTTACAATTAATAAAATGAGCTAAGATATTTTTAGGAAGATCATTAGTTTGAAATTATTGAATTAATGCATCAACCAAGTATTCCAAGCTAGATATATAATGAGTTTTGAATTGATTATACCAATCTAGAGCATCATCTAAAAAGGTTTTAGCTAAGATCTTAGTTGCAACAAAAGTATTGAGTTTAACCCAATCTTTGTATAAGTTTCCAAAGGTTTTCAAATGCAAGGCCTGATAAGTGGATCCATTATAAGTGATAGTTGGAACTATGCCACATATTTCAATATTTGAAATTTGAGGAAGTAGAGGCTCATTTTTTAAATGTTTAATAACATTTTTAATAAGTGGAGGTTGTGGTATAAGATTTCCATGTACATCTTTAGGGGGTGGGGGGCATTAGGATTTTGCACCACCATTGAGTAGGTTAATGATGATTTTATAATTGCTTAGCTAATTTTACACTTTTATCACTTGATTCACACTATTAGTTAAAAATTATCTATTTGATTTAGATTTTGTAATATTAGTTGAAAATTATCTATTTGATTTAGATTTTGTAATAAAAAATGATTACTATTAATGGTATTTTTACTAGTGGAAGTATCATGGGATGCATTAGCAGTATGAGAGGCATTGATAGTTTGTGATGCACTAGTAATTGCATTATTTTGTGTATTAATGTGGGAATTTTAAATATACCTATTAAAGTTCATGCCTTCCATGTTTGTGGAAATGGCTAGCACAAAGGATGAAACATGCATGGAAGATGAGGACATGCTAGCATAGGAAGGCATGAGAGAGGAGAAGGGTGTGACAAAAGTTGTAAGATGACTTGCCGCAAACCATGTATCAAAGCTAGGTAAAGGTGAATAGGTTTATCCAATGTGAGGTATCATCATGAGGTTATAAATGATGGTGGGATCCTTACCCTAATATTGAGACTTTTAATTAATGAAAATGATCATTTTATCCATATAATCAATATCACTTTCATCCTCTATTATAAGTATGAGTAGAGGATTAAGAGAAGAATGTGGAGGAGTTACATAATTAGTGGTTCTAGTAGTGACATGGATGTTTTAAAGATCATGATTATCAATCATATGATAGGGTAAATGTGTCCTAGATGCTTTATGAGGATTAGTAAGATTCATCATGTTAGTTTGGTTTTGCTATGCTGCTTCATCAAACATGTGTTTCATGATGAAAAATAAACTTATTTAGACACTTACTGGAGAATTGAAAGTTTAATCAACTAGATCAACTTAGTTGATCTAGTTTAAATGACGAGATAACCAAAGAGTTTAAAAATTGACTAGATTGAGTTGGTTGAGCTGGTTAGAAAAATAGGAAAACAACATACGCTTTAAACTGACTAGATCAAGCTAGTTGATCTAGTTATAAAAATAGGATAATATAATAGTTTGGATACTAACTAGATCAAACTGGTCAATCTAGTTAGAAAAACAAGATAAGAACATAGTCTGAAGGTTGAATAGATCAAGATGGTCAATATAGTTGGGAAATAGGGTAATATAATAGTTTAAAAATTGACTAGATCAAGATGATCAATATATTTTGGAGAATAAGAATCATAATAGTTTGTGAACTAACTTGATCAAGTTGGTTGATTTAGTTAGGTAAATATAATAAAAATTAGTTTACTAGATCAAACTAGTCAATCTAGTTGGGCAGACAGGATAAACGAGTAGTCTACTAAATCAAGATGGTCAATATAGTTTTATATTCTATAAAAAAATTAATCTATTAAAACTAGATGATATAGTTTAAAAACATAATTAAAGTAAGAACATAGGCAAATAAATTGAGCTGATCAATCTAGTTGAAACACATAACATAGAACTTGTATCAACGTTAAATGATACAGTCAGCAAAACAACATACAATAGTAAGTAACAAACATAAAAAATGTAATTTTTATTACTATTAATGCTAGCTAGTTATTCAAAAATAGAATCAAGGCGTTATACTAAAGGATATGTTTGACAATGTAGGTTTCCACAAATATTGGCCTGTCCATTGGATAGTGATGGCCCAATGGTTCAGAGTGCTAACTATAGAAAAAGTTTTATTTACATATCCCACTAAACATGGTTTCAGAGGTAAGTTGGAAGTATATTCTTGGTTATAACCACTAATTAATGCACCACATAATCAAATGTATGGATGGATTCCTCAGGTTTAATATAAAGAGAAATCTTAGGTATTTATGAAATACTATGAGGTACATGGAAACTAAAGACCATGTTTAGCTATATACTATAGATATGAGTATTGGACAAAGCCCCTCACACCATAATATTTATAAATTATAGACAAGGATCATAAGCATAATATTGAGTATCCCTTCACGACAATAGCTAATTAGTTTTAAAATTATTGGTACATAGTTTGTAGAGAAAACCAAACAAGATAAAAATAAAGACAAAAAATAATTTGTCAGAAACTAAGTTACATTTTTTTTGAAAGAAAATAAAGTAGCCATTTTTTATTTCAAAAGTAAAAGTGATTGTAATTAATATGTAAATAGAGGTTAATTTCTTTTGCTTATGTTAGAAAATGAAACATATAAAATAAGATTGAGCAGGTCGATCTAGTTAAGCAAGTAGTACAATACATGATTGAGCTAGTTGATACCAATTGTTCAAAAATCAGACCCAAATAAATGAAATCATGTTGGTTGATTTAGATTGGTGGAAAAAAATATAGACAATGAAATTGAACTGGTTGATCTAGTTTATTGTGTGTGTACAGTTTGATATAATTGGCAACTAAATAAAGAGGTAAGGAAAAAATTGAGTTGGAAAAATAATAATTATAAATGGATTAAAATTAATAAGATGAAAGTGTTAAGATGTTAATAATGAAATTGGAAGATAAAACAAGATTGACCATGATGTTTTAGTAGAGTCGCTAATTTTTTGTTGACTGGGTTATCCTAGGGAGATTTTTAATTTTGTAAAGGTAGAAAAATTAAAAACATAGTTAATAAAAAAAATTGAGCAAGTCGATATAATGTATTAATATAGAAAATATGACTATTGAATAAGATTGAGCAGATTGATTTAGTTAATTGTAAATAAAATGTAGAAAACATGGAATGACTGGATAGACTAGTTTGATTTAGTTTGCTGAAAAATGAAAGTTACATATAAAAAAATTGAGTAGATCAATTTTTTAGATATAAATAAAAATGCAATAGACCGGTTAAATAATAGGATCGACCAATTTGATCTAGTTGGCCAAAACTAGAACTTGTAAAGAGAAGATAAAACTAAGTCAACTACCATGACCTAGTTTATTGTAAAACTTGAAACTATAAATAGAGACATTGACTAGATCGACTAGCTTGATCTAGTTAGATAAAAATCCTAGACCTATATGTTGGAAATATTGTCATTGATGTCAAAATTCTAGCATTATTGGTGATAAAGGCCCCATTGCTTTAATGATGTTTGTAATAGTTATATCTTGGCTAATGTGAGTTAATATTTATTTAATATTAACAAATATATTTTTGGTTGCATATAAGACAAAAGAAGGGCCCATGGAGAAGTCAAAGAGCCATGGGGTAAAGACAAAAGAAGGATGGGACACATTTTCCCATGAAGAGTCATCTTGGGGAATTTCAAGAGTCACCAAGTGAAGACAAAAGAGGAAGGGCACAATTTCTCATGAAGGGACACTTTGAGGAATACGAAAAGTCACCAAGATAAGGACAAAAGAGGGAAGGACATTTTTGCTCATGAAGGGTCACCACATGACTTTTCAAAGGCAAGGATATGAAGGGTCATACAAGTTTGGCACCATTTTCTATGAGGATTGAAGGGTCACAAAGGGGGAAGGCCAAAGGTCATTTGGAAAGCTATAAATAAAGGCTTGAGAAGCCATTTGTAATGTGTGAGAAATGTTGATTTGATATTGTAATATCTAGCTTAGAAGAGCATTTGAGAGAGAAGAATATGATTTGTATTTGTTATATCTAGCTTAGAAGAGCAAAGGTGAGAGAGAGGAAAGAGATGTTGTAATGAACTATCATTTGTTGAGATAACAACATTGCGAGATAGTTGTGTGGTATACACAAAGGGGTTGGTGCTCTTGTGGGTTGGTGCTCACGAATAGTTGCTAGGTTGGTGCTTGGCAAAGGGATTGGTGCTCCTGTGGGTTGGTGCTCATGAATAGTTACTAGGTTGGTGCTTGGCAAAGGGGTTGGTGCTCAGCAAAGGGGTTGGTGCTCCTGTGGGTTGGTGCTCATGAATAGTTGCTGGGTTGGTGCTCAGCAAAGGGGTTGGTGCTCCTACAAGTTGGTGCTTGTGAATATTGTTTGGGTTGGTGCTCATTCATATACTAAAGATTGTTCTCTATGGTTTTTCCCACATTGGGTTTTCATGTTATATCTGGTGTCTCTCTCTATCTTGTGCGGTGTTGATTGTTTGAGTTTTATTACATATCTTGAATGTTTGATTAAGTGGAATTTGGTTAAGGAAATTTTTTATAAGATATATGATATACTGATTCACCCCCCTCTTAGTATATCTCGTGCTTAACAATTGGTATCAGAGCAGGTTTCTTCAGAAAGGGTTTAACAGCTTGAAGGTAGATCAAGGAAAAGCACAAGATGGCCAAGCAACTAAAGAAGGATAATCAAGAGTTGAAATCTGTGGTTGAAGCTCTTAAAGAATAGGTGTGTATCTTAGATTCTAAGTTGGCTATAGAAGTAAAAGAAAATAAGATATTTATTCAGGATCTTAAGAATCAGTTAGAGGTTGCAAATTCAAGTTTGAAATCAAGAGAAGAAGAGTGTAATCATTTGAAGGTCGAGTTAGGTTCTTTAAAGGATAATCATGATAAGTTTATAATCAAGGTTGAGAAAGATCATGAAATATTAGTCCAAGGAAAGAAGGATGCAAGTTTTGAAGTCAAATCAAAGAAGCCAATCAGGGAGCCCAATGCTTTCAAGTTTTCAAATTCTTTTCATGGTGATTGTTTTATTTGTCATCATATTGGTCATAGGGCAAGAGATTGTACGAGGAGAAGTAATCAATCAAAGGGAGATCTTAGTCACATTCAATAAAAATGTATGAGAAATATTGTTTGCTTTTGTTGTCATGAGGTTGGCCATATTGCTAAATTATGTCAAAATAAAGTAAAGAGATATTCAAGGTATGTCAAAGGATATAGATCCC
The DNA here is from genome assembly GCA_037957365.1 of Torreya grandis. Taxonomy (NCBI): domain Eukaryota; kingdom Viridiplantae; phylum Streptophyta; class Pinopsida; order Cupressales; family Taxaceae; genus Torreya; species Torreya grandis. The sequence goes on along the minus strand of JARHVA010000513.1, from coordinate 882,782 downwards.
CTATAAAATATGAGAAAAGAAAAATTTAGGTTTGGAAAACTAAAATAGTAAAGGTTGATGAGGTTGAGTTTAAGAGTGAGAATGAATTACTTGCTATAATAGAAAAAGAATCAGATAGGAAGGATTGTGAAGAATCTCTTGACAGTTGAGCATGAGCTTTGTCAAGATAAGATAGTTGCAAAATTTGAGAAGATGAAAAACATCATAAATGTTGAGGTTAGTAAGTCAAAAAGGTTAGACATGCTTAAACAGATTCTAAAATAAAAACACAAGAAGATCAAGGAAGAAACAGAGGAGATGGGGGAATCTCTTGAGATTTGTTTCTAGGACCGTTGGTGTGGGTGTCTCTTCTAGGCTTCAAGGAGACACTTTTAAGAAAAAATTGAAGCATGGTGGATGCCATTGGGTCTTGGCTATGTTACATGACAAGAAGGTGAGTTGGTAGATTAATTTGTATATCTTTTGAGGGAATAGATTTTTGAAGAAAATTTTGCATCAGTATTATGGTTTGAGGCTATGCAGTGTTTAAAAGTTTTATGCAAAAGGTTGTGAGATTAGAAGAAAATATTCAAATGAGTTGATTGTAGATGCTCAAAGGATAGGGAAAAATGTGTACATTTTATCAGATATCTTCTCAAAGGCACAATCAAAGGACACATTCAAGGATCTATGAGAGGATTTGGGAGTAATTTCTGTTACTTCCTGCCATTGATGTTTAACATCAATTGAGAGGGAGCTAAGTGTTAGCTTCAAGTAGGGCCTTTGTCATTGATGTCAAAGGGGGAGAATAATAGGTATAGGTACATGTGTAGAAATAGGTACAGGGAATAGATACAGGTTGCTACAGTAAGGGGGAGTTATTGTATGTTTTCAGATGATAGGATAGGATATGGCAGTTTCAAGTTGAGGTTGCCATCAATGACAAAGGGGGAGATTGTTGGAAATATTTTCATTGATGTCAAAGGTCTACCATTATTGGTGATAAAGGCCCCATTGCATTTAATGATGTTTGCAATAGTTATATCTTGGCTAATGTGAGTTAATATATATAAAATATTAATGAATATATTTTTGGTTGCATATGAGACAAAAGAAGGGCCCATGGAGAAGTTAAAGACCCACGGGGTAAAGACAAAAGAAGGATGGGATGAATTTTCCCATGAAGAGTCATCTTAAGGAATTCCAAGAGTCACCAAGTGAAGACAAAAGAGGAAGGGCACAATTTCTCATGAAGGGACACTTTGAGGAATACGAAAAGTCACCAAGATAAGGACAAAAGAGGGAAGGAAGTTTTTGCTCATGAAGGGTCACCACATGACTTTTCAAAGGCAAGGATATGAAGGGTCATATAATTTTGGCACCATTTTCCATGAGGATTGAAGGGTCACAAAGGGGGAAGGCCAAAGGTCATTTGTAAAGCTATAAATAAAGGCTTGAGAAGCTATTTGTAATGTGTGAGAAAGGTTGATTTGATATTGTAATATATAGCTTAGAAGAGCATTTGAGAGAGAAGAATATGATTTGTATTTTTTATATCTAGCTTAAAAGAGCAAAGGTGAGAGAGAGGAAAGAGATGTTGTAATGAACTATCATTTGTTGAGATAGCAACATTGAGAGATAGTTGTGTGGTATAAACAAAGGGGTTGGTGCTCCTGTGGGTTGGTGCTCATGAATAGTTGTTGGGTTGGTGCTCGACAAAGGGGTTGGTGCTCTTGTGGGTTGGTGCTCGAAAAAGGGGTTGGTGCTCCTGTGGGTTGGTGCTCATGAATAGTTGCTGGGTTGGTGCTCAACAAAGGGGTTGGTGCTCCTGTGGGTTGTGCTCATGAATAGTTGATGGGTTGGTGCTCAACAAAGGGGTTCATGCTTGCAAATATTGTTTGGGTTGGTGCTCATTCATATACTTGAGATTTTTCTCTGTGGTTTTTCCCACATTGGGTTTCCACATTATATCTAGTGTCTCTCTCTATCTTGTGTGGTGTTTATTGTTTGAGTTATATTGCATATCTTGAATGTTTGATTAGGTGGAATTTGGTTAAGGGAAAATTTTATAAGATATATGATATACTGATTCACCCCCCCTCTCAGTATATCTTGTGCTTAACACTATAAATAGAAAATAGACTAGATCTTCTAGCCTGAGCTAGTTGTCTGAGAAATAATTTTTTTATTGATTTAAATGAAATTGATTGACCAGCTTGATCTAGTTGACTGTGACTAAAAAAATAATAATGTAAGGGTTATATCCACATCAGGTTCACCAGAATGTATGCAATGAAATATGATGGATCTACAACTTGTCTTAGTGAATTCCAAGCTCAAATAAAGTAAACTTACCAAAATCTCAATGCATAGATATTTATACTGAGACAACCAATTCAGATCTGGTAAATCTACCTAAGAGATATATTACTATATAACATAAAAAGAGAGGGTTCCAAAGCCTCTAGACAAATAATACTATGCAATAACCCTAGCTATGCCTACAATACATAAAATAAATATAATATATTGATCACTAAATATTATGGCACAAAAGGGGATAGTTAACACCAAGCAACACATAACAAGCAAATAAAACTCTACTTAAGTCAATGTAGAGGTAAACTAAGCAAGGAGTAAAACATTCAACCATTTACTTTATGAAATATCTATGTACCAAATGAAAGAGTAAAAGTTAAGAATACTTACCTTTGGATGAACTTGTCGTGCCTCAATTTATCTCTTGGAAAATGGTGATTTGTAAGACATTGTTATGGCTTTATAAGGATCACACTATATATATCAACTCTAGGCTAAAAGACTCCTAATTTGCATCCAAGACTTTCTCACAAGACATGTTTTTTTCCTTTCAAGGCAAAACCCTAAGCAATGACTCCTCAAATGTATAAATAATAGAATTATGAGATTTAACAATGTAAAAATGAATGTTCCTCTCTATTATATTGAAGTGAAGGTGGTATTTATATCTAAGGATTGACCCTAAACCCTTCAAGAATTTTAGCTTACATGATTTTGTTAGGCAACAAAAGTAGCTGTTAGGTCTCAAACTAAGTCATCTAAGTCAAATTAGTTTTATAACATGTGTTGAATACCTAACACAATTGACCTAGTTGACGTAGTAAGAAAATTTAAAAAAAAGATGTTTTCTTAGTTAGGGGCTATTTTGGAAGGGGAGTTACTTAGAAAAGTGGGTAAATGGGTTTTAGTTGCTTAGGGAATTTGATAAAAGTGACCTGTAGTGGTTTTAGATAATGGTATAAGTGATATAAATATTATAAATAACCAAAGGTCTACCCAATCTTTTCCTAGTGCACCCTTTAAGGCATGCACTCAGAGAGATTGAAACTCAATAGGTTCTTGAAAGAGATAAAGCATTACTAAATGACAAAATTTGAAAATATTGTGTGTATGCAATTGCTATGTTAGGAGTGCATGATATGGATTATGTCACTTATAAAACTCCATCAATATCAACAATCACATACACAATAAACATGATTGAGTTCAAAATTTAAATAACAAGGCCAAGGGTCAAAATCAAGGACCTAATCAAATGCCACAAAAATATGCATAGACATGATTAATGTCACAAACAAGGGACATGTTCTAATGTCACACACACATAGGGCCAAAGATAAAAACACATACATGTTCAAATGTTACATACATCACACAATATCTCATAGAGATGCATTAATCAATAATTTCACACAAGGGCCAAGGGCCAACAAAATAGAAAAATAAGGTTGTAAGCTACTACATACAAGTAAACAACATCAATGGAACATAGAATTAGTCTAAGCTATGTATATGTAATGTGATCATATCCTAACCAATAACATGATCAGGAAAATTATGTAAGATAGATATGTTAGCAAGGCATAAATAAGATGAAAGATCAATAATATAGGGGTTGTAGAATGATAACAACTGCATACTTTCACCTATGAGTAATAAGCCCCCATCTTAACAAGGCCACTAGGTAGAGGAAATTTTAACATCTTAATCTTTTGAAATGTTCGTATGTCCTACATGAAACTCATGAATACCAGTGACATGTGTGATATAGAAATAATGTGATATCTACTAACCATGAGATAAATAACATATTATAAATATGTAAACTAGATTACCAATAATTATTAGATTTTTATTTTGTATTTTTTAGAATATTTGAGTGTTTTTGATTTTTTAAAATATACATTTTTTTTTCAATATGGAAAACAACAGAGATTGAAATGAAACAAGGTGTCAAAAATAGAAGAAGGGAGACAAATCTGAATAATTCACAACAAGCATCAATGAAAATAGTGCCCTAGAAAAAGTTTGAATGGCCAAATATAAGAAAATTTCCCCCTATGAAATGTGAATTAGAACTGTTATAAATATATAGGAGACTGAATATGTGTGTATAGGATCAACTATGCATTATCATTTTTTCAAATGTAATCTTGTCAAAAGATGTCACATGTATAAACAATAGAGATTGAAAAAGAGATATTTTACATGAAAAAAATTAAATTGCATGCTTCTACTGAGTGGATAATCTGAAAATTGAAATAATTAAGGCTTTTTGTTTAGAAACTATGATTTTTGGGCATACAAATGTAAAATATGGGATTGGCCATCTAGGATAGTAATGGTAAATGATTTTGTCATGTTTTGGGCAAAATGAAAAATGTCAATGATGATTTTACAAGCAGAGAGATAAATGATATTATTTTCATAGTATTGAACACTATTTTGAGGTTGTCCAAATTTGTGAATTAAAATAGAAGGGCAAAGAGGCCAACAAGTTAATAAAATTAAAGGGCTTCAAAGAATGGATCAAATGATTACATATGCAAATAAATATAAGAAGATACAACAATATAGAAACTATTTACAATCAAATTCTTAATTTTTTAAATTATTTGAATGTTTTTGAATTTTTCATAATATTATAAATTCACAAGCTATCCAATGATTTCATGAAGGTAGGAATATAAGCAATCAGTGATAACTAGAAAACATCTCATCTTCTTTGAACTAAGAGTATCAAAATTAGAACATGTGTCATATTTAGTGATAAAACTATCTAGATGACAATCAAGTGATCTTGTGTAGAGGAGTAGATCTAGGGGATGTGATGAGCCCTAGAAATGTTATGTTTTAAACACCTATTGCTTACCCATAACCTTTCCTAATATGTGTTTTTTGAGATTATCCCTTGTACATTCATACTCAAACAAGTCTAATACATGATAGATACATATTACTATATTTCATAGAATAATGAGATTATGTTTTGTGATTCAAGTAATTATGATTATGTTTTATTATATGATAATTTATTATAATATTTGTTCGATAAAGTTCAAAGGAAAAATAGATTTTTTTTATTAACACAGGTCAATTTATCTTGTAATTGAAGGATCCTGCATTAGCATATCCTATAGCCAATGAGAAGATAGAACAATAATATGAAGATCATAACTGCCAATTCAATTTTCCATAATAATTAATAGCCTGTAGAAAGATCATGGTTGCTAAAATATGATTAAATTTAAAATTCACCTAGGTTGCCATTACCTATCAAATCTTAGAGGTTGTAATAGTAAGCTTTGAATGTAAGACCAATTTTTTTTGGGTATATTTAACCAACTTTGGTTGTAAATAACTTAACAGACTTGATGACTTCTATTGGACAAAGTTTAAACCTTGAAAACCACTTCCTATTCCTATAGCCAAATGATCTCATTAAAGCAATATTTTGTTTGTAATTCTAGTTAGGTCATAAATGTAAACCAGCATCTCTGGTATAATATAATATAGTAGAGATGTGAGCACTAGTTAGAAAGTTGTTTTGAGATTAAGAGTGTGTAGAATGTAGCAAAGAAACCCAGAAAGAATTATTGTAATATTTTGTATCAATCTTTAATTACTACATGATTTAATGAAGATAACATTTTGAGTTAATTTATTTTTCTGTTAAGAGGAAGATCAAATTTCAAGGCTGAGAGAGGAGGGCTTGTTTATGAAAACTTAAAGTAAAAATCTAACTCATTAGTATAATTAAGTAATTTGTTTTTTTTTTAATTACGTGTTAAGATTTTATGTGTGTGTGTGAATAAGTACATTTAATTTGTGTGATTCAAAATAGTCTAAGGGAAGCTTAAAATTTAATTATTTTATTTAGTTAATTTATTTCCTGCAAGTGTGAATCTTTTACAAGCATCTTTGTTTTATGAAATTCATTTACATAAGTTTGACAAGAGTCAAATTAGAAGATTTGGTGTGCACATACAGTGAAGTCATCCTATCAAGCTTATGCCCCTGGGTTGAAAATTAATGAGATAGTTGCTTTAGATTACTAGTAGCTACCCCATCCCATATGGTTTGGGTTACATGCTTCACGTTAGTTAACTAGTAGGCAAAAGGATTGGTTATCAGGATGTAAGATTACATGAAATCCCATGGGGTTTTATAGAATATTGTGTCAAATTTTTCCTATACACTTACTTTACTTGGTTTGGTGTTGAACCTTTTGTATCTCTTTTTGATTTGATTAAATAGAAAAATTATGCTTAGATGCCATATTTATAAACATGTTTTGCTTTTGCGTAGATACATCATTGAATTGTGTTGGTGGATGAGGAAGAGGAGGTACCTTGGATTATATAGGATACTCATACTTGATTCCCACAATGGCTACAACTTGATTGAAATAAATTTATTAAGCATCTACAAACTGTAGAAGTTACAACATAGAGCTTTTAAAATCATGGGTATCCCTATATCATATCAAATATTGCATTTTGTGGTAAAGCTATAAAAAGAGTAGATAATATATAAAGACCTACCTAAATAGGTAACACAATATGTCCCAAAGTGGTTTTTTGCTTACCATTGAAGGTCTTAACAATTTTAATAGTTGTTTGCATGTCACTTTGTGTGTAACCTAATAAATGAAGCAATGTTATTATGAACACATTCTCACTTGATCCATTATCAAATAACACATTATGAATATATTTTTTATCAATATGATCTCTTATGCATAAATCATGTAAATCATAATCATCATCAACTATTTCACCATCATCAAAAGTAATCATAGGACATGGTTGAATATTTAGAGTAATTGTACCAATAATTCCATCCAAAGTATGATCATATGATGGAGGAGGTGGATAATAATTATAGGTATGATGTACTATTGAAGTATCCTTATTGATATCATGATTAGTAAATGGATCACTAAAAATATTTAGCTTAACACTATCATTATTTTGAGCTTTTACTTCCTTTATAGGGGTATCTAGCTCATTGACATTGTTGTTAATAAGATCCTAAATAAGATGTTTGAGCTTGTAACACCTATTTTTAAAATGACCATTGCATCAATGATAATCACAACATGCATTGTTATCAAATAATTTTCCTTGTGGTTTATTAATGTCAAATTCAAATGGAGGAAAAGTGATTAAGTTGCATTCAAGTAAAATTTATATCAATTAAGGTGGTTCTAGTAAGCTAGAAAATTTCCCTCTTAGTTGATTTGATAAAATAACTTTATTAGTACGTTTAGAAATAACATTAACTTATATCTTTGTTTCTATTTTTCTATTTTGTGTCTTAGCCTTGTAATATGTTTTTCTTTGAAACTTGGTTGTATCAGTTGTAGTATGTGTAGGTGTATATTTAAGCTTGTTTGAAGAAATAAGTTTGAATTCACTATCTCTTATAGTATGGAAAATCTCTTCAAATGATTTAAAATGTAATGATGCAAGCAATTTTTTTTTGAAAATATTTTGTAGTTCATTTTCTACCAATGTATTAGTTATTTTACCCAACACAGTCTTATAACGAAGCACATAATCATTAATAAGTTCATTAGTTCCTTACTTAAGCTTAGAATTTTTGCATATGAAATTTTATCATCAATGTTGATATCAAAGTGTTTGAGAAATAAATATGCCAAATGATTGAATAAATTCACAAATTAAGTCGGTAAGTCATAAAATCAACACAAAGCATAGTATTTTAATCTTCTTAGAAAGAGTTTAGTTAATAACTTATCATTGAATGCATAATCCAAACATCATAAAAAATAAGCTTAGGAGATAAAAATATGGTAGGTAAAGGATAAGATGAAATATCATGTGCTAGAGGATTATGAAGTTAAACATGAGAATCCAATGATTATCTAGGTTTCAGGATACCTTGTTCTAATTGCAACACCTTAGCTTGCAAAAGTGTAATTGTTTGCTTGAGGGATTATGCATTAGGTAAGTTATGTGATATAGTATGCATAACTACCAAAGGATTTGAATAGATTACTTGGTTATGAATAGGTATATAAATCTATTGAAATCCACGTGTTGCCCCCAAACTTAAATATATGGAGAAGATAATAATATCAACAATAGTAGTATCAACACCTATAATAGGGTTTATAATACAAAAAAGTGGTTCTTATTGCACATTAAGAGTATAAATTTTGTATTTTTTTACATTTTTAGAAGCTAAAGGAACCTAAATTACTTTAGGTATGTCTTGTGGCATTTCATGAAGTCATTTTTAATAATTTATATAAACATTGAACTTGTTCTTGATCTACTCCACTGAGGTGATCAAAATGAATCATATCTAAGCCATGATGGGTATCTTGAGCATTTATCATTGTGATTATCTTGTTCATTTGTATTATGTTGTCAAAAATATTAGCTATCAGTTTTTTGTCAAAATAGGAACCACTGTGTGCATTAGTGGAATAAATTTGAAGGAATTTGAATATGCTTAGTTGAAATCTTACTTATCCTAACACTTTGCCTTAAAGGGGATTTGAGACAAATTGCTTAGGTGGCATATAATAAAAACATGAAAGGGATTTTGAAAATGAGAAAAGAAAGGACAAGGCTAAAAATAAAATGAAATATTTTAAAACCTTAATGCAAAAAATCTTGAATCCATAGAAAGGTGGAACCCTAAGGAAGACCTAGGGTTTGGCAATGTCTGATCAATAAATTGGGTTTGCACACTAAGGTATAACTTTCCTTTAATCTAATGAAATTAATTTTTAAATCAAAGAGGGGGAAGGAGAATATAATAACCTAAATCTGGTCATGAATACTTGATCATGCTTATTTTACCCATTTTATTCTTAATTAACTTGTGCATTTAGTTAATACCCATTTTTATACCTCAACCTATCCTAAGCCAAAGAGAGGACCTATTTTATCTTAAAATTATCATTTGTCATATATGAACATGTTATGATTGCTAAAAATACCACTATGCATTTGCATGACTCATTCTAAACCTAAAATCCAATACGTTTCCTTTAGGGGTGTGATCACTGAAAAGGGACATTAATGGTGAGCATACATATCCATACCTAGTGTTCTTGAATTTTTCCCACCAATGGTCATATTTTGAAATTAATCCTTCCTTAAGGTCATCCCCCATGTTTTAAAGATTCTTAGTGTGTATTCATCCCATTAGAATTGTTATAAAAGTACATTTAAATCACTTATTACACAACTGAGCAATTTCAATTTAGAGGCTTATTGTCACATGTACACATAAAGCAAAAGTTTCTTATTCTATCCAATTTAAGTTACAAGCACCTCAAGTAGTCCTTAGCCCTTAATTTTGCATGAGCAGGTATTAAATTTAATTTTAGATGCATTCATATAGTCAAAGGAGCATAATTACACAAAGAACTTAAGCAGGAGAACTACATTGGGTTTGATTTCCATGTTTGGATTATTAGATATGTAGGCATCATTCATTCATTATGGGGGTGATTGGTATGATATTAGATCAATTATACTCCTTTTTTATGCTTTCAAGTCATTCTATCTTTGCATGTTATTATAGGGTTTCCAACTTCAAGAAGCTATCCATAGATATCCCACACATTTCTTAATGAAAAATCAATGCACACATGACTATTTTTCACTATCACATGTGATTGTGCCCTAAATTATTATTTTATACAAAAATATAAAATTGATAGTTAGGGACAACAATGACTAGTGATTTTGTCTTGTCCAACCTTTTTATCCTTGCACAAGCTCAAATCTATCTTTTGGGAAGATTCTAGGTTCGATAGTGTTTTCTTGTTTCTATATTATTTAAGTCAACATAGTTAACTAGATGAATTAAAAAATAAGTTACTTCTTCAATTGCATATTTTAGCCTTATTTGTCATTATTTTGTTTCATTTATTTCAGTGTTTTACCTTCATTTTATTATTTAAAAGTGCATTTACAACACTATTAATTTACTTTAAATATCATTTAAATAATGTTGAAAACATAAATCAAATGAATGCATAAATAAATGAATCTTCCTTAATATCAAGTCACAAGAAAATGCAAGAGACACGAATTGTCAAGTGGGGAAATGTTAAAGAGAATAAAACCCCATGTCTATTAAGAAGTATTACAAAGTAAAATTATCCAAGTGCAATCTTAATGGAATAAAAATAATAGAAAAGAGAGATGAACCTCAAGCTCTAAGAGAAAATATCAAGATAAAATCTAGTGTGTAGAATGAAAGAGAGGGGAGAGCTCAATAAATATAACTAAAACAAAAAAAGATTTGTTTACACAACCTTATTATGTATTTAAAATGATCCTCATCCCCATAATGTGAGGGGGATGTGTGTGAAAAATGTAGATGGGTTTACATGTAAATGTAAATCCAAGATTCCCTACAAAAGCATAAAATAGGTGTGACATCTCATAAAATCTGGTACAAAATAGATTTATTATAATAAGAAAACACACATAAACTAGAATTAGGATTAACCTTAATTAACCTATATAAATATTAATCTTCATCACTCCCCCTTAAACTTTATTTGGGGTTACGAAAGAAGAAAATATTACAAACAAAGAAGGGAATTGGCATTACATAGTTATCTCCCATTAATGAAAACTTCATTCAAGAGTAACCACAATGATATGAGAGTATAAATAATAATAAAAGGTTTTTCCAAAAATATTTCAAAGGTGAATGTGTGATCATTGATAATATCCAATAATACTCTTTATACAAGATGCTCAATCTGCATTAGAACAAAGACCAACAAAGAAGCAGATGGGAAAAATGATTAACAATACTTAAAAAAAGAAGCTTACACCAATATTTCATGTTAAGTAAAAAAAATACCATAAAATATGATCTATATATAATTAAAGTAATAAAATTATATCTACAATAAGGCAAAAGGACTAAAATACAACTTCCATAACAAAGTGTAGAACTTGCATGGAAAAGAAAAGAAGTTAGTCCAAAATAAGTAGATCCAAACCAAGCATATTTCCTTGATAACTTATAAGATTAAGTAAGCAAAAAAGAGAAGAATACATGAAAATTTGAGTTTTAAACTTATCAAAAGGGAGAAAAATTAGTGTGTCACTTTTCATAAAAAAAATATGTGTCTTAAGAAGATATCATATATTTAAGGATCCAAATTGGTTTAACATTTGAATGAGATGTTTTAATATTTTTAAAACAATGAAAAATATCATGATTTGATTTACCACAAGATTTACAAAGATGCAATTTCTAAGATTTTAAAATATGATGAATGACTGTGTTTACCACAATGCTCACAAATTTTACATTTTAACCAAAGTAGGAGCATGAGAAACATTATAATCAAGAGAAATTTTATGAGATTAAAATAAACATCCTAAGGTGAAGGGGACAATATGAATTCAAAATATTATTTGAGTCATTAAAACCAAGCCCTAAAAACTTTGCATAAAATTAAATCAACATGGACTTAAAAATGTCATTTTCATGTTTTCTAAGAGTACCCCAAGAATAACCTATTGAGTGCATACTACACAAATTTGGGATTAAAAATATATTTTTACAATGAAATACAATGTCTATAAACACATTTTATATCATCATTAGAGGCATTATTAAAGTCAAAAGATACAATTTTTGCATTAAGCACGTCAATTACATTATATGCCTTCTCCGTGTTTGCATTAAAAGGGGTTTACATATTTGTTAATTTCTTATCAAATTAAGATTATAAAGCATTAATATTCATTCTTTGACATTTTATTTGATGTTTGAGAGCATAATTTTCATCATTTATTAAAGTGATTTAATGCGTAATGCTTTTAAAAGCTAAAAATAAAGGCAATTGAAAAGCCATTAATTGAACAATTTAACAAGTTTCAATTTCTAAATTAGAGGAATACTTTAAATAATTGTGTATGATAAAAGGTGTTAAACCTTAAGGTTGAATCAGTTTTATATGAGTTACAACCAAATTGAATAAATAACTTGCTAAATAAAATTACCCATTATTATCTTCTATGGATACAAAGCATAAAATACACACTTAGCATAAGTAGTGAAATGCCAAAAAAAAATGTAGATAAAAAGTTTTTGAAAAAAAAGGTTTGAAAAAATGTTTTAAATGAAATAATGAATGGTATAAAAAATGTGTAATATCCCCAAATGGGATCAAAATACTTAAATTTGGATTTTTCCTAAATTCTATTTACTGGAAACTATATTATTGATATTTCCACCAATTTTTAACAAACTTATAAAAATAAATCAAGTATAACAAATTTCTGATTTCAAATACTGAATTCTTGATTTCTATCTTATACAAATATTTTATATAATAATAGTCAAATAATCAAATTGAAGCACAAGTGTAACCCCTGAATGAAGTTACCGCAATAGGTATCAAGGGTTTTCTTCCTTGAGTGTAATTACAAATGAGGGTTTTCGTCCTCAAGTGCATTATTAGAACTTCTACCCAAATATGAGTATTTATTGAATAAATTATAACCATGCTCTTCTCCATGAAATGCCCATCATAAATACCCTTCAAGTGGCTTTTCCCAAATGGTGTGACTTCCCAAAGAGTGGGCATCCCTTGAAACCTCACATGGGATGACTTGCTTTGGATGTTCCTTGTGGTGCCCCATTCATGAGGGACAACTTCATCCTTTACACTTTCTTTATTTTTAAAAAAAGAGATTATAATCTTCCCTTCCCAAAATTTCTTGTCCTCAAGCAATTGTAAGTTGGGATTCTCTAAAATGGTCGCTCCTTCCCAGATGGCCTCCTCAATAGGTAAATCTTTCCAACATATCAAATATTTTTTGATGATTATGTTTCTTGACCTCTTTTCATAGACCTCTAGGATGGCTTCTGGTATTAACATCAACTTTCCCTCTTCATTTAATGGGGGTAACTCTATATAATGAATAATATGTTGTCCAAGTGCCCTTTTTAGGCACAAAACATGGAAAACATTATGTATTTGGATACATACTGGTAATTCTAATTCATAAGCAACCTCTCCATTTTCCTCATGACTTTATATGGGCTATGTAATCATGGCTTGATTTTTTAATATACACTTTGATTTATATAGGACTACTTGTAGGGATATAATTACAAATATACCATGCCTCCCACTTTAAATTCCATTTCTATTTTATGTTGATTTGCATACAACTTTTGTTAAATCCACACCTATTGAAGATTGTCCTTGAGAACTCTAAGTATATCTTGAATTTTTTGTATCAAATCCTTAGCTCCTATAACTATACAATTTGAAATGACCAAGTCCATGAAGGAATTTGCATCATGCCCATACAAAGCTATGGAAGCTGTCATTCCAATTGACATGTGATAAGAGGTATTATAGCAAAACTCTCCTAAATGCATCCATTTGATCTATGTATTTTGTTATCCTAGGACATAATTCCTTAGGTACCCTTAAATCCACTTATTTATTGCTTCTTTTTGACCATCTATTTGAGGATGATAACTTTAACTTGGGGTCAATTTAGTGTCTGCTAGGTGAAAGAGTTCTTGCCAAAATGAACTCATAAATTTGTTATCTCTATCACTAACAATGTTCTTTGGCATTCCATGTAATTTAAATATTTCTCTAAAAAATATTCTAGCTACCAAGGGGGCATCATACTTAGTGGGAAGTGGAAATAAATAAGCATACTTTGTCAAATGGTCAACAACTACAAAGAGGCAACTCTTTTCTTGAACCATGGGCAACCTAGTAACACAATCTATTGAAATACCTTCAAAATTCTTACTAGAATTTCATGATCTATCTTGTTTCATTGGTAAGTAGGTGTCAGGGTGCGAAACACCGGAAGCACACAGTTGATTACCAAACCAAGCAACTTAATATGCGGAAATTAACCAGATTCAACAAGTAACTAGAATTCAGAATAATACAGAATATGAGAGACAATACACAACTTGTATTAATAACTCTTATAGAAAAGAATACAATAAAGAAGATGCCACTTCTTCTCCACCACCTCTTCAGAGGTTTCCCACACCTCAAGTGAACAGTAATTCTCTCCTCAAAGCTCTCTCTACTAGGTCCCAACACCCAACTCAAACACAGAGTTGGTGTTCACCTTACACCTGTGCTCCACGCACTCCACAAGTGCTCCATGCACTCCACAAGTACTCAAAGTACTTCAAGTAGATCTCCCATGAACCTGCAACAACCTGTAATTCAACAGACCATACTTATGGAAGGAACTGCCTTGCCTTCCTCTTAGCTCTCCATGTACTCCACGTACATACCAATGAGTACACACCGTACTCCAAGTAGATCCTGCCTGATTCTGCTCCCTGTTGTGTTGCTGTCCTATCTGATCTCCAACCTACAGATCAATAATGGTTCTGCATACCTGTGAACCTTGACCTTGCACACACACACACACACACCTGTAGATCAACGATCTTACTTACCATGTAGATCTCCTATCATAGCCATGCTCACCTGATGACCAAGATCATACATACATGAAGAATCCAGCTGACTCTCCAATCCAGCACCAACACAAATGGTACTGTGGCACTAGGAGGAACGCACCATTGCTCTACCTCACACACCGAAGGAGATTATAATTATGCTCTCTTACTCCCTAGCACTAATTTACAATACAACCATGAGTCTATTATATAGAACTCATCCAAAAAATAATTAGACATATAATTACAATAATTAGATCCGCAACTATGAGTCTAAAATTAGCACTCATCATGCAAACACTTGGTTCGTTAGCTAACTGCCCATAATAAACTCACAGTCAAACCACACAGGTGACCGACGTCGGTCCCTGTCTGCCTGGAGGTGACCGACGCCGACCGATCCCTGACCGACGTCGGTTGCTTCTCTTCAGTATCCTGCCGATGTCGGCTGATCAGACCGACGCTGGTTGCTCTGCAACTCAGCAACCCTCAGCAACCTCCTCTCCTGTTTGCATCAGTGAAGCTTTTAGCTCCACAACCTAACAATCTCCCACTTGGAGATAAATAGCTGCACTGTACCTATACCTGTACTCCATCTAATCTATTTCCTGGTTTGTATCCCTCTTCAAGCTCCCACTTGAAGACTAACCACCACACATCCCGTGGTGTGCCTCCTGTCATCTGAGTACCCTGCCACATCCGAACCTACAAACACATGTAGTGAAGTCCTGACCCTACATGTATACCTGTTGCTGGTCCCTCTCAAAATCCCTGAGAACCCACTTCCCCGAATTGGCTCCTAACTCTCTGACAGCTCCCACTGCATGGGAATACTCAGGTCTATACTAGACCTCATGTGATTTCAGACATTGTACCTGTCCAGCCCTTAGTGTGCTCCGGCTCTGCATCCTGCGTAATGAATCTCACCAACACCTGATTCACATCAGCTCCCACTGGAGACAAAATCAACCTGTGATCTCCATGCCTCCCATGTCAAAGAATTTCACTGCTCCAAACTCCTCCTAACATGCCACTAAACTAATATTACCCTTAGCTCAGTAAAACCCTGTATGTACAAACCCTGCTAGCTAGCATACTATCCACATACAACAACAGAATGATGTTGCAATCACCATCCCCCTGGTAAGTCAAACCACAGTAGTTACCCTGACATTGACTGAAGCCATGCTTCGTCCTCCACCTGTCAAAACCTATACCACTGTCCTGCAGCTTCCTCAAGACCATATGCCTGGCCTTCCGTCTCACGTGTCCGTTCTCTCTATTCTTTAACTAAGGAATCCATTCGTCTCTGTGCTTTCACACTGGCTGGCAACCCTACCAAAACTCCCATTTGGTTCTGCATCATATCCCTGCCATGCTCCCACCTGTTTCTTAGATCCTTCCTGCTCTACAATCAGCAACAAGTATAAAGAAGAAGAACAATGAATTTGAGGGCCTACTTACATCTTCAGTCCTCCGTATGGGTGTTTGAGACTCCTTGACAGCATGCTGTCCACCCAAAATCCGTTACAGTGACCGACCTCGATCACTCCACAGTCTGCATCCGACCGATGTCGGTTCCCATGCGTCTGTCCCTGACTACCAACCTACTAACGTCAGTGTCCCTGTTGCCGACGTCAGTCCTCCTGACCGACATCGGTCTTACCTACTGCCGACATTGTCCTTCTGACCGACGTCAGTCTTACCCTGCCTGACATCATCGGCTTTGGTCTGCACATGACCGACATCGACACCTGTCTATTCGATGCCGGTTCTTTCTGACCGATGTCAGTATCTGTGTTCACCTGTGAGTGATGAATTTTTACCCGCGAGCTCCTTTGAATCAATCTCCATGTCCAAATTGCCCTGCTCAGAAGTATCTAGCACCATCCACTGGTTTCTATCTGCCATCTCCTCCAAGAACACTAAGGCTTTCCAGTTCTTAAGCCTATCAAATATATCTATCTTCCGCTTAAGAACATGCATCTCCTTCCTGCTCATGTGACCAAGCCTACGAAGCCACGTCTCCGCAACAGAAGAAGAATCAGTAATATAAACAAGTAGATAAAGAGTACCTGTTTTCTTACCACCAGCTAATTCAAGTGCACCCACTGTGAGAGTTCTTGTGCATCTCTCATCACCCAATCTTTTTGAAGAAATTAGCCATATCTCTAAACCTGGGACCTGCATGACCTTCATCAACACCTGTGTGTTGGCCGCCTGCAATTTCAGCTTCACTTTCCGTTTGCCAATTATTTGGCAAGGCTCACCAGCTCCTCTACCTGGGGCTGCATGGAAAGAGGCAACTGAATCTTTTATCTAAGATTCAACTTTATCCAAGAAACCTCCCAGAGCATCCTGTGCAACATCACCTGCAACATCTGCTTCTTCAGTTCCTTCTTGCTGATCTTCCACAAACCAACAATATTATTTTACCTGCTCTTTCTTTCCATGGGACCTTAAGTGACCATCTGTGCTTTTCAACTCCTCCATTCTTAGCTTACTTTCATCTGTCATTGCTCTGCTCCCACTCAATCAGAAACCCCTGAGAGTGACCTGTAACCAAACACAAAACCTGCTCCCTGCAACCTTAGCTCTGATACCACTTGTCAGGGTGCGAAACACCGGAAGCACACAGTTGATTACCAAACCAAGCAACTTAATATGCGAAAATTAACCAGATTCAACAAGTAATTAGAATTCAGAATAATACAGAATATGAGAGACAATACATAACTTGTATTAATAACTCTTATAGAAAAGAATACAATAAAGAAGATGCCACTTCTTCTCCACCACCTCTTCAGAGGTTTCCCACACCTCAAGTGAATAGTAATTCTCTCCTCAAAGCTCTCTCTACTAGGTCCCAACACCCAACTCAAACACAGAGTTGGTGTTCACCTTACACCTGTGCTCCACGCACTCCACAAGTGCTCCACGCACTCCACAAGTACTCAAAGTACTTCAAGTAGATCTCCCATGAACCTGCAACAACCTGCAATTCAACAGACCATACTTATGGAAGGAACTGCCTTGCCTTCCTCTTAGCTCTCCATGTACTCCACGTACATACCAATGAGTACACACCGTACTCCAAGTAGATCCTGCCTGATTCTGCTCCCTGTTGTGTTGCTATCCTATCTGATCTCTAACCTACAGATCAATACTGGTTCTGCACACCTGTGAACCTTGACCTTGCACACACACACACCTGTAGATCAACGATCTTACTTACCATGTAGATCTCCTATCGTAGCCATGCTCACCTGATGACCAAGATCATACATACATGAAGAATCCAGCTGACTCTCCAATCTAGCACCAACACAACTGGTACTGTGGCACTAGGAGGAACGCACCATTGCTCTACCTCACACACCGAAGGAGCTTATAATTATGCTCTCTTACTCCCTAGTACTAATTTACAATACAACCATGAGTCTATTATATAGAACTCATCCAAAAAATAATTAGACATCTAATTACAATAATTAGATCCGCAGCTATGAGTCTAAAATTAGCACTCATCATGCAAACACTTGGTTCGTTAGCTAACTGCCCGTAATAAACTCACAGTCGAACCACATAGGTGACCGACGTCGTTCCCTATCTGCCTGGAGGTGACCGACGCCGGCCGATCCCTGACCGACGTCGGTTGCTTCTCTTTAGTATCCTGCCGACGTCGGCTGATCAGACCGACGCTGGTTGCTCTGCAACTCAGCAACCCTCAGCAACCTCCTCTCCTGTTTGCATCAGTGAAGCTTTTAGCTCCACAACCTAACAGTAGGACACTCTTGATTGTACTTGAGAAATTCACCTTTAATCCCTTTTTAAAATAAAATATCTCTTATTTGTTTATTTATCTTAAAATAGCTTGGATGGCCAGTGAATGGGTTGTCATGAATGGCCTTTAAAATTTCATGTTTAATATTTGATTCTTGTACTAAAAAGTTTATATTCTTATAAAGAATGAGACCTTATACTACCTTGTATCATTCATCCCCCATCTTACCCTCTAATACAAAATTAGTGAACTCATTTTTGACATACTCAGCTATTATGAAATCCTTCCAATCATCTACAATCATAGTCATGGAGCATAAATATGGTTTTATTGATAATGCATCTACCACAATATGATTTTTTCCTTTCACATATTCAATATCAAAATCAAAGGCTTGGACCTTACTTACCCATTATTTTGTCTACCATTCAGATCCTTTTGACTTAAGAAAAAATTTAGATTGTTATCATCCATCCTTACATAAATTCACCACATACAAGGTATTGGTAGAACTTGGCTAATGCATGCATGGTTGCCAACATTTCCTTATTTTAGATAGAGTACTTTCATGCTCTTTAGGTTTTCTAATTTCAAAAGCAATTGTATGACCTTGTTATATTAGAATAAAACCTATTCCTTCACCTGATGCAGTGTAGTCCAACATAAAAGGTAATAAAAAAATTAGGTACAACCAAAAATGGACATGAACTCATTTCTTGTTTAAGTTTATTAGATATTTATTGGGTAATTTAGGACCAACAAAAGGCTTCCCATTTTGTTAAATTAGTCAAAAGGACAACTAATCGATAAAAACCTTTGGTATTAAGTGCATAACCCCAAGAACCCTCTCAATTGAGTTATGGTAATAGGAAGGGGCCAACCTAGTATAGCTTGCATTTTTTATTGATCAATATGCACTCCATGTCTATTGATAACATGCCCCAAGTATAGAATCTTTGACAATTCAAATTTGCATTTAGAAATTTTAGAAAAAAGAGATTGGTGCTCCAATATTTCCAACACTGTATCTAAATGTTTTAAGTATTCCTTCTACATCTTACTATTTATAAATATATCATCGAATAAAACTAAAACACACTTTCTCAAATGCTTATTAAAGATATGATTCATGCAAGGCTGAAAGGTAGCTAGAGAATTGGTCAATCCAAAGGACATAATTAGAAACTCAAAATTTCCATAATGACATCTGAATGTCATTGTAATGTCCCCTTTCTACATACAATGTTAGTTCATCATTGGTTTCCCATGGACTAGCAGTCTAGTTAGGGAACCATGGTTAGTTGGCCTTGGATGGGCCATTTGGATGTGTAGTTTTGTTTTCGATATATTTGGCATGATTAGTGGTAATTTTGGGTGCCTTTTGGAGTAATTAATATTTTTAGTAAGTTTGGGTTTAGTTTTGGATCAAGATTTTCAGAGTGGGGTTAGATGCGTCTCATTGAGACCTTTTTGATGAGCTAAAGATTAAGGCATTCCAACATCATCTTCATATTTATTTTAAAGTATAAAGTTATATAATGTGTATTTGATGGGAATTTAATGAAGTGATTTAAATAAAATAAAATAATATTCTAGAAGCTTCTTGAAGGATGGGAAAAAAAAGAATAAATAGAGGGCTTGGCTAAGCTTCTAATCATCTAGTGTTGACATTTGCCTTGATATGTTCATTTGGGGAACCTAAGGTTTCTAAAAATTTTTTATTGTGATCTTTGGGAATGATACCTCCCATTGATTGACATAACTGAGGTGGTGAAAGATTCCTCTAAAGGGTTGCAGCTGAGAGAAAGATACTACAGTCTTTCTATTAGGCTTCATTTGGTGGCCATATGCCAATTTTTTTGAGGACATATTGCATATTTGGTTGGAGATCATTAGTGGCATCATATTTTCATCAACTAGTACTATTAAAGTCATATTAGAGGCAAGTGAAGTCTGATATATATACTTGTAGAGGTCTGATATAAAATTATAGTCATCTTGGCAGCCATTCAAGACCACAATTTCACTCTTGGAGGCCTCATTTTGCATCAATTTCACCTTATAACTTGGGCATTCCATTCCTTAGGTCATGGAAACAATATTTGATGCTTGAGAGGAAACCAAGAAGCTGCTATTATTTATTATTGGCATTCATATCAAAATAGGGGTGATTTGGAGAGAGGTTTGATTTGACAAAGAGGAGACACATTTTGGATTTCTATTTGATTGCTTCTTCATCCTCAGCCTTAGGCACTTCATCTAGGTTATTTATATGTTTCTTTACATTCATTTTTATTCATATATGTTTAAAGTGTGAGAGGGTGCCATTGTACTCAGACTTAGGGTTGCATATGTTAGCATTGTAAGCTAAGAATCTTGGCAAAAATATCATAATCTACTTGTACTCAGCCTATGCCTCTTATTAATAAAAGGAAGGAGTTGCATATCATTTATTTATCTTATATACTTATCTATAGTATTCATTTTAGTTTGTAAGACAACTATTTGTCAAAATGTCTCTAGCTAAAAGTCAACATTTACATTATAGGGATTGCATAGCAAGTGTTTGATTAAATGCCACATGATGTAGATGCATACTTTCAATCATATAATTGCATTGGTGAGTCATACATATATAGTATCTTGCATACTCACTTCATATCGGTCAATTACATATCTTAGTTTAAATTTAGATGAATTCTTACACTCTCTAACAATGTCAAGAATCATCAAAGAGTTGACAAGAACAAGTTTAGACTTTGCACACCAACTATTTGATAAAATTCTGAGGGCAACAAGTGAAGATTTTTTGAGCTAGATTGGGTTAGGCTCATTACAATCGTCTTATAAACATCTTCCTCTTGCACCTAAATTTTATGGTATCTTGTTTTTAAATCAATTTTGGAAAAGAAAAAACTCCAAAGAGTTCATCGATTAATTCATCAATTCTTGGTATCGGATATTTGTTCTTAATGGTCTTATTATTCAATTGTCAGTAGTCAATGCACATTATCAAAGTGCCATATTTAATCTTAACTAAGACCATTGAAGAAGTAAAAGGACTTGAAATCAACTTAATATGCCCCATTTTCATCAATTCTTTGATATCCTTTTCAATCACCTCTTTATAGATTTTGGGGTGGTGGTAAGGTGTAATTATTATCAGCTTGGTACCAATTTCTAACTTAATGATATAATGAAATCCCATGTCTGGTGGTAGCTCAGGTGGAATATTCTCAAAAGCCTTAACATGTTTATCAATTATGGGATGAATATCTTCATGGTATATCTGTTAATCTAAATTTTTAGAGCTCACCAAACATTATGCTGCCTATGAAAATTGACCTTTCCTGAATGTCCTTTCCATCTTTTTTGGTTGTAATTACTTAGGGGGATATATTAGGCATACCTTGAAGCACCACTTCCTTCCCATCTAATTTTAATTTTAATTCCATGGTTTGATAGTTTTGGGTAAATTCCCCCAAAGAATGTAGCCATTGAACACCTAACACCAAATCTATTTCATCAATGCCTACTACATATAAATCATCATTTATTTGATACCTTCCAAATGTGAGATAGTTTTATTGAATTTTTTGAGTGCATGGAATGGTAAAACCATCATCAACTATCACCTTAAAACCTTAAAATTCTTCTGCTTTCAAACCCATTTTTGTCACCAATCATTCATCAATGAAATTGTGGGTGGCCCCACTATCTATCAACATGGTGATTTTTTTCCCTTGTAGACTCCCTCTTACTCTAAAGGGGTGGTATCTAAGAGCCCCTAATAAAGTGGCAAGAGCACCCTATAACATCTTTTCCACTCCTAATTTATGTACCATTTCTTTGGTCTCAACTTCCTCTTCATCGGATTCACCATCTAAAATAACTTCTATGTAATGGACTTGTCCCTTTCCAAGGAAACAATGACCTGATATCCATGGATCCTTACAAGTGAAGCATAAATTTTTCCTCCTTAGCTCATTTCTTATTTCTGACTCCTTACCTAGTTTAGGTAGTTCTCTTGGTTGGAATCATCCTAGTTGAAATGGCCTTCTTTGTTGACCGTATGGTGTTGTTCTTTATTATCTATAAGGTAGGGTCCATGGATATCCATTATTGGTTGTTCTTGGATGTACAAATGGTAGAATCTTATTTCTCAGCATTGAGGTCTCTAAATCCAACACCTTTTTTATTGCTTCTTGGAGGGAAGAAGAATTAAAGGCTTTGACTAAACCCCCGAGTGGTTCAATCAATATTTCCATGAATAATACTACAATCCTCCTTTTAGTAATGTCTGGAACCATCATGGTGAGCCTTTGAAATTTGGCCATGTAGTCTTCCACATTGCTTCTTTGTTTTAATAGTGCCAATTCCTAAAAATGAATTTTAGGGTCAATTCTATAAAATCTTTCAATCAACATCCTATTAAATTTGTCATATAATATTAATGAGATCATGCCTTTGTGTAATCCACCCATGATACCATCATACTTACTTATCACTTCTTTTTCCATCATATGTTGGAGAGATAAGTAAGTATCTACTTTTTGTATCCATGCTTGATCTGTGCATTTGTTAGAGCCATCAAAAGTAGACAAAATCAATTTACCCAAAGCATGTTAAAGATCTATTTTAGTAGTTTGGGGTCTATACTCCATCCTAGTACCATTTTGATTTCTTTTCATTTCCATGAAATTTTTGAGTGGTATTTCCCTCCATATTTCATCTAGAAGGGTTTGATATTCTTCAAAACTAGATACAAGGTCCTCTTCTAATGAAGTTTGGGTTTCTTCTTCCATAATCGATTCTTCTTTTGAAATGAATTTAGGATGAAAATGTCTATTTTAAAAACTCATGGTTATTTTTTGAGGGAATTTATTAGTTATAGTATTAGAACATTTTGATATCTATGATTTGTCATAGATTACATTACGAGAGCTAACTGAGTCATTGTATTAGTTAATTGTTCATGTCCTTAAATAAGCCTATCAATCTATTCATTATCTTGATTCTTCTCTCCCATATTTTCCCTTACTTCTCCCTTTTTAGTTTCTTCTCTTTGTTGACTAAACCCTTATTTATATTTCTCAAACAATAGCGGATCTCTTTATCATCACCTTGTATTAAATTTTTCCCACAGGTTGGTAGGGAAAAAGCTCTAATACCATTGTAATATCCCCAATTGGGATCGACATAATAAAATTTGGATTTTTCCTAAATCTTATTTACTAGAAACTATATCATTGATATTTTCACCAATTTTTCATGAACTTATAAAAATAAGTCAAATATAACAAAATTTTGATTTCAAATACTTAATTATTGATTTCTATCTTATACAAATATTCTGAATAATAATAATCAAATAATCAAAGTGAAACACAAGTGTAACTCCTGAATGAAGTTAACATAATATGCATCAAGGGTTTTCTTCCTTGAGTTTAATTACAAATGAGGGTTTGCATCCTCAAATACATTATCATAGTTGATGCCCAAATATGAATATTGATTTAATAAAATATGATCATGTTCTTTTTCCATGAACTACCCATCATAAATACCCTTCAAGTGGCTTTTCCTAAATGGTGTAATTTTCCAAGGAGTGTCATCCCTTGAAACCTCACATGGGACAACTTGATTTGGATGTTGTTCCTTCATTGTGGTACCCTATTCAGGAGAAACAACTTCATCCTTTGTAATTTATTTATCTTAAAAAAGGGACATTATAAAATATCCATTCATAAGTAATTCATGTGAAACCATGATTTATTTTGGAGTTTAAAATATTGATGTATAAAGGAAAATCTCTTTGCACATAACCTATGTCAAATGTCAATATTTAGGAATTAATTAAGATTGACCAAAAAAATGGAATATAATAAAAGCATTTTGAATTTTAAAAATGTCATATGTAAAGATTTAAAAGGAAATGCTCTCAATTTAAAAGAGAGGAGTTAAGAATGGATACAAACACTTACACAAGTAAGATTAAAATGCCAAAATAATAGAAAAGAATGCCAAGGTTAAGAGCCAAATTTGAAATGCTTTAAGTAAAAAAACTTATTACACATTAAGGTAAAGATGTCACATATCATAGAATGGAATTTGATTTTTGAATAGTAAGATGACACCACTTAGCAGGTCGTAAAGAAAAAGAAGAGAAGGATAAAAAGAAATCACATCAAAAATTATAGTTTCAAGCTAGAATAGAAGGCATTATAGAGTCCAAAAGGGGCGCTAATGATAAAAAAATATGACCGAAAAAATAATTCAACTTATATGGTTAGTAACATAGCAGAAGAACATGGGATGCCAGGTTAGGGAATACCAATAGAGATAGAATAAGTGATGGAGAAATGCTTCAAAAAAAAAGGTAGTTGGGAATGCATTATCTAGGTAGAAGGTAGAAAGTTAAAAGTGCTAAAAAATAGAGGTAAGTGAAGTGCACATAAGGATGCCTCACTTGAATGAGCTCAAGGAGAAACACATTTTAAAAGCATACAAGGTTAATAGTTATTAGTATGACGACAAAGACCATAAATACTCAACTTTCGAGTGAAAAAACCTGATAAGATTTAAAAAATGTTGAAGGGGGATGCCTTTTTTCATTATTCCATTCTATTTATCTGAATTAGGGTTAATTTTAATATTAATTCAATTCAGGGTTCACTAGATGTTTTATCTAGAATTGAATAATATTAAAATTAACCCTAATTCAAATAAATGGAATGGAATAATGTAATGTGCTATAAATGCACTTTTAAATAGTAAACTAGAGGTGTAAGATTATAATAAATGAAATGAAACTATGACAATTAAGGAAAAACTATGTAATTTAAGAATGAACTTAGCTTTTTGATCCATAGTTGATCGTGTTGACTAAAATAAAGTAAAAACAAGAACCTAAAATCTTCCTAAAAGATAGATTTGAGCTCGCACAGGGACAAGAATGTTAGATAGGAAAAAATTGTTGGTCATTGTTTTCCATGCCTATCAATTTTGTATTTTTGTAGGAAATATAAATTTAGGGCATAATCACATACAATAGTGAAAAATAAGTCCATGTGCCCTGATTTTGTCTTCAGATATGTGAGTGAGATTTGTGGATAGCTTCTTGAAGTTGGAAACCTTAGTATGGAAAGTAATGATTAAATGACATGTAAGAATAAAAAAGAGGAGTGTAATTAGGATAAGTTGACATTAATCACCCCCATAATGACTGAATGTTGCCTACATATCAAATACTTTGAAGAGGGAAATCAAGCCCATTGTAGTTATCCCACTTAAGTTATTCATGTAATTGTGCTTATTTGACTATATGAATGCATTTAAAATTGGCTTTGATACTTGATCACATGGGATCAGGGTTGCATAAAACTAGTTTAAAACTTGGTTGAGATCTTCTTGAGGTGCTTAGAACCTAAATTTGAAAGAATAGGGAACCTTTGCTCAATGTGCACTTGCGTCAATAAGCCTTCGAATTGAAATTACCCTAGTTGTGTAATAAGTGACTTGAATGTGATTTGATAGAAAATTGAATGAGATGAACACATATTAAGAATCCTAAAAACATGGAGGAAGACCTTAAGGAAGGGTTAATTTCAAAATATGAACATTGATGGGAAAAAGATGAACACTATGTGCAGACAAGTAAGTTCACTATAATTGTCCCTTTTCAATGATCTCATCCCCTAAGTAAATGTGTTGGATTTTGGGTCTAGACTAAGGCATACAGATTCATAGTGGTGTTTTTAGTAATCATAAAATTTTCATATGTGATATATGATGTTTTAAAGATAAAATAGTTCCTCTCTTAGGCTTACGATAGGGTGAGGTAGCAAAATAGGTACTAATTAAGTGCACAAGTTAATTAAGAATAAAACCAGGTAAAATAAACATGGTCAAGTATTCATGATTACATTTAGGTTATTATAATAGGAGGGTTTCCACAAAACCTCTCAAACTTGCATCTATGTCAAAACATTGACCAATAGATTTGTTGTGTCACTTTATGATTAGCCAATGCTTTAATATTTTTATTGATTTGTGCATGGCTAGTGGAGGCTTTTAGCTTGATGAATATATTCATAATGTGAAGCATGAGTCTCATAGGTAAGTAAATGTGATTGCAAAAATTTATTGTTAAGTTTCGTAAACTCATAACAAATGTGATTGAAATATTTGTAAGAATGATAAAACACTTTAACCCTGAGATAAATCAAGAGACTTCTACTAAATATATATTATTTCTCTAGATTTATTATTTGATACATGAAATAACACATGCTACTCATGAATCAAGGAATGTAATCATGAATATGCTCATATTAGCCTTGATAAAGGCATATAATACACTTAAATTTAGCACATGGTACCTTATTATTGATAAAGTGTGATAGGAAATCCCCTTCTAAATTAAGGAAGATATGTAAGGAAACACTAGGTAGAGTCTGAAACCAATCTAAAGTATGACCCATTAAGCTTCTAAAAATGCTTTTATAAATATTTTATAATTAACACCATATTTCTCGAGAGAAGCAAAAAATTACTTAAGATGTAAGGATATCCATACCCCTAAAATAATGAAAATTTAAGCATTGTAAAACCATGTGGGAGAGGAGGGTCAATAATTTTACACACTGCAAGTTGGCTATATATAACATTAGCATAAGCTCGAGAATTGCGTAAAATAGGCTCTAGAGATAATTCTTGTACTTCATTTATTTCATACATAATAGTAAAAATCTCATGTGTTGGCACAACAAAACTATGAAGGGATTATTTCAAGGTTATAATTTGATTCCTAGTTTCAAACATATGAGAACTATGAGGATCAGAGATAGAAGAGGAAAATAATCACTATCAGACATAAAAGCACCATCAATGACAAAAGAAATTTTGACTATAATTATGTCATTTATTATATTCATAACTTGAGACAAAGAAGAAGGAATTTTCAAGACATGTTTCTTAGTATTTTCAATAAATTCATCATTATAAGCATCCAAGGAAGGAGTATGAAGACAATCATTTTCCACATTTGCATTCAAGGGAAGAAGATAATCAATTTCTACATTTGCATTTGGAGAATGAGTAAGAACATAAAATTTTGACTTATTTATTCATATTAAGCTCTACATAGGTATCAACATTATGTTATGATCTCTATCTATTTATTATTATTATTATTATTATTATTATTATGCTAGGAAGAAAATAACCATGTACAACATAAATAAAGTAAAACCTAATAATAACATTAGAGATGAATTTTATTGATAAAATATGGTAGAATACATCAGTAGAGAAATAATAATAGTATGCAACTAATTGGAAAGTTAGAACCTAGTGAAATATCTTTCCTAAATTAAAATTGATGTTGTTGTTCTAGCTACCCCTAAATTGAGATTTCCCACCAATGAATTGAGATTTCCCACAATAAGCCAAAGTGTTTCATCCTTTGATCTTTAGATCCAAGGTTTTTATTACTTGAATTTATATATGAGTTATGCCTAATGTGGCCATTGTTGTAGATTTCAAATTATGTGAAATGAGTATAGATTGATCCTCTCAAGGTTGGGAAACCTTCATTTATTCATCTACATGCTCCCAACCCTAGGCGCCTAGCCTTAGTATCAAATAATAAAAATTATTTTTATTTGATATGACATAATATCATGTAATAATCAAGTACCACATAGCATAATGCTAGTGTAATAACATTAAAATACCCAATTAGTACAAAAAACCTTGACATCTCATAAATAAATCAACCATATCTTGAGAACTACTTTTCATAAAGGCCTAAGACAAAGCATTATGAATAGTTGACTCACATGCATATCCAATGATAGGTTGTATGATATGGTCCTATTCCTGTAGCCTCCAAAATCCCTTAAGTAATAGGAACAATTTTTCCCTAGGGCATTTTAACAGAAGTGTACACTTAAAAATATCCAAAGGCATGAAAAATATCAATGGTAAAAATGTCCTTTAGGGTAAATCCCCCATGATGAAACTAAGGGTGAGGGTCCTACCTCCAACTGACCTCCTAAATTTTAGGAAATTCCCTAAAAGATAGGATATAGTCTAAAACTCATAAAAATAACAAGGACAAATGAATGGAACCAATCCTCACTAGTATATCCTTCTCTAAAAATCACCGCTCACCCATCGAGAAGTATAGAAATGGGATCATGGGTCCCAAATGTGTTGACTCAATACAAAGAGGACATTACAAGTCTACCTTTCCTGGCATTTATTTCCCATAACTATATTTGGCCCCTCCTAAGTAGAATCCTTTGTGAGTAAGCTCCATCAAGGGATTAAATCCTCCATGATGGTATTATTCCTCAATATCTTCTCTTGTGTATCAATATAATTTCCCCTTCATAATCCAAAGGTGGAAAATTAGTTGATGGTGTAACAAGTTGTCCAAACACCTTTTCTAGGCAAGACACATGGCAAATATTGTGAATATAATTGCCTACTGGAAACTCCAACTCATAGGCCACCTTTCTAATTTTACTCAATATTTTGCATGATCCATTGAAGCGAGGTTTGATATTTTCATCCACACTTTATTTCATGGAAGTTTACCTATAAGGTTTCAAGCATATAAAAACCATATCTCCAACCTCAAATGATCTCCTAGTATGATGTCAGTCTACATAATTTTTTGGTTGATTTTGTGCCCACTGCAAATGGTATCTAAGTGACCTTAGAATGTATTTGTATACTCTACAAAGTCACATGTCATCAGCACATAGTTTTTATAGAAAACCAAATTAGTGAAGGTAGGTGTGTCATATACATATAATGCCTTAAATGGTGTCATTCCAATGGACATGTGGTAAATGGTATTATAGAAATGCTCTCCAAGGTGAAAAAATAAATCCATCTTATTTTTTGATATGTGACATAGTTCCTTAAGCACCCTTAGCTCCACTTATTAATTATATTCATCTGCCCATCTATCTAAGGGTGATAGATGGTACTAGGAGTGAGATTTGTGTTATTAAAAAGGAATAACTCTTATCAAAAGGTGTTGGGGAATATAATTTACCTATCACTAACAATGATTTTAGGCAAGCCGTGTAACTCAAATACCTCTCTGAAAAATAATTCAACCACATATGGTGCTTTGAACTCAATAGGGATTAAGATAAATGGGCATACTTAGTTAACCCATACACTACACTAAAAATTCAATCCTTTCCATTCAATATATGAATACTTGTGATTAAATTCATGGATATACTCTCCCATTTCTAGCCTGGGATGGACAAGGGTTGTAGTACACTTGATAGGGAAGTGTGCTCTAATTTAGTTTGTTGGCAAGTAATTCACTCTATAACATGCTTAAGAACATCCTCTTTGAGGCCCTTCAATGAAAACTTCTCTCGCAGCTTTGTATAAGTGTTGTAGAATCATGGGTGACTAGCTATGGGTACATCATGCAAATTCCTCATTATTTTCTCCTTCATTATGTAGTCAGGTACATGGAATATTTAATTATTATACAATAAAGGTCATCCACCATAACATACATGTCATCCTTCACAATCCCATCCATTAAACTATTAGTAGAGGCATTCTTGGTATATTCAACCATGATATAAGCATTACAATTAACAATAACAAAAGAAATGACA
Organism: Torreya grandis; assembly: GCA_037957365.1. Classification (NCBI taxonomy): domain Eukaryota; kingdom Viridiplantae; phylum Streptophyta; class Pinopsida; order Cupressales; family Taxaceae; genus Torreya; species Torreya grandis. The sequence goes on along the minus strand of JARHVA010000513.1, from coordinate 852,566 downwards.
TATAAAGTAGACATATGGGAAAGAGCATCAACAACCATAATATTATTATCCTTCACATACCTAGTGTCAAAATTATAAGCTTGAATCTTACTTACCCACTTTTTCCACCAATCATTTAAATCACATTGGCCAAGGATAATTTTTATACTATTATGGTCCTTTCTCACCACAAATCTGCCACAAATTACATATTGTCTAAACTTAGCCAAAGAATGCATAATTGAATGTATTTACTTGTAATAAATAGAGAATGCCCTCTCTGTATATTTTGATTTTATGATTCCTCACCTGAAGCATCACACTCTACAAAAAATGGTAGTGAAAAATATAGAATGGCAAACACAGGGCATAGGCACATAACTTTATTGAGCTTCTCAAAATATCTTTGAGATAAGTCACTCCATATGAAGGCTCCTTTATTTTTAATTTATTTCAAGGGTGATTTCAAATATGAGAATCCCATAATGAATCTCACATAGTAACCATATATGCCTAAGACACCTCTCAAATGTGTTAATGTAGTATGGGCTAGCAAATACTAAATACCCTAGATCTTTTTTTGATCCACCTGAACACCTTGAACACTAATTATGTGACCCAAATATAAGATATTTTAAACTCCAAATTCCAATTATATTATTTTGAAAACAATACATTTTGTTAAAATATCTCAAGGACTGTATCCAAGTGTCTTAAGTGGTCATCCTAGGTTTTATAATAAATCAAGATGTCATCAAAGAATACATACACAAATTGCCTTAGCTAAGCACTGAATACCTAGTTCAAAGTTGATTTAAAATTAGTTGGTGAATTTTTACCTTGAATGGCATGAATATGAGCTCATAGTGTCCATAATGACAACTCAAATGCACATCCTCCTCATTGATACTGATCTAGTGATAGAAAAATCTCAAGTCAATTTAAAAAATAGATGGCTCAATGCAACTCATCAATAGGCTCATCAATCATAGGAATGGGATACATGTTCATGATTATTTTATTTTTCAAATTTGGGTAATATATGCACATATTTATTGTACCATCCTTTTTTTTTACAAGCACCATTGATGAATAAAATGGACTAGAACTAGGTTTGATGTGACCCATATTTAAAAGTCCTTTTATATAATTATTTGTTTCATCTTTACATATCTATGGATAGCTATATGGGGTGATCATGATGGGTTTAGATCCTGAATACAATTCTATGATGTGTTGGAATACCCTATCTAGTGGAAAATCTATAGGCATATCACTGAAACAACACTATGCATGCCCAATATGGTCTGAATGTCAACATGATAAGTGTGGTGCCCATATGAAGGTAAAATAGGAATAAATTTCATCACAAAGCAACTATTTTCCCATAAATATTATCCCTTATGAAATATCCTCTCTATCCTCTCATTTGTAACTACCTATGGTGAATCATCATATATGCCCTTAAGTACCACGTCTTTCCCTTGTGACTTGAATTTTAGCTCCATGGACTAATATTTATAATAAAATTCCCTAGGGTAATGCAACCATTTTACACACTGAAGCATATATAATTCATTACATATGGTTTAATCACCCAGTGATAACTTGAGCTTATGAATTACCTTGATGCATGGGATAGTGAAACCATCTTTTAAAATCACATTGAACCCCAATAAATCCTTTGCCTTCAATCTCCTCTTGGCCACAAAGACCTCATAAATAAGATTTTGGGTAGCCCCACTATCAATAATCATATTAATATGTGGTCTAGGTAAATCTCCATGAACTTTAAATGGATGATATCATGGTGCTTTTGAAAGAACTACAAGTTTACCTTTTCTAATGCTGGTAATATCCTCTGTCAACTGCTCAAGATCATAATTATAAATATTCTCATTTATTTCATATTTTTTTATGATCCATCTCATCATCAGATACCACCTCAATTTAATGAACTTGGTCCTTACCAAGGCATCTATGACCCGGCTCCCAATGCTCCTTGCACATAAAGGACAACATTTTTATTCAAAGTTCATTCTTAGTTTTATCATCAATATTTTTAGCCATAGTGGGGGTAATGGGTAAAGGTTTAGGTATTTGAGGGTATGAATTAAACATGTTGCCTTATTATCCTCCTTTCTAAAAAAAACCTCTCTGCTACTTGGTAGTAGGTGATCTAGGTTGAGGTAAAAATCTTCTCTTAAGCATAGAAGGCTCAAGTGCCAATGCCCTATTAATAACATCATGTAGTGATGAGGGTGAAAAGGCCTTGACTATACCTCTGAGGGACTCAAACAAACCATGATGAAAGTAATTCTCCTTTCTAATACATCAGGTACCATGATTGAAATTCATTGAAATTCAACAACATATGACTCTATTGAAATATGTTGTTTGACTATAGAAATATATTGAAGTAATCCTCATCGTCCTTATCCTCAAATCATTCCAAAAATATTATATTAAAGTCATCAAATGTCTATACAAGGTTGTGCCCATGAGTAATCAAGCAATGGTGCCACCAGTCATAGGTAAAAGCCTCCAAATGCAATGTATCAAATTGTATGACATCATCTTCCTCCATAGATATAAGTGTAAATTATGTATGTATCTTTTGAAACCATTCCTAAGTAAGTATTTTTTCATTGTCATCAAAATTAGGAGCATTAAGTTTATTCACTTCATGTTTAAAATCTTTTATTTCATCATTTCAATTACTACCATGGGTAGTACCACCATGATACTTCTTATCAAGTATTTCAAATAAATTGACAAAATTTACTATATCCTTGAAGCCTTGTGATTTACCTTGATAATCCATAAGGAATACATTTAGTTCCTCTAAATTAATTATCTCATAATTTGACCCTTCATTGTGTTGTATAAACATGGGCTTAAAGGGTGGTAGAATGAGAGTCATTTGACTAAATGTTGGTTGGCTATGTGAAGTTGAGCTTCCCCCTCTTTGAAATTTATTAGTAGGGTTTGGATTTTTCAAAGGAATGGTAGTGGTCAAGTCACTCTGAAAATGTAAAATTTGTGTCATCAGATATGTCATTCTTTCTTGACCCCTATGAATACCTATCAAGGTATTACAAAATAGAATAGTGCTTTCCTCATTTTTTAGAGTTATTTCATGTCTATCCATGGTTCACATGATGACATGAAATCACCTCTAACACCATTGTTAGGACCTCTATCTAATATTATTATTTTATTTCTTTTATTTTAATTAGAATGATGCTAAGAAGAAATGGACAATGTACTACATAAACAAATTAAAACCTAATAACAACACTAGAGTTTTTTTTTTTTTTTGATAAAATATGTTGGAATACATTAATAGATAAATATTAATAGTATGCAATTAATTGGAAATCAAGTACCTGACAGAGGATCTTTCCTGAATTAAAATTGATGCCATTGTATAATGATGTCTTAAATGCCCCCAAAATTAGATTGCCAATAAAAAAAATTTATTTTAGTCCAATGCAATCTCATTTAGAGATTTCCCACAAGAAACAATAAGGGTTTCATTCTCTAATATTTAGATCAAAGGGTTTTCATCCTTGAATCTATAGATGAGCTATGCCTACTGTAATTTCCCACTCTAGGTCTAAAAATATGTGAAATGGTCATATATTGAATCTCTTAGGGTTAGGCAACCTTTATTTATTCATTGACATGCTCCCAACCCTAGGCGCCTAGCATTAGTGTCAAATAATAAAGATTATTTTTATTTGATATGACACTAATTTTACTTAATAATCAACTATCACATAACATGGCACTAGTGTAATAAAATTAAGATCTAGAAGTAGTCAATAAACCTTGACATCTCATTAATAAATCAAACATAGATTGATAACTAATTGCTAAAAATACCCGAGATTAAGTATTATGAATAGATAAATCACACCTGTATCCAATGATAGGTTGCATGACATGGTCATATTTCAGTATCCCTCCAAAAACCCCTAAGAAATAGGAAAACATTTTCCCCATGACACTTATAATGGACTCGTACACCTAAAAATCTCCAAAGGCATGAACAATGTTAACAATAAAAATTCTCCTTTAGGTAAATCTCTCACAATGAGACTAATGGTTAGGGTCTTGCCTCCAACCATCCTCCTAACATTTATAAAATGCCCCTAAAATATAGGAAATGTTCCAAAACTCATAAAAATACTAGGGACAAATGAACATAACCAATTCTCACTAGTATATACTTCTCTAACAATCACCCCTTGCCCATCAAGACATATAGAAATGGGCTCATGGGCCCCACATGTGTTGACTTATTACAAAGGGGAAACTACACATTATATTGTGGACATTGAGAATTAAAACCAAATTTCCCAAGGCTACTTTTCTTAAGACCAACATATCTTTCCTTAATAACTTATTTTTACATAAATTTTGACACCCATGCTCATGAGAGGTAAAAAATGACAAGCAACACCCAAAACATTCATATCATTTGTATTTTCACATGGTCTGATAGGGTATAAATTAAGTTATCCTATTTTTCATCTATATCATCTCATTATCATAATAAATATTATCATAATGATAATATTTATCATCATTCCAATTATAATTACAATCATTTACAACATAACAGAGAGTAGTTTTACACCGTATTGAAGCATTACAACAAATAAATGATCCATCACATGTATAAGAGAGTATGAAATACACACACAAAAGGATAGTGCTAAAGATATTATAATAAGAAAACAAACCCCTAAAAAAATTAGATTTGAAATATCTAGAAAACCCTAGAGGGAAAGAGAGCATGAAAAGGTTGATAGTTTTGAAAAGTAAAGGGGTTCACCAAAATCTAAGTAGCATATTTGAGAAGTGAATGGATATAAGAACACATGACTAGGTAAAACAATTAAGAACAACCAATATCTAAAAAATCAAGGGTGAAATCAAACCCTAGAAGGAAAAGGTAAATGAAACCCTAAGGTTAAGTTATCATTAAAATAGGGTTCATCATAATGTTTTAACTATTTTTTTCACAATGGTGATTACACTATGCACAACACATTAAAACTATTTCATAATGCAAATCTATGTAAATACAATAATGCATACAAATTTGAAATGTTTCAAAATAGATATTTGAATATTCAAAACTTGGAAAAGGATCCTAATAAAGTAGCACCTAATTTTTTTATTTACATGTGCACTTTTGGAGGTTAAAAATAGTGAAAAACATGTCCAAATAGTAAGACAAACAAAACACAAAAATAGATATTCAAATAAAGAACCTTTTGATTTTGGTTGATTCTGACCATGGTTCACAATTTGTAGATCCATGATTTTGACCCTTTACCGTGTCTCTAACCTCTTTCCCACATTTTTAACCCCTTCCTACAATTGTGACCTCTACATATTTTTAGGTTCTAAAATTTCTAGGGTTACTATGACAGAGGCAAATGACTGGAAATCCTAACTGATGGGTATAAATGTTTGATTTTCTTCTTCTTTGAATTTCATTTAATTCATCACAATGTTTATAAAATAGAATATGTGAAAATTTAGTGGTTTGGGCACCCTCTTGAGGGGTTGCAACTACATATCCTACATGATATAAATGAAGGCTCAATATAGTTCTAGTGATTGTGAGTGTTATCAACCAAAAATGAGAGAAAAGGACTTTACCTCCTCTCCCTAGATAATCAAATACAACTATATGATTTTCTATGATCACCTCTTGGCACACAATGTGATTGCACAAAATAAATGACGACAGGATTGGATCAATGTGCAATTTTTTTTGATAAGGCTTGATGATTTTGAATGAGACTTGTCTTGTAAGGGATCCATATTATAGATATTGATAATCAAATGGCTAAGGTACACTTGTATATATAGGATTCCAAAGGGAACATTTACACATAGGCCAACCATAGAAGATAGTGAAAATTCAACAATCAAGGCATGAGAATTGTGGTTAATGGCACAAAAGGTCCACAATTCAAAGGGAATGGAAATGTGGGCCAACTGTGACCTAAGAAACACCCTAAAATAATATTTTAGACATTCTAAGAACATTTGGGGTTGTACAAGGGCAAATAGATAGTCCATTAATAGGCTTCCAAACATTCTAGATTGAATGGACTTATTATCTTTAACTCGAACGTAAAGTCAAGTTGTAAGGAAAATCTAAGTTAATGGAATACAATATGGACCCCAATATAAGGGGAAAGTGTATTAAAACTATCAAAATGTATGCACATGGACCAAATGTGATAAAGTATGACAAGGACACAATTGAAAAGGGTTTTGTACCAAAATTATGTTTCTACACGTAATTCACTCCCAAAATTTTAATTTTCAGTTCGATTCACTAGATAGCATGTTAAAACAAAATGTTAAAAAAAATAAAATAAAGACTACATGTGACATTGGGTTTGACATTTAGGGAGACCTAACACTGCAATTGACTTCCCCATACAATTAAAAAGTCAAATATCCAGCAATAAGAAGAGGATACCAAGGCAATATACTTGAAATACTTTCCTAATCACCATTTTGATGATTAATGATTTAAGAGCTTGCTAGTTTGGTGGGATAACACTATGCGATTTTAGTGCACGAGATGCACCAATGTGTCTATTGGGATTTGAATACACAAAACCAAATATCATTAAAAAACCTTTTAAACCATCTTTAAAAGTCTCTTAGAAAACCTCCTCTAAATTGTTTTAAATAAAAAACCTCATCTACAAGGCTATATACTTCTAGTGGTAAGGTGGTAAAAAACTTCCCTAGAAACTTCAAAATTTTTATCTAAAAACATAGACTTAGGTAAACCAAAATACACCCAAACATTAGTGAATAATAACTTAGCTACTTCATGCCCCTTTACTATCTTTTTTCTTTAGATTAGTGCACACTTTTTTTAATAATAACTTGGCTACTTTATGCCCCTTTATTGTCTTTTTTATTTGGATTAGCACACACATTTTTATAAATTTATCCCCAATTACATAAAGATAATCATGCCCATACTTTGATATTGGTAAACCTACCATGAAATCCACAGAAAGTTTTCTCATGATCGGGTAGGAATAGATAGAGGCATCTACAAACTTTATGTCCCAATTTTAGGCACACTTGTACAACGTAACATAAATCCTCTAATGAAATTATAAATTTATCATCGATTTTTTCCAATACACAACTTTATAAAAATTACAATATTTTTCTAACTCCAAAATGATTTGTAACTTTGAAATACATACTTTCCTCATGAGTAAAACTATCTCCTTTGATACATATAGTTTTTCCAACTTGTAAAGTAGTCCATCTTTGAGATAGAAATTTGTGTTGTCTACCACATCCAACTCTCTTACCTTCAACTAGAGGTAAACATCCCAAAAACATGCATCTTCTATATATGCTTCATCATAACCCTCTTGTGTAAATCCTTGAGTTTTTAAATTGTGTCCAAAGTTGAAATTTGTTTTGCAATGGGTGATTTAGATAGAATATTTATCACCATGGTTGTGCTCCCTTTCTTTTTTTTAATCACCAAATGAAATTGTTGGAGAAGTCTCATCCATATTTAGTGTCTTTCCTATTGGATCTTATTTTTCACTTGCAAAAATTGAAGAGGTTTATGGTCATTATGAATAATTGTTTCCTTTCCCAAAAAATAATACATGTTTCTTAATGCCTTCAACAAATGCATATGTTTCCTTATCATATATTGAGTAATCTCTTACGACTTTAGAAAATACTTTTCAATGATAAAAAATTAGGTCATCTCCTTGCAATATAGCTTCCTCCATAACATACTCACTTGTATTTGTTTCAACTTTGAATGGCTACGGAAAATTAAGAAGACCAAGAACTAGTGAATGGTTGATCTTATATTTCAAAGTATCAAAAGAACATGTATTTTACTTAGCCCAATGGAAACTCTTGCCACTTGTTGCAATTGCATAAAAATGTGCCAATTTTATGGAGAATGAAGGAAGGAATTTCCTTGTGTATTTGACTTCCCCCCAAAATATCCATCTTTACTTTGCACTCTTTAGAGGAGGTCCATTTGTGATAGCCTCAACTTTTGTTGAATCTACTCTCAATTCTTCTCTTTCAACCACATACCCCAAATATATTAGTGATTGATTTCAAACTCGTATAGTTTTCTTTCAAGAATTGCGAAGCTTACTTTAAATAGGTTAGATGTTCTTCTCAAGTAGCACCAAAAACCAATATATCCTCTAGATACACTATTGCAAATGTATTTATGAATGGTCTTAATACATAATTCATTGATATCATAACAGTATTTGATGCATTACACTATCCAAAAGGAAGAACTAACCACTCACACAAACCATGTTTTGTTTTAAATGTTGATATGCTCCATATGAACTCGGTAATAGCCAAATTTGAGATCCAACTTTGTGAAATAATTAGCATGCTGAAGTTTGTCTAACAAGTAATCTATCTTAGGGAGTGGATACAAGTTCTTGATGGTGATCTTCTTCAATGCTTTATAGTCGATGCACATCCTCTAAGAGTCATCCTTATTTTGTACCATGACTATGGATGACCCAAATGGTGAAGTTTTTGAGGGAATGACCCCTTACTTTGACAATTCTCAGATTTTTTTATTTACCTCATAACTCTCCAAAATTGATTGCTTGAATAAACTAATAATTGGTAGAAAAGATTTCGATAGAAAATGAATCCCATGCTCGATAACTTCCTTTTAGGTGACAAACCTTGGGTAGCTTGAAACACTTATTAAAAAGACTACAATTATTAGTCGAAAACTTTGAACCCCTTTGTTAATACAATCGATCTTAGAAATTTATAGCCTATCATATTGTTTATCCTTCAAAATAAGTAAATCAAAATTATTATTCTCTTAAATGAGTCTTTTGGCTTCGTTGACACTTACCTTTTGAAAGGTTGTGATTGCTTTGATGTGCCTTAGTGATATTGCTAACCCCATCATTGACCCATTTTTATTAGTTTTTCTTCTTTATGAAGATAACATCCCTGAGATGTAAGGACTTCGAAATACAACATCAAATTCATCAAGTGGAATCCCATATGCATCCATCTCAACAACATAATATTAATTAATTCTAACTTTGATTCTACATCTTTTGTCTGTAATTATACACCTTCACCTATCCCAATGGGCATGGATGCTGTTGATCACAAGTTCTTAAACCAAGCCTCTCAACTTCATATGAAATCAAATTAGAATGTGAGCTAGTGTCAACATGTGCACACATTTTTCTCTTCTTCATTTGGATTTTAATTTAGAAGTGTTTTCTCATTTCTTTCCTTTCTTGCTTTGTGTTAATTGCATTAATAGCAATGCAACCCAATTTCTCATCTACATCTAAATTATCCTATAACTCCTCCAATTTTCCTTTCGTCAAAAATGCCATAAACTTCTTGGAGTCCTCTTTGGTGTGATTCTTATGATGTAATTCTCAATGCATATTCTGAAATTTCGCATCAATATGCTCATCCTTGACACAATGACTAAAATGGCTCTTTGTATCTTTGAAAACATATAAAGTAATAGCATATTTCTTACAATTCCACTAACCCTTTATGTAGGATTTGGATGACTAATTTCTCTCTATTTTTTTTTTGGTTTGATTTAATGAATGATTTTCTTGGAGGACTCTCTATTGCCTTACTTCTTTTCTTCCTTAATGTAGTATGTATACATGATTCATCAATGTCTTTTGGATTGTTAGACATGACTCGTCTCCTTATGTGTGAATGGAGACCACGCATGCATATGGTCAAGTTGTTTTCATCTTCAAAGTCCGAGCCCATCAACATAGCTTGTCTATGGAACTCTCTAATATAATTATACACCCCTTTGACCATGACCCTATCTAAAATATTTCCACCTAATCTTTTGATTATTTTTGTATCAGATTGGATATAAATTCTTTCTAAATAGTTATTGAATTTAGTGCAACTAGTTACAATTGGCTTCTTTTTTTCCAAAGAAATGAAATAGATTTCCCATCAAATTAGAACATGGCCCTCTTTTTTTGAGATGCACAAAAGAGATCTTTTGTGCCTCACCAACTTTATGTACACTAAAATAAAACCTTCATTTGTTTCAACCATATTTCAGCATCTACTTGCCCTTCAAATGTCTTAATTTCAACTTTGAAAGATGGATGATTGAATGATTTTACCTTAGTTTTATCTCTCTTTGTTGGACTACTCCCCTTCTTCCATGGACTCTTCTTTGTCTTCATATTCTTCACGAAGTTGCTCTTCTTCCACTCCAAGTTTCGTTGCAAGAGCACAATCAACCATATCTATAGATGCTTGGTTCTTTTCCATGAACTCTTTTTGCTTGGTGATGCCATCTTGGGATTTCAACACATACTCAAAACTTTATTCCAATGTGGCAACTCTTGTTACAATAGTTTCCATATCGTTTTGTACCTATCTTCCTCACTTCTTGAATCCACATTCTTGTAAAAATCTCTTATTTATAATGTTGCAATTCTTCTTTCTTTGACTTTGTTATTGTCATACAAATGAACACAACCACTTCCATAGTTCCCAATGAGTAAATTGCTCCAACAACAATATGATTTGTTTGATGGAAATTAATTGCATATTGTATTACTATTTCTACTTTAATTGAACATAAACCGCCAATAAGTTGAAAGGAGTTTTGTGCTAAAATTAGTGTCTACGGATGCTAGAATAAAAATGTGGAAAAAACTTCAAGAATACAAATGGAAACCAATACATACAAAGAATTTTTTAACCTAGAAATTCTGGTATAGGGAAAACCAGTTGGAAGTGTCAATTGATCACTTCCCTCCTTCCTTCAACTTAGAAAATTATGAAGAGTACAATATGGTGTGTGCTTACAACAATCAACCATTTTTTCACTTCTCTCAACTCTTTGTCACCTCCCTTTTCTCAACATACAAACAATTGAATTCACATGTCTACTCATGTCTTACACTCATATTGCTTACAATGGGTGATGTTTTCTTTGTTTGGAAATTGTTGGAGGTATCCTTTCATGCACTAAAGTACCCCCAACTTTTGAGAATTGGAAGAGAGTTTCACCACCATTATTGGATAGGAAAAACTACCACTTTGCATGACGAAATTGCCACCATCTCAAATGCAACTACAGCAATCACAAATGCCATTTCCCTAGTCACAAAGACAACTACCACTTTCAACGTTTTTAGAAGTGAAACCACCCCTTCATGAACATAATTGTTGTTTGCAAGGATAACCCGACCTATCACCATATAGATAGAACCTAGTTACTATGCCCAATTTGTTGGAAATCTAAGTTGTTTGTTGAGGGTTGATGTTTCATTGATCATTATGGATCAATAAGAGGTAGTCAAAATGTGAGCATGGTCCTTCAAAAGATCTAACCAGACAAAACCCCTCTTTACTACAATATTGGCATATAGAAACATATGCTCACCAATGGACATGGAAAAAAAAGATATTTGTGTGAAATGAAGCATATAGTTCTAGATTGGACACATGGTCCACCATAATCTCTATTAAACTGATACATAATCGATGTAATGAAAAAACAAGGCTTCCAACTATGTCAAGGGAACACAACATTCATAAAGAATGGTAAAGGACAAAATAAACTTGCATTAATAATCTCTCAAAGAGATGATTTTACTTAAGAATCAACCACTTGTATGATAACATATAAATGCATATAGATTTAATATACCAGTATGTTTAACAATTAATTAACACCACCTTGAACATTAAATGTTGCATAAAGATAAATCATTATACCTTCTTAGAGATAAAGAATTGCTTGAGTAGTATTTTGGGAAGGTAAACTTGTTTGTAAACCTTGTCCAAGGCTTATACTCCTATGACCTAAGGTCTTACCAACAAAAGAAGGCATGAATATCTTTAAGGAAAATGACCAAAGCTAAAAGATGAAATCTTGGTGATGACTTTGTTCTAACATAAACTACAGCTAGTGTGTTTTCTAAGACTTGCACCATCAATGGATCAAAATCATAGGTCATGTCAATCTCATAAAGCACATCTTCAATTTAGTTTTGGTGCTTCCATTCATTGCATGTGTTTTGTTCGATGTCTTTTTGGCTTCTTATGTTCAATGTTTATCAAGAATTAATGGGATTCATTGCTTTATATGCTCCCACGTATCAATTTTGTACCCAAAAAATACCCTTAGCCTCTTAATTCTATAGGTTAGATTTAGCTTCCATGCCAAGTAGCAAATGCATGTATTTCTCATTGCTTGCTTGAATATCAATTATTCATTGCGAGATAAGATAAAGATACATATACAGGGGCAGGGGTGAAAAAAAACTATATATATGGGGGTGGGGCCCTATCGCCCATCTATAAATAGGGGCTGAGTGCATGAACATAGTTGCATCACTCATACATCTAGATATAAATAATAGACTATCCATCTATTCTATAGTCAATACTATCCTATTTGGTGGTACCAACGGTAGTATCAAGTGTTCAGTCAGTCACATCAATGCCAACCAGGTAGGTTGGTTCAGTTTGTAGTCAATTTAATCAATGGTGATTCTAGTCGTCATAGTCCACCATTCTAGCAACTTAAACCTTTTGTATCTTCATCCCTGCTTTAAAAAAAGATTTTGTAGCTAGGTGGTCAAGGGCACAACCAAGTTGAGACTTTGTCATGTTTGTATCATAGCTATTAGGGAATAGAGATTCATCATTTGTATGTAAGATCCAATCCTAAATTAGTTTGATTTCCATCAATGCCTTTTAGAATGCAAACTATGCCAAGTGAAGCAACTAACTAAAATTAAGTTGGTTTGTTGGTTACTTTAGAGCCAAAGATCATGCAATAAAATATGAAGGCACTCTAGTTTTGTTTCAACCTAGTTTGTACAAGTTTCACTGTAGGGTTAAAATGAGAATTATGACTTGCCATTAAGTAGTGCTCTTCCTTTTGGCCATCAATATTAGCCCAATGCGTTGCTCAAGGAATTGACCATGGTTTTTTGTACCAAAGCCTAACCAATCCAAGGAGAATCATGTGATAAAATGAAATGGGCTTTATAAAAGTTTTATGTTTTAGAACAAGTATTTATAATCTTATAGAAGACCCCAAGCATTGTGATTAGTTTCCAACTAGATATTTGATTTCTTTACCCCAATTGATGACCTTTCTTTGGAAGGATCTTAAATGGGAACTTTTAATGCCATTGTTACTCTTTGGAAAACGAAATGCAAACTCTGCCAATGTGTTTCCATTCCATATCAGCCAATTTTTTGATAGCCAAATTTGTGCTTTAATTGGACACTCTATAAAATGAGTTGCAATGGAGACAATGTCAATACTAGTGTGATCACAGGTGTTTAAGGAGGCGATAATGCCTCCAAGAACAAGTGAAGAACCTAAACTTGAACATCTAGGAAGAACAATGAGCACATAGAATCACCTGCCTCGATGTCAACATTCAAACATGCTAAAAGAACATCTGCATATTAGACAGGTTCTATCAAATCAATGACAACTTTTCATTGAGTTTGAAGAGTGGATAGTAGAACCTATGTTTGTATTATATATAGATCTCGATATTCTAATACAAATGAGCCTTTTCAACAAAACAAAAAGACATGCTTTATAATTAACGTGTAATTTATTATGTAGGTTCACATCCATTATATAACAATATCCCTCCCATGTTTTTTCTTATTGATTTTAGTGGTCAAACTCTATGGGTTCTAGAATTGACATTTTAGCATATCCAAATTCATTTGATTTGTAATTCTAATTCTTTAGAATTAGAATTAACGTGTAATTTATTATGTAGGTTCACATCCATTATATAACAATATCCCTCCCATGTTTTTTCTTATTGATTTTAGTGGTCAAACTCTATGGGTTCTAGAATTGACATTTTAGCATATCCAAATTCATTTGATTTGTAATTCTAATTCTTTACCATTTCATGAAATTTTTGATTCCCCATCTTCTTAACTGTTTCTTGCGAAGCAATATGAATTGTTATGAAATAATTTTTCATGCAACATATATAAATCTAACTAAAGGAAATGAGAAATGTTTCAAGTCTGGTAGATAAAAATCAACTAAATAAAAATAGTTACTTTTCATCAATTTTAGGATATTACATGATGCTGTGGAATTCTCTCAATGCCAATTTGACCAGAACATCAGTACCATTTAGTGATACTAGCTGAACTTTTAGGTTGGTTTGCAAATATTTAGAATGTTAGAAATTGCAGTAGAGCACATCTGTCAATTATATTGACTGAATGTTTGTCTTGCACATATGCAGAGTGCCATTTGGGTCATAAACAATAAGAGCTGCTTACAACAACTATCCTTGCCTTTATACAGCTTATATCACTAGGCCTAAATATTTGACAGTTACTTGAGCATATACAGCTGAGTTTGAATATGAAAGTAACAATTACCCTTCCATTTGATACTAAACTTGAATTGCTGAGCATTTTCCCCACTTCGAGTGCAAAGGTCACATAGGCTTCACTGTCGCAAACTGTCCACAATGTATGTAGCATACAAGTCCCTGTAGTAAAAAAGTTAAGTAATAAAAACATTTTTCACCCAATTCCTCATGCTTACTTAGCAATTTCACACACCAATATTCTCTACTCACATTGAATGCTGGATGGCTTCCTGTGCATTACATGGAGGTAGGAATTCATCCACTGCAACTTCCTTGTTTTCGTTTTTCTTGTCTGTGATTATAACTGTTAAAGATCCAAATTCTGTCCATAGTCCAAACAAGATAAAACAAGAGAAATTGGTCAAACATGTATAACAGTGATCCAATTCAACATAACACTAACCCAGGAAGACCTTTAGAGGAAGTCCCATTCAAATAAAATCTATAAGGATACAATCTTCAAAGAAGCGCCGAATTTCTGCAAGACGGTGTGGAGGAAGCTCAGTAATGTCCTTGTAATGACGGTACTCAGGATCATCAGCACACACGGCTATTATCTTATCATCACTCTCTCCCTGCCACACATAAGTTAAGGTGGGGAAAATTGCAAACCGGTTAAATAAACTTAAAACGTGCTTGAATTCTAAAAGTCAAGCCATAAATCTAAGTTAACAGAACCAATTTACATAGCCTAAAGACGTACTAGCAGGACAACAAATCTGATCAGCGGAATAAGATTTTACAATGGAAGGAAGAATATCCTAGACATTTGAAGTTTACGTGGTTTCAAATTAAATGGCCTCAGATCAAATTTTTTAACACGTCTCCTAGCACACACCCCTTACACAACAAAACAAGTTGCTAAACTAATAATCACTTCCATCAAAGTTGCTTGACATATCCTTTTAGTTTGTCATGATACGTGAAATCATGAACTGGAGTCTGGGATTAACTACTTGAATTCTTTTTCTTTTCTTTTGATTTGATAAATACCCTCTTTATGTATTACCTGAAAGAAGGTACTTACATGGCTGGACAAACTAATTTACTTGACTTCTTGATGATAGTGGACTCAGCAATAACAACCCATGATTGTGCTACCTGTAACGAAATTCTGACTAAGCCAATCAGGTTAAGAATTAGCTTTCTAAGGCTAAATAAAGGGTCTGGTTTCAGAAGCATAGCATTCAGCTTGCCTCATATTTTGGATTCCTATGTCAAACGGTCCAAAAATCCATTTGGCAAGTGCATTAAGATGAAAAACAAGCTCAATTTTAAAGAATCCCACAAAATAAATGGAAAAATACATGAAAACTTTGACAGAAGTACAGCAAGATACAGAGTGAGTTCGTCCTACAGTGAGACTATGAAATAAGATAATGAAGCTCCTGAGATATTTTGCAGAAATTTATAACATTACTAAATTTTCAAAAACTTCATTTTTGTATGCAAGGAATATCTGTGAATGGTATTGTTAACAAACCTTCCACAAGTCAGATTTTCTCTTGCTACTTGGAAAATTCTCGTCTCTAGTCAAGGAAGGAAGAATACATGGTTTTCCTTGACCAAAAAAGGATTTCTATGGACTCTGCAGAGGATTTCTACAGACTCTGCAGGATTTCTACGGACTCTCCCGACACTTAGAAGAAATCAAAAGGGCCTTTGCAACTTTTCCGAAAGGCAATTTTAGAGGCCAAACAGCCCTTGCAGAGGGCAGAAAAGACAGAAAGAGCCGATGACAAAGTCCGAAGAAATTCGGAAAAGTTGCAAAAGGCAAGGAAAAGCCAAGGTAAATTCAGAAGAGTCCATTTCAAGAATTCCGAAGGGCACCTACCCTTCGGAAGGGTCACTTTCAATATTCCCGAAGGGCAACTACCCTTCGGGCAGGCACAAGACCAAATTCAAGGACCTTTGCAAAAACCCGAGTGCCCTCCAATTTTTCCGAAGGGCACGGGCGGAGGACACTTGGTCGGCGGAAGGGCACGTTTAAAATCCCGAAGGGCACATTTCGGAAGGAAAGGCAAGGTAAGGAATCCTTCGGACTTTTTGTCCGAAAGAATTCCTTCAGACAAAAAGTTCGAAGGAATTCGGAAATATATATACAGAGAGGACCAAGGACACTGCAAAGGGCAAAGACAAAACAATTGGAATTCTTTCGAACTTTTTGTCGAAGGAATTCCTTCGGACAAAAAGTCCGAAGAAATTCGGGAGGCATGCAAAAAGACGAAGTCCGAAGAAAACAAAGAAAAAAACAAGAAAATGCTAAGGCAAGGGAGAAAATGAATTCTTTCGGACTTTTTGTCCGAAGGAATTCCTTTGGACAAAAAGTCCGAAGAAATTCAAGGAAGACATAAGTCCGAAAAAAAAAACAAATAGTCCGAAGAAATTCGGAGGGAGGACCGAGAAGATAAACTCGAGGAATAAACCTTAAGGAATTCCGAAGGCCAGAGACCAAGATAATTCTTGCGGACTTTTGTCCGCGGGAAAGATGCGAAGGAAAGAAAGCCACGGGAAAGTGACAAGACGGAAGTCCGAAGGAATAAAGCTTCCGGTGACGTCCCGCAAGCCGTCAAATTTTTGACCGCGGGAGTTAACTGTTGGAACAGAGGTAAATCCAGAATTCCGAAAAGTAAAGGCCAAACGGGTAAAAATATAGACAAATACATCCGAATATAGAACCCTGCCAGAAATAGACGCAAACAGGAAGAACAGAATAGGACAGAATACATGCAAGCAGGAGCTATTTTCAAACATCTGTCAAAGTTAGAGTTGACTAATTTGATTAAACGCCGCATTCACTAGGAGCCTTCCATGTGAGGGAAGTTAATCTCTTCGTTTAACTCAGCTTTCAAACGCTACAACTCGGCAATCAAGCAACTCACATGGAGTTCTAAATTTAATATTTGCGTAGATTTTCATGCAAAAAGAGGTGGGCAGTTCATAACAAAGATAAGTTCGCTTCATCAAGCGAAGAAGCTTCATGCAAGGACAAAAGGGAAAATATATTTTATTGAAAGGCCAAGAAAAGCCTTGAGTTAACCAAAGTGAATCTTTCTCTTCAAGTTTCTACGCCAATCTTTGGCCTCTTGTGATTTCCTATATAATGGCTTTCAGCCTTGATTAAAATCATCCAATCCTTCTCTTGGCTAGACTAGACTCTGCCATTGGTGAGTTGTGTAACCTCTTCAATCAATAGGACTGTACTTTCATATTTCAAGTGCTGGCATAGTGTATATTTCTTCAGCAATTTACATAAGTGGTAGATTTCTCTCCCTTCCCAAATTCTAATTCATACCTAGTTGCTAGATTATCTTTATGCAGGTCATGTTCAGAGTTCTTTATTGTCTTTTGCTGACGCTGTAAGTGGATGTTAGGTGGCTGCAAAGTGTCTTGTATCGGACCTCTCTCCATTGTTTTCCCTCATATTTTTGGTCATTGGATCGAACCTCTTCATGAAATATTTATGCATAAGTGATTGATTGAAGTCTAAGGTCTTCCTTTCCCCTTGATTGTTCAGTGTTCAAGGTTCCAAGTTGAGTGGATCAAACTTCTGATGTATCACCCCTTTTAAGTAGGATTTCCCCTTTAAGTTTCCTTTCTCCCCTTTTCCACGGTAGTCCACAGCGTAGATTAGGAGTCCTAATTGATACATCATACAGGAACCAGCCTTCTCTGCAGGTTCTTCTCACTATTGAGGTACCCACCCTCGTGAGAAGATCCCATTGTTTCAGCCGGATAGAGGACTGGCCGTCTCGAGCATGTCTTCGAATCAGGCGCAGCTCTAGGTTGACAACAGGTATATACGATGGCTATGTCTCTGGGACTAGGAACACATAACAAGGGACACAACATAGAAGCACAATTACCACAAAAATGCAACTCAAAATATTTCATGTTTTAATATCTTTTCGTCTCATATGCATTACCTGGGATTTACTAGATTGAATCTATATTAAATCTAGCGTTAAATAGCTAAAAAAATCTGTCATAAATATATAGGATGTTAAAGTAATCTTTTATGAACTCTCCAATATTATTGAACCTGGTTTATGAGCATTTTAGCAAAGATTGTCTGGTTTTTACATTTCAAAGTTGCAAATAGAACAATCAGTGAACAATTTCTCATTGCATGAATTTATTACATAGAAATATTTCAGGATGAACGGTATTGCTTTGTTATAAAACATATCATTGTATCCAAAATACATCAAGGAAATCTTAGAGAAAACATGTTGAACTTTCCGATGAAGAAATACATTTACTGTTTTTTCTATCAGTAGAAAAGGCGTGGCCTCACAGTCAAACAGGCATTGATGAACAGCTCCATGCCTATATAAAATAGATTCCACATTTTCCTTCTTTTGAATATTCAGTGGCCTAGGGACTCAAAAAAATTGAAGATTATATCATGTTCCTGTCTTCATCTATATTGCAAGGGATCATGACCGTATACCTTGGAAAACTCAGTTCACATGAGTCACGAAGTTAAGAAATTTGAAAAATATATATATTCTGTAATAAAATCCTAAGCCATGTTTTGTCAAATGTGTTAGCAACTATCCTGTAAACAAATATGTTGTTAAAAAATTTGCTCCTGGACTTCATTTTAAATTTTCTGAAAACGATATGATATTAGAATTTAAACCATTGGGAGATGATTGGATGATATCACATTGTGAAACATGCAAGTCCAAAACATGTCCTTAGAAACCTAGCTACAGACAATTATATAGAAGGAAACATGTGACTTCAAATCACTCCGTAAAAGATCATACTAAAGCATGGAGCTTAACAAATCCCTTTGAATTCTGCATAACAAAGAGTTTTCTTAAGTGCTGTTCCATAAATTTTTGTACATACCTGATCAATCATAGGCATCAGGCCGATTGCTTTGGCTCGAAGAAAGCATCCAGTTAGAACAGGTTCCTGAATTTCAAGAGGAAAACCTTGTCATTTAATATCAAATATCTCAAGGTATAAATCATGACCATCAGAAACACAAACTGCACAATAAAAATAATCATGGTGTGCACAAAATACCCAACACAAGTATGATGTGAGCATTAAGCTAAATAAAAAGAATTGCAGGGAATTTTGCAAATCGATACTTCCCTCTTCAAGCATGTTTGATGCTTGTCAAGAAGGAAAAGATATAATCTACAGACAAAAGGATTGTCATTTGCATAGAACCCCCAAAGCAAGTATTGCTGAAAAGAATGTAACTAGGACTCAAACCCATGAACTCCCATTGGTAAGCTGGGATGTTCTACCACTGAGCTATTGGCCCCTTCAAGGTTCTATTTTTCCTAGAGTGTGGATTGATCTTCCACAACCCCCTAAAAGTCACACTGGTCTAAGCTCACCTAGCCTAATTCTCATACCATGTTGAAATGCATGAACCAGCCAGGACTTGGGCTTAAGACCTCCCAATATATATAAAAAATGGTACTAATAAGCAATAGAGGATACAGGTACAAGAATACGCATACATGGATATGGGGATTTTTTTTTAACTGTGCTAGGGTAATATATAGGATGGTGTAATGTCTCCATTTTGAAATTAAATAATATTATTTGTTAAAATAAAAAGTATTTTTAAATACTTAAAATAAAGTAATAATAATAATCTAATTTCCACTTAAATTGGGACCTTTTTAAGGGTCATGGGCACTTAAGGCTTAAAGTGAAATTATAAGAAAATTCTCTTAATATTTTAAAAATGAGAGAATCCCTCCTATTTTGGGTGCCATACTTAGGACATGGATATTAAAAAAAGGTGAGTTGTTTATTCGAAGATTATGTATTTTTGGATATTGAAATTTTTGTGCAAGTATGTCAAGCTTGAACAAGTGACTTGAGGACAAAAACTTTCAAGTGCACCAAGGAGTTTGAGGACGAATAGTTCCACTCTTCCACATAGGTCAGCTCTATTCAAGCGCTGTAATTGTGCTTCAATTTTGCATTGTTGTATGCAAGTGGATCTACAAAGGTGATTTTGGACACCACCTTCATCAAGAAATTTTTGCAAACCCTTCGGAGAGTTAGAAATTCATAATTTATAGGTTAAAGAGGTGAGCGAACTTGGTTTGAAGAGTTTTGTTGATTTTCGAAGAATCTAGGGCTGTAACTAGGGTTTTTGTAACTTCAGAATTACTTTTGAGGGATTTCCCATGGAGGAAAAATTCTAATTCGAATTTTCTTTGAAAGCTACTATTTTTGTGATCATTTTGAGTTAACATTTGCATTGAAATTCTCAATATTCCGGAAGATACGAATTTTTGAAGTTTCAGTTGATTAAGGCAATAATAAATTAATGAGGGATGAAAATAAGGGAATTAATACAAAAAATTATTTGCATAATTTTGCCTAGGGGAGCGACTTGCTTTTGGAAGTGGTTTGGAGCCATTCCTAGGGTGGTGAACTTGTTGGTGGATTGAAGACCATTCCTTAGAGAGTTGTTCTACATTGAAACCCTCTTCTAGGGTTTGGTGGTATTTTTATTAATTTATTCTGGTAGGGGTGATTTGTGTTGAGCGGTTTTGTAGAGTTGTGAGGGCCACTCAATGCCCTAGAACATTCAGGAAATTATTTGTAATATTTTCCAAGTGGAGCTATCCTTCTTGGGGAATTTTGTGGACATTGTAGGGTGTTATTTGACCCTAAAACAAGGTAAATTGATCCCTGTAATTTTTGCCTATTTTTATAATCAATTTCCGCTTGTTTGGGCAAAATATATGAGGGTTTGGAATTGCATAATCATCAGTAATTAACGCTGCTAATATTTTGAGGGTAACGATTTGATTAGACAGGTTTAGAAGTGGATGTGAGCATCTACCAAAGGGCGTTCATGGCCACGTCTTTTGATAGTATTTTTAGTTTATTTGGTCAAGTGTTTCAAGGGTTTCAAGGTGTTTGGAGCAGGTATCAAGGGGCTGTGAGTTCATACAAAATCAGACTTGAAAGGAACCAAAATAGATGATAAACTCATCTCACAAGGAGCAACGAAATAGGTATTTTATTACAGCATTTATTGGGAATAAATTGACATTAATTTGGCATGTTTATGAGAGGAAATCTGAATTGATTAGTGGCTGGAATCTAGTATTTAGCCTTGGCTCTTTGGTGCCTAGGGTTCACATCTAAATTAAGCATTATGAAGGATATATATTGCATCTTGATTGGAACTAGGGTCTGCTTCCCTGAATTTAGATTTTATTTCAGATTTATCCTAAGGTTTGTTGGGAACCCCATCTTGGCCTAATTGTCTCATTTGGGGACATTGCATATGGATACAACAATTGGATACGAGAATTTTTTATGGAGGCTTTGGATAGGTCATACAAATATATATATATATATATATATATATATATATATATATATATATATGTTCACATCTAAATTAAGCATTATGAAGGATATATATTGCATCTTGATTGGAACTAGGGTCTGCTTCCCTGAATTCAGATTTTATTTCAGATTTATCTTAAGGTTTGTTGGGAAACCCCATCTTGGCCTAATTGTCTCATTTGGGGACATTGCATATGGGTACAAGAATTGGATACAAGGATTTTTTATGGAGGCTTTGGATATGTTTTGGATAGGTCATACAAATAAATATATATATATATATATATATATATAGCCATATAAACAAAATTAACCACATAATATGCAAGAGGAAACAAAATAAGTTAAATAATCACAAAAAATACTCATAATTCAATGCCAAATATCATAATATTCAACGGTCGAACTTAGATTAGTTTTATAACAAGTACATAATGCAAATGTTACAATGTATGAACAAAAATAAAGACAAATCAGTATATTCATGATTCACTATATTCATTTAATCTTTGGTTGCGATGTCTTCATCATCACGTGGTTCATTAGAACCAAAAGCAGCAGTAGTGCCACTCCCACTAGCTCCACCATGCAAGTCATACGAAGCACCATCTAACTCCGTGTTAAGCAATGAATGGAAGGCAACAGAGGCATCCAAGTCAGCAATATCTTAGTCCACATCCCAACACTTTGTTGTTCAAATCCTCTTCCTTGCAAGCTCTTTCAACTCTTTGGTGCCAAATGGGTGGAGGTAGCAGTGTAGGATTAGCAAAGGGAAGAAGTTTCAATCCTATGCAATTGAAAAAATGAAGATGAGAGAACAAATGTGCAATGAGAGGTAAAAATGCAATGAAAGGTAAATGTGTTGTTTATTTTTGATAAAATGATTGTGAAAGCTGCTTTTAGAGTTGAGAATCCACTTTAGTTTGTTTTTAATTGTATTTTGAAATCCATGTTTGATTTTTCATTGGGTGAAATTGAAAAATAAACAAAAAATAATACTTTTTTTTGTTGGGATGCGTTGTGGATATGGCCAAAGTATGTCCCCAGGCTTGTGGATATGTCTGGATACGAGAACAAATGTGAAATGAGAGGTAAAAAAGCATGGAAGGTAAACGTGTTGTTTACTTTTGATAAAATGAGTGTGAAAGTTGCTTTTAGGGTTGAGAATGTAATGTCCCCATTTCTGACATGATCACCTATCATATGTCAGCGAGCCTAATTGTTCCCTTAGGCTAAGTCGAAGAGAAAGGGAATAACTTGGATAGTTAAATTATATATTTAACTATTTTTCCTTGGCAAAACAAAAGTGGAATATGACTTTGGATATTTTTGTGATATTTTTGGAAAATTCAAAAATATTAAATAATTTGCTAAGGGTAGTAGCGAACCACTTGGAGAGTGAAAAAAAAAAAAAAAGGTGAAATAAGAGAAAGATGGGAAATAAAACAAATGACAATTAATGTAATATTTTATTTATTAAAATATTATATTTTGGCCAAAGGTGACCACCCAAGTTTGTAGCAGGAAAAATAAAATAAATGTTGGAGGTGGACTTAAAAATAAAATAAATCATATTGTATTTGGGCGCCCAAGTTGAAGATTATAAATAAGGCATTTGGGAGTCATTTTTTATCATCTTATGTTATTGTCATTTGATATTCGGAGGTTTCTCTTTCGCTGTAATAGAGTTTCAGTTTTATTCCAAGGATGAAAACCCTTGGGAATCCAGTGAGTTGGACGAAAACTTAGCTCATCGTGTGAAGAGTTGGACAAAGCTCTAATTGGACTTCATTGCATTATTTTTGGCATCATTTTGGAGCACAAAGGCATCATTATACAAATTTGGAGATGCTAGGATGTAATTTTCCAATTTGAAGAAATTGCCATCAAATATCAAATTGGAAAGGAGCGATTTGGGCAAAAGAGTATATAATTTTGATTGCAGGTTATTGTAGCCGTTGTGGCAGGAATTTCTATGAAATTCGTGGAAGGGTTAGTGAGTTATAAAGTCAAGAATTCATCCTCAAACCCTAGCCGTGGCTATAGGAGGAAATCTCCACACTTGAAGAGACATATTTTATGATTTGGAGCTTCATTCCAATTGGCCAGCTTTAAAGAGAAAATCGTGGCTTTTTATAGGTGAAATCGCAGCTCTTGGAGGAGAAATTGTGGGTTATAAAGTGTAAATCAGTCTTGCCATACATACAGCAATTTAATTGTAGACATTAGGGTTTGAATTTGGAAGAGGAAAGGATCACAAATTTACTTGTGGAAGACCTCAAACCCTAGGCGCTTCATCACAAGCCTAGTCACTGCCATTATTGAGCCTAGTCACTGCCATTATTGAGAGTTTATGGGCATGTTTGAATGCTAATCAGACTTTGGGACAGCTCCAACAGTTACAGGGTCAGCTACAGGACTCTGAAGCTTCATGTTTAGTCATTACAAATCACTTCAACCTTCATTCATTGATCATAGAAGTCACATTGTTGAAGAGGTAACTCATGGGTATGTTTTAATCAGTTTAACATTCAAATCTTTTTATCTTGTATCCGCTGTCATATGATGTAATCAGTTTGATCCAAATTGTATCAAACTTGATATCTGTTGTATTCAGCGCTGTTATAGTGATAATAAAATCAGATTTGAGGTTGAATGCTTAATATTTGTTTATGCAAATCTGTTGGTTATCATTTCCATTTATTGGCAAATGTTTTGGTATTGAAAATCAATTAAAAACAAGCAAAACAAACCCCTAAACACCCATAAATCAGAACTCAGTCACATTGCATGCCAAGTGTTTGACAAAATGCCAAATCATCAAAACTGAAAATTAAGACGCAGATTCACAAGGGGTTCTTACAGTGCTATCAGAGCTCGGATCCTGCCGCTTTGAAGGGTTAGATTGGTTATATGCATCCACATGAAGTTGGTCCTCCTAGGTATTACTTCCATAGAAGCCCAGGACAGCAAGAAAATCAAGAAGAGGCTCCAATTGCAGGTACAAATCACCCTGATATGGAAAGGGAAAGGAGAGATAACAGTCCACCACATGAGGACAGAGAAGCAAGGGAAATCATGAGAGGTATTGCAGAAGGGCAGCAACATGTGGATAATGTTTTACAACTTACAACAACGATCCAACAAATGAACATGGGTCCCATGAGAAACAATAATGAGCATGCAGATAATGACTCCTACATGCACTATAGATAGACCATTGCAGCGTACTTTATTGCCCAGAAATGAAGAAGAGGAGGTTGTTGATGGGGATGATGAGACAACATTTGCTGATAGTGTCATGACCATGCATGATGAGTGGAATGCACTTCCTCAACATGTCAAGGATGTTTTATCTTTCCCTTAGTATATGGGACAGTGAAGAGTTAACAGAAGAACAAGGCAAGAACGAAGACCAAGGCAACAAAACAAGGAACTCAAGCAAAGCCATTAGCAAACTCACCCTTCCTACATTTGATGGTAGTGGGAAGACTAGCGCTAAAGCTTGGATTCATAAGCTAGGCACCTTGACACTTAGACCGATGCAAGAGGATGAAGCAATTAAGTTTGCAACCATGCACCTTGAGGGCATTGCATATGATTGGTGGCACCATGGGTTGGTCACCCAAACCATGGATTGATTCACTCTTATGAGGAGTTTAGTAACAAATTGATTGCTCGGTTTGACCGAAAGGATGTAGAGGTGTATTATAGAGAGTTGACACAATTGAAACAGAGTGGGCATTTGGATTCTTGCATTAATGAGTTTCAAAAGATTGTTGTTATGGTTCCTGATATGACAAAAAAATGAGTGGTGATGTTTATTGAAGGATTGAATGACAAGACATAGGGTCTAGTCAAGGTGCTTAAGCCTAGGACTCTTCATGATGCTATCCAATTGGTACTAGATCTTGACACATCATCTTCTACATTTCAGAGCCAAAACAAGAATTTCAAGGATAATAAATCAGAACACAAGTTAGATGGGGGAACACCCAATCAGCATAAGCCTACGCAACCTATGATGGAATATGAAACAAGGAATACGTTGCGTAGGAAGAAGTTATGTTTTACTTGTAAGGAACTGTGGGAACCAGGTCACAGGTGCCTTGGGAAAGGCAAGGCCTATTACATAGAGGTCTCTTCCGATATTGATGAGGAGGTTTTAGACACAGGTTCAGATAGTGATCATGAGAAGCGACCACACAATGATGCTAACACAAGAGATATGGCTCATGGTACTATTGATGCACTATAAGGAGTTCCTAGGTATCATCATTTTCGAGTGAGAGGAGTTCTTAAGGGACAACGGGTCACTTGTTTGATTGACATTGGAGCTACTCACAACTTCATTGACGAGGGATTGGTTGTGAAGAAGGAATTACAAGCTGAGGAATTTTCAGGATTTCGTGTTGTGATGGCTGAAGGATTTAAGATGAGTTGTACTAAGAAGGTTCCTCAGTTGAGCGTGCAATTGAATGATTATGTGGTCACTGTTGATTTCTATGTGGTTGGGATTGGCGAGTTTGATGTTTTGGGAATCCAGTGGTTATAGTCACTTGGGAGATATATCCAGGATTTTTAGTGGATGGAGCTAGAGTTCATATCCGATGGGAAGAAGATTGTATTGAAAGCTTTAGCAGATGGTGCTCTAAGGGTAGCGTCAACGAAGAGGATGGAGGCTTGTTATGTGCATGATGAGGGTGACGGTTTTACATGTTGCATGTCATTTTTACTTCCAATCACGAGTCATCATCCTTATGAGGATTTGGGGAGCATGGTAATCAGAGTAGGGCAGTAGTCTTCTACGAAGACCAAGGTATATGGTGATGAGTTCTCTGATTGCATGTTGAGAATTATGCAATACCATCCAGAAGAGATAAGGTGATGTTATTTGTAGATCTTTTGCAGCATAGTGTTTCAAATAATAAAGTTTGCAGATTTCTGAGCTTAATATGGGATCTTGGAAGTTCGTGTTGGGATGCAGGTATCGATTGCTTGTGGACAAGCAATCCCAAGAAGGGAGGACTGTAATGTCCCCATTTTCGACATGATCACCTATCGTATGTCAGCAAGCCTAATTGTTCCCGTAGGCTAAGTCGAAGAGGAAGGGAATAACTTGGATAGTTAAATTATATATTTAACTATTTTTCCTTGGCAAAACAAAAGTGGAATGACTTTGGATATTTTTGTGATATTTTTGGAATAGTCAAAAATATTAAATAATTTGCTAAGGGTAGGAGCAAATCACCTAGAGAGTGGAAAAAAAAAGGAGAAATAAGAGAAAAATGGGAAATAAAACAAATGACAATTAATGTAATATTTTATTTATTAAAATATTATATTTTGGCCAAAGGTGACTGCCCAAGTTCGTAGAAGGAAAAATAAAATAAATGTTGGAGGTGGACTTAAAAATAAAATAAATCATATT
Source organism: Torreya grandis (assembly GCA_037957365.1). NCBI lineage: Eukaryota > Viridiplantae > Streptophyta > Pinopsida > Cupressales > Taxaceae > Torreya > Torreya grandis. The sequence goes on along the minus strand of JARHVA010000513.1, from coordinate 825,329 downwards.
GTATTTGGGCGCCCAAGTTGAAGATTATAAATAAGGAATTTGGAAGTCATTTTTTATCATCTTATGTTATTGTCATTTGATATTCGGAGAGTTTCTCTTTGGCTGTAACAAAGTTTCAGCTTTATTCCAAGGATGAAAACCCTTGGGAATCCAGTGAGTTGGACGAAAACCTAGCTCACCGTGTGAAGAGTTCATGACGGAGCTCTAATTGGACTTCATTGCATTATTTTTGGCACCATTTTGGAGTACAAAGGCATCATTATACAAATTTGGAGATGCTAGAGTGTAATTTTCCAATTTGAAGAAATTGCCATCAAATATCAAATTGGAAAGGAGTGATTCGGGCAAAAAGTTATATAATTTTGATTGCAAGTTATTGTAGCCGTTGTGGCAGGAATTTGTATGAAATTCGTGGAGGGGTCGGTGAGTTATAAAGTTGGAAATTCATCCTCAAACCCTAGCCATGGCTATAGGAGGAAATCGCCACACTTGGAGAGACATATTTTATGATTTGGAGCTTCATTCCAATTGGCCAGCCTTAAGGAGAAAATCGTGGCCTTTGATAGGTGAAATTGCAGCTCTTGGAGGGGAAATTGTGAGTTATAAAGTGTAAATCAGTCTTAGTATACATCAACGATTTAATTGTAGACATTAGGGTTTGAATTTGGAAGAGGAAATGATCTTAAATTTACTTGTGGAAGACCTCAAACCCTATGCGCTTCATCACAAGCCTTGTTATTGAGAGTTTTGGGGCATGTTTGAATGCTAATCAGACTTTGGGACAGCTACAGCAGTTACAGGATCAGCTATAGCAGTCTGAAGCTTCATGTTCAGTCATTACAAATCACTTTAGCCTTCATTCATTGATCATAGAAGTCACATTGTTGAAGAGCTAACTCACAAGTATGTTGTAATTAGTTTAGCATTCAAATCTTTTCATCTTGTATCCGTTGTCATATAATGTAGTCAGTTTGATCCAAATTGTATCAGACTTGATATCTGTTGTATTCAGCCCTGTTTTAGTGATAATAAAATCAGATTTGAGGTTGAATGCTTCATATTTGTTTATGCAAATCTGTTGGTTATCGTTTCCATTTATTGGAAAACGTTTTGGTATTGAAAATTAATCAAAAACAAGCAAAACAAAACCCTAAACACCCAAAAATCAGAACTCAGTCACATTGTGATGCAGGGGCATCAACACATTTATGTACATTTTGTATATAAAAGTCTATGAAAGTCAAAAAAATACCTTGATTGTGAAGGCAAAATGTCATGTAAAAGGTCATTGATAGGTTCTAGAGACTCATATGAGTCAAATTAAAAAAAAGGGGGACTCTATCTAGGTTTCAAATATGCTTTAGAAGTTATTTGTGGTATTTTAGAATCTTGGGAGTTTACTCACACATGGTAAATATCTTTAAGACAATGTAAAACCTATCTAGAAACTGTCTATAAAAGTATCCCACGTCAAAGAAGGTCAAAATAGCACATTAGTTAGACATATACATGGATATAGAGATTTTTGGTCTTAATAAAGACCAAACTAAGCTTATACATATGAAGAAACTTTGAGCCAACTTTCAAGGAGCATAATAAGAAAAAAATATGCACTTAAATAGCAGAAGTAGAGTGATTACGGGATGTGTAGAAAATAAAAGGAAAAGGGTGAAGGATTTGCAGAAGTGTGCAGAGTAGGTAAGAAGGACTGTATGTAATCCATGTGAAATAAATTCATTTTGAAGGGCTTGCTCATATGTCTTGATCTTATTTGACTATATTTATGATGATTTCAAGGTAAATTCTGATTATTGAATTGCAAGAAAGAGTTTTAGATGCAGCCTGCCATTCAGAACTATGAAATCTGTATATAGTCTTAAGGAAATAATTCATAGATTATAGGGAATTGCTTAAGCAATAGAGGATAAATCAAACGTGAATGAGGCGCATGTGATTAAGTTAATGCTGGATAAAATAAGCTTGTTGGGGAGACTCAAATAATGAAGAATTGAATGTGAATCAAGAGGCGTGATAGCACAATGCCCAGCCATTTCATAGCTGGTAAATTAAAAAATCTGAATTGATCTTGTGTAAAATCAAATTTCTATAATCATTTAGTTGTCTCAGTTGGTCTTCTACAGTTGATGGATGACAATCACAAGTATGTTACATGGTATAATTGCACTTTCATTTGAAAATTGAATTTATTACCATACAGACAAAACATGTTCTGATCTGTTTTGAAGTCATTACATTTCTATAATAACTAAAATGAAATGTGAATTGACCAAGGAAGGTGAAGGAATGACATAAGAGAAGATTTAAACATATGAAAGTGGTCAGAACCGCAGAATTGGAGCGATCCGGGGTCATTCACAGAGAGTAAAAGATTTACTAATGGTAGCATTCAAATGAGGATCAGTTGGATAAATCTATATGGATTTATTATATGCTCGGGATTTAATTAAACATCAACATAGAGGATGTCGTCAAAAATGAAGAGGGATTGGAGAGTGTTGATCAGGAGCTAGAGGCGAACGCTGTTGCATCTCTTGTAGTAGATAGGATTCCGTGGAATGGAAAAAAGAATGTTCTCATTGACAGATGTATCATGGTCTTTTAAGTTTAATGAGTCGACTTAAATAAATATATTCTTTCCTTTGCTTGAATTGAACTTGTGGCGTAGGTGAAAAATCATTAGGAGGAGAATACAGATCATTGGTTTCTCATTCCCATGATTGAAAATGTCATTTGGAGGAATTAAAAAAAATACAGATTAGGGGCCGGATGTTGTTGCTCTTGATCCAAAAATGTTTCGAAGTTGTCAATGTACCGTCTAAAAGTATAGATTGGATAACAGCGAAATGTTTTTTTGGAATGCATAGGATCCATTCGAGGAAGAACATGATGCTATGTTGTTTGCATACGGGTACGGGTACGACTCGGGTACGTGGGTACACCATTTTTCTAGAACCTTGATTTGGATACGCCATGGGTACGTCTATATATATATATATATAAAACTCAATTTTTTAGTAAAACACTTGAAAATACATAGTTTTTGTTCATTCATTGATTCAAATTTCCAAATGTTCAAAGTATACATTCAAATTTTCAAAACACAAATGTAAAATAAATCATAGATTCATAATTCATCTAGATTGTCCTCATATTCATAATTATGAATGCCACTCCCACTAGCTCCACTCTCCACCCCTGGGGTTGAATTCTCTTCATTGTCATCGACATCATTCACACCAAGTAATGAAACTTGTGCAAATGTAGATGTGGAGGCATCCAAGTCTGTATTCTCTGGACGGATATCCCAAAGTTTGTTACGCCCTCGCATATAGTCCTCAGACTTGTGTGAAAGGAGGCGCAAATTGGAATGCACAAATACCAAATCCTCAACGTTCTTGGATGCAAACTTATTTCTTTAAATTTATCAGGATTTCATCCATTAAATTTATTAGATTTTCTTTTAGAATCTTAGATCAAATATATTAATATATTATATATAATTAAATTTTCTTAATATTTATATTAAAAAAATATATTTTATTATAATAATTATATAAATATAATTAATTAATATAATAATCATAATTATATACATTAATATAATTTATATATATTATATATAATGCCTTTATATATAAAAATATATTATTATTATATAATATTATGATAATATAATATGTTTTAACTTTTTTATATATTATATTAAATATAATATTTAAATAAAATCAATATATTATAAGTATAATACTTATATAAATAATAATATTATATTAATTATAATATACATATATATTTTATTATATATGTATCTAATATTATATTATATATAAAATTTTAAAACATTAAATTTAAATATCCCTTATTCTTGTTTTTTTTTTCTCGGAATCCCTTGGGCATGCCCAGAGGCACCCATGGCCGTGTCGGAAGTTTCCGGCACAGCCATGGGTGCCTCCAGGACACCTCCGAGCATGCCGGAGGCGTCGAGGGGGGGGAAGGGTGGCGTACCACTGCAACACAAACATGATGGATGTGGTAAAGTCAAAGGAATAAGATCATACAATCAAGTATGATCATGGACCAAATTAAATCACTTTGAGCTGACGAATCAGTCTAGTATAATACACTTGTACCAGTTTGAAATAAATGTGAAGAACGTTATCAAATTTTTGTATCAGAGGATTAAAGAAGAGTTACAAAATCGCTGAAAAGAGGAAGATTGTCAAATCTCATTAAAACGCTCATAACTTTCTCATTTTTCAACAAAATTGAGAAATTCAAAATGTTCTAGAAAGTTACAAATGAGGAGAATAAAACCAGAAATCATTCTGGAAAATTTGTTTCAATGAGCGAGCAGTTATATGCAAAATGTGATGGGTTTTTTTTATAATATGAGACAAATTGTATCAATTTAGACCCAATAGATTTGGGAATGATAGCAAAAGTGCATAAATGTATAAGATTGTATCACATTGCATGCCACGTGTTTGACAAAATGCCAAACCATCAAAACTAAAAATCAAGGGGCAGATTGACAAGGGGTTTTTATAGAGAATCCACTTTAGTTTGTTTTTAATTGTATTTTGAAGTCCACGTTTGACTTTTCATTGGGTGATATTTGCAAAAAATTAAAAAAAATATTTTTTGTTGGGATACACTGTAGATACATCCAGGATGTCTCTGGGCCTATGGATAAGCCCAAATACATCCCATGACGTATCCAGACATATCCACAAGCCCAGAGCCATGCCCAGGCTATATCTATTGGAATATGTAATGGTTAAGTGGTGTATTTATGTACCCTTCATACATTAATTGCAACATTAAATGAATAATACATTTTATTCTTTATGAGGTCGTGCTCGTGCAATAATAAAACATATTATTATTAATGTTGGAATTATTGATCTAGGTTGGAATCATGACCTTTTGGTCAAAGATGCCAACCCATGTGACCAAGGGGTCAAATTCAGGCCCATGTAATGTGACCGTTGGAAAGGTTCCCACTTCTCCAATGGTCGTATTACAAGGGTCAGATGGCTTTTCCTATATTATAGAGATTTTACCTTGTAAAATCTACTAATGCAATTGTGAATGCTTATGTATTCTAATGTATCCATCTAGGTTTTGTGAAGATTTGAGAAGTGAGAGAAGAAAGCTTGTATTTAGTATATTTTATTTCTCAAATAATGAATAATCTTGGTGGGTTTTTTATCTCTTTATGAGGTTTTTTCATGGTATATCCGGTGTTTCATGGTGTATGTCTTTGATACTTGTTGACCATTTTTGTCCAACAAGGCAAAAAATCGGTCCCCTTCTTCCCTTGCTGTTCGAGGCCAATTCATTTCTTTGATTTTGCACAAGTCCAGGGATTTCTATGGACTCTGCAGAGCTTGGTTTTCTACGGACTCAGCAGGTGAAATCCTTGACAGATGAGAAATCAGTTCAGAAAATGCTGGGGTTTACAAGGCTCTTTTGGGCCTTCGTCTGAAGAAAGTTTGCAAGGAAAGTTGGCATCTTCGAACCATTGAACCATCGCTTCAGTTCGCAGCCTTGGTTCAATCGGCAGTTCAATCGGCTTTGATTCAAAGCTTTGGTTCAACGCAAAGTTCAATCGGCAAAGTTCAACAAACTGGTTCAATGGTTTAATTCAATCGGCAGTTCAATCGGCCTTGTTTCAGGCCTTGGCTCATCTTTTCAAGTCTATCGCTTCAACTTCAAGCCTGGTTTCAATCTTCAAGTTCATCGTTTTGGTTCAACAAAGGGTTCAACGCCTTGGTTCATTGGCAAAGTTCAGAGGCTCAGTTCAATCATTCTTGACGCGCAGCGTTGAACCGTTGAACCGGTTCAACGCTTTGGTTCAACACGATTGGTTCAAAGGGCACTAAGCAGAAAAGCCCGAAGGAAATTGCCAAGAACGGTGACGTCTCAGAAGCCGTCAACTTTAAGAAGGTGAACTAGCCGTTGGTTTTCAAGCGATGACGGGTGCGCGAACGTCAAATTTAAGCCAGTAAAAAGGCCGTTGTTTTTTAAACGCCCAAGCGCTAACCATGAAAGGAGCCCAAGCAATGCAGCGACCCGCCCAGAGATAGCCCTGAGGGCCGAAGGAGCCAAAAGAGACAAGATAGGGAAAAGACAAAGTGCCAAGTGTAGGAGCAGACAGATAGTCTAAATGGCGAAGGGAGGTGTCGATTCAAGAAATTACTCCAGCAGATGACACAGTGCCTGCGAATTGACCATTAGAAGGCGCGAACGGCCAATCGTGCGACCCTTTTTCTTCATTTCATATTTATGAGCAGACAAATTGCGTAGGCGCCTTCAAGGAGCAGTCTCGATTAATGAGGAAATAGCGCGGCCATGTCAAAAAAAATACCTGAAGTCAAAGCCAGGGCTGACACAGCATTTATGTTTAAGCAGCCTGCTCTTCCCAATGCTCATAAGGCACATGGGTCACTTGGAAAAAGGGCACCAAAAGGCCTCCTTTCTTCTCCTATATATTGAGGACTTGTCATTTTTGTAAACATCTTTCACATTTGTAAGGCGTAGCTCTGGCAAAATTTCACCTGAATCAATAAACGCATTTTTGACTCTATCTTGGTTAGATATCTCTGTGTATGTCCTGAGTGTTAGTTTGTGTTTAGTCATTGTTTCTTGATGCTTTCACAGGTTCAACACCAACATACCTGGTGTCTACAAGGTGCCATTTCTACAGCTGACAAGGAGAGCTGCATTCGAAAGTGTAGAAACAGAAGAAATTACTATATAGTGTGCGTTTCACAGCACCTTTGGTGAATCTCTGTTTTCTGTATTTTTCATTAAAGCCTCCCTGCCAAGTTTCTTCTGCCAAGTTTGAAGTGTATGTATGTGTTTGTCTGATTTTAAGTGTGAATGTGAGAAGGTCGATTTATGTTGGTGCATCACCTCCTTAGAGTAGATTTGTTTTCCTGCAATCTTTCTCCCTTTTCATCCCCCCCCATTATATATATATATATATATATATGTTAGCACTTACTGGAACAAATCAGATGCATCAAAGGGAGCTAGCCCTTACCTAGAGACTCTCCCCTCTTGCTTCGCCGGTCCCACAGGCGAGAGGGGAGTTTCCATTGTTGCGTGTGGAAGGCAGGAGCTCAACCTCCTTGCCTCGGGTGCAATGCACTGTGTCAACAGTTTCTGGCACGCCCGGTGGGACCTAGTCTTACACTCAGTAAGGTTTCAGGATTGATGCTGGTCCTGTTCCAGCAAATCAAATATTTTCAGCATCTGGCGACTCCGAGTTAAATCAACTGGTTAAGCAGTTCTGGTACCGTACCATCAAGAAACAATATTCTGGTATGTATACCCCCATCGTTCAGAGCCATAGACCCTGTTTTCTTTGGCCAGCATGGCTATGATCCTTACCAGCCTTATGTTGATCCTTATCAGGTTCAATATGGCCAGTCTCAACCCTGCCATAAGCTATATCAGCCTTATGCCCAGTCTTCTCAATATGTCACTTCTCCCACTCAACCCAGTCTCTTTGCCAATCAACCCATTTCTGCCTTTACGCGAGCACTGTTGGGATACGAAAAATATGTAATAGATCTTGACACCAGAAGGGGATGTGGCCAAGAAATTCTTGATCATATCATCCATCAAGTGAGGAATGCACTGGATCAGGGTAAGAAGGAATGGGCTCCTATTGAAAGAGCCAATTGGCACAGGCTTACAAATGAGATGCTGGATGTGAGTGGTTTGATTGCATCTTTGGAGGAGAAGCTGAGTATTTATGAGAGGCAGCCTTACCAAGTCTATCAACCTGCATACTCGCTTCCCCAAGTATTATATCAATCATGCACAGCCCCTGCTTATAAGCCAAGTCAAGCCTGTCAAAGTCCTTTCCCCAATTATGTTGAGGACAGTTCCGAAACGGCAAATCTTGTGTTTAAGGCTAATCTTGATAGACAGATCGAATTGGCAAACCTTCAGATGCAGCAGTCCATTTTGGCAACAAGGGAAGTGGAATCTAAATCTTTGCTACCCTCTCACATTGTGGCCCCAGCACCCCCAAAGGAGATGCCCAATCCGAATATCTTGAGCTGGAATAAAGTGGTTGAGTCATGGAATAGCAAGGGGGCGAAAGACATTGTCCAAGAGTGTGAGGTACAAGATGAGGTTAGTCCTTTTCAAGTTCCCCCCACCCTTTCTCAGGAAGCTCCTTGCATTTCATGGCAATCTTCATGCACTCCCCATCTCTATGGTGTTTCCCACGAGCTCCAAGAGGTACAAAATGACGATGATCTGGCCAGGTGGATTGAGGAATTAAAAAAGAAGATGAGACTGCTTAGAGAAAGAGAGATGGAGCTTTCAGACCCTGCAGAGGAGCCAACGCCAAAGGACACCCCTTCCACCAATCCACAAGCTAATTTCAATATTGATGAAGTGTTGGTAAAGTGGAGGGACGAAAACCAAGAAATTTTGGCCCAGGGTCTGCCCCCACCTGTTCTGAAGAAAGCCCCTTCTTGTGTGCCAAATCCTTTCTATCAGATGGCACTTGATCTTTCTGGCTCATCCGATGCATCTATCAATCCTACCCTCAATCCCATACACCTAGCTTTTCAGCACGCCTCTCTTCAAACAACTCTTCCTGTACATGAGCAGACCCTCCCAAATCTTCCCCAACCTCCTCAAGTCTTTCAACATGATCTCCAAATTCCAAGCTGGAAGAAGGAACATCATGAACCAGCTCAGGGCCTTGAAGATGATAAAGTTGTTCCCTGTTCACAGAAGCAAGATTACAATCCCAAGATCATGAGTTGGAAGCAAATAGTGGAATGTTGGGGCAGAAAGGAAGAGGAAGAGAAAGGTTCTGCTCAAAACCTTGAAAAAGATGGGGCTGCTCCTGCTCCTGATGATGATTGTGACTTCTAGGAAAGGCTTTTCTAGGAAGATATGGATAGGCGGATTGCAGAATTGGAGTCCAGAGCAGGTCTCCTCAGTGAACGTGTGATGGATGTTTCAGACCAAGCGCCAGATTCCATGTCTGAATACACTCCATCCACACACCTCCAAGAAAGCTATCAGGCCTTGCCTGATATAGATTATGCTCAGTTTATGACTGACCAGGGAGACTCCATGAGTACGGATGAGGAGGAGATCACCTTAGGTGACATGGAGGAGCATGGACAATCTCTTGTTCATGTTTTGAATGATTCTTTTGAAGTCATTGAGGCAGGCTGCACTGTTCTTCAAGGAGGCTATGCGCTGGTTAAGAGTGGAGAAGGCAGCATTGAGGTTCAAACAAGTTTACAAGGGGGCTGCAGGCTTTCAAATTTATCCCTCTGAGAGGTTGGTGAATCTGAAGATACTTTCTTCGAAATCATCAAGGAGGATGGTCATACCATGGAACCCAAGCATGAAGCAGAAGAGAGCAACCCAGTCAAGGGTGCGTATCAAGGGGCTTCTGGTGATGAGCTGGCAGCAATTGATTTCTTGATGAGATACACCAGCCTGAAGAACCAACAGGGGGCAAGCTTCCAAGAACAAACAGAGTACATATATGTTGGGAGCATGTTTGAATCTCCACTCGGATATCAGCCAACTCAGGTGGCAGGGAAGAGGAGCAGGCCACCAGCTCTCCTTTTTATCCAGCCACTTGGCTGGCACCATAAGTTTCCTTGCCAGGGAGGGGACTTACGAAGTTTTCCCTTTGATCCAAGAGGGAGGCAAACATTCTCGGTTAGCTGTATATAGTAGTTTGTTTTTCAGTTTCTTTTCCTGCTTTCCCTAAGTGCAGTTGCACATGTAGTGTTTTCAGCGTTGTGTGTGTTTCCCTTTGCGTGAGGGGTAAAAGCTCCGTGTTTGATTCTTGGATCTTTAGGGCTGTTGCTAACATTTCTTCATGGCTACACCTGACTCCGTGCCCAATGAACTGCAAGGCAACTGGTTTTTAAGCATAGCAGGCATGCTTCCCCTGGGAGTTGCCAATTTGTTGACCATTTTTGCCCAACAGGGCAAAAAATCGGTCCCCTTCTTCCCCTGCTGTTCGAGGCCAATTCATTTATTTGATTTTGCACAAGTCCAGGGATTTCTACGGACTTTGCAAAGCTTGGTTTTCTACGGACTCAGCAGGTGAAATCCTTCGCAGATGAGAAATCAGTTCAGAAAGTGCTGGGGTTTACAAGGTGCCATTTCTGCAGCTAACAAGGAGAGCTGTATTCGAAAGTGCAGAAAGAAAAGAAATTACTATATAGTGTGCGTTTCACAGCACCTTTGGTGAATCTCTGTTTTCTATATTTTCCATTAAAGCCTCCCTGCCAAGTTTCTTGCAGCGTAGTTCTTCTGCCAAGTTTGAAGTGTATGTATGTGTTTGTCTGATTTTAAGTGTGAATGTGAGAAGGTCAATTTATGTTGGTGCATCACCTCCTTAGAGTAGATTTGTTTTCCTGCAATCTTTCTCTCTTTTCATCCCCCCCATTATATATATATATATGTTAGCACTTACTGGAACAAATCAGATGCATCAAAGGGATCTAGCTCTTACCTAGAGACTCTCCCCCCCTGCTTCGTCGGTCCCACAGGCGAGAGGGGAGTTTCCATTGTTGCGTGTGGAAGGCAGGAGCTCAACCTCCTTGGCCTGGGTGCAATCCACTGCGTCAACACTTGTCTCACATTTAAATCCGAAATTCATATGCAATCGTATTTTCTTGTTCTGTCATGGTATCAGAGCCGGTTGATGTGTGATCGAGTGGCAAGATTGTAGATCAGGGTTTTTGGCTTGTGTTTAAGCCTAATTTCATCCATTTTCAAGCCATGGTATGTTCATGAAAGTTTTTGAAGCTTCTTGTTCAGTAAAAGTAAGTTCTTGCATTTATTTCTCTTTTTAGAGCCTAGAGATTTCAGATCTGAGCATTCTATCAAATTTAAAGCTTATTTTCATAACATATATCTGCTCGGTGTCTTGAACGGGCTATAAATGTTTCTTTGAGCATTAAAAATCATATATTTTTTTCTCTATGTTAGTCTAATGATCTTTGTGGTGTTTGAAGCTCTCTAATTGCAGGTCTCGCATCTAAAGGTAGTTGCAAGCATCAAGAGAACCAACAAGCGGGAAAATCAGCTCTTGGATGTTATTGTTTGGCCTATGTACAACCTCCATTTAAAAAAAATATAATCAAAATCTCCTCTTTTTAGTCTCTATTGAATGGTCTTTGTGTTCCAAGGAGATTTTTCCTATTTCTAAGCCACCGAAAAGCTTCCACAAAGCTTCCGAGGTAATACTGTCAAATTTTTGAGTTTTTCCTCCCTATAAGCTCGCCAAAGTACAGCCTCCTTGCTGAAAATCTTAATGGAAAAATTGTTTGAGATCCTTTGCTCAGTATTTTAGGTTCTTGAAGGGTGTATTGCTAGTTTTAAGCCTTCAAAACTCCTCCCAGACCCTACAAAACCCTGTATAAGCTCAGTTCATTGTCCTTCATCCTCCATTGGCATCCTTGTACGGCCTCCATGAAAGATTTTTTAGTCAAAAATTCAGAAAAATGAAATTCAGAGTCTCTTTCTGATTTGTCAACTGTGATTTATAAGTCCTTTGGCCATTAAAAGTTGTTGGATAGGTATTTTGAAGCAGCAGAGGAGGTTTTCAATTTTTTACTTATGCTTAGGCGCCATAATGTGCCATAGTAGCAGCAACAAAATTTAAAAACCAATTTACAAGTAGTATTTCTCACATCTGAGTCTCTCGAATGATTCAAAAAGCATTTTTAAGGCAGGTTTGAGCTTCATTTCATCAAAAAAGGGTGCCTATAGCTCCTTCCAAGCATCCCATCTCCTTCCCTTGTGCCGTGCTTCTGCATACTGCGTGCTACAGCAAACATTAAATGGTTAGTATGGTTTTTATTTAAAGTATTTAATAATCATTTTATTTAATACTTTAGTTTCCACATAAGTTGTGGAGCCCACTGGGTTATTTTAACCTTTCTTCCAAATTAAATATGTATTTGCATTTAATTATTTTAATGTAAATATTTATTTCCATTTTATTTTTTAATAAAAAAATATAAATCAAAATTTAAAAGGGCTATATAGAAGCTAGTGCATATAAGTTGTTAATTAGCTTTGTGGATGGGTTGGCCAGCGTAATCTTGTTAAAAGACTTGTATTAGGCAGGGCTTGTGTTCAAATCTCTCCTATCATTTTCTTTTTTTTTTTGGTCAAAATTAGTTCATTTTTATGAACTTTTGAAATTGGCGTGCTCATTCATGTGGAAACTTATGCCCTGTTTCGACAACTTTGTTTGACTTTTGACCCTATCAACTGCTTGTCGACCATAGTTGTCCAACCAGTCGATTTGTAAGTTTTGGCACATTTCGGACACATTAGGAAGGTCCTTTTATTGATTTAAAACCTCCAACTATTGATTTCACAACAATTTGGTCAAATAGTGTACTTGCGACACCATTTACGACCCCTGTGACCATTTCTTGCAACACTTGCAACACTAATTTTTCTTAAGTATTTTGATCAAATTAATGTCCTTATACATTTCAAATTTGTTTTATAATCAAATTTAGTATAAAAACACATTAAATAAGGTGTCATTGTTTAAACCTCTCTAGTGTCGACTTAGTCCAAACATGCAAACCTAGGGTGCCAACCTTGTAAGGAAGTAATGGCTTCACCTAGTTTTGCTTTATACAAATCTCAAATGTTAAATGGCTCAAATAGGAACCATAAATCTGGTAATAGTCATAAAGTTCAACATACTGGTAATTGTAAGCTGTGGTAAATTTGGACATAAACAGAAAGATTGTGTTGGGCATAGTCATTGATGTATGAAGGATTGTCATTGATGTCAAAGGTAGCAAGTGCTATTATGCATTAATGACTAATGTGTTGAGTTGAACAGACTTGTTGCAGAGCCCCATGGAGTTGTGTGCACTTTGAATGACTATGAAAATATAAGAATAGTCATATGAATGTCTTTGCTCACATAGTTATCTTGACAGATATGGCTAAGTACACAGGGGGATGTTAACAACATTAGCATTTATCTCTTTGTGGTCTAAGTTCTAAGTCATAAGGATGAGTAGAGCAAATGTTACAAATGCATAAGGTTGTTCCTCAGCTAAAAGCCTACTAAGTTTCCATAGTCGATTTTGCACCTTTGCATTTGTCTGGGGAATTCTTTCGAAGAAAGTGGTTCGATGAATTCTTTCGGGAAAATGGTTTAGACCTTGTCGGACAAAATGTCCGCAACAAAGTTTTCGAAGGAAATGAGTGCAATTTGGAATTCTTTCGGAGAAAGTGGTTTGGCGAATTCTTTCGGAAAAATTGTCCCGAACAAAAGTTCCAAAGGGATCTCTGCAAAAATCCTGAAAGGTAAGTGAACCGTTCAAAGTTTCCGAAGGGTACTTTACAAAAGTTCCAAAGGGATCTTTTCAAAATGCCGAAAGGTAAGTGAACCGTTCAAAGTTTCCGAAGGGATATTTTCAAAAATGCCAAAGGGTAAGTGAATTGTTCAAAGTTTCCGAAGGTTACTTTACAAAAGTTCCGAAGGGATCTTTTCAAAATGCCATAGGGTGAGTGAACCGTTCAAAGTTTTCGAAGGGTACTTTACAATAGTTTCGAAGGGCATGTGACCCAAACAAAAATCCTGAAGGGTACTTTGCCAAAGTTCTGAAGGGCATGTGACCCAAACAAAAATTTTGAAAGGTACTTTGCTAAAGCTCCGAAGGGCATGTGATCCAAACAAAAGTTCCAAATAAGTCACTTATAGAAGTCCCGAAGGACACTTTCGAAAGAAGGGCATTGTTGAACTCTTTCAGAGAATTTGTCTAACGCAGGTGGACACAGTTCCCGAAGGATACTTTCGAATGGAGCTGACACTTACAAAATTCCCGAAGGATACTTTCGGATGGAGAGGACACTTCCAAAGTTCCCAAAGGATACTTTCGGATGGAATGGACTCTTACAAAGTTTTCGAAGGATATTTCGGAAGAAATATAGGTCACTTGCAACATTGCCAAAGGATAAGTGTGGAGTCTCGTAGAGCATTTTCAAAAGTGCCGAAGGATCAAGACGAGTTAAAGGTCGAGCAAATCTGAAGAGATTAAAAGCAATACATGAATGCCGAAGAAAATGAGATGAGGTCAACACGCCAAAGTTCAACGACCAAGCCAATATAAAGATCGTGCATCTTCAGAGATCGAACGGCACGCGAAAAGCTCGATAAGGAAGATCCAACGAAACAAAGTGAAGTCAGTGATGCAATGTGACCTATAGTTAACGACACAATAGAAAGCTAAAGATCGAGCATATCGAGGATAATCGAACGAAGTGAAAGCGATCCAATTATATAGGAGATAGCGAGATGCAGAAAGGAGCTCGATGGTTAATGAAAAGAGTGTAAAAATGACACGAAGAAACAAATCAAAAGCTTGCATTTAATATGCTCTAACGGTCAAGTGGAGGAACAGACAGAACTTGTGATGAACTCGACATATCTACATGGAGCTCGAGATTGAATTGATCCAATCGATCAATCTACAATTATGGAGGCTACGCATTTATGACTTGAATCCAGCAGTTGCCAAATATAGTAAAGAGACCAAAACATTATGACATGAAGCATGAATCGAGACGCGAGAGGTGTAAATGCCAAGCCACATTACATGAGATCCATATCCAAAACCATAACCAGTAAGGTGTAGTCAGAGTATAAACACATTTTGAAGACATGAAACCTTAGATTCATTGTCTATATATATACAACATCTAGAACATTGTCACTGGTCTGCCATTGCAATTGCAAAAGGAGCTACTAGAGAGACTCAAAGCGTGTTGATTGTAGACGCATGCAGACACAGAGAAAAAGTTAAAGGGACAAAGAGATATACCTAGACACAAAGAGAGTGAGGCAGAAAGGAAGAAAGAGCACACAGAGAATGAGCAGAGATTGAGCAGTTATAGACAAGACTTGTAACAAAAAAATTGAGTTTGATTCTTTTTGTATTCTGAAGTTGTAGCTTCATAATTCTGATTGGTGGGTGTTATCAGACAGATTGAGTTGATTCTCAGTTAGGGAGTGGTGCTTCCTTAGAGTGGGTGATCTTGAATGTAACCACTGAGATTTGTCAGTGAGGCATTAAACTGTGAGGCTAGATTAGAACAGTAAATTCTGGTAGCTATTCTCACCGTGGTTTTTTCCTTTGGGTCTTTCATGTATAAATATGGTGTAATGTGTTTTTTTGTGTGTGTGTAATCTTTGTATCTGTTCTTTAATATGCATATGCATCTTTATCTTCTCTAAAGGGTTTAAAGAACTAGTTTTAACTGGTCTACTGATTCACCCCCCCTCTCAGTAGATAGTTGTGTTCAACAGATTGTTATAAAAACACAAATAGACAAAACATCAAACAATCTAAATATAACAAAAGGAATGTAATGTCCCTAAATGAGACGATTTCATACAAAAGGGATTTCCCCCTAAATCCCAAAATTCTGAAAATGAAATCATCAAAAAATCTTAGTTTGCAAATAAAGCTCCAAAAACCCTTGTCAAGCCCTAAAAACCCTAAATGCCACAATAGAAGGTTTTGTAGATGATTTTCAGCCAATAACTTGTCTCAAAATTAACTGAATACTTGCAAAAATGATCAAAAAATTAAATGCACAAAACAAGTACCTTTTTGCCAAATTATTGAAGCTCAAATGCCACTTTATGGTGGATGGAAAAATATGATTTAATTCAAAAAATACAACTGTCATTCTGAATATTTTTGCACTTCCAACCCTTGCCAAAAATCGCCACAAGTGCCCAAAAAATATCATAAAATTTTAGTGAACTTTTTTGAGCATAAAAATGGCCAAAAGTGCCCTCCAAGCCAATCGCCCAAGCTGCCGAGCGCAAAAAAATTAGAAGAGCGAGATTTTGCCTTCTGTAAGTGAAAAAGACTTCAAATCCTATCAAAAATTTAAATAATAATTCTGAAAATTATTATTTAATTTTTTATTGAATTAACGCTTCAAACACTCCATGAAACCCCTCCAAAACCTGATGCCAACACATAAAAGTAGCAAATAAATTCAGAATATTTAATTTACATAAAATAGACCAAAAGAGGCCTTCAAACCCTCAATCCAAGCCTCCAAAGTAGTTTGCTCCACTTGTAAAAATTGGGCAAATATTAAGCAAAATTAACATGCAAGAAATGAGCCTCAAAAACTCTCATGAAACTTCACAAGAACTCCTAAAAGTAAATCACCCCACTTTTAGGGCAAAAACAAGATCTTCTTAGCAAAAGTGGTGTCAAAAGACACATTTTGTCAATTGATCAACACCAAAACAATGAACTTTTATTGCGCATACATCTCAATAGTTTCTTCAAGCATGAAGAACAATTATCAAAATTCAGCTTGTCTTCAATTGTGTCTTCACTTTGTATTTGTATCTTCCAAAGGGGGGTGAACCACCTTGGGGAGGTAAAATACTTCATAAGCCTCACTTGCCATTTTTATAATCTTTTCCTTTCTTTTACTTTAGCTCCCAAGCTAACATTCTTTTTAATTTCACTTTAGATCTTTTTGAATTAATTAACTTGCCTTAATAAATTAGTAATTAAAATTACTTTTTGGCAGATTAAATAATTAGGTCCTACTTAAATAATTAATTAAATTGCTCTAATAATTAAAGTGATAAAAATCACTTTTCAAGCAATTTATTAATTATAAAACCCCTTAGAATAATCATTAAAATTACCTTAATTTTTCAAATGATTAAAACCAATTTTTAATAATTAATTAATTGTCTTATATTTTCAAATGATTAAAATCACTATTCGGGCAATTTTATTAATTATTAAAATTATATGAAAATGGGACATCACAGTCCTCCTTTATCAAATTTGCTTGCCCTCAAGCAAATGCAAGCTCATATGCCCAATTACCATGTCCAAATGGTAAACCCTGTTGTAGTGCTTAAAAAGCTTTGCTCCTATTTCTGTTAACTGGGATAACTTTTGCCAAAAAACATAGTGAGATACCCCAAATGGATATTGAATGTCATTCCATAACTCTCCAATCATGTAAAATGAAAACAGCTAGGTACCATCTTGTAAACTTACCATGATGTAAGGCCTCAAGGTAGTACAACTCATCATATATGGGCCTCCTTGTGCAAGCCGTGTGCCCTTCCAAAGGCTGCCCCTTATCAACATTCCCATGCATGCATGTAACACTCCATAAGCTCAGCAAGAGTCCCCAAAAATCAGTCTTTCCTCCATTATATTGCTGTAAGTACATGCCTAATTCTGATTCTTCATGATGACAAGATTCAAAATTAATACTTGCAATCTCTCTTCTTCCTATGATCTATGGGATGCCATCAGGACTTCTTACCTTGCCATATCTATACCTAGTATGCTGCTCAAAAGAACTCAATATGTCATGCAACTCAAATTAGTAGCTATCATACCTCTTATCATGCTTCGTACTTATCCACAAGGTCCCTTTATGAGTTGAAACCTCTCACCAAGATTGTGCATGCAAATATGTTGGTTGTTATAGTAAAACCCAGCCATGCTTCTACTCAAAAAATTTAATTTACTCATTCCCAAGCTGTTCCTTAATGGGCTCGCTAACTCCATGCTTCTCCAACAAACCATCATGGACTTATGCCCTGTATGAAGAAGGTTAGGACTGCAAAACTAAACCAAATAAATATGCTTAGCATGGCTGTCCATAATTATATTCATCTTATAGAAAAGCACTAGAGGATGTGTGCTCCTATAGCGTGCATTCCAAGGTGTGTTAGGACCTTCTTTATACCATATCAATCCTTCATTTTGAAAATATAGTCCTTCCATTTGTAGAAAAATAATAATCTTAACCAAATTGGAAAACATACCTTGCAAGTGCATATCATAACTATCTAAACCCATTGGTAGGGATCCCCTTGTGTAAGATGAATGTCCTTCCTTTAGCTGTCCTTTGTTAGCTTCCTCACACATGTATGCATCATCAAACAAACCCCACCAATACTTGATTTTATCCCTTTTTATATACTGTTGTACTTGCCATGTTAATTCATAATTTTGGGAGCAATTGATTTTAGAGTTTGTCCATGCGTGAACTCTCATCCTTCTGAACCGAAACATATTCCGAGAGGGCAATATTATGCTTGTATGCAGGGGCTGAAATTGACTAGATGTCTTTGAATTTTTTGAGTCGTAAAATTCAGAGTTCAATCCAACATATGCATGATAAAAATCAGAATTAGGTAAACTTACCATTTGTGTTGTAGCGTCCCTCTTTTGCAAGCACATGATTGTCCATGATATCTCATAACAACCCTAGCATTGTTCCTTTCATCCTTCTTCCTCATACTCATAAAATATCCTCATTTCATGTTGATTGATGAAGATAAAGGCGCTTTCGTGTCGTTCAAACCATGCAAAATATCCTCACAATCTCCCACCTTATACTTTAGTTCCAATGTTAACTTATGCATGCCTATATTTCTCCATGCTCCAAACGATTTTGATTCTTTATTTATTCCTATGGAATTAGTCATAAAGAATTTAAAATCGTGATCAAGAACCTTTGTAAAACTCATAAAATTACCAGGATTCCATACCTCTTGATGCCAATAATGGTGAACTTGAATCATGGAATCCTCATGCCTCATTTGGTAAACCATATCTTTCATTTTATCATCTTTGGTGACTTCACTGTCATGTATACAATCATTTGAAAATAAATAGATATCTCCAATCAATAAAAGATCCTTACCTTGCACTTCTTTTATTTCATGTTTCTTGGTTTTCTCTTCTTTTTTATCATCCGCTTGCACCCCTATGCGCTGCTCATCAAATTCTGATTTTTTTGCTTCATTGGCGCCCTCATAGGAGTCCCCATAAAGCGCTGTCCCTTCATTTTTTTCTTCCAACTCTCGATGTAGTTCGGTCCTTTCTTCATTGATGACTCCTTCCCGCCTTTCCCTTTGATGAAATTGTCTAGGGGGCTACATGTTTGGTACTCTTAGTTTTGATCCATCCTTCATCTTACAATGATCACAAAATGACAAGAGTGCTTGTGTGTCAAAGTTTAAGGCTACATACTCTTGTTGACTTGTATTAAGTGAATCACACATCGATGTCTCAATTTCAATTACTGGTTCTCTCTGCAAAAATGTAGCTTTGAAAGATTTATGAGGGGGGTTGATAGAAACCCTCTCATTGCCATTAAAACTTCTTTTTCCATTGAGGTGATGGCTATTGTTTGGATCTAGTGTAGTCTTCAACATGGCTGCAATTTGCATACTCAAAGTATGCTAAAGATCACTTTGACTCTCCTTGATCAAATCCTTCAAAAACTTTACTTGCTTTAAAGTAAACCCTTGATCACCCATGGCTTCTTTTTCTGATAACACAAGATCTCTTTACCTACTTGCATCCAACAACCAAACTCACATATAGACAAGATCGGTGCTCTGATACCACTGTACTGTCCCCAAATGGAATGATTTTATACAAAAGGGGTTTCTCCTAAATCCCAAAATTTTGAAAATGAAATCAACAAACCCTAGTTTGCAAATAAAGCTCCAAAAACCCTTCTCAAACCCCAGAAACCCTAGATGCCATAATAGTAGAGTTTTGTAGATGATTTTCAGCCAATAATTTGTCCTAAAAATTAACCAAATACTTACAAAAATGATCAGAGAATTAAATGCACGAAACAAGTACCTTTTTGTCAAATTATTGAAACTCAAATGCCACTTTATGATAGCTGAAAAATTTGATTTTATTCCAAAAATAAAATTGTTGTTCTCAATATTTTTTCGCTTCCAAACTTTGCCAAAAATCGCCACAAATGCCCAAAAAATATCAGAAAATTTCAACGAACTTTTTTGGGCATAAAAAAATGGCCAAAAGTCCCCTCCAAACCAATCACCCAAGTTGTCAAGCGCAGGAAAATTAGGAGAGTAAATCTTGTCTTTCGCACGAGAAAAAGACTTCAAAACCTGTCAAAATTTTAAATAATAATTCTGAAAATTATTATTTAATTTTTTATTGAATTAGGGTTTCAAACCTTCGACGAAACTCATCTAAAACCTTATGCCAACATGCAAAAAATTAGCAAATAAATTTAGTATATTTAATTTATATAAAATAATCCAAAAGAGGCCTTCAAACCCTCAATCTAAGCCTTCAAAGTAGTTCGCTCCACTTGCAAAAATGAGACAAATATTAAGCAAAGTTAACATACAAGAAATGAGCCTCAAAAACCCTCACGAAACTTCACAAGAACTACTCAAAATAAATCGCCTCACTTCTAGGGCAAGAACAAGATCTCCTTAGCAAAGGTGGTGTCAAAAGACACATTTTGTAGATTGATCAAAACCAAAACATCGAACTTCTATTGGACATACATCCCAACAGTTTTTTCAAGCATAAATAACAATTATCAAAATTCAACATGTCTTCAATTGTGATCTTCACTTTGTATGTGTACCTTTCAAAGGGGGGCGAACCACCTTGGAGAGATAAAATACCTCATAAACCTCACTTTCCATTTTTAGAATATCTTTTCCTTTCTTTTGCTTTAGCTCCCAAGCTGACGTTCTTTTTAATTTCACTTTAGGCCTTTTTGAATTAATTAACTTGCCTTAATAAATTAATAATTAAAATTACTTTTTGGCAAATTAAATAATTAGGTCTTCACTTAAATAATTAATTAAATTGATAAAAATTACTTTTCAAACAATTTATTAATTATAAAGCCCCTTAGAATAATCATTAAAATTAACTTAATTTTTCAAATGGTTAAAACCAATTTTTCAGTAATTTGAATAATTATCCAAGATAGTTCTATTTTAATAATTCATTAATTGTCTTATATTTTCGAATGATTAAAATCACTATTCAGACAATTTTATTAATTATTAAAATTATATGAAAAGGGGGCATTACAAGGAAGAATAGTGTTAATCCTAATCATCAAAAAAATCAAAACCATAATCAAGGACAAAAGACCAATATCATTGCTTTGTATGTTGTCTTGCTTCTAATGAGAATGAATGAATTTTAGACAATGGTGTTTTGCATCATATGACGTGCCTATCAAGTATTTTGGTTGATACTAAAGATATATCTGAAAGGATTTATCGGGGTGACAATTCATTCTTGGAAGCGACTAAACAAGGAAAAGTTAAGTTTGCAAATGTTGTTATAAAAGATGTTTGCTGTGTCCCCAAACTTGAGAAAAATCTTCTATCATGTTCCCAGCTTACAAATGATAACTGTCACCCCTGCTATTCGGAACTTTGCTATGGTGCCAAGTTTGTCTTGTGAATCAGTTTTGAGGTCCTTAAATGACCATTTACAGCCACCCAAGTGGCCATCTACAACCTGGTGAATTTTAGTCATGCAGAGGTTTCCAAGGAGCTGTCTTGATTATAGCTAAATGTGCAAATATAGCCAAGATCTACATGCTGTAAGTTTATTTATTGTCTTCCCAAGGAATTTTTCGAGAAGAGGTGGACTATTTCTTCAGACATTTTGTCCGAGAGAAAGAGCTCTCAAAGGACTATAAAAGTCCAAAAATATGACAAAGTAGCAGTCGTTCAAGGCTTTTTTTTTGGACTTCTTGTTCAAAAGAAAGGAGAAAAGCACAGTTGAGAAGACCCGAAAGGCCCTTGCCCTTCGGGAAGGTCCAATTCTAAAGTCCCGAAGGGTATGTAACCCTTAGGGTTGGTTCAATTTATGGTTTTCAAATCAAGACAAAAGTTCCAAGGGACGATTTTAAAAAGCTCGGGTGCCCTTCAAAAACCCTAGGTGCCCTACAAAAACCCTAGGTGCCCTTCAATTCTTTCGAAAGCCACTTTTAAAGGCAAAAAGCCCTTGCAGAGGGCACTTGGTTGGTGAAGTGGACCTTTTCAATTCTTCTGAAGGGCACTCCTGGAGGACATAGCCCTTGCGGCGAACATTTGGGTGTCATGTAGGGACATTTACAATTACCCCGAAGGGTATGTGCCCTTGCGGGGGACACATCAAGCACAAAGAAGACCTTGGCAAAAAAATCCAAAAGACAAAATTCATTTTTCCGAAGGACACTTGCCCTTGCGAAGGGCACTTGGTCAGTGGTAGGACTCTTTCAAAAGTTTCGAAGGGCATTATTGGGAAGTAGAAGCCCTTGCAAAGGGCACCTCCATAAAGCGAAGGACAAAAGCAAAGTTCATGAAGGGCACTTGCCCTTCAGGGAAAAGATAGCCAAAGGAAACGAATTCCTTCGGACAAAAAGTTCGAAGAAATTCGGGAGGATAAAAAACCCGAGAGAAGTAAAAAACAAAGGCAAAGGAGATCCTTTGGAATAATTGTCAAACAACAAATCTGTGGGAATATGAAGTCAACAAAAGTCTGAAAAAAATCAAAGGGTAAGACATAAAAGCCTAAAAGAATAAATTCAGAAAAATTGGCAAGGAAACAAATTCCTTCAGACAAAAAGTCCAAAGGAATAAGGACAGTTTCAAAAACCCTGAAAGAAAAGACAAGGGCGTAAGCAAAGTCCAAAAAAGAGAAAAGGAAATGCTAAGGCCGGGAAAGAGAAGAGACAGAGAGTCCTTCGGACAATTTGTCCGAAGGACGAAAACTAAAATAAAGCCCGAATCTCGAATTAAAGCAGAACACGGGGAAATCCAGAGAAAACATGAAGTGAATTGAGCATGATCAATAGCATGAATAGAGACGTAAGCACAAACAGGACTGAGCCAGAACTAAACAAGAAGAAAGACAAACGCAAAAATAGAGGCATGAGCAAAGATTAAAGCAGAACTGAACATGGACATAAGCATGAACAGTAAATAAAACCAACGCAGAATAAAGACAAAGGCAGGATAAACAAAGATCATGCACATACTAACGTGAAGTGACTGCGACGAAGTGAACACGTTTAAGAAAGCAAGCACACTTCAGTTTTGAAAATAGAGTTGTCTTGCATGATAAACAAGGAAAGAATTGAACATTTCAAACAGCGAAAAATTTCATGCACACACTCTCGTTTGCTCGAAATATTTCGACAGTTCAAACGCAATTCTTAATTTTGGCATTTGCATTGATTTCATGCAAAGGGGAGACTTTCAAATGTTGCAGCAGTTCGAGTGAATTCGACTACTCTTGTTTTGAAGTTGACTAGTTTTCAAGTCAAGACATCTATTCGTAGATTTCATGCATCCAAAGCTTGTCTTTTTTGTTTCAATGCAAGGAATTTTCATGCAAGACAAAATAGACTTTTGTAAACGCTGAGTTGGTTTGAGTTTACTCCCTCTCTATTTTCAACATCAATCTCTTGGCTTGTTGTAAATTTTTATATTAATGGCTTTTTAGCCTTATAAAATCTATCCCTCTTGGTAAGACCAGAATCTGCCATTGGTGAGTTGTATAATCTCTTCAATCAATAGAAGGACTGTACTCAATGTCAATCTCTTGGCTTGTTGTAAATTTCTATATTAATGGCTTTTCAGCCTTGTAAAATATATCTCTTGGTAAGACCAGACTCTGCCATTGGTGAGTTGTGTAATTAGATTTCAAGCGCTGGCATAGTATACATTCATTCAGCAATTTGTATACGTGGTATATTTTTCTCCCTTCCCAAATTCTGATTCGTACCTAATTGCTAGCTCATCATGTTATGCAGGTCATGTTCAGTGTTTTATGTCTTTGGCTGAAGTTGTAAGTGGATGTTAGGTGGCTGTGAAGTGTCTTGCATCAGACTTCTCTCCATCGTTTTCTCTCACGTTTTTTGTCATTGGATCGAACCTTCTCATGAAATACTCATGCATAGTGATCAATTGAAATCAAAGGTCTTCTTTTTCCCTTGTTTGATTCAGTGTTCAAGGTTCCAAGTAGAGTGGATCAACATTCTGGTGTATCACCGTGTCATTAGGTAGGATTTTCCTTTCAAGTTTCTTTGTCCCTTTTCCAAGGTAGATTCGCAACACAGAGTAAAGATCTGCATTGATACATCTTATAGGTTCCAGCGTTCTCTGGAGGTTTTTACCATTGAGGCACCCACCTTCGTGAAAAAATCTTATTGTTTCAACTGGAGAGAGGATTAGCCATTTCAGCGCATCTTCATTTCAGGGTGCAACTACAGGTTGACAACAGTTTTTGGCATGCTTGGTGGGACCTCGAAAAAGTTCTTTGCATAGAGTTTTTGCAGCAGTAGAAGATATTCATCTACATTCAATTGCAGAGTTCATAGCATTATTCAAGCAATCTGTTCATGCCAAAGGTTACCATAAGATCAGTAAGTAAAGGTATTCTTTTTGAATTTTTAACTTATAAAAGAGCAAGGTCTAGGAGTCCAAATCCATATCCTCAAAGGGAATATTTACCTCCCCTCATCTTATCGTTCTAAAAACTGCAATCCCCACCATCCAGATGGCCGTTAGAAATCAAGTGTTTGCCTTATTCAATAGAAGTCCACTAAATCTATCACAGTTAGATGACATTCCTGTATCTGCCCTCAAAAGTTTTCCATTTTTCTCAGGGGAAAATCAAACAACCCCCATTGAGCATATCCAAGATGTGGCTAATCTTTGTTCAGTTCATAATGTTGTTGAGGATAATCTTGCTATTAGATTGCTTGCTGCTTCTTTCAAAGGAAAAACACTATAGTGGTATAGAACCCTCCCACTTAGATCTGTTTCCACTTGAGATGAATCGGGTGCAGCGTTAGTCAAGCAGTTTGAAAACAAATCTGATCACTTATCTTTAGTTGAGCAATTAACTGCCATAAAGAGACCTCCTCATGAGTTCATGTCTGATTTTAATCTTAGATTCCAAAAGACATGGACCAAGATACCGGTTTTGATTAGGCCATCCCTTGAATATGCATTTCTATATTTTTGAAAGATCTTAACTTTGACATTAGTGTGATGATACAGTCAATGGGTGGTACTACTTTGCCAGATGCTTATGAAGTTGCAATAAGAGCAAAAAATAGTTTGATACAAGCAGGTAAGTTTTCTCCAAGACCTCCAATGCCTATATTTTTAAAACTAAGTTCTGTACCAGCGCCTCAAGTTCTTCAAATTCCATCTTTAACTCCTATTTCAGCACCTCAAGTTCCTATTGTAGCCCCTACTGGTCAAGCTAGTGAGATAGGAGAGTTGAAAAGTTTGCTACAATCTTTTGAAAATGA
Source organism: Torreya grandis (assembly GCA_037957365.1). Lineage (NCBI taxonomy): Eukaryota > Viridiplantae > Streptophyta > Pinopsida > Cupressales > Taxaceae > Torreya > Torreya grandis. The sequence goes on along the minus strand of JARHVA010000513.1, from coordinate 800,135 downwards.
AATAGTACAACTCAAAAGGCAGCAATTTCAGTCAAATAGGCCCTATCAACAGAAAAAATCAGAACAACTATCAATTATTCAAAGATCAAAGGTCTCCTTATCAAAGTTTCAGAGAAAATAGACCACCCTATTAAGCACAAGGAGCCATAACTCCAACTAAGCCATATGCCACTCTTGATCCGAATACTCATTCCACTTCAAAAGCCATTGTTCCAACCCCACCTCAAAATAATTTGGTGCAGTGTTCAGGTTGGCAGCTCTCAAATTTCAATGATGCTCAAAACCAAGCCTTGGTATCACAGAACATCACCATGCCACAAATGACACAAGAAGAGTTCTCTTTTCAAGGAGGTCATATCAAGATATAGGTTTGACATTATAAGGAGTGACTCATCAAGTTCAAGGACAACCTGATGCTATTAATGTAAATTGGCAGGTCGATGATCATGTTGTTTTTATTCAAGATGTTAAAACTAATGATCAAGTGGTCAAGTAGCAGCTATGACGTATCAAAGAATTAAAAGAATCGCTGTTGAGGAAGTCCAAGCGGTAGCAAATACTTCAAGTGCTCCTAGTATTGTTGCTCAAAGTACAAAAGAGCAGCTTGCTACTCCCACAACCCAAAAAAATCAGAATATACAAGTTAGTAAAGTGCAGCAAATACCTCTAATTCGTGAGCAACAAGCACCATGGAAATTGCAATCAAATTTTAGTGCATCTCAGTTCAGTATTGTAGATCAAATGAAGAAGTCTAACATCAACATTAGCATGTGGAATTCTCTTTTAATTTCAGGGCAAAAGGATAAACTCATTCAAGAACTTTCAGCGCTTGAATTGTCTCCAAAACCGGTTGAGAAAGAAGGTGTTGTCTTAACAAATTCGGATCAGCGAACTAAGCAACAAGTGTAGTAAGGAGATAAGATGTCAAAGGTAGACAAAATAGAGGTAAAAACGTAGAAAACTCCCCATTTTTATTTTTCTTTGATAGTGGGTGATACTTTGGTTCATAATTGTATGGTGGATAGTGGAGTTAGCAGTACAGTATGCTCAAACAGATTGCAGACAAGTTCGGCCTTGTTTATGAGCCAAATACTAAAAAAGTATTGCAGTTGGATGGTTCACTAGCGAAGATGGTAGGCATTATCAAAGATTTGAAATTGACATTACATGCTTGTCCTAACATTACTATTCAACAGGTTGTTGTAGTGGTGGACTTGCCTCCTTATTTTGTTGTGACTTTCAAGGGACTTCACCTCAAAGATTGGGGGATATTTATCAGCTGATTGGACCTATTTGTTGTTAAGAATCGGATATGGTACAAAAGTAACAATTCATTCAGAGCCTATTGCACGTTTTCATATGGAGCCTTATACGCCAAATGTGGTCAATGCAAATTGTATCATCTCAGATGAAATATTACAAACTAGTGATGTAGAAAAAGACTCGCCTTTGGATGGAGTTCCGGATTTGTTTCTTGATGAGTGGGCTTCTACCTTGCATGAGCATGATCCCTACACGCTGATTGAAGAGTAAGATCTTGGTGTGTATTGTCTTTATGAGAACGATGCACCAATTACAGCCATGGTCAAAGAAGACGAATCTAAGGAAGGTTTGTGGCAATTGTACTTCGATGGATCAAGAAATAAGCATGGACCTGGAGCTGAAATGATGTTAATTTCTCCTACAGAACAAAAGTATTTCTCTTCTACTAAATTTCAGTTCGGCTGTTCAAACAACGTTGCTGAATATGAAGCACTAGTTCACGGTTTGCAGTGGACTAAGAAGATGAAAGTAAATTGTTTGCAAGTGTTTGGAGATAGTGAACTTCTAGTCCACCAAGTAAGAGGTTTGAATATAAGCAAAAATCTGTTGCTTAAATCTTACAGACACAGAGTTTGAGATTTACTTGAATATTTTCAAGCTTTTAATATTCAGACAATACCAAGAGATAGGAATAAACATGCTGATAGGTTGGTTGTTGGGGCACAATTTGATATTCCAGCTGATGTAAAAAGTGACATTTTTCAGTCACATATAAAGGTAGTTGTAAGGCCTCTTGTTCCGGATAACCAAGAGAATTGGCAGGTCTTCGAAAATGACAATCAAATTGTAAAATTTTTGCAAGACGTTGAGTTTTCTTTAAGAAATCAGTGGAAACACTTACAACAGTATGGTGATCAAATTGTACAACTGAAAACAAATAGGCTACCCAAGGGATTGGTCACTCCTGAAAATATTTTCAGTGAAGATGATTAGCTAAGGAAAGAGAAACCATCATTGTCAACAAAAGAAGAGCACTATGCCAATGTAGAGATTGCAGCTAATAAAATTTTGAAATTGGGCAAGGTATGCACTTCTCCACAAAAGAAAGCTTTCATTGATTTATGCACGAGTTTCGCTGATATATTCGCATGACAGTATAGTGATCCCAAAACTGAACAAGAAGAAAGACAAACGCAAAAATAGAGGCATGAGCAAATATTAAAGTAGAACTGAACATGGACATAAGCATGAACAGTAAATAAAACCAACGCAGAATAAAGATAGGCAGGGTAAAGAAAGATCATTCATAGACTAACGTGAAGTGACTCCAACGAAGTGAATGCATTTAAGAAAGCAAGCACGCTTTAGTTTTGAAAATAGAGTCGTCTTGCATGATGAACAGACAAAGCATTGAACATTTCAAACAGCCAGAAATTCCATGCACACACTCTCGTTTGCTCGAAACATTTCGACAGTTCAAACGCAATTCTTAATTTTGGCATTTGCATTGATTTCATGCAAAGGAGAGACTTTCAAATGTTGCAGCAGTTCGAGTGAATTCGACTACTCTTGTTTTGAAGTTGACTAGTTTTCAAGTCAAGACATCTATTCGTAAATTTCATGCATCCAAAGCTTGTCTTCTTCTTCTTCTTTTTTCAATGCAAGAAATTTTCATGCAAGACAAAATAGACTTTTGTAAAGGCTGAGTTGGTTTGAGTTTACTCCCTCTCTATTTTCAACGCCAATCTCTTGGCTTGTTAATTTTTATATTAATGGCTTTTCAACGTTGTAAAATTTATCTCTTGGTAAGACCAGACTCTGTCATTGGTGAGTTTGTAACCTCTTCAATCAATAAGACTGTACTTTCAAATTTCAAGTGCTAGCATAGTGTACATTCATTCAACAATTTGCATACGTGGTAGATTTCTCTCCCTTTCCAAATTTTGATTCGTACCTAGTTGCTCACTGATCATGTTATGCAGGCCATGTTCAATGTTTTATGTCTTTTGCTGACGCTGTAAGTGGATGTTAGGCCGCTGTGAAGTGTCTTGTATCAGACCTTTCTCCATCGTTTTCTCTCACGTTTTTTGTCATTGGATCGAACTTTCTCATGAAATACTTATGCATAGTAATCAATTGAAATCAAAGGTCTTCCTTTTCCCTTGTTTGATTCAGTGTTCAAGGTTCCAAGTACAGTGGATAACATTCTGGTGTATCACTGCCATTAGGTAGGATTTCCATTTCAAGTTTTTTTCTCCCTTTTCCATGGTAGATTTGCAGCACAGAGTAGAGATTCGCATTGATACATCTTACAGGAACCAGCGTTCTCTGGAGGTTCTTCTCATCATTGAGGCACCCACCCTCGTGAGAAGATCCCAGTGTTTCAATTGGAGAGAGGATTAACTATTTCAGTACGTCTTCGTTTCGGGGTGCAACTCTAGGTTGACAACAATAACTTCATTATAACCTTGCTCAAAGATAAATGATTTATTAAAAGCCAATTTGGTTCCTTGATTGCTGAAAGAGTTCAACAAATTGGTTTATATATTTTTTTCTACTCCTTCCTGTCATCATGAAGCTTGTGAGGGTTGCTTATGTGATAAGCAACACACTAAACTCATGCACAAAAATCATGATGTGAAGTCCCTTCTTAAGCCTTGCTAAACTCTTAGATATGTAGACTAACATTAAAACCTATGTCATACTTAAAAACAATGTTTTATATGATTTGACAAAGGTTTTATGCATAAGGCTTGACATATATGATTGTGTGGTACTTGGACTTCAACATGAACACTCCTTTTATGTTCATGTCATATTATGTGCCATTATAATAGTTTAGTAAAACTATCTTGTTGCTAGCGAACCTTTTTCTAGGTTCTTTCAAAATGCTAACTAAATCTATATATTTTAGTGTATTTGGTAGCACTGCTTCAATTTTTTTAATTCCTAATAGCAAAAAGAAAGAAACCTAATCCTACCTCTTGTTCTTACATTTTCATAGGCTATGGAAACAGACTAAAAGATTAAGAGTATGATTTGTCTTCTAGACAAATCATTAAAAATAGGAATGTTCATGACCTTAAAAAATCTTTCTGTGAGCCTTTTGTGGAACTCCCTTCAAGTTCTTCATTTGATGAACCTATCTCTCCTATTTCTCCTTATGAAAAAATAGATGCCCTAGGGGGAGTTGATCCAATTTTGGATAGCTTAGAGTGGGAGGGGGGCCTTATTCACTTGTGTTCAAACTAAAAAGACCTAAGTGGGAAAAATACTTAATTGAATCATCTAATCTTGATAGTCTTAAGAAATTGACTAGGGGTCAACATACATATCATGCTTTGATGACTATGAATTTCAATTTTTGAGAAAACTATTCAAGATGGTAGATGAGAAATCAAAGAAAATATATGTTTTCAAATTTTGATTTCATTATGATTATTTTTCAATGAGTTAGCATTTTATACATATCATCATGTTTCATTTTGATCATGTTTACTTATTCTACTTTGTAAAAAGTATCTTTTATGCTAACATGTTTAAATAATCTCATTTGAATGTTGTATCATTTGATTGTTAATGGTAAATTGCTTACATACTTTCATACTTAAGTAGAGAAAGTTTATGTTAACATGCTTAGATTCTTTCATTTGATTGTTGTATCATTTGATTGTTTATGCTAACATGATTATATGCTTCGTTTTGAAATGCAAGTGTAAATGGAGTTTGTATGATTAGTTCTCCATCATTTAATTTATCAAGCATTCTATTCATACATCTTTGAAATTAATTGTTTAAGTCTTATGTCTATTTGATTGGATGATTGCATATCATGCTAATCTATGTTTGATGTATGAGAGGATACACACCTCAATTTTTTGGAAAATTGAAGCATATTAAACTTGCAAAGTGTTGATAAAACTCAAATGAGTTATTGCTATTAAGATATCTAAATGATTTAGTATTATATTATTAGTAAAATTATTGTATGTGCATCGCATGACAGATAAAGATGCTCATCTTGTCAATATTGGAGACGTCCAATAATGAATTGCATACAATAATTTATGCTTGTCATTAGCTTTGTAATCAAAGTACTGAACTTGTTTACTTAAAATATGACTTGATGGTTTTAAATGTGCTTTATCACAGAAAAACATGTCTTCTTTTACTATTTATGCATTTGGTTATTGTGATGCTAACCATAACATGATATCATGAATCCATTATTTTTTTGATGTGTTGAAGGTTTGTGCAGGTGCTAAAAGTTGTACAACTCTGGTGAAAAAAATAGTGTAGCACCAACAAACTATGCATATTGAAGTACATGTACAAGTTATCTGAGATAAAAGTCCTCAAAGGTGATCTTCATAAAGTGCTATGAGCACATAAGTGGCAGATATCTTCACAAACCGTTTGGTACCACCAAGTTTTGTCAATTTTGTACAATGCTAGGCCTCTCAAAATTGCCATTGGGGGGGAGTGTGCATGACAATGTCACTTCTTATTGGCCTTAAAGATTTTTTCTTCTCTATACTTTGCTTCTTCTCATTGTATAGCATTGTTATAATCACTTATGTGATTTTAGTAAACTTCATATGGAAGTTTTACTTTTGTACCCAATACTTGTAAGCATATGGATGTCCTTATGTTATAAAAGGCTCCAGTGCTTTATTAATTATTCATGAGAAACAGTGGGACTTAGTCTCACAATCATGTTAACCTAAACTTCGTAAAGAGGTTTATGGATTATAATTTCTTTTGTTCCAAAAATTGATATTGGTATGATGCAGGTTTTTAAATCCTTCATTAAATCTCCACTTATTATTAAGGGAGATTATTATTTCGGAATGACTACATGGATGTGCCTTAAAAATCCCCACTTAACATTAAGGTGGAGTGTTGGAAAATGTAATGGTTAGGTGATGCATTTATGTACCCATAATACATTAATTGCAGCATTAAATGAATAATACACTATTATTTATGAGGTCATGCTCATTCAATAATAAATCATATTATTATTAATGTTGGAATTATTGGTCTAGGTTGGAATCATGACCTTTTGGTCAAAGATGCCAACCCATGTGACCAAGGGGACAAAGTCAAGCCCATGTAATGTGACCGTTGGAAAGGGTCCCAGTTCTCCAATGGTTAGATGGCTTTTCCTATATTATAAAGATTTTACATTGTAAAATCTACTAATGCAATTACGAATGCTTATGTATTGCAATCTATCAATCTAGGTTTTGTGAAGATTTCAGGGGAAGTGGGAGAAGAAAAGCTTGTATTGGGTACATTTTGTTTCTCAAATAATGAATAATCTTGGTTGGTTTTTTACCTCTTTATGAGGTTTTCCCATAGTATATCCGGTATTTCATGGTGTATATCTTTGCTATTGGTCTCACATCTAGACCCAGTATTCGTATGCAATCATATTTTTTTGTTCTGTCAATATCCCCTCCGTATCCGTATCCACTACCGTATCGTACCGTAGCCAGGGTTCTGCAAGGGTGTATCCAATAACATAGAGTATAATTGTTGAAGGAGCAACTTTTGATTGTGCAACTATTAGACATGGCACCTCCACCCAAGAAACCTTGGAAGTTCATTCTGAAAGTATTCGACAAGGTAATGAATCTAAATCTCCCCCTGATGTCATTTTATTATTCCCAAATTTGACAAGCTTGTAAATGGTTGGAGCAATTTACTTCGATAGGGTATTTTGTCAAGGGAATTCCCTTTAAAAGTGTGCTCAAAAGCTGGGTGCATTCTACTTATGGGATTAAATTGGACACAATCCAAAATATGACCAAGAGTTTTACTTTTATTTCATTTTGTTGATACTCGACATTCCTCTACAATTTTGCAAAAATGTCCTTGGTATGTCCATAGCTCTTTGCTTGTTTTCTCCCCTTGTACGTGTTATTTTGTTGTCTCTAAGCAGTTGGCCCTTAAGGTTTCGATCTGGGTTGAATTTCCTGGTCTCCCTTTGCCTTGTTAGCACTTTCTTGATCATCTGGCCGCTTCGTTAGGCCATGCCTTTTTCCACGAACTGAATAATTTCTATTCGACCCATCCTCAAAAATGGGTGTGTGCCATGGTTGACCTCTCACGTGACCTTTAGGAGATCATCAACATTTAGATATGGAACACCCAACATGTCCAAAGAGTGATATATATTAATTTTCCCAACACTTGTTTTCCTTGTCAATATTCTAAACATAAAATTAGAGATTGCCCTTTGTTGGCCTCAATTTGGTGGTGATGATGGTTGGACTGTTGTCAGAGGTCACAAAGTCCGATGGACTAAGGATGCTTTTACACACTCTTACACAACTACGTCAAACAGCAAAACCATAGTGTCTAAACCTAGTTTGAGTGATTGTAAGTACAAAATGTCTAAGTATGTCATGCCGACACTTCAACACTCTCAAAAGCCTTCTCACAACCAAACTAAATCCTCCAAAGAGGCAAGTAAATTTTAAACCCAAGTTATTCTAGCTACGGAAAATTTTAGTGGAAAATATTTGTAATTAGGTGAATATTAGGGATTTCTAAACTCAGGGTTGGCTATGTGGATAACGTCGAGCCGCACAACAGTTCGCCAAAAACCCCCATACATTTGAAATGAAACTCAAAATGAGTTAAATGATAATTTAATGACTGACACTGTCAATGATGACAATAATGAATGAGCTTGAATCTGCATCACTAAAAGGATTGAATTCAACTCTATTTCTAGGACACTAACATCTAACAGATTGAATGTTGGAAGAGAATATTCCAACAATCAAGGAATTGCACCACCACAAATACTCTAGGGAGACTAAATTTTGTCAGAAATAGAAAGCAAAGACAATGGAACTTAGGAAGGAGTTTCAGGGTAAAGTGGATGGCCAAGTTTCCATTCATTGAACCTATTGAAAATGAAAATAAAAATGAAGCTCCCAAGGAATACAAATGCACAATTTGTAGCTAGAAATTTGGCAAGGACAAGACAATGCAACTGAAATTGGATACTATTGAGAATAATGTGGGAAAGATATATGAAAAGAAAACTGAAAATGGAGTTGTGAAGCATGTTGCTAGATCAAAAAATTGTTGATGACTATATTTATATTAGGAATGCAAAAGCAAATGAGGAACACATGAGAACTCAAAGAATACTTGCTGAAAATAGAAGGGCAATTACATCTCAATTTGAAACAATCATTCAAAACAGTCATTTAGGTAAAACAGTTCGGCTAGTTATTCATTTTCATAGTTTGAAAAGAGGTCATCCTATAATAGATTTCCCTAAATATAAGACCATGCTCACTTTTCTTGGTCTTCCACACTTTATTCATTCTCATTGGTCTGAAAGCAGTGGTTGGGATTGGGTGAAATGACTTGCTATGGTTGAGAAAGAAGGCCTGAAAGAGAAAATTAAGCATGCATGATATGTGTCACTGTCTATTGATGAGGTTACAATAGTAGATAATACTTCTTGGTTTTGTATGCACATTTATACTGTTGACAATCATGTGAAACAACCTCATTTACTTACTCTTCACAAGATGACAAAAAACTGCAATGATGAAAACCTTTGTAAATTGGTAATAAGCAGTTTGAAGGAGATTGGTGGCATGGATGATTTTGCAATTGCAACAAAGCTGGTATGTATGCAAAGTGATCAAAATGGTCTATGTAAGACTCCAAACATCCCATTCCCTGTATATGATTACCATTCATTGTATGGCTTATAGAATTAATCTAGCATGCAAAATATTCGAGGAATTTATATATGTAGAAAAAGTTGAAGAACTTGTTTGTGAGGTGCATGCTTATTTCTTTCGTGGTCCTAAAAGGTTCATGGAGTTCCAAATCTTTGCAAATGGGCATCAATTATTAAAATATGTTGACATGAAGTGGACCTCAATGTATCAATCGGTGCGCGAGGTGTACGATGAGTACCATCCTTATTGGAATTAATGTGGCAATGTCACAAACAAGTGGACAAGATTCAATATAAGATACATCATTTCATTGATATAGAGATATTGTTGATGTTGTGTGGCCTCCTTCCCGTGTTGGATGAAATGCACCGTTTAATTAAACAAGCCCAAGGGAGAACTATATATATATTGTTAATTTTACAAGATTGAGGAGACATGTTTGTCTGGCTATAGAGAATTTTTATCTTAATCAACAAACTGCTTTTCTTGGTCCAAAGTTTGAGAGTTAGAACAGTTTGATACAAATTGGAAATCCAAGAAACTTTCTAAAGTTCAATACATCGGGAGAATTATGTGCATTTGTAAGCAAATATGAGATATCTAAGTACTTTTTTCAAAGACTAGCCGATGGTAACATCAATGAGTTACATGTAACATGTCTGCTCTTTGATGAGATTTTATCCACAATGGGAAGAAGGTTAAGAGAGATTGCAACTTCCATAGAATAAAAAATAATAGATCATTTCCGTAGAGATGAATCAATTGATGCGATGGTAGAGTAAATCCCACTTATTAGAATAGTGACCAAAATATGCTTCCTTTGCAGGAAGACTACCACAAAAAATTGACTACTTTGGTTAAACATTTTTGTCTCACTGTTGATATCAATGGGATGACAAGTCTAGGTATTTTAAACAACACATTGAGCGATCAATCCAAATAGTTTGCCATTATGATGCTTGATCAATTCAAATGATTAGATGATCCCTCTAAGTGTGGAGCAATCGTTCGACTATGGAAAAAAATAGATTTTAGCAATGTCTTGTAGAAACTTTGGGTGAGTTTTTTTCACTAGTTGATTTATGTCAAACAATGATTTTGGGTTCAATGGAAGATGCGAGAGTTTTTCAATGCCTTGTCCTTTATAAAATCCAAATTATGAAACAAGCTTAACAAAATATTGCACCCGTTGAATGTCAAGAAAGTCAAAGAAATGGTGAACCAGATGATATAAATGTTCAAACAATAGCAAATTGTCAACTTTCATTGAATTTAAATTGTTCATGTTTTCAAAATTCAAAAATGTTTTTGTACTCTTTTTGATGTTGATTTTCATTCAATTACAATGTTTCATGATTACTTAATAATTACAGTTACTGCAGAGCAACTAGACAAGACAAAAACAAAACATCTCCTTTAGCAACCTCCCAACCTACAAGAGCATCATCCATATGGCTATTCACATTCCTTACTTCAGACAAAAGATTGCTCACTTCCTCAATTGTGAGTACATTAGTGCCTTTAAGTGCTTTCTGTGCATGTTACATTAAGAAATCAACATCAATGAGAAGGTTATTAAACCTCTCTTGATGGGGTTTGATCATCAACCCCAATGCCTTGCTTTCCCCTCTTTTGACCAATTGCTTTTGTAATGTCCCCCTTTCCGAATTAATTAAATTGAAGGACCCGAAGACTTTTTATTTCTTGTGGGCTAAGGGGGATTAAAAAAGGAAATAATATTATAAGAATTCATTAAGTTGTCCAAAAACGTACTTTAAGTTATAACTTGGAAAAAAAAGGGACACTTAATGTATTATTAATTTATTATTGAATGCGGCAAAAAAATATATTGTATACATGGCCAAAAAGGTAATTAATAATTGTAAGGATGGAAAAGGGTGAATATTCAATTAAAAGTAATATTAATTTATTTTAGTGTTTTGGATAAAAAGAGCTTATTAAAAGAATTGATTGGAAAAAGTGAAGGGTCAATCATCTTCATTCGAACAATTTTACAAAACCCTTGTTTTGCAAATTTGGGGCAGCAGCTTCAATATTTTACATGGAGGACGAAAACCCTCATGTGCACAGGGTTGGGGATGAAAACCCTCAACCCTATGTATTAATTCTATTCAGAGATTACATTAGAGCTTTTAGATTTAGATGAAATTCATCACACAAGTACAAAGACTCTGATTTATGGTTGTATATGGGGCTGCAATACTTCAAAAAATTATTAAAATATTCTCTCAAAGTGACATTTCAGCGTGATGTCACTATTCATGACATCACTATTCACAATGTCACTATTCATTGTTATACCTACAACTACAGTCTATCATACCACCTATAGTACACTTTCAGCCTTGACGTCATTCTTTTAGAAAAAATTCTGTTGACATCACACTCACAATAGTTTATTATTGCTACCAGGGATCTATCATACCTTCCAACAAGGTGTCATACTTCCAAACTTCCTTTCAACTAGAATTTTAGTAAAAATTCAATTTTCATGATTTTTATGCAATTTCAAGTTAGAGTTTGTTGTAATAAATTCAAATTCAGTATATTTAAATAAAAATTGTAGTTGGGTATTTTCAATTTTGCACATTTTAGTGATTTATTATTATTTAGGGTTTATAACAACATTGATATTCAGAGAAATTACAAAAAAATCAAAACTTTGATAACATATAAAACAGGGATACTTCAATGGTATCAGAGCTAATTTTCTTCCCAGCTTGTGGGAAAAAATTATTTTATAGCTTCGACTTCGTGCAAGGTAGTGACAAAGAAGTCAGGGATTACCAGAGAGGAGGAAAAGGGCCCAGAACAGTCAGAGGAAGGGTTAGGGCAGCAGGATCCAGAATCACTTGCAAGGAAAGAAAAGAAAGCTACGAGTCATAGTAACAGGGATGAAGATGAGGTCCATATTGAAAGGCTTGTACAAGGCTACAACCGGTCCATTGACATGATGGCCCAACTAGTCCATACTATGCATAATAATATCATACAAAGGCCTCACAATGAAGGCAATTCTTCAATGGTAAATAATAGTCCAACCACTTAGAAGACCGCCATTGGTTCAATGGCCAGGCCCTCCCAACCCAACATCTTCTATAGGGAAGACGTGGTTACAAAGGATGAAGTTCAACCCTCCATAGGGGATGATCTTGTGGCCAATTATAGGTACTGGGGCCTACCACCTGAAATTAGGTAGGCTATTTCTCTCACTAATTTTAAAAATTTAAAGAAAAACAGAGGTGGTCAAAGAGTTGAAACAAGGCCACAAACAAATTAGAGGGACCTCCAACAGGGATTAGGGATGTTAACACTTCTTACATATGATGGATTCCATAAGTGTACAGCACACTCCCGGATACAGGTGTTGGACAACTTATCTCTGAGGCCAATGATGGAAGATGAAGTCACCACATTTGTCACCTTTCATCTAGAAGGTGTAACACGAGTGGTGGTACCATGGGTTGATCACACAAGGGTACAATCGCATACACTCATACATGGAGTACAGTATCAGGTTAATAGAAAGATTTGATAGAGTTGATCCAGAAATCCATTTTTGACAGCTCAATTCAAACAAGCCAATTTAGTAGATGACTATGTTGCTGATTTTCAAAATCTTGCAATTATGGTGTCTAATGTGACTAAAAGGAGGCTTATGGTTTTGTTCATTGAGGGTCTAGCTGAACCACTTAGAGGCTTAGTTAAGGATTTCAGCCCTATCACTTTACACGTAGCCATTAAAAAGGCTTTGGATCTTGAAACTTCAGCCCCTAGAGGAAGATTTCAGTCTACATGACAACAAAGATCAACACCCTATGGGCAGCCTAAATCAGCTCCTTATCGGCAGCCAAGAACAAATAATTATAGTTTGTGATGATTTTCATGTAGTAAGCATATGGGAAACATATGGTTTTAGGGGTGCAATGTAGTGTCCCCTTTTTTGATATAAGAATATTATTATTATTAAAATAAAAAGTATTTTTAAATACTTAAAGTAAAATAATAATAAGTCTTCGTTGCCAAAAAATGACTTATGTCGGCAACTTGATTCTAATTTGTTTTTGACTTAAAGAGGGATTCTTTTTGCTCATGGGCAAGTCAGCCCTTAAGTGAAATTATAATGGAAGTTGCTTTTCTTTATTTAAAATTCCCTCCCCAAGTGCAGTGTCCCTTGTTGGGAATGATTTTGGAGGGAAAAGGTTATAAAAGGAGATGAGGCTCATTTGTGATTTTTATGTCATTTTATTAATAAAAAATTATGAGTTTGAGCAACTTGCTTGACTTTCACCCATAGAAGACGAAAACCTTCTTTGGGAAACTAAAGTTGAGGATGAAAACCTTCAACCTTCAATTGGGCGACTCTATTTCAAGGGTTATAGTGGGCAGATTTGATCAATTTGGGGTGTCAAAACACCATTTCAAGTACAATGCAGCAAGGGCATCTAGGAGTGGTGCAACAGTTTTGAGGCAACAACTTCTATTGGAAGTCCTAAAAGGGGCGAACAACGCTGGGAGGGCTGCGAACCTGTAATGTCCCCAAATTGGGACAACAACCAAATAAGAGGGTTTTCCCACAAACCCTAGTTAAACCAAGCACCAACTAAATTCTGAAAATAAATAATCAGCTAAACCCTAACTGAAAAAATATATGATATTCAATCCGAAAAGCATCCAAATAAATCCACAAGAAGCTGAAAATTATTTAGAAGATTGTGTACCTTTTTTTGGAGTCCAATACTATGGCAAATTGATGAAAATACCTTGCCAAATTATTCCGATTTTTCCTTGATATTACAGCTATATTTTCTAACCCTTGAGTGCCCCAAAAGTTCCCCCAAGAGGTTTGCTACACCTGGAAAAATAATATAAATAAATCTGGAATTTATTTCTTGAATTTCTCACCAGAACACCTCCCGAAGCTTGCCACACAAGTCGTTCAAGTGCCAAAATTGCTTGAATAATTTTGGGAATATTTTGGACCTTCAATGACCCCTTATGCATGCCAACAGTGGCCAAACAATTCACCAAAAATTTGAAATAAAATAGGAAATTTACCTTGACCTCCAAATAAGGCTTTGAAGATCAAATTCCACACTTATGCAAGGTCACCACCCTCCCAAAGGGAGTCGCCACACCTTGAAAGGATTCGAATGATATTAGAGCTTCTCCACAGGGGTTTGTCAATCTTTCTTTCTTCGTGCAAGTTGATAAATTCCAACTTTACGAAGGGTAGTACCAATTCTTTGATGTAGGTGGCGTCAAAAGACACTTTTGTAGAATTTTCTGCATACAATTATGCACAATTATGGCTGAAATACAACCCTTAAGTAGAGCTGCCTTGGTAGAGAATTGAAAGTTTTCATCCCCAACTCACAGTGCAATTGAAAGGTTTCATCCTCAAGTCACTTGTTCAAGCTTGACAAACTTGCACAAAAATTTCATTATCCAAATTGCATAATCTTCAAATGAATCATTACTTTTATATGCCACTCCTCCAAGTGTAGCACCCAAAATAGGAGGGAAAAGTTACCTTTCTTTTTTCAAAAATTAAAAGATACTCTTAATTTCACTTTAGGCTTTAGGTGCCCAAGACCTATAAACCCCACCACTTAAGTGAATTGGGAACATAAGGCGCTTTTTCAAAACTCAACTCAAAATTAGAAATTTGAAGTACCTTTTTCATTATTAACTCCTCACAAGTGGCCCACAATGCTCCCTTTCCTTCCTCTACCCTTAGCCATTGGAAACAAGAATGGGCTACGGGTCCCATGAAGGTCTAGATCAAAGATGGGGACATTACAGAACCCCCCTTGGGGTTTGTAAGCACCTTTTTTCTAGGCTAATTCAAACCTAAATTTTTGTTTGAAGGCATAAACATCTCATTGGTATCTTGTTATATTTTCCAGCGATTGATTCGACTAAAATACTAGATTTGAAGATACTATATTTGGCTGTCATATTTCTATTTTTTTGCAAGTACTTTTTAGAATAAAATATTGCATTTGTGCCCTAAAATTTGTATCTACAAAATTCTGAATTTTTATTTGCTTAGGATTTGAGAGGAGAAATAAAAAAATTATAATTTTTAGTTAGGGTTGCTAGAAAACCCAAGTTGTTTTAACTTTGCCAAAAAGGGGACATCACATGCAATGGCTACATTCCCTTGGACAATCCACACAAAACTACCAAACCATGGAACTGAAATTTAAATCGAAAGGTAAAGAGGTTGTGTTTCGTGGTATGGCCAATGGAGCCCCTACAACAGTTACAACTAAGAGCATGGAAAGAGCGTTATGTAAAGGACAAGTAGAATGGGCAGCCCATTGCTATATGAGCAATACATCTACATCCAATGATGAGAGATCTTATCATGTCAATATTCAGTCTATTTTGGACCTGCATGGTATAGTATTCAGCAATTTACCTCTAGGATTGGCCCCTGATAAGAGATTTCAACATATAATATAGCTAGAAACAGGGTCTAAACTTGTTATGACTACTCCTTACTGCCATCCTAGAGCTGTCAAAGAACAGATTGAAAAAGCAATTAAGAAGTTACTAGAAATGGGACACATACGGCTTAGTTCTAGACCCTTTGCTTCTTATATAGTTTTGGTAAAGAAAGATGGAACTATGAGGATGTATATTGATTACCATGCTTTGAACAAGAAGACTATAAAAAACAAGTGCCCAATACCTATGATCAATGAGTTGATAGATGAATTGCATGGTGCGGTGTACTTTTTAATAATTGACTTGAGATCTGGTTATCACCAAATCAATGTAAGAGATGAGGATGTACACAACAGTTTTCCGATGTCATTTTGGATAATTTGAAATCTTGATTATGCTTTTTGGTTTAACCAATGCTCCAACTACTTTTAAATCATGCATGAACCATATTTTTAGGGAGCAATTAAGGAATTTTGTTTTAGTGTTCTTTGATAATATTTTGGGGATGGGAAGAGCATTTGGAACACTTGGATACAGTGCTGGAAATTCTTGAACAACAAACCCTTTTTGCAAAAGAGTCAAAGTGTAAATTCGGTATGACTGAGATTTTATACTTGGGACATGTCATTAATGCCCAGGGAGTGCATGTTGATCAAGAGAAAATTTAGGCAATAACAGATTGGCCACCACCCACCACTTTGACAGTTAAGGGGTTTCTTGGGACTTTGCAGCTATTATAGGAGATTTGTGAAAGGATTCTCACAACTTGCTGTCCCATTGACCGAACTAACTAAGAAAGGAGCTTTTTGTTGGTTCGAATCAACCCACATCACATTTGAAAAGCTCAGATAGGTAATGAGTTCTTTCCCAATACTTGTTGTTCCGGATTTCTCTATTCCATTTGTATAAGAGTGTGATGCATCAGGGGAAGGAATGGGGGATGTTTTAATGCAAAAGGGGCATCCCATTGCCTTTGAAAGTCGAAAATTAAAAGATAACACAGATTTTCTATTTATGACAAGGAGATGTTGGCAATTTGCATGTCTTAGCAAAATAATATTTGGTATGTGGCAGATTTGTGGTTAAGACTGATCACAATAGTTTTGAGGTTTTTTCTCAACCAAAAGGACTTAAATGATAGACAACAAAAGTGGGTGAGTAAGCTTCAAGCTTATGATTTTGATATAGAATATGTAAAAGGTAAAAAAAAAAGTGGTAACTGATGCTTTATCTAGAAAGCCTTTTTATGTTCTATGTTTCAGATCTCTACGGATTGGAAAGAGTTAATAATAGCAAAGTATGCTAAAAATGACTTCATTAATAAGATCCTTGAAGGCAAGTTACAGGATGACAAGTACAAGGTAATTGACGACCTCATCCTCTACAAGGATAGGATCTATTTAGTCCCTGGATCAAAAATTAAAAGCAAAGTCTTGAGGGTTGTCCATGATACACCTTTGGTTGGTCACCTAGGCTATTTCAAGACTTACAAACAAATAAGGGACAGATTCTTTTGCAAAGGGCTCAAAAGAGAAGTCCTCCAATATATTAGAGAATGTATTACTTGCCAATAGAATAAAACAAAGCATGTTTTTTCGATAGGTCTATTGCAACCCTTACCTATTCCGAATAAAAAAAGAGAGAATCTCTATGGATTTTATCACAGGACTTCCCAAGGTTCAAGGTAAGAGTTGTATTTATGTGATGGTTGATAGACTCGCCAAGTATGCTCATTTCTTTGTCATTCCTACTGAGTTTAAGGCTCCTTAGCCCGTTGATTTGTTTTTTAGAGAAGTTTTTAGCCTTCATGGTTTGCTTAAGGACATTGTGAGTGATAGGGATGGCCGATTCTTTAATTTGTTTTGTCAGGAACTCTTTCATTTGGAAGGAACATAATTAACTCCAAGTACTAGTTATCACCCTCAAACAGATGGACAAACTGAAATTGTTAATAAATGGATTGAGGGTTACTTGAGAAATTATGCGGTGGGGCAGCAATCAACTTGAATTAATTGGTTCTATATGGAAGAGCATTGCTACAATACCACGTACCACGTCCATGGGTATGTCACCTTTCAAAGCTTTATATGGTTATGATGCTCTTTCCTTTGTGGATTTGGTTATTGTTGATAGTAGGGTGCCAGGAGCTAGGAACTTGGATGCACAAAGCGAAGACATACTGGGTATATTGAAAGAAAACCTCCAACATGCTCAAAATTAGAAGTTATATGTGAACCAACATCATACAAAGAGGAGTTTTGAGGAGGGAGACATGGTTTTCTTAAGATTGCAGCCATATAGGTAGGTCTTCTATCAAGAAGAGTGGAGCTGAGAAGCTCAAACCCCATTTTTATGGGCCATACAGAGTCATGAAGAGGATGGGGGAGGTTGCCATGAGCTTGAGTTGTCAAAGCACATCAAAATACATAACGTTTTCCACGTATCATGTCTCAAAAAGGCATTGGGACAGCATGTCATTCCTTCCATTGAGTTGCCTCCTTTGGATGATGAAGCCAAACTCATATTGGTTCTTAAAGCCATCCTGGATATCAGAGAAAAGAAGCTAAGGAGCAGAACCATCTGGTACGTTGGAAGGATCTACCAACGGAAGATGCTACTGGGGAGGGTGCAGATATTATTGAACATCTAGTTCGCAATTGCTTGAGGGCAAACAATTCTAGGAAGGGCGGACTGTAATGTCCCCATTTCCAAATTAATTAAATCAAAAGCCCTGAGACCTATCTTTATTTCCTGTGGACTAAGGGGGGATTAAAAGGGTGAAATAATATTATAATAATTCATTAAGTTGTCCAAAAAGGTACTTTAAATTATAACTTGGAAGAAAAAGGGGACACTTAGTGTATTATTATTGAATGAGGTCAAAAAACAAATATTGGATACATGGCCAAAAATGTAATTAATAATTATAAGGATGAAAAAAGATAAATATTCAATTAAAAGTAATATTAATTACCTTTAGGGTTTTGCATGAAAAGAGCTTATTAAAATAATTGATTGGAAAAAATGAAGGGTCGATTATCCATTCATTCGAACATTTTTACAAAACCCTTGCTTTGCAAATTTGGGGCAACAACGTCAATATTTTACACAAATGACGAAACCCTCATATGCACAGAGTTGGGGACGAAAACCCTCAAACCCATTTGGTAATTCCATTCAGGGATTACACTAGAGCTTTCAGATTTAGAGGAAATCCATCACACAAGTATAGATAAGATGATTTATCACTTTATATAGGGCTACAATACTTCAAAAAATTATTAAAATATTCTCCCGAAGTGACATTTCAGCTTGACATCACTATTCATGGTGTCACTATTCACTAATGTACTTGCAATTACAATTTGTTGTACCACCTACAGTTCACTTCCAGCCTTGGCGTCATTCTTTTTATGAAACATTCTGCTGACATCACACTCACAGGGGTTTATTATTGTTGTCAGAGATCTACTGTACCTTTCAACAAGGTGTCATACTTCCAGACTTCCTCTTTCATCTAGGGTTTCAGTAAAAATTCAGTTTTTATGCTTTCTATGCAGTTTCAGAGTAGAATTTGTTGTAGTAAATTCATATTCAACATATTTGAATAAAAATTGCAGTTGGATATTTTCAGTTTTGCACATTTCAATGATTTATATTATTTAGGGTTTATAACAACATTAATATTCAGAGAAATTACAAAAAAATCATAACTTCGATAAAATATAAAAGGGGATACTTCAGCTTTGCCAATAGATTTTGTAGCTTAACCTCTTCCTCAACTAATATTTTTACATTTAGAGGTCGGTTCCCTTCTACATTCCAGAGTTGGTCATTGGCAATTTGAATCCTTTCCCACAAAGTGTTAATGGCATCCTGCTCATCCAAGTGGGGTACAACATAGTTATAAAATGGCCTCTCTATCGTCCAAGTGGGGTACAACCCAATTATAAAATGGCCTTTCATCCTTTTAGCTTTTGGCTCTTGAGCCTTTATTAATGTCATGCTTGTCTTTGAATTGTGACTTCTTGTTGAAGGTCCTACGTTAACTATGTAACCCGTGATTTAGACCCTCCATACTCCTTCAATTCAAGATAGCTCTTGGTAAGTTGTTCTACCAATGTACTCAATTTGACTAGGTCAAGGATTCTTTGCAAGTTACCAACCTCTTGTATTATTTCAAGAACCTTGTTCATTAGCATTTTTTGTAGTGTCTACAAAATCCTGATATTCACAATACACTGGTGAACTCCAAGTTGCAGCACCGACTACCATATCCTAACTAGTGAAGACTTGAGGGTAAATAGTCAATGTCTCATTTAAAGTCAAAGACCACAAAGCTATATCAGTCTAGATGTGTCCTCGAGTAGCAAAAATTACATTAGTCTTAGATATAGTATGGAATAATTGCATTTGTTTATATTTCTTTGGCCCACTTATTGGTATAAGATCCCTACAAATTTCTTCAAGTTTCTCATTCATCATATCTCTAACTTCTTACTCCTTTTGCTCTATCTCAATACCCTTTGGACTTGGATTTACACTTTATTCCTTCCCATCTTGGACTTCTTCATTTTCCAAGTAAGATTCTACAATACTATTAGTGTACTTTTTCAAGATGTTTTCCACATCCATCACATCCAGTTCCTCAGTGGAGACATGTTTAGCATTTGCTTCCTTATGGGAAGAATCATCAATGCTCTCCACATGCAGCAATCTCTCTGGAGCAATTTTTTGAGGTGGCCCCTTGGTTAAGTCTTCATTTGGATTCTCAACCCCTATCAAAGTGAAATTTCTTATTGGATATTTTGCAAAGGAATTCATTTTATCACGTATTTCATCATTCTCACCACCTCTTTCACCAGTCTGTCCCTCTAAAGGTATATAATGGAAGGATTTTCATTAGGTGAATCGAATATACCTTGATATTATTTCAACAAGGTTAAGGCATTCACCCCAGTATCTTCTCCTAATTCTTTGCTATTATCCACAATAATAAGAGATAGTATTCTCCTTGCATGTGTCTTGGGGATTTTCATTTACTCTGCTTGGTTTCATAGAACCCATGGAGATACCCCTTGGAAGATCTTCTACTACTGCATTTGAATCCTCACTTTCCACATCTAAATCCTCAATATTTTTATGTGGATCTTCTATATATTTATTGTCTCCTCTCTTCAGCTTTATCCTCTTCCCACCTTGCATACTTACCTCTTGCACATTGACAACTTCCTCTAATGAATTGATGAAACACTAGAATGGCTTGAGGGAGAGGTTGGTCCTCGGTATAAGGGCCCTCTTAGGATTGAGAAAATCTCACCTCCCTATGATGTGAAAGATGTGTTAAATAATGTAATAAAGACAACTAATTTTAGTCAATGTCTAAACTGATAACCTCCATAACTGTTGTAACCATTTGCTATAACCAATTTTTCGATTGCATAAATAAGATTGATGCACTGATCAAATTATCAAGTGCTTTTCACAAACATCTCTTCAATCATTTGCTAACAATGGTATCAAAGCCACCACTCAAGGAAGCCAACACCACGGTATGAGTGTTTCGTTCAAGGAAACCTTGGTTTTAGGGTACAAACGGGAGGAAGAGGATATCGAAGGTGTGGAGAAGAACGTGGAAGGTTGACACACTCTCGTGGAGACACGTAGAAAGGTTATGGAAAATAATTTCGTCGTCGTCGATCAACATACAGTCGCATTTCACCATTGCAGACTCGTTGAAGGGTCACTAGGGCATGAGGAAACATTGTTGGAAGAGTTGGAGGGTCGTAGAGACATACAGAAGGATCGGACAGTCACAGAAAGGGATGCAGACAAAGTCATGAAATCCACACGCAGAAGGTAGGGCACGAAACTAGTCGCGTCGTTCAAATTGCGGAAGGAAAATGATGTAGCAGAAGGCACGCAAAGGAGCAGACAGTCTAGTCATGCAGGAAGGGGAAAAAACGAGGGTGAAGGCCGCAAGAAGGGAAACGACGAGGACGAAGGACGTAGGAACAAAGGGCATCCAATCTAAAATGCAAAGGGCACAACAAGGGAAGGGCACAATAGAACATCCAGTCTAAAAACGTGAACCATGAGTTCACAATTTTTTGAGTTTTAGTAGTGGTTGAACATTCAAGAACAATGAAATATATCTCTGTAACATTCCAAAAACAAAAAGATCAACCTTGCTCAAAATTTCAGATTTTTTTTAAAATATATATTTTTAGTGGTTACAAATTGAACGAAATCAGGGAAATATATATAGATAGTTTGATTTTGTGAAATTTTATTTTATTGGTTAAAAAATATTTTTCGGAGTGAAAAATGGCCAATATTCAAAATCTCGTCCTTTCTGAGGCCCAAAAATTAATTGGGTAGGATTATAATGTATGGAGTCAAAATATTGACAATTGCGGAATTCCATGATTGTGACAAGATTATATTTGACACAAAACGACCGACAATGAAATTTGTCGATTATGACAAACGTCATAAAGAATCCCTTCTGTTATTGAAACTTTCTGTGTCGGATGATATGTTTCCAGAGGTTCGAAATGCTGCACAAACAAGTGCACTATGGACAAGTCTCAAGAATAAGTGCCAGACTTTGGAAAAGAGTCGAGTACTTTATTTGAAAAATTTGTTGTTTTTCACAAAAATGTCGGAAGGTGGGTCCCTGCCAGAGCATTTATTATGGATGAAAGATCTTTGTGACCAATTGTTAGCAACCAACAAAAAGGTGGATGACAGTGATATGGTGGCTCTTGTTCTGAATAGCCTGACACCTTCGTATGAATCATTTGTGGAAACTTTACACCTGATGACAGAGAGTAACACTCTCACTTTTGATCAGGGGAGTTCATATTTACTGCAAAAAGAATGCAAGTAGACACACTTCAGCGAGTCCAATTCTGGCCAATCGGAAAGTGCATTTGATGCCCAATCCAAAGGGAAATGGAAAAGACATTCAAATACGTCTTCCCCAAAATTCAAGGTAAAATGTTATTATTGTCAAAAATTTGGTCATATTAAGAAAGAATGCAGAAAAAGACAATATGATCTAACACATAACAAGAAGTAAAAAGGGCATGCGAATGTGGCAACAACTGAAGCTGAATTTGAGGAAAAATATGCTCTTATGGGATCATGTTCCGATGAGAGGACTACCAGTGATTGGTTTTTTTATTCCAATGCATAATGGCATTTTACATGTCGAAAAGACTGGTATGTTAATTTCACTACAAAATTAAGTTTTTCAAATTCAGTTTCCTTGGGTGATGGTAGATCACATGCTATAGAAGGGACAGGAGATACACGCATTGTATTGAATAATGCTGCAAAGTTCATAGTCAAGAATGTTAGATATGTACCTAAGATGAACAAAAATCTTCTATCAATCAGTCAGTTAACTGAAAATCCTCACATTACAGTTAATTTCTCAGGAAAGAAATGCATTGTGTTTGGTATCAAAAATGATAAAGTCATAGCCCTAGGCATTGAGCAAAATGGCTTGTATAGACTTGTTGATCCTGCCACTATCAATTTGAATGCATTAATTGTGGAGGATAATACCAGTGTTGTATGGCATGAGAGATTTGGACATCTCAATCTTCAATATTTGGCCAAACTCCAAAAATCAAATATGGTTCTTGGATTGCCTACTATCTAGGTCAAGTAGGATATATGTGCAAGTTGTTTGACTGGCAAACAAAAGTGGAAATGTTTTCCCACTGAAGGTGCTTGGAGAGCAAAGGGGCTCCTTGATCTTGTTCATGTAGATCTATGCAAGCCATCTTGGAAGTCATCTACTATTCTTGGTGCAAAATATTTTTTGTTGTTCGCCCACATTTTTATAGAAAATGTGGGTCTACTTCTTGATCAATAAGTCTGACTATTTTGATAAGTTTGTAAAATTCAAAGTATTGATATAAAATCAAACTAGTCGGCAGATCAAAACCTTATGATCCAATAATGGGGGAGAATTCATTTCAAAGCAATTTCAAAACTATTGCAGTAAGGAAGGAATTCATTGGCAGCTAACAATCCCATACACTCCTCAGCAGAATGGAGTGATTGAAAGGCAAAATCGCAAAATCATGGAGATGGCTTAATCCATGATGCATAGCAGATGTGTGCCGTATAAATACTGAGGAACAGTAAACACAACAGTCTACATATTGAACAAAAGTCCCTGCAAGGCTTTGGAGAACATCACTTCGAAAGAAGCCTAGTCCAACATCAAACCAGAGGTAACACATTTTCATGTTTTTGATTTTGTTGCATATGCTCTCATTCCTAAGAAACAGAGAAGTAAACTAGATTCTAAAAGTGCATGATATTTCTTTGTTGGTTATAGTACTCTATCCAAGGCATATAGACTAATAGATGTGTCTACTAACAAGATCATCATTAGTCAGGATGTTGATGTAAAACAAATAGAATCAGTTGTCTCTAATAATCCAGAGGTTTCTAGTATTGTACTTCCTCTGAAAGATGAGGAACCACATGTTTTGGAGACACCCTCACAGTCTTGAATGCAACAATCTATGGCTAACAATCCATTAGTGTATCAACGTCGTCAACTTGAGTTGACCACTACATCTGTTCAGCAGGAACAGGGATCCTTGGTACAGAAGAGGCCCAAATGGTATTACACCACTCTATAGGATGTACGAGAGGGTGATCTTCCTCAATCTCATACACAGTCTTGCCAACCAAGAAAGTCAATTGTGGATCCAACTAGTGATGAACTTATGTATTTTGCTCTTGCTTCTGATCTTTTCACTATTTCAAAGCCCTAACGATATTCTGATGCATAAGGCAAACCTGAGTGGGAGAAAGTGATGCAATTAGAATATGATGCCTTGATGAGAAACAATACCTAGACATTGGTGGATTTACCTCCAGGTAAGCGACCCATTAGCTGCAAATGGGTGTAAAAAGTCAAATGCAAGGCTGATGGTACTTTGGACATGTACAAAGCCCGTCTTGTTACGAAAGGATTTTCACAATAAGAGGGAATAGACTATGAGGAGACTTTTGCTCCTACTACAAAAATGGTCACATTTCAGTTACTTATTTCTATCGCATCGCAGTTTGGTTGGAAAGTGTTTCAAACAGAGTCAAAATCACTTTCCTTGATGGCAATCTAGATGAAGTATACATGGTGCACCTTGAAGGTTTTCAAGAATCTGGTCGTGATCATTTGGTTTGCAAATTGATGAAGTCCCTCTATGGGCTTAGGCAGGCTCCTCGAGCCTAGAACATCAAAATTGATCGGCATCTACAAGATTTTGGATTTAGACGGAGTCCATCTAATCTGAATCTCTATATCAAAAGCATTGATGATGACATTGTGATACTCATTATGTATGTTGATGACCTTGTCATCACATGTAGTGGAGACACAATGATTCAGAAGTCAAATCAGATTTGTGCATTGCTTTTGATATGACTGATTTAGGCCTCTAACACTATTGTTTGGGTGTAGAATTTTGGCAACATGACCACTCCATTTTCATTGGTTAGGTCAAGTATGCCACTACTCTTTTGAAGAAGTTTGGAATGATGGATTGTAATTCTGCTTGTAAATCTATGGAGGTAGGGCTGAAATTATCAACTCATGATGATTCATCACTGGTCAATGAATCATTAAATAGACAGTTGGTGGGCAGCTTGATATATCTTACCACCATTTGACCAAATTTATGTTTTGTTGTTAGCTACCTTTCTTGGTTTTTGTCTCAATTGAAGCTAGTACACTGAACAACAGCAAAACATGTTTTGCGATATGCCAAAGAAACTCTTGACTTTGGCATTCTCTGTCATAGGACAACAGATTTCAGATTGATTGGTTATACACTCTGATTGGGGAGGATCAGTTGATACTCAGAAATCTACCACCGGGTATATGTTCTCTTTTGGTTCAAGTGTTGTTTCATGGCAGAGCAAGCTTCAACATACCGGTGCTCTCTCTTCCACTAAAGCATAATACAAAGCAACAGTCAGTCCCAGTTGTGAAGCAGTTTGGCTATATCGGATTCTTGTTGATTTGCAACTTCCTTTATATATACCTACTCCACTATTTTGTGATAATCAAAGTGTATTGAAGTTAATAAAGAATCATGTTTTTCATGCTCACACCAAACACATCGAGACACATCATCACTACATTTGACAGTTGGTTGATTCTAGTGATGTTTCTCTTCCATTTTGTGCTTTTACAGAGCAGCCGACAGATCTAATGACTAAATCTCTTGGTTTTATTCTTTTTGTAAAGTTTCGAGACAAACTTGGAGTTGTCTCTAGTTTAGTCATTTAGAGGGGGTGTTAAATAATGTAATAAAGACTTAACTAATTTTAGTTAATGTCTAAATTGATAACCTCCATAACTATTGTAACCATTTGTTGTAACCAATTTTTAGATTGCGTAAATAAGTTGATGCACTGATCAAATTATCAAGTGTTTTTCACAAACATCTCTTCAATCATTTGCTAACAAGATGTACCTTTGATAATTCTCAACAACTATAGAGTTTGAGGCCTCTCAATAGCTGACATGCCATATTCTGATGAATGTTCATGAACATCCATCCATATATAGTCACATTTATCTTCATTTAATTTCCTACCCCCCACAACCAACGGAATAGCCATTTGAACTAGTTCTATTTTATCCTTGGACAAGACATCCAGTAATTTAGAATAGTTATTCTTGAAGGATCAAGCTTTCTTTGTTGCACTTGGGCCTTGCTAACTTTTCTCCTTTCTTATTTTCCTTGAAGTTGCTTCCTCGACCCCTCCTTTGGGCCTCTTAGAAGTCTTTATTGCAATTAGGTATTCTTTACTTTCCTCATCTCTTGCTTCCTTTGCAGTTTCCTCCTCTCCCCCTTCTTTGGGCCTCTTAGAAACCTTTAGTTCACTTGGGCCTTCCTAACTTTCCTCTCTTTCTTTCCTTGCAATTGCTTCCTCACACCCTTTTTTGTGCTTCTTAGAGGTCTTTGCTTCCTTTCACCCTCTTTTATCTGATTTCTTTTTTCCTTTCTTAGCCTTTTCTACCCTAGGGTCTCTTTTAGAAAGTGGGTCTACCTTCAACCCATCAAGATTACCTATTTGTCATATTAGTTCTTTCAGCATCAAATCCTCACCGGGTATAAATGGTAATGCAATTAGGTCATCTATCGTATGGTCCCTAGATTCAACGTAAGTGTTATCCCTTATCCATGTTTCATACATATAACATGAATATTTATCCATAAAACTTTGTGGTACATGTATGCACCTAAATTTTGCACAATACAACATTTGAGAAAACTTCGATGATAATGCGAGTACCTCCAAACAAAAATAACATGCTCAAAACCATTTTCCTGCTCATTTCTCCATTTGTTGCTTTCCAGATCTTCCCTAAGTGTTAAATTTGCAAAGGACAAACTTAAACATTTCAAACTTGTAAGTCTTATACTGCTACCTCCTTAGATTTGCTCAATATTGACTCGTGGATTTTATCCAGCAAGAAGAGTATAAGATAGTAAACCGAAAACACAAGATGAAGGGAAAATACAATAGTACCATGGCTGGTTCTCATAAATGACAGTGTTGGCTTCTCACTCATGGATTTTCCACTCCACATTGCATTGATGGTGGTGAAAGGAAATTGCAGCAACATTGTAATTGATCCTCAAGAAAACAGCAAAATGCTTCATCAAATTTTCAATGCTTGGAATGCTTCAAGAATTCTAATGCCAATTCTCCAATGCTACAAGTTTTCAATCAAAATTAAGCAGCTGGAAATGGATTTGTATTTTTAGAATGATATGCACAGCTGAAACTAATTAAGTAAATGAATTTCAGATCTGAATATTTGAATTCAAATGATTCTCCTTGGCTGTAATGTCTTTGTGTTTTGAGTTTTTTCTAAATGAATGCAAGTTGAGGTGATCTAAGCGTTGAGGTGGGATAACAAGTTAAAACTCCTCTCATTTTCAGATTTGAATGTAAAATGGAAACAAACTCAATTAAATGAACATGCAAGGTTGGATGTGACTTGGATTATTGACTGTAATGATTGTTGCAATGGTGCACATGTAGGGTTTCCTCGTGATTTGCTAAAAAAAAATTAACAGAAAAAAAAATTAATCTAAAGAAATTCATAAAATACAAAACAAATAAACGCACACCCGCCATGCCCCCCCCCAAACCTGTCAAATGCAGATGGTAGATTGGAAGTACCGGAATCCTCAAGCTACTACCTCCTTAGATTTGCTCAATACTAACCCATGGATTTTCTCTAGCAAGAGGGGTGTAGGATAATAAACCAAACGCACAAGACGAAGGGGAACTACAATAGAATTGTGGCTGGTTCTCCCAAATGGCAGAGTGATGGGTGCTCACTCATAGATTTTCCACTCCAAATTGCATTGATGGTGGTGAAAGGAAATTGCAACAACGTTGTAACCGATGTTCAAGAAAACAATAGAGTGTGGACTATGGCTTCCTCAAATTTGCAATGCTTGAATGCTTCAAGAATTTTAATGCTAATTCATTAATACGACATTATCCAATGCTACAAATTTACAATCCTGATTTCATCATACACAAGCTTATTTGTAAGAAAGGGGGCAATTGGGATATCTAGTAGTTCACTAGAATTGATTAGGAATTCTCTTGGATTGCCTTGGAGTTGGCTAAGATTGATTGAGAGTTGGCTTGGATAATAGAGAGTTAAATGGACGAAGCACAATCAAAAATGGAAAGGCGAGCATGTAAAATGTTTCAAAACACGTGTTCTAGGAGTTGCATTGATAGCTCTAGCAACAATGGCGAAATTGCTGCTATATGCAAGCGGTGCTTGTGTGACCATCATGTTGGTTTTGTCGTGTACCATAAGACTTACAAGTTTTAAAGGTTTAAGTCCGTTCTTTGCAAAAACTAACACTTAGGGAAGGTCTGAAAAGCAACAAAAGGGGAAAGAAGTAGGAAAATGGGTTTGAGCATGTTATTTTGGTTCAGAAAGTCCTCACATCTTCATCGATTTTTTCTTAAATGTTGCATTGTGCAAAATTTGGGTGGGTACAGAACCCTAGGATTTTGAGCAATAAAATCCCTCAACTCTAATAGTCATAGTGCTAATGTAGTTCATGCCCTCTTGTAATCCACAATATTTTTCCTCCGAAAAGGAATGCTCTTTGAATATATCTCTAGGATCATAATTTTGTAAAAGCCTCACTTTCCCAATTGGTGTCTTCCAGTACAAAAATAAGAGAACCAACAAAAACGTATACTGGAATTTTCTATAAGAACATACTTTAAAAATTATTTCTCTAAATTCTAGTATTTCTACAACAAAGTATTTTGGCAATAGAATTTGGTCCCTGAGATCACCATCTGATGTGCTATAGAGATCACTCCTACTAGGACATCCTTGCAATATTTGGCCGTGTACCAAAAATGGTCTCTTATATGCTCAATGACCTTTCTTACCTTGTTATCTTTAATAAAACCTGATCGGACTACTCTTACCCCTATCTCCCATTCATATATCTTCTTAGCTTCTTGTATGATGGGTGGTAAGCTCTTTGTACGATAGCAAGCAATATTCTCCCCTTCATTTGGCAAGTTTGTCACCCTAGCTAGAGTTTCAAAATTAATAGGAATGGCAAGATTTTTGATAAGCCAAATCTTACCATTAAGCATCTTTTTGGGCTAAGGAATCCAATTGTTCTCTTGTCATTGATGCCATTTCCCCAATTTTCAACTTTGCTTCTACTTTCTAAATTTATCCTTTTAAAAAAATAATGGTTTTTACGTTCGGCTCTTAAATCTCCTTCGATAATATGTGAAAATGAAAATAGATTTTTTTTTGCCTTATTTATTAAGCTATGATTTATTGATTCTTTCCTCATTAACAAGCATCTTATGTTAGAAATAGCATTAAATGCCATTTACCTTTGTACGTACTACATTTTTTTCACTTTTCAATTATGAGGCATTTTTTCTTTTTTCTTTTTTTTACCTTTATGCAAATCTTTTTCTTTATGAAGGCCAATCTTACCAATTATTGTTAAGCACGGGATATACTAAGAGGGGGGGGTGAATCAATATTTATATATCTTTTACTTAATCTAATTTCTTTTCTTTAATCACTTAATCATGCATTCAAGATATGCAATAAAATTGAAACAATAACATGCACCACACAAGAGAGAGAGAAACATCAAATTTTTATGTGGAAACCCAAAGTGGGAAAAACTAGGGAAAACAATCTCAAGTATATGAATGTACACCAACTCAAATTACAAAGTTCACAAGCACCAACTTGCAGGAGCACCAACCTCTTTGTCGAGCACCAACACAGCAACTATTTGTGAGCACCAATCCACAGGAGCACCAACCCCTCTTGTGTATAAAACACAACTATCTCTCAATGTTGCTTACTCAACAAATGATAAAACTCTACAATATCTCCTGCTTTTCTCTCTAAAACAAATACAAACCATGCACTCTCTTGCATATTACAAATGGTTTCTGAAGCCTTTATTTATAGCTTTCCAAATGACCTTTGGCATTCACCCATTGTGACTCTTCAATCCTCACGAAAAATGGCGTCAAACTTGCATGACCCTTCGTATCCTTGCATTTGAAAAGTCACATGGTGACCTTTCATAAGCAAATGCATCCTTTCCTCTTTTATCTTTATCTTGGTGACTTTTCATATTCCTCAAAGTGTCCTTTCATGAAAAAATGCGCCATACTCTCTTTTGTTTTCACATGGTGACTCGTGGAATTCTTTAAGATAACTCTTAATGGAAAAATGTGTCCCATTCCTCTTTTGTCTTTAACCCGTGACTCTTTGACTTCTCCATAGGCCCTCTTTTTGACTTATATGCAACCAAAAATATATTCGTTAATATTAAATAAATATTAACACATATTAGTCAAGATATCACTATTAAAAACACCATTAAATCAGTGAGGCCTTTATCACCAATGCTAGACCTTTAACATCAATGACAATATTTTCAACAATCTCCCCCTTTGTCATTGATGGCAACCTTAAACTGAAACTGCCACATCCTGAACCCTGCACATACTGCCATCTGAAAAAATATACAGTAACTCCCCTTTATAGTAGCAACTTGTACCTGTTTATATTCTTCTCCTCCTTTGACATCAATGGCAAAGGGTCTATCATGAAGCTAACACTTAGCTCCCCCTCAACTGATGTTGATCCTCAATGGCAGAAATTAAAGAAATTACTCCCAACTTCTCCCGCAGATACTCAAATATGTCTTTTGGTAGTGCCTTTGTGAAAATATCTGCAATCTACTCTATAGTACTGATATATTCCATCTTAACCTGTTGATCTGCAACTTGTTCTATCAAAAAGTGATATCTAATGAGAATATGTTTTGTTCTTGAATGCATCCATAGATTCTTCGAAATATTAATAGCACTTGTGTTGTCACAAAAAATAGAAATAGGTTCATCATATTTTACCTTGATATCTTCCAAAGTTTGTTTCATCCAAAGCACTTGAGTACAACATAATACTGCTGCAATATATTGTGTTTCAACTGTAAAAAGTGATACTGAATTCTACTTTTTGCTTAGCCATGATACTAAACTATCATCGAGGAAGAAAGCTCCTCCACTTGTACTCTTTTTGTCATCCAAGCAACCTGTGTAATCTGAATCTGTATAAGCAACCAAAGTGAAATCTCTGTCTGTGGGATACCACAATCCATAATCCAATTTCCCCTTGATATATCTGAATATTCTTTTCATCAATTGAACATGACTATATTTTGGAATTGACTGATATCTTGCAACCATACCTATTGCATGCATGATGTTCGACCTCGATGCTGTCGAATATAAAAGACTACCAATTATAGATCTATACAAAGATTGATCTGCAACAGGTGAATTATCATCCTTGCTCACCTTATTTCCTGTACTCATTGGTGTGCCAACTGGTGCACAATCCTCAAAACCAAATTTTTTCAACATTTCCTTGGCATATTTATTTTGAGATTTGAAAATTCCTTTATCTGACTGAAATATTTGCAACCCTAAGGAAAATGACAATTCTCCAAGCATACATCTCAAATTCTTTTTGCATATTATCAAAAAATTCTTTTGTCATCTTTTCAATGTTTCCTCCAAAAATGATGTCATCAACATATACCACAACAATCAATTGATGTTCACCTTCTGTTTTGATATAGAGATTATTGTCAGCAAATTCTCTCTTGAAACCTTGATCCTGCAAATACTTATCAAGTCTTACATACCAAGCTTTGGGAGCTTGTTTCAACCATACAGTGTTTTTTTCAATCTGCATACACAGCTACTAATATTTGAGAGAATAAATTCCTCAGGGTGCTCAATGTAGACCTCTTCTTCTAGATTCTCATTTAAGAAAACAGATTTGACATCCATCTGAATTACTTTGAAATTTTTTAACACTGCATATGTAAGAAACATTCTAATAGCCTCTAGCCTTGCCACTGGTGCAAAAGTTTCTTCAAAATTTATTCCCTCAATCTGAGCATATCCTTTACATACTAATCTTGTTTTATTCCTGGTCACTTCTCCATTTTCATTCAACTTATTTCTATAAACAGATTTTGTTCCTATCACATTGTGATCTTTTGGTCTAAGCACTAATTCTCAAGTATCATTCTTTTCTATCTGATTTAATTTTTCATTCATTGTCTTAACCCAATGCTTATCATGTCTAGCTTATGAAAAAGTTTTACGCTGAATTTTAGAAAACAAAGAGAAATTAACTTGCTTAGATTCACTTACCATCATTCTTCTGGTGCGAATTCTTTGATTTGTCCCCGATGATGTCACTTTCATTATGATTTCTCTGAACATATTTAGATGGAATTTTCGTGTCATTTTTCTCCTTCTCATCTTCATCTAATTCTTCAAAATCTTCTTCTTCAATGATTTCAAGAATGTCTATTAGATCACTGATTCTTTGTTTTCCATCTTCTATCCTGACACTTGCACTTTCAACTATTTTCTTGGTTCTTTTGTTATAACATTTATAGGTTTTACTTTTGCAAGAATAACCAAGAAATATACCTCTATCTGCTTTGAATTCAAACTTATCAAGTTTTTCATCGATTCTCTTTATGAAGCATCTACTGCCGAAAACTCTGAAATAATCAACTGTTGTTGGTTTGTCTTTCCATAACTCATAAGGAATCTTGTCATTGTTGACTCTCAATAATGCTCTATTATGAATATGCACTGCTGTAGCAACTGCCTCTCTCCAATATTTATCTGGTATCTTGGACTCATTTAGCATTGTCCTCGCCATCTTTTGAATTGTTTTGTTTCTCCGTTCAACTACTCCATTTTGCTGTGGAGTTCTCGCTACTGAATAATGTCTCTATTTTATGGTCTTCACAAAACTCAATAAACTGATCTGACATGAATTCTCCTCCTCGATTTGATCTTAGACACTTAATCTTCAAACTGATTTCATTTTCAACTAATGTTTTGAATGCTTTGACATGTATAAAAGCTTCTGATTGTTTTTTTAAAAACATTACCCAAGTCATACGTGAAAAATCATCAATAAGCAACATGAAATATTTTTTACCTTGAGTACTTTGAATTCTCATAGATTCACACAAATCAGTGTAAACAAACTCTAACATTTGAGTGGTTGAGTAGTCTTTTATTTTGAACCATCTTCTGCCTGCTTCCCATGTTGACAAAGTTCACAAAGCGTGTTGGATGGCTTGGTAATCTTTTAAAGATTTCTGACTGCTTGCTTCTTGCTGATGTTGACAAGATTGTCAAAATTTATGTCCCATTCTCCTGTACCATACCCAACTTTCTTCAATCTGACTCAAATATCTTTGACATTTGATATCTAATAACATATACAAATTATTGCCTATTCTTTGAGCATCTGCAACCAACACATCCGAATTTTTTCTCCTAATTTCACAACCTTTTGCATAAAACTTTAATGTGTGCCCCTGATCACACATTTGACTTACACTCAAAAGATTATACTTAAGACATTCTACATACAAAACATTTTCAGTTTTAGTCCTACCATTATCCAAACTTAGTGTACATTTTTTGGCAATTCTGACAGTAGTATTATCTCCGAATTTCATTGTGCCACCATTGATCTTCTTTCTTTTTGGCTTCTTCAAAGTGTACTTATAGATCTTCAATTGTTTCCTTTGACTCCTTTTTATTTTTCTCGATCTGGAGCTTTAATCTTCGATTCTTCTTCTTAAGAGCTTTTAACTTTTCTAAGGCACAAACGAGTTCTTCTTCCAGATTCACTTTGGCTTCATCATGTTCTTCTTGATCTTCAGTACTTTTGCTTGCAGAGACATCTTCATGTATGGCCATGAATAAAATCTCTTTTTCTTCTGAATCACTGACTCCACTATCTTCGGCTGAGCTAGGATCTTTAAAATACAAACTCTTCTTCTCGAATCCCTTCTTGAATTTTCTTTCAAAATTCTTCTTGTATGTAGACTTTCCTTCTTCATTGTCGCCATTACCCTTATCTGAGCACTTAGCTGCAAATGTCCAATCTTTTCACAATTAAAACATTTAAAAAGTATTTTTCCTTGATATCTACCTGTGCCCTTTTTTGGCTTGCGAATGAATAGAGCTCCGTTGTCAACTTTATCATTGCTAGAACTATCACTTGATTCTTGAATCTTAACCTTCTTTTTCTTTGATGTCTTGAAAGCAGCTTCTCTCTTTGAGGGTTTCTCTTGTTCGATCCGCATCTCATATGCCGTAAGAATACCATGTAGCTCATCCATCTTTAGCTTGACTAAATTCTTCGTCTCTTCAATTGCCGAAACTTTTGCATCATATCTCAATGATAGAGATCTCAAAACTTTTTGTACCACAATTGATTCTTCTAACTTTTTTCCAAGATCTTGAATTTGATTAACTTTTTGTTCAACCTACAAAAAGTGACTTGCTATATTTTCTTTCTCTTCCATCTTCAAACTCACAAACTGTCTTCTGAAAGTCTGAAGCTTAGCTTGTTGAACCTTTCCATCACCTTTGTAAATATTCTCAATTTTTATCCAAGATTCATGAACAGATTTACATTGCATAACTTTAACAAATTTTAATTCACATAAACCACATAAAATAGCATTTAAAGTTTTAACATTATTTTCACTTGCCTTATTTTCTGTCGGAGTAGTTACAAATGTTTGTGGCTCTTCATATTCCTCCACCACTGCTTGTCAAATGTCGAATCCAAGGGCCATCAAATAAGTCCTCATCCTTATGCTCCAAAAAGCATAATTTGTCCCATCAAACAAAAGTGCCTTATTTGTAGAAAAACTTTCATGTGATCCAACCATCGTGCTTTACATGATCTACCTTCAAGCTGTAAAACTTTTTCAAAAAAGAACCTGCTCTAATACCAATTGTTAAGCACGAGATATATTGAAAAGGGGGTGAATCAGTATATTATATATCTTTTACTTAATTTGGTTTCTTTTCTTTAATCACTTAATCACATTCAAGATATGCAATAAAACTGAAACAATAACATGCACCCCAAGAGAGGGAGACCAGATTTTTACGTGGAAATCCAAAGTGAGATAAATCACGAAGAACAATCTCAAGTATATGAATGAGCACCAACTCAAATTACAAAGTTCACAAGCATTAACTTGCAGGAGCACCAACCCCTTTGCTGAGCACCAACCCACAGGAGCACCAACCCCTTGCAAAGATTTGAGTACCAACCCCTCTTGTGTATAAAACACAACTATCTCTCAATGTTGCTTACTCAACAAATGATAGAACTCTACAATATCTCCTGCTTTTCACTCCTCTAAAACAAATACAAACCATGCACTCTCTTGCATATTACAAATGGCTTCTCAAGCCTTTATTTATAGCTTTGCAAATGACTTTTGGCATTCACCCTTTGTGACCCTTCAATTCTCATGAAAAATGGCGTCAAACTTGCATGACCCTTCGTATCTTTGCATTTGAAAAGTCACATGATTACTCTTCATAAGCAAATGCATGCTTTTCGCTTTTGTCTTTATCTTTGTGGCTTTTCGTATTCCTCAAAGTGTCATTTCATGAAAAATGCGCCATACTCTCTTTTGTCTTCACATGGTGACTCTTGGAATTCCTCAAGATGACTCTTCATGAGAAAATGCATCTCATTCCTCTTTTGTCTTTACCCCGTGACTCTTTGACTTCTCCATGGGCCCTTTTTTTGACTTATATGCAACCAAAAATATATTTGTTAATATTAAATAAATATTAACACACATTAGCCAAGATATGAATATTAAAAACACCATTAAATCAATGGGGCTTTTATCACCAATGCTAGACCTTTGACATCAATGACAATATTTCCAACAAATATGCCACCCCGATGAATCTCATTCCAACAAGATTTACCACCATTCTATTAAAAAAAATCGTGGGTTCCTTAAAATTTTCCTTTATTTTAGCTCATGATTGGCTGCCAATGGTATCTTTGTTTCTCAAGAAACTAGTCAAGAAGCTACTCAAGATTCTTGTCTGACTCTCCAAAGCGTTTCACCTCGCAAGGCTTTTGCTCGCCATTCTTACAATCAGCCTCACTGTTTGGAGGATGAAGTGTATGTGATAGATAAACGGCGTTTGTTTCAGCTTGGTGATTTATTGAAAAATACTAAACAACATTTTTTGTAGAATAGGTATGGTGCTCTTCAAGCTAGATCCCTGTGAATTATGAATATTTTTTCATGGAATGTATGGGGTCTCATACACCCACCTCACAAATATTTTGTGCGTGATTTTCAACAATGATTTCTGCATCTAGATTGTTGTGTTTGCAAGAAATCAATATGGCTGGATTTTTTATCACAACTATCAATAGAGCTATTTAGTCCGATAGTCTTTTTCCCACTAGAAATCATGAGCCTAGTTGTAGAGGAGAAGTTTTATTTCTCCAAGATGGCAGCCGCATTATGTTGATCACAGATGTGACCCCTCTAATCGAGCCCTTTGGGTTTTATTAAACATTGAAAAATGATCTTTTTACATTATTATTGTTTATGCCTCCAATGATGCAGTGGAAAGATCGGTCCTCTAGCACGTCCGATCTACATTGGATTATGTGGTGACTTTAATATGGTTGAGATGGTGTTTGACTAGCTTGAACACTTCCCAATGTGATGGACAATTGACAAGCAAGGGGTCTGGTATTATATGCCAAATAAAATTGGTTTTTATGACGCAGATTACTCATGCCAATCTAACTCTTAAATTTGGTACACGTGGTCCAATCTCCACCATGGAGCTGAAAAAGTTCTTAAAAGACATGACATGGCTATGATTTTGTCTAAACCGTATTTCTCCTTTGCCAATTGTTTCTCATTGTCGCTAGAGGCTCTGTGAGATATTGTCCTTTCCGACCACTTACCAATTCAATTCTTGCTCACATTTGGTGGATTTGGAATATTGTGCCACTTCCTTCGAGGAAAACTAGTTGGATTGACTGGTGGTGCATGGCTCAATTTCTTCGCATCTCACCAACTGGCATGCATTCGCCGCAAGTGTAACTCATCCTACCACCTCTGATCTAAGCTATGCGATGGCCACTTTGGAGTTACAACCCTTCCATGAACCGTTCCAACTACAAGTGGTGATGTGCAAGCAACGCATTCAAATTGCAGATGTGTACAATACTTTGGGGGTGCAAATCAAAGCCAAACTGCATTGTTTCAAGATTGGTGACGAAGTTTCTAAGGAGTTTTTCCAAATTCTTAAGGCTAAACACACTGTTCAATTAATAAAATTCATTCAAGAAGCTAACCAATGGCTCAATGACTTACTTGATATCATGCAAGCCTTTATCCTCCATTATAAACAGGATCCATGAGTCTCCTCCTACACGAGAACAAGCTCTCTAATCATGTCTTTCGGTGGTCGTGTGCAAGTTCTTTCAACCTCAATGAGTAGCATGTGATCGGTTACTCACTATTAAAGACCTACTCGAAGCTGTCATGCATATGGCCAATGACAAAGCTTCTAGGTGTAATGGATTCCCCTGCAAATTTTACAACGTGCTTTGGGAAACCATTGGAGAGGGTTTATTTCAAGTCTACCTCAAAGCATTTTTTCTCCACAACTCTCGGCCAAATTATTAACAAAGGTTGTATTAATTTTATGTCATGTCCCCCTTTTGGACATGAAGCAATTGTAGACCCTTAGCCTCACTTGTTTCCTAAGGGCTAAGGAAAAAATGAAAAAGAAAAAGGAAACACTTTGGTTTCTAAGAGTAATTATAAAAAGCACTTTATTATTTTAATTTTCACTTAAGTTGTGTTCTTTTGAGGGTCATGAGAGCCCAAGGACTTAAGTGGAAATTATAATAGTTACTCTTTTTTAGATTTAAATTAGATCTTTCCCTCCAATTTGGGCGCCACTCTTGGGGAGGTGTATAAAAAGAAAGTGAAGGATCATTTGAAGGCATGCTAATTTGGATATTCAAATCTTGAATTTTGAGCATGAAATGCTTGAGCCATTGTCTTGAAAACGGAAACCTTCAAAGCAAAGAGATTGAGGATGCCAACCCTCTTTCTTCCGTGGGGCAACTTCATTTAGGCGCTACCATTTTTCTTCAAATTCAGGCAAAAAGACAAAATAAGGGTTTTCCAAGTAGGCGACTTGCTTGTGAAGTTTGGCGCTTGGAGTGGAGAGTGAATTGTTGTTGTTGGAGAGTCATTTTGTGCCTTAACATCATTTTGGAATTTATTGTGATTTTCTACAGCTAGGGTGACTTGGTTTTTGACTTGTGGGAGAGGGTTGTTGGGCTTTTCCAAGCCTAAATAATATTTGTAATTTTCTTACATATATTTCCCTATTTTTGAGGAATTTTCCAGCACTTTGGATTAGGGAAAATTCAGTATTTTATTCAAATATGCAGAGATCCGGACTATGGTATAGATTGGCATATTTTATGGTTGAGATTTCATGATTTAGTGCTCCATTAGTCATTGAAAAATTGTCAACAATTCCAATAATTTATTTCATAGTTTATTGGATCATTTGTGAGGTCCTAAAGTACTTTTCTTGGAGTTGTAAGGGCAAGTATTAATTCTGCAATTTTCTTCTAATTTTGGCACCTAGGGTTTGAAAAGGAATCTCAGTTTTTGGGAAGAAAAAATTACTTGTTGGCTTGCCTTTCTGTGCCATTTAATTCGCCCTATTTTTAGGCTAATTTTGGAAGGTTGATTTCAACTAGGGTTCACTGTTGGAAAAATCAGAAAACAGAATTTTATCCTTGTGTTTTGCAGAAAAATTCAGAATTCAGTGATTTGTCCAAGTTTGGGACATTACAGTTTATACCTAAGGCGGGCAATTTTGAGCAGATTTGCAATTGTTGGCACATCATGCTGCTCAAAGTGTCTTACAATATTATAGCCAAGGCCTTCACTATGTGCATCTGCAATCTCCTCCAATTGTTAGACTTGAACAAACAAGATTTATCAAAAGCAGATAGATATTAGATAATATTATTGCAGTCTAAGAAGGTATGAAATGGGCACATAAGTCTATTTAACAAGCATTGTTCATCAAAATTGACTTTGAGAAAGCCTATGATCGCATCAAAAGGCCTTTCATTATTGCCATGTTGAAGGCATTAAGGCTTGGTCCCATTTTTCTCCAGTCAATTCAAATGTTTTTTTACAAATGCCTTGGCCTACCTCTTTGTCAATGGTATGCGCTCTAAACAATTTGGTCTATTCTGCTCTATTAGAAAAGGGTGCCCTCTTGCCCTAACACTATATGTTCTAGCTACAAAAGTGTATGGCTATTTGTTGGCTAATGCCATGTCCCAAGGACTTGTTATAGGAATCCCTTTTCCTGCTAATAAATCCTCTCACTGTGTTAATGGCCATTTTTTGGACGATTCTTTCCTCACGCTTATTGAAGATGAATAGAATATGAAACAAGCAATGCAGTGCCTTGATATTTTCTGCGTAGCTTTAGGGTCTAGTATTCAATGGAGAAAAACTCGATGCTATAGGTAGTCTTTCAGGTCCCCTCCTCGGCTGCAAAGATATGCTTGGAAATAGATTCAACATGGCAATATTTTCCACTTTATTGGTATCCCTTTTTGTGTTTCTAGCTATCCCGACAAACATTTGGAAGTATGTCATTGATAGGGTTGACAAGAAACTCTCATACTGGATCACTAAGCTGCTATCTCTAGCTGGTAAATTTCAAATCTACTGTAAGGTTCTCACTGCAACCCATGTCTATGACTCGTCTTGTTGGGTTCCATCCAAAGCATCATACCAAACGCTTGAGAAACTCCTTAGGGATTTTCTTTGGGCCAAGTCTAAGAATGGGAAAGAGTTCCACCTGGTAGCTTGGGAATATTGTAGTCTCCCTAAGGAAGTAGGGGGTCTAGATTTGCTTGACATTTACTGCCAAGGCATTGCTCTTTGTGCGAAATGAATTAATCGAGCCATCGAAGGGAATGAGGCATGGATTTTTTTCGCAGAATTATATCTTTGCGGGTTCTTCCTATCAATAAGCGGCTCGAAAGGGACTAGGCTTTCAAAACCTTATTATCTTGAGTGCCCCTATCAAGGTATCAAGGTTTTTTGTTGTCAAAAGCATATGATAAGCATGGGAAGCCATTAAATCGTGGCTTCTATGGAATGGGGTTGGGTTCAATGATGGTCTCTCCACCAACCAACACTCTTTGTGGTGGTCACCGGTTATCAATTTTCATGATGTCCCTTTTGCAGAGGTGCCCTGGGTTCATGCTCTCAAGCTTTTTAGAAGAGATGCACATTGTGCAAGATATATAATCCTTGGCATGAGGCTAAAGCTAAATTTAGTCTTCACAACAATGGTCAAGAGTCCTTTCAAGAGGTTATTGATGTTGTACCTACATAGGTGTTGTACAAAATTGTTGTTAATTCTGCCCAAACCCTAGTGGAAGCACTTTAAGTGGTATAATGAAACCCCATTCCTTAACTATACTTCCATCAAGGGACATGACTAGATTTTGCCTCGGCTGCCCATGTTTGAAAAGCTCAATGAGAGATGGTCACTCCAAACCATGCTCACACTTGGAGCAAGATATTCAAATTGTTAGGAGCTCCATTCTCGAGCCCAAGATCGAGCATTTTCCCTGATGTTTACTTTATTAGGGATTACCCTAGGCGTGTTTCCTTGTGCATTTAGGCATTCCACAACCCAAGTGTCCATTCTATAGCCAATCCAATACCATCAAGCATTTGTTTTGGTTTTGAAAAAAAGCTCAATTGACTTAGACATGGATCCATGATTTTTTCACACCTTTTATGTCAGATCCTTTCATCTAGTTGAATATTCTCCTAAAGGATTGGCCTATGCTACCTGTAAAATTCAAACAGATTTCTCATACTTTTTGAGTGGAAATATATATTTTTATCTGGAACAAAAGAAATGATGTTGTTTTTGCTAACTCTACAGTTGACACTCAATTCTCTATATAAAACAAGGCTATGGTCATTTCAAATGTGTTTATGTATATGCAAGTGCATGCTAACAAGGTGGTGTTAGAGGTGGCCCATCTCCAGCACTTGCTGGATCATTAGGGCAATAATCCGAAAAAGTATCTTACCATCACTCACACAACTAGTCTGACTGGTCTCTGCCTCAAAGGCACTCGCCTCCTTCGGCATAGCATGGCAATTGGGCTCCTCCTCGCCCTGACAATCTCCCACACTTGGCTTTGGGCTTTGTGTCTCCTAGTCAAACAAGTAATGAAGAAAACAAGGCAGTCAACAATGCAAAAACAAATTGGGATCCCTTACTTGAGGGGGATGACCTGCCAGATGTTGATTAGAGTAAACTATATGACCAAGATCCTCCACGTGCTATTGGTCTCTTTGCTATGGCTGCTTAATTTCTTGTTTTTATAATGTTGTGTTGAGCTTGTGGTTGGTCATGTGGACTGTTTTTGCTTAATTTTTTTGTTTCCTATGCCTTTTTGTTTTAGGCCTAGTGTGGTAGACTTTAGGGTGTGATCTCATACCAGCCACCGTTTTTTGTAAATTGTCTATTATATTTTTAGTAAAGTAATATAGATCTATTTCAACAAAAAAAATGCTAGTACATTAATAAATCATAATGTAGGCAAATCATAAACACATACAATACAAATTGGACATGGAAATACAATATCTACCTGCATAAGGACTAACACATCCATAGGATCACCGTCCTCACATAATGTGCGAGGAATGAAACCATAATTGTGCGGATAAACAACAGATGAGTATAAAACACGATCCACCTGTGCTTGCATAATCATGCAAAGATTACTTCAGAGAAAAAACACTAGAACAATATATGATGTGTACTGAAACTCAATCAACCAAATTAGATTGTCAGACTGCATACAAAATCTACCTTGATCATTCCTGTTTTTTTGTCCAGCTCATACTTCACTTTGCTTCCTTTTCCAATTTCCACAACCTACAAGAGTTGATATGAAACTTTGGCTCAAAAAGATGATGAATTTCTTCTATCTGAATTCAATGGCATTTTTTGTTATGTTGCACTCCATGCTTCGATATGAAAGATAACTACAAGCTTCACATATAATTTTTTTGTCATTCAAACTGCACATTTCAGATGATAACCTCGACAACAATATCATCCCACAAGAAAAAAGATTTAAGAAAATACGAGGTGCATGCCATACACAGATTGCAGATTTATATTATCTAAACTTTTCCTTTTAGATTCAGGGCAATTTATCATGTAATGTGAATGAAACAGTTTTTTATAATAGTAATGGTTGTTTGACTTGCTTTTATGATAATCTAGGTTTTTGCAGATCTATGTTACAAACTTATAAGGTAAACATCCACTCTCAATTTTTAACATCTGCAAACTATACAGGAGAAGAAGCATGCATGATATACAAAAACAGAAAAAAACAATGAATAAAGGTAGTTCAATAGTCAAGTAACATACTTTGCAGTAAGGTGGAGCTGAAATTGTGTCAGGTAACACCACCTCTTGAGGAAAATTAAAATGGTAATAGTCAGCATAAATCATTTACTACCTGCTTGTAGATGTCCATCCAGTCAAATAGAAATGCACTTGGATGTATCCCAGAGAATTCCCCAAGTCATTGACACAGCAAAGGTTGAATAGGTGGATCTATATATCTAATTCACATTCTCCAAGCTAATTTCAAATGCAAAAACAGTGTAAGTGTGGTGCATGCTGAATAGAGCAGTCTAAGAAAGTTTGCGTGACTGAGGGTATGCAGGGCAAGGGCACGGAGCACCAAGTGTGGATCCCCAAAATTTGGTACACAGATACAAGGGTGCATTAGTGTAATAATTATGATAAATTACTCTTTGAGTAACAAAAAAACTTAAAATAGTTTTAGCAATGATGATAAAAAATTATACATAAAATACAAATATCAAATGATACATCAATGATGATTAAAAATCTAGATTTATCAAGCTCAAACTTCAAATTTACATGCATCAAAAATCGAATTGCATGTAGTATACACCTTATTTTACCTTATTGGCACTTTCTTTTCCAGAACTCGTATCTCCTTGAGTGTACATACTAAAGAGTATACTGGGATCGGAGTGAACCAGCTTGTGGTGCTTTGAGAGAGAATTTGTCATGTTTATCCATTCTTGCTACCACTTTCATTCATGTCATGACATCAGCTTGCTTGTCCTCTGAGTTTGCCGCTCTCTTCTGATTTTCCTTTTCCCCTTTGTGCATGTTTAACCGAAGTCATCAGCTCGGCTAAGTTCAAGTTTTGACTTTTAAGGTTTGGTTTTGTATTTATAGGATTCCTATTTGTCATTTTTCAAAGTATAAACATCCATTCCACTCTACTTGCACATGCAAATCCACCTTAGTAAGAAGAGGAGGAATTAGGGTTAAGGAGCTTACACTTGAGGAAGACAAGTTAAGAAAAGCTAAACCAATAGGGTAAACAGTCTTTGGAGTCTGCAACTTGGGCATACTTAAGTCTTCCTCTTTTCATCTTCACTTCACCTACAACCATCTCTCACAAAGTGTCACTTGAGCCAAGGCGGAGATTAATGTGCCGACGAGTCAACCCAAGGTAATTATCCTAACCATGTTAACTATGTAGTCCTCATTTTATACTTTGGCAGTTACATTATATTGGTTTGTTTATCCATGTTTATATTAGTACATGTTTGTTAATACTTTACTATTCGTTGCAAGTTCTTTATTTACACCTCATGGTTACCATCTAATGGTACTTTTAGAACACTTAGCTTAGATGCCTCATGGTTACTACCTAATGGCATTTTAATTTTGCTTGTTTACACCTCTTTGTTACTGTCTAATAACACCTTGGATCT
This sequence comes from Torreya grandis, assembly GCA_037957365.1. Lineage (NCBI taxonomy): Eukaryota > Viridiplantae > Streptophyta > Pinopsida > Cupressales > Taxaceae > Torreya > Torreya grandis. Next base: position 756,265 of record JARHVA010000513.1, on the reverse strand, counting down.
AATAAGGGTCTATCCTTGCTATTGTTTTGGTAGATTCCCCTTTTAGATCACTCAAACCTCTTTGCTCACGGCTCTTGTCTATAGCCTAGGAATGTGTTGTAAACCAGCACATTATGTGTTGGATCTAGTATGGTATTCTACCTTTTCCTATTTTATAGGATCCTTATATTGTTGACCATGCTTGGCTTACAATATGGTAAATCTGACATGAAACTTACCCCACCATTGATTGGATTATATTCACGTTACCTTTGTTTTTCATATCTTATCTTACATCTCTTTATTATCACATCATCTTCATCATCATTTACATTTAGGTGACCTTGACATGAATCTCATCCCACCACTGATTGTGTTATCTTCACGTTATCCCTTGTTTTTTCAAAGCTTACTTTACATCTCCTTCTCATCACATCGAATTCAACGCCGACATGAATCTTACCCCACCGCAATGTTGGGTCATTTTCACATTTTTATCTTTTAGCTCCTACACTCAATTTTCACCATCAATTACATTCAATTTTCTACCTTAGCTTTACAAATCCTTTACCTTTCCAATCATGTCACCTATTAGGGTTATTTTAGCGAGTCTCAACACATTTTATTTTATATAGGTTGCTCCTTTCTCCCTTTCATGCACACCATGAAGAGCAATTCCTCGAAGTGCATTTTTTCTCAATCTCAACCTTGTCCAACCATCGAATATAACATGGCTGAAGATCCCCCAAGATGATATTCCCATTTTTGACAAAGATATCCAAAAATATCTCATTTTTTATAAATATGACATGGCTGAAGATCCCCATAGACTAGTTATCTTACAACACACGGGTTCTAGTTTGCCACTCTGGATTCCCACACCGTCATTATTTACCCATACGTGAAGGGAGGGCCATTACCTAGTTGAGAAATAGTACAGGGAATCGATGGTCTGTGATTGGTGTGGAAAAGCACTAGGATGATGCTCTTCCTCCCCGTAGCAATACTACACTTGAGATTACTTCTGAATACTAAGAATTCGTTAAGACTCGCATGCTCTATGGAGCTTTGTATCATTGTATATTATTATTGAGACATTTATTATTGCTGAAACTGTACTTTTTATTCGTATGTACAATTACAATAGTTGGCTGTAATGTTGTATCAACTGTGACCGAATTTGTAATAATACTTTTATGAATTAAATGCAGTCTTTATTATGCAATCAGCATTGTATCTATTCTTGATATATTATTGTTATGGTGATCATTAGCTAAATAGATGAGTTATAGACCTTTATAAGGTTAATTGAAAATAATGTATTTAGTTAAAGATCACTTTTGTAAGGTTTCATCGTGATGAAATCTGTTAGTTGAATTTGTGTAATTATTTTTTTTCTTTTTAAATTACCCTATTCTAATAAAACCAGTGGGGTTGTTACATATCTTAAGTGGTCCTAAGTCACTTCATTTTTTTTAACATGGTAAAATGACATGTATTATTATTATAAAGTGGGCCAAAAAGTAATATTTTATTAAAGTGTTTTAAATGCTTTTAGGGTTGGAATTAAAAAGATTATTATAAAAAGAGCTGGACTCAAAATGAATTAATATTCCGTACTCATTATAATCAAACCCTATTCCATAGCTTGAGCCTTTGTGCTCATTTTTTTACCCAAGGATGAAAACCCTTTGGTGTGTAGGATTGGAGGATGGAAACCCTCTAATTCTAGTTGTGGTGATTCCATCCAATGATCATATGTGTCCAACGATTGAAATTTATTCCATTTTCAGTTCGCTACAACACTGCTATAGTGATTTGTACCACTACTACAGTGATTTGTATCACTGCTACAAATATTTGTATGTCTGCTACAATGATCTGTACCACTGCTACAATATTTTTGTACCCTGCCATCAGTTGTATTTATGATCAGATGTTCAACGTAGATCAATAATGAGTGTTTCTGATGTATGTCCACAAGAAACTTGGGTTGCACTCTACATATTATACAACCAGGTATTTATGTAAGTGTTATTCCAATACTCAGTTGTCTTGTCATCAATATTCATGAGTATTCAGCGTATTACAATAAAAGATTTCAGTTGCATTGTATTTTCAGCTTATTACAATAAAGAAATTTGTGGGGTCTTGATGTTATCAGCAGGGTTTGGAATATTGATCTTGTATGTTGTTGCTTATTATGTTATTAATACCCAATATTGGAAAAATAATTCACAAAAAAAAAATAGTGGAAAGGGATATTTCAGTGGTATCGGAGCTATGATCTTCCCAGCCTATAATCAAAGTTAATTCAATGATATATTATGCAACCTAGTGGGAGAAAAACCAAGTATTATCAAAGAGAAAGAAGGGCTCAATCGCTAAAAATAGAAGTCATGGAAGACAAGAAAAAGAGATGAAATAAATTCTTTGTAAGAAACTATCAGTCGGGGTCAAAGGGATTTGGAAAGAACAATCCAAATGACATTGAGAGAATCCATGGCATGGTTAGTATAAGCTCTGCAAAATATTAATCAAAATAAGGCAAATCAAGAAGGAAGCTCTTAAACTAATAATTGGACCTCAATCAATCCCCTTTCCAAGATTTTCCAAGCAAAATTTATGCAAAAAGAAGAACACCCATAAGAAGTAAAGCCCCAACATCACATAGGTAATGATTTTACAGCATATCATGCAGAATATGAAGGATTCAACATTGCAGTACAACAAGCATTGACTTTGCATGAGTTATGTGATCTAAGAATAAAGAATAGTACATGAAAGGGAACAAGAACTCAACAAGATCAGGCTCGTAAAGAAATCTAACAACATTTGGGTAAGATTACAATTCCTACATATGATGGATCTAATAAATGTTCTACCAGGTCTTGTTTGCAAAAGTTAGACATCTACTTATCATGAAATCTAATGTATGAAGAATAGGCAATCAAATTTGTTACCCTTCACTTGGAAGGAGTGGCACGGGTGGTGGTATCATGGAATGGTCACCCAAGGGCACGGTTCCATTACCACATTGGAAGAAAATTTTGACAGAAAAGATCCATCGATCCACTTCAGAGAGTTAGTTGGCTCAAACAATATGGGACAGTGGATAGCTATATTGTTGAATTCCAAAGATTATCAATAATGGTTCCTAATGTGATTGAAAGGAGAGTTATTGTTCTATTTGTAGAGGGACTAATGGAACCACTCAAGGGTTTGGTAAAATCATTTGATCTGCTATCTTTGCAAGAAGCTATTAAGAGGAATTTGAAATTGGAAACTTCAACACCCAAAAATAGATATTTTACAAAGACCACCACTTGTTGGGCAGCAAAGACATCACCTTTTGGGCAACAAAAGAAACCATTTCAGAAAGGAGTTTCTCGATAGAAAGAGTTGCCACAAAAACCAAGTAAAGAGATAGAGACCAGAAACGAGATCAGGAGAAAGAAATTGTGTTTTACTTGCAAGGACCCATTGAAGCCTGGACACTGATGTCTTGGGCGAGGACAAGTGCATTACATAGAAGTGATATCAGATGCAGAATCAAAATCGGAGGAACCTGAATCAGAAATTGAAGAGAAAAAACCAGAACCTGAAAGAAAGGAAGAAGAGAATATTTCAAGAGGCACCCTTGCTACACAATCTGGCACTGCTAGATATCACCCTTTCAGAGTTCATGGAATTCTGCATGGGCATAAAATCACAGTGTTGATTGATAATGGGGCAACCCACAGCTATATAGATGAAGGGTTGGTAGCCAGAAAAGGTTTGAAGATAGAGGAATTTGATGGGTTCAATTTTTTTTTGGATAATGGCTATACTATCCCTTATACCAAGAGTATTCAGCAGTTAGATATTACACTTGGCAGACATAAGGTGCGTGATGAATACTATGTTGTGGGCATACGAGAGACAGATATGGTATTAGGGGTGTAGTGCTTACATTCCCTTGGGGAATTCACTCAGAATTATCAAACCATGGTGTTGAAATTCAAATTATATGGGAAAGAAGTGGTGCTTTAAGGCATTGCCAATGGAGCCCCTAGAGTTGTCACAACCAAGAGAATGGAGAGATGAGTTCATAGAGGACAAGTAGCTTGGGCAGCCCATTGTTTGGTGAACATCGTAGCTTCACCCACATATTAAATCCCATCACGTCTAGTCTAGACAAGCATGCAATAGTATTCAATGCTTTACCTCCATGATTGCCCCTTGATAGAGGATTTTAGCATATAATAGAATTGGAACCAGGTTTTAAACCTGTGGTGATTACACCCTACCACCATCCAAGAGGGTACAAGGAAGAAATTGAAAAGGCTATCAAGGAGCTTTTGGAGATGGGCCACATCAAGGCTATTTCTAGTCCCTTTGCATCATCAGTAGCCCATGTGAAGGATGATACTATGCGGATGTGTATTGACTACAAAGCTTTGAACAAGAAGACTATCAAAAACAAGTATCCCATTCCCATGATCGATGAGTTATTTGACGAGTTGCATGGAATTGTGTATTTTTCAAATATTGATTTGAGATCGAGATATCATCAATTCATGTAAAGGATGAGGACATGCAGAAAACAACTTTCAGATGTCACTTTGGGCACTTTTAATTCTTGGTCATGCCTTTTGGCTTAACAAATGCTCCAACCACTTTCCAATCATGTATGAATCATATTTTTAGTAAACAATTGAGAAAATTTGTTCATCTTTTTTTATAACATTTTGATTTATAGCAAGACTTGGGAAGATCACTTGAGGCATTTGGATATAGTTCTAGGACTTTTAGAACAATAGAGTCTCTTTGCTAAGAAGTCTAAATGTGAGTTTGGGATGACTAAAATTTTGTACTTGAGCCATGTCATGAACACTCAAAGAGTTCAAGTGGATCAACAAAAGATCCAAGCTATTTTTGATTGGCCTCCTCCTACCACATTGACATAGTTGAGAGGTTTCCTTGGCCTATATAGATATTACAGGAGGATTGTTAAGGGATTCTCATAGTTGGCAATTCCATTAACAAAACTAATGAAGAAGAGAGCTTTCAACTTGTCATAATCAACACAACGAGCTTTTGACAAGCTCAAGGAGGTAATGAGTTCATGAACTATCTTAGTTGTTTCAGATTTTTCACTTCCATTTGTATTAGAGTGTGATGCATCAGGAGAAGGAATTGGGGCAAGGGCATCCCATAGCCTTTGAGAGTCAGAAACTCAAAGAGACAGGGAAAGGATTTTCAATCTATGACAAGGAGATGTTGGCCATACTACATGCTTTGGCAAAATTCAGGCAGTTTCTAATGTGTAGCAGATTCATGGTCAAGACTGACCACACTACCCTGAAATTCTTCCTTGGCCAAAGAGATTTTAGTGATAGGCAGCAGAAATGGGTGAGTAAGCTTTAGGCTTATGATTTTGATAGAGTATGTTAAGGGTAAAAATAATGTTGTAGTCGATGCCTTATTTAGGAAACCTACCATATGCTCTATATCTGAAATTTTTGTTGATTGGAAGGTTGCTATCATAGCAAAGTATGCAAAGAATGTTTTTAATATTGATATTCTTGAGGACAAAATACAGGATGATAGCTATAAGAGGATAGATGACATCATCCTTTACAAGGATAGAATTTTCTCGTCCTAGAATCAAAAGTGAAGAATAAAGTCTTGAGAGCAGTACATGAACACCATTGGCTGGTCACCCAAGGTATTTCGAGACATATAAGCAAATAAGAGAGATTTTTTTGGAAAGGCCTCAAAGAAGAGGTCCTCCAATACATCAGAGAGTGTATTGTCTGCCAACAGAACAAAACATAATAGGTATTTCCAGCAAGTTTATTGCAGCCCTTAGTGATTCCAAATAAAAAATGGGAGAGCATCTCTATGGATTTCATCATTGGTCTTCCAAAAATTCAGGGTAAGAGTTGAGACGTATATATGTTGTAGTTGACAGGGTTTTAAATACACTCACTTCTTTGTTGTTACATCTGAATTTAAGGCACCAGAAGTGGCTGATTTGTTTTTCAGAGAGATATTCAAGATTCATGGGTTACCTAAAAACATAGTAAGTGATAGGGACAAGTTCCTTAGTTTATTTTGGCAGGAGCTCTTTCGTTTGATAGGAACCAAGTTGACTCCTAGTACCAATTACCAAGTGGATTGAAGGATATTTGAGGAACTATGTAGCAGGACAGCAAACAACTTGGATCAAATGGCTCTATATCAGGGAGCATTGTTACAACACCTCACACCATATGTTAATTAGTATGACTCCTTTCAAAGCCTTGTATGGTTATGATGCTCTTTCTTTTGTGGGCTTGGTCATCACAGACAATAGAGTGTTAGGGGCAAGAGACTTGGTCAAGCAGAGTCAATAAATATTGGAGTCACTCAAAGAAAACCTCCAACAAACACAAACTTAGTAGAATTTATATGCAAACCAACACCGTATTGAGAGAAATTTTGAGGTTGGAGACTTGATCTTCTTGAGATTGCATCCCTATAGATAGTCCTCTCTCAAGAAAAGTGGAGCTAAGAAACTCAAGCCCTACTTCTATGGGTCTTAGAGGATCAAATGAAAGATTGCAGAGGTTGCTTATAAGCTTAAGCTCCCAGAACACAGCAATATTCATAACTTATTTCATTTTTCATACCTCAAAAGGGCACTGGGATAGCACATCATGCCTTCACCTGAGTTGCCTCAGAAACTAAGAAATAAGAACTTAACGAAATACTTAGTGTGTTGGAAGGATCTCCCATCAAAAGACGCTACATGGGAAGGTACAAAGATTCTTGAGCATCCTAATCTGCAATTGCTTGAGGGTAAACAATTCTGGGAAAGGAGGACTGTCATGTCCCATTTTCCAAATTAATTTAATTAGAAGCCCTGTAGCCTATTTCTTATTTCCCATAGGCTAAGGGATAAAGTTAGGAAAATTAATAATAATATCTTAAGTAGTCGTCAGTCACTTCATTTTTTATAACATAGTAAAATGACGCTTATATATGATTATTATTATTATGTGGGCCAAAAATTAATATTTTATTAAAGTGTTTTAAACACTTTTAGGTTTAGAATTAAAAAGATTATTATAAAATGAGGCGTTAGGGTCAAAAGGAATTATTATTCATTACTCATTGAAATCAAACCCAATTCCAGAGCTTGAGACTTTGTGTTTATCTTTTCACCCACGGACAAAAACCCTTTGGTGTGCAAGATTGTGTTGTCCCCCAAAAATATCACTCATTTTTTATACAACATTTGAACTATTTTGGTCCAACAGACCAAAATCCTCTCTCCCCTTCTCAAAAATTGTTCTAGGCATTCAAATTCTTCATTATTCAAGCTTTTTCAGATTTCTACGGAATCAACATGCTTGAAATCAGCAGGTTCAACAGGTTCAAAGGCTTATACAGGTGAGTTCAATCAAAAGAACAAGTTTCCAACACTTAGTCATTTTCAGGATTGGTTCAATGCCTTGGTTCAACCAAAAGAATTTATCGGCAAGCTTCTATGCAGTGTTTGAACCATTGAACCGTTGAACCTTTTTAGTTCAACGGGTTCAATGGGTTCAAAGGTTCAGCGTCATAAAACAAGAATTAAGCATTTTTGTCAAGGTTCAAAGTTCAACCGCTTCAGGTTCAATGGCTTCAAAACACTTATCAAAGAGAAGAAGGCTTCAACCATTGAACCGTTGAACCATTGAACCACTCGGGTTCAAAGGTTCAACGGGTTCATTCAGCATCTTCGGCAAAGGTTCAAAGGTTCAACGCGGTTTGCTTCAACACGGTTTGGTTCAACGCAGTTGGTTCAAGCGGTCAATTGAACGAGTGGAACAAAAGATTGAACCATTGAACCAAAGTTGGTTCAATCGATCGGTTCAAATGGCTAAGGAAAGAAAAAAGCCCGAGAGCGGAAGTTGCCAGGTGTCGTCTGCTGGACACATTATAATTCGTATCTAAAAAAAAAGTGGAACGTGCCACGTGTCCCTTGCAAAACTCGACAGAAGTCGCCAAGTGTCAATATCCGCAGCCTCTTCCTTTTGTTTCGTAAATACTATGGCGGGCCCTGGGTAAGTTGCTAAGGTCAAACGGAACGCGACAAGTGTCATCATCCGCATAAATCCAAGTGAGTCCCAAGTGTTTCCACAGTGTTTTTAAAAGCTTAGCGGAAGCCGCCACGTGTCATCTTCTGCAGGACTCTCAAAAGGTATCCAAGTCGCAACGGAACCCGCCACGTGTCCTCACCTTTTTCACAATGGATGCTACCACATGTCACCTGTTGAGATTGGTGGAAAATCAACCAAGGCAAAAGCAAAGGACAAACAGCCCTTGCAGAAGGCACTTGGAAACCAAAGTGGACCGTTACAAAAAATCCGAAAGGTGACTTTGGAGCTCAGAAAGTCCTTGCGGAGGGTAGGCGGGGAGCAAGTGGACCGATTCAAAGGCCGAGCAAGCAAGGGAATTCCTTCGGAAAAGTTCCTGCGGCAAAGTTGTAAAGGAACAATTCCTTCGGACAAATTGTCCGAAAGAATTCCTTTGGACTTTCTGTCCGAAGGAAAAGTCTGTCGAAACAGAAAACCCGCCGAGGAAATAAAAGCCCGGATGCTACCATGTGTCCCTCATCAAGTTGCAACGAAATGTGCCACGTGTCCCTTATGAAGAACAGCGGAAGCCGCCACGTGTCGTCTGCCAAGACACAGTTTCTAGTAACTTTCAACACAGTGGAGACCGCCACGTGTCATCTTCCGCAGGAAACTAGTATAAGTCTCAAGGGCTTTTCGAAGGCAGCTAAAGCACGGCGCAAGCTGACAAGTGTCAGCATCCGAGTGAATCTAAAAAGAGTCCCGAATGTTTCTATAGTATAGCCAAAGCTCAGCAGCGACTGGCACGTGTCCTCTTCTGAAAGATTTTCAAAAATATTTCTAAAGCTTCTATAGACAAGCGGAAGCTGCCACGTGTCTCGTTATAACTCAGTAGAGCGCGACAAGTCTCTGTATCCGTGTTTCAAGTTCCTTCCCAGTTTCTAAGCTTCTCCTAAGCCTCTCTCAGAGTCCAGCGGATGCTGCCGAGTGTCCTGGTCTGTTTCACAGCGGAACGTGCCACGTGTCAATTGCAAGTTCAGCAATCGGCCAAAGAGATGGCCCGAGATCTCAAAAAAGGGACAAAACATAGCCAGAAAAAGAGGAACGATGAAGAAGGACCAAAAATACCCACGCATGGGAATGTTTCTAGAAGGTGAAACAGTCCACCAAGTGGACATTGGAGAACACGAACATTCAATGGCGTGACCCATTTCTCCACATTGAGAAAAGCAAATAGGCAACTACACCCGATTCCAGCATATCTTCTTGACAGAATTTAAAATGTATTGAATGCAACATGATGTGTTACCGCTCCCAAATTTTTCTTGAAGAGCTATATATTGGACTCTCTTATTGTTTTAGGGAGATCTTTTGGTTATCAAAATCTAAATTCTATGTAAATTGAAAGGCATTACTGAGACTTTGAGCTCAGATTGTTGATCATATTTCGTTATTGGAATAAGAAAGCAAGTGACTTTTCAGACTTTGTGCTGTAATAACTTGGTTGTTGGGAAAATTGTTTTTATGTCTGTTTCCTTAATACGTTTTCTATCCCTTTAATTAAATAAGCAGAATTAGTGAAAGTAGTCAGGAAGGTGTCCTTAAGCCAACTGTGGAGAGACTTTGTGCCCCCATAATTGCCTTTAGTGTGTTTTCTTTCTATTCCTGTGTAAAAGATCTTGGGACGACTTTGTGCCGTCATTATTCTTCGTATCTCACTCTTAGGCAGTTGAGGTAGAGACTTTGTGCTACATCTCAGTGTGCTGGTTACTACGCCCTTGGTTACCTTTTGCAATTACTACCAGGAAGATTCTTGTGGTTTGTTGAATAGTACTTTTGAAAGAAGTGTGCTTTTTGTCATTACTCCTAAGATTTCTCCTTTGATCCTTGAATATCATCTCTGAAAAAAAAGAGATGGATGGTGTTGTCTTACCCCAAGTGTTATTTTCAGCATAAACATATAGTATATAGCTCCTCATATAGAATAGGGAACCTCCCCTTGATGAGAGGAGAGATTAGTCCCCTTTTGATGTGGTAAACCTGCACATCTGGCCGACCAATCTCCCTATGCTGTGGTGAACAAAACTGTTTCGCCTATCAGTTAGCTGAGTGACAAAATATTCACCCAACAGATTGGAGGACGGAAACCCTCTAATTCCAATTGTGGTGATTTCATCCAAGGATCATATTTGTGCCGAAAGATCAAATTTTATTCCATTTTCAGTTTTCTACAACGCTGCTACAGTGATCCATACAACTGCTACAATGATCCGTGCGGCTATTACAATGATCTATATCATTGTTACAGTACTTTTGGACCTTGCTGTCAACTATATTTATGATTGGATGTTCAACATAGATCAGTAATGAGTGTTTTTTGTTGCATGTCCACAATAAACTTGGGTTGTACTCTGCATATTATATAACCAAGTATTTATGTATGTGTTAATCCAATACCCAGTTGTTTGGTCATCGGTATTCATGAGTATTCAGCTCAATACAATAAAAAAATTCAGTTGCATTGTATTTTCAGCGCATTGAAATAAAGAAATCCGTGGGGTCTTGGTGTTAGCAATAGGATTTAGAATATTAATATTGTATGTTGTTGCTTATTATATTATTGATACCCAATATTGGAAAAAGAATTCACAAAAAAAATAATAGTTTATAAATAGTGGGAAAGGGAAATTTCATTTGAGAATGCTTCTGGACTTGTTTTCAGCCTCTAACAATGCACACATAAGTCAATTTAGATATTTCTCTAAAAACAATCTTGTCAAATTCCAAGCATATTTAGTTCCTTATTTCCATGTATTTCATATGTATTTGTGATGTTATATAGTTGTATTTAACTCAAATTTGAATTGTGTGTTAGTCATTGATGATCAATGTAATGTCCTTGATGTAAAACCACTTTTCATCAAAACAGATTCCCTGATGATGAGTGAGATAGCTCACTCAAAATGTTGGACAAAAATTCTACACGTTATCAAGAAGGGCTTTGACAAATATCTTCCTACGAAAATTTTTGTTCTAAAAATGTCTAGTAAAATTGCTTTATTTTTTTTTTAGATAACCTTAGTAATATATACCCAATAATTATGTTTGAGAAGATAATCTGCAAAATTAGTAACATCACACTACAATCCCATTATTGATACCACAGGGCCTCGATAATTAAGGGGATTTCCCTTAAATTCCCTTTCCTCCCAATTATCGCCAAATAATTTTTTGTCAAAACATCCTATTCACCCATCTTTGGACATAAAACAAAGTGATCCCAGCTACCCATTTCTCGAGTTACTAGATTATTAGGCATTCCTTAGTTTCTCTGGGTAAGGATAGCTCCAATGTTTTCAGTTATGAGAGTTGAAGGACCATCATGAAAAAATTGTTACCACATTCCACTTTGGACATATTAAAAGAACATAGCTTGAACTCCAAACATTTTTAGATTTGCATAAATTGGGACTCTATTGTTTTCTAAGTTACGGATACAATCATTTCTCGAATTAGGTGTTTACTCAACAATTTGCATCCACTGCATTCAACAATTTGCATCCATTGCATTTAGCACTTTTCATCCAAAATCAATTCTAATGGGATATTATATATTGGGCAAACATAAATTAGAAATATATGCAATCATTTGAAGTCTAACAATATTAAAATCATCTTTACAAGTATATTTCTTAAACTTCCATTGAATTTACACATCAAAGTTGTCTCTGGATGAATGAAATAGAATTAATTTCTAAAATATCCTTTATTTTATTTTATCAAAGTTCTTATTTTTTTGTAATTTCTCTAAATATCAATGATGTTATAAACCCTCAACAATCATAAATCACTGAAATGTGCAAAATTGAAGATACCCAACTGCAATTTTTATTCAAATATATTGAATATGAATTTATTACAACAAACCCTAACCTAAAACTGCATAAAAAGTATGAAAACTGAATTTTTAAATAAAACCCTAGCTAAAAGAGGAAGTCTGGAAGTACGACACCTTGCTGAAAGGTACAACAGATCCTTGGCAACAATAACAAACACCTGTGAGTGTGATGTCAACTGAATTTTCCCTAAAAAGAATAATGCCAATGCTGAAAGTGTACTACAGGTGGTACGACAAACTATAATTGCAAGTACATCAATGAATAGTGACATAAATAGTGACATCATGAATAGTGACCTAAATAATAACATTGTGAATAGTGGTCAAACTGAAATGTCACTTCAGGAGAATATTTTAATAATTTTCTAAAGTATCGTAGTTCCATATATAGCCATAAATCAACCTCTATACCTATGTGATGGATTTCCTCTAAATCTAAAATCTCTAGTGTAATCCCTGAATCAAATTACCAAATGGGTTCAAGGATTTTCGTCCCCAACCTATGTACATGAGGGTTTTCATCCTCTGTGTAAAATATTGAAGTTGTTGCCCCAAATTTGCAAAACAAGATTTATTTAAAAATATTTGAATGAATGGATTCTCATTTCTCTCCATCCAACCACTTTTAATAATTACCTTTTCCACCAAAAACCTAAAAAATATGCTTTATCTTCTATTTTAACATTGGCATGCTTTTATTTTAATTGTATTTTAATAAATCCATCTTTATCATTGCTTTTGGCCTAATTAATAATCAATACTTTATGGCTCACTTTAATAATAATGATTGTCATTTTTTCATGTTATTAATTAAAGTGACTTTAGAACAACGTAAAACATTAATATTAAATTATTTCATTATTAACTATTTCGAAAAGGGGACATGACAATCAGCCCTTCCCAAAATTGTTTGCTCTCAAGCAATTGCAAATCTAGACACTCTAGTATTACTATGTCAATGTCATAAATCAAGTTGTAATGCCCATGTAATCTAGAGCCTATACCTATGAAGTGGGACAACTCCTCCAACCTGAACCTTTTTGTCAATTTCAAGATCCCAACTCAATCTCAAGAACTCTTCACCATACTTTTGTTGCACCATTCTGATACAATTGAAAGTTAAGAAGCCTCCACAAGATGCAAACTCGGAGCTCCCATAACCTGGATCCCTTATCATCCTTGGTTATTGGTGTGACCAACTACCCAAATTTTCAAACTATGGGAAAACTTCAGTAAACTCCCAAAAGTGATCACATACAATTTCATAATGTTGTTGTTCAAAATCAGCAGTAGGAGCAAGATAAAGTTGTGCAATTGTTGGATCAAGTCTCTTGGAGTCCTCAACTTCTTTGAATGCCCTTCTGGATATCATTTCAACTTCATGACCTTGGTTGCGTGCAATCAAAACAACATGCATCTAAGTCATCAATAGTTGCTCAACAACCCAATGAACTCTGTTGAAAGACTTTGGAACAACCCATGGTTGATTTGCCTATGCAAAAACCCACATGTGGCTTCTAGTCAATGTGTGTCATTCTTTCCATTCATCTGAAATATTAAACATAGAAGCATTCCAGGTCTGCATTATTGATGAAATTGGCTGCCCCAAGACAGTGGTGAGGATATCTTTCTCTCTCTTTTTCAAAAGTGACAAAAGCGCCTTCATTCTTCAATGAGTGCAATACATTATCATAACCAATCACCATTGGTTGTATGAACTCACGAGCACATTTGTGAGTTTCATGAGTTGATGTCACCCATAGAACAAAGGTTCCATCCAATGAAAACCACATCAAAAAGATGGGTAATTCTTTAGTTGTTAACATGAAAACTTCAACAAATTGGAACCCACCATTAGTATCCGATGAGGCATTTTCCTCATGTGCATGCCTCTCAACATAGTTACTGTGGAAATCAACATCATACACCTCTTGATTTGAAATATTCTTATTATCTTCAAATCTGTCATAAAGATGATTCAAGAGCTTACCTTCTCTAATTTTATGTAGGTGTTGTTTTGCTTGTGTGGCCATCCATTTAGCTTCCTTAGCTCTTCTTAGCCATTCATCACACATTTTATGAGTCCTCATCACATCCTCTACGCATGTCTGCAATATAATTGGTTTCTTTTCAACACTACGATCCACTTTTGTTGTTGATGGTGGATCATTAAAATTTGCCTCATTATGTGAGTTTATGCACTCCTTTTCTACTGAAATCTTAGTGCAATCAGCGAATGGTGCTTTCTTCTTCACAATTTCTCCCTTGACCTCTTGAGGGTACTCCTTACTCAATGGCAATCTAGGAAGTGCAAAATCAAACACCATGCAAATCTGACCCATAGTGCCACAATGAGCACGACAATAACTCTTTTGAGTTTTAATGGATCTTACCACTATACCACAGGCTGAAACCTTCACAAATTTGTACCACTCAACTTTCATGAAAGCTGGAATGAAGTTGCAACAGCCATAGTTCATTCAAAACCACACCCAAAACAACAGTATGACAGCTTGAGTAATTGCATTCAGCAGCTCTAATCACTGAAACCCTTCACAAACAGTTTGATATAAGAAAAAATCCTTAATGTTTGCAAACTGGGGATTGAGTGTGACTAATAACAGCAGTCTCTTCTTTTATGTGCTATTGCTTCCACACAGATACAACTCATTAAATATTAAGGATATCATGCCAATGTTGAATGGTAAACTAGCAACTGTATTATTACCAATGTAAGAAGAGAATGTTGTTGCCCTATCTAAATTCTGAATTGTTCCATTGCTTCTTGCTTTGATTCCCTGCATTTGATCCATGTGCTCCAATCACTGAATCTATTTTTTATTCACAATATCTTCCTTATGCTCAACTAAGGTCAATTCCAATTTCTCTCTTATCCATTTGTATGGATGACAAAATCTATAATGTCCCTTTTTTTGTATTAATTAAATTGAAAGACCCAAAGCCTATTTTTATTTCCCGTAGGCTAAGAGGGAATTTAAAAGGAAAATAATATAATAATAATGTATCACGTTGTCCAAAAAGGTACGTTAAATTAGAACTTTGAAAAATGACACTTATTAATTTATTATTGAATGACGCCAAAAGTAAATATTGGATACATGGCCAAAAAAAAAAAATCATAAGTTGGATAAAGATGAATATTTAATTAAAAGAAATATTAATTTATTTTGGGGTTGGAATGGAAAAGTGAATAATAAAAAAATTGGGTGAAAAAGGAAAGTATTATTCAAACCCCTGAACAAAAACCAACACCCTTTTTCCAAAGGAAAAGCTTGCAGCTTCAGCGCTACATCCAAGAACAACAACCCTCGAATTTGCAAGTAGGACGAAACCCCTCATACCCGATTGAGGATTCCACCCGGGAATCACGTTTGTGTTACCAATTTCAGGAAAGATCAGTTTTAGAGCCCTATTTAGCAAGGGCGTCACCCTTCAAAAAAAAAAGTGCAGATTCGCAGTATCTGTATCGCAGCTGTTATCTGTCGGACTGTGTAGCATCGCAACACATCAAGTTGTACTATTCCAAGGTTTATTCAGCAAGGGTTTCAATAAAATATTACGCCTTTATACATTTTCAAGGTATGTTAGGTTATGGTTTGACCAAAAATTCAAAAATAATTAGAATGTGATTTTATTATGCTATTGTACTTTTTCAATATTCGATAAAGATTCAATTTGGTTTCTAGTTATCAGTTTGTTTTGTGTTATTATCTATTATTGGGTGAAATTACAAATTTGAATTGAATAACAAAATAAGGGTTTCACGGCAAATTTAGAATTGTTCATATTTATCCAAAAAAGGTTATTTAAGTGGTATCAAAGCCATTTTCTTGCTAGCCTGTGAATCATGGGATCACTACATAAGGATATTATCGCTAGTTTTGATTTATACAAAACTCTTCCAATAGAGATCCGAACAGAAATATCTTTTATAGACTTTATGGAGTTAATGGAATCAAAAAATGGAAAAGGGCACTATGATGAAGAGTGGTCAGATAAAGGGAAGAGAGATTCAAGGTCCGAACCTCAAAACCATACTGAGGAGCAAAAGGAACTCCACATGCAAAGTTGAAGGTATAGATTATTTGATAGTATAAAATGTTTTATTGACTTCTAATGATTGCATGTATCAACAAGGGAATGAAGAAGCCAAGGAAGAAATTATGAAGGTGAAAGCACCATTAGTTGATTTCCCAAAGAGTTCAGCAGAAAAGAAGGGCATAAATTACATATGTGAAGCAGAATTTAATGATCAACCATCATCAACAAAGGTGGATCCTAAGGTTGAAAGGAAACCAACCACCCTGCAAGCAAGCAAGAAAGATGTAATGAGGATCCAACAAAGGTGTGATGAATGGTTAAGGAGATCTAGGGAAGCTAAGTTGATAGCCACCCAAGCAAGACAACATTTGCGAAAAATTAGGGCAAATAATTTTTCCTTGATGATATGTATGGAAAGAGGAAGAAATTGTGGAGCATGAACCAAAGAAAAAAAAATCCAATTTTCAAGATGGTGGAGAGAAATTGGAGGTTCAAGCCAAATTTTCAGACAATAATGTTGATTTTCAGCTTGCTAGAATTTTTGTAATAGCAACTGGTGGTAATCAAATTGATTATCTTCATAGCAAGGGTTTATTGCATCACCCTCATACCATGCCCTTACAATGTTTTGATCATCATGAGAAGTATTCTAACAATGTTGAGAAGATGAAGGGTACCAAATGGAAAGAGGATCTTTTCCAAGAAGACCCTATCCATCTTCCGAGCATTCTTAAGATCATATGAGATGCATTTTCAGGACAGCAAAGAACTATTCCATCCTTGCCATCATTCAAAGAATGAAAAAAGAGTGGAGACTTCTCATAGGAGGCAAGCCCCATGGGCAGCACATGATGAGGTAAATCCTACAAGTTTATTTTCAAAACAGAAATCATGTCATAAGAATTCTCAGTTCCTAATTGATAAGCATGATCTTGGGAAAGGTCTTTCTTTGAAGACAGGTAGGAAGTTTATAAACTCAGCCACTAAGGGTAAGCAAAATATATATTACCTTGTTGTTCATGATGTTATAGACCAACATAGCATGGTAGCTATGAATGTGAGCAGTAAGAACTATGATCCACAGTTCTTAAAGAGTACTGTCACAAACTTTTGGACTCCTATTTCCCTCATTTCCAGCTTGCCCAACATTTTATTTGCAGCCATACAGGACTGTTATATCTCAAAGAAAATGCATTTCTCACCTATTATCATTAGTGAAGTGTTTACAGCTTATAGAAGATGGTTTCCAGCCACTACAATTTTGATATGGGGTAGGAAAATGCAATGCTCCAGCCATGATATGATGCTCTTCCTAGTTTCATGTGTTGGACTGATAATATCTTCAGTAAACAGCCATAGATTGCAGATATGGAGGATTTATCTTGGCTTAATGTTAGATGTAAAAGGGTTCACTTATTGAGGTCAATTAATGCTAAAATCCCAATATCTTTAGTATTGTTTGGAAAGAGATCCAGGGCAATGTATGACTGTTACACTTACTTATCAGCAATCATACGATCTGATTGGAACCAATGGTTGAAGAGAATAGCTTGGGTCAGTGTGGAAACAACAATTGGAGTCCAAGGTAATCAATGTAACAACAAACTAGGAGAGGCAAGCATAGTATTGGCCATGCAATGGTTACATTCTATTGGAAAGTTCACTATAGATTTGAAATCCAGGGGAAAATTGGTAGTGCTTCGAGGCATCGATGGAGCTCCAAGAGTTGTCATGGCTGAATGGATGGAATACCAATTGGTGACAACCACAATTTCATCAATAGGTGAGACATTTGATCATGATGGCATTTGGTCTATTTTGGTTCAGCATGGTATGGTGTTGTTGGAATCAAGCTACATGCAGGTTTGCCACCCTTGGATGTGTAAGAGAGCATTCACAAAAGTTGGGATACTACAAGATGGTTTCACCATTCCTTGCATCATGAAGCTTTGCATGAAGTTCGAGTTTGTCCTTTCAAGATTGTCATTAAGTAAAGAGCACCAACAAAAGTTAAAAAGGAGTTGTAATCAATGTAACGACAAACTAGGAGAGGCAAGCATAGTATTGGGCATGCAATGGTTACATTCTATTGGAAAGTTCACTATAGAGTTGAAATCCAAGGGAAAATTGGTAGTGCTTCGAGTCATCGATGGATCTCCAAGAGTTGTCATGGCTGAATGGATGGAATACCAATTGGTGACAACCACAATTTCATCAATAGGTGAGACATTTGATCATGATGGCATTTGGTCTATTTTGGATCAGCATGGTATGGTGTTGTTGGAATCAAGCTACATGCAGATTTGCCACCCTTGGATGTGTAAAGGAGCATTCACAAAAGTTGGGATACTACAAGATGGTTTCACCATTCCTTGCATCATGAAGCTTTGCATGAAGTTCAAGTTTGTCCTTTCAAGATCGCCATTAAGTAAAGAGCACCAACAAAAGTTAAAAAGGAGTTGTATTGGATTTATCCTCCCTATTGAAGAAGTTTTGAGCACCACAAGAAGGTCTCAAGGGGCATGTTCACATGAATATCAGAGTAGCTCA
The DNA here is from genome assembly GCA_037957365.1 of Torreya grandis. Taxonomy (NCBI): domain Eukaryota; kingdom Viridiplantae; phylum Streptophyta; class Pinopsida; order Cupressales; family Taxaceae; genus Torreya; species Torreya grandis. Next base: position 737,689 of record JARHVA010000513.1, on the reverse strand, counting down.
ACATAAGCTTGGTGGAACGGTTTCACATTCAGATATGCTTACAAAAGAGTACAAATAAGGCATAAAGGGGAAGAGTAGTGATAGCATATTGCAATTATGTTGCAAAGGAAAAATATCTGGGATTGTTGTCATCATAATTTCCAGCTTTAGGGCCAATGTCATCACCATTTCTAGCTGCTACATTACATCATATGTAGCCATACAAGTGGTTTCGGTCATCGAATTGAGTAATTTTCAATTTGTTATTGCTATTGAAGTATTTTTAGTCATTGTATGGTTGTTTCCAGCCTCAATATTACTGACATTGCTGAATTTTGCGAAGGATTTTCAGTATTGCAGCGGTTGTACCATTCTTATACCGCTGATTTTCAGGTTTAATGATTTTGGCCTATGGTTATCAGTCACATTCAGCACCCAATTTGCAAACATTAAGGAATTTTTCTTGTATCATGCTATTTGTGAAGGGTTTTAGCCATTGGAGCTACTGAAAGCAATTACTCCAGCTATCATATTGTTGTTTATAGAGAAAGTTCAAGCAACTTATGACTATTATATCCATTTTACAGCCCACATACGATCTGATCCATGTTATTTGCCAAGAGGTACAGCTTGGGGTGTCATGGTAAGAATCTTTGGAACATAAGGTAAGTATTATGACAGCAATCTAGAAGCAATAAGCATAATTTTGAGCATGCCATGGTCACAGTTCAAGGGAAAAGAGGTAGTACCCCGAGGTATCACTAACACAGCTTCAAAATCAATCACAACAAACAGAATGAAGGGTGTCACATTTGATAGTATTCTCTCTAGATTACAGCGAATTCATGATTCAACTATCTTGGGTTCGCTCATGGAGATTGTTGGAAAAACATCATGGGGTACAAGGCTTCCAATTCCCCATTATATCAGAGAAGCACAACATAAGCTAACTACCATGCAAGGAGGATAGGAAGAGACAAAAAGATTGGTTTGGAATCCTGGTATTTGCAAAATGATTTAGGAATTGCTTGAGGACAAACAATTTCGGGAAGGTAATGTCCTTTTTTTTTAATTAATTAAATCGAAGGACCCGAAACCTATTTTTTATTTCTTGTGGGCTAAGGGGGATTTAAAAGGTAAATAATCTTAACTTTCCTTTTCTTTAACGGATATCTTTCCACTTCCCGAAACGTCTTAGGGCCAGCCTAGACTCATTTCATGTCTCGACAAGCATCAGAACACTATATAAAGACCACTCATTCATTTATCAGATAGATGGCAATTCTCATGAGCAAGCTCAAAAACAGTTGTGAAAATTAAGGTTATTGATCCCTATTTACCCATATTTTTGCATACATCCATCTACAAAAACCAGAGCTCAATTTTACTCAGGTTTCCAGTTTTAGTTCACACTCAAACCATTCAAATTGGCATTCATACTTAGGCATACTAGCATCACTCTCACTTGCACGAGCACTTAGATTGGAAGAACTACATCGGACTTGATCCCCTTCAAGGTATTGGTATGAAGGCAGCGCTCAGCACATGGAGTGTTGAGGTCATGCCCAACCTACCCTACTAACGCCACTCTTCTTCCACTTGTGTTCATCAAAACCCTAGCAAGCATGGAGGCTTAGGGTTTCATAGTGAAATCAATCAAAGCATAGAACAAGCGATGATCCAGGTCTCAGTTGCACAGATACAGCCTTCCCAAGCCAAGAATTTCACTATTTCACTTGCACATGGTCATTAGCGCTGCACAAAAAATCAATAGTGCGGTGCACTAATGGCAAAGAGGGTCACACTACTGTCCAAAAAGGGTTTTGACATCTATTCTCCGCTGACGACACTCTACCCTGCTCCTACATCACTTTTCAACCTGCCACTTATCTGTCTCAGTCGTATTTTCTAGCTAAGTATAGCTTTTCTAAATCATTGCTATTTATAAAATATTCAAATAAATCAATTATTGTGCAAATCGGTGGATGTTGATATTGTAGTATTTTATTCCTTGATTTTATTACTCAACTCTTTATCGACCTAGGGTTACACTCCATAATCCTAAAAAAAGATAAATTACGCTAGAACAAGTGTTAGTCTCTTTTCCTTGACTTCATTGAAGTAAATCTTTTATTGGGCTTCAATCTCAGAAGTCAATGAGATATCATTTTCTTCATTAGATTTCATACTTTCCATGGGTTGTTCCCTCTCAATTTCTTGCAATTCCGATTTTTCTTTTTTCTCATACTCTTCCCTCAATTTTTTTCTCTTGAGGTTTTGATGTACCCAACACTTTCCCTAGTTCTATGGTCTTCTTTTCTAGCTCTTCTGATTCTTCATTTGACAACACATCCTCATAGTGCACTTGTCCACTTCTTGTCTTCATCAATTTCATGAAGTCTGAAAAAGATATTTCTTTCTAAATCTCTACTGGAAGAGCTCTATATTCAGCATAATTGGCAATAACATCATCCACCATAGTTCTCTCCTCTAGCAATAACGCCATGATTCACACGTTCGCAGAATCATATAATAATAATGTTAACTTTTCCATAGGCTGGCATGATCAGACTCTGATACCACTAAAATATCCCTTTTTTTATTTTATCGAAGCTCTGATTTTTTTGTAATTTCTCTGAATATCAATCTTGTTATAAACCCTAAATAATAATAAATCGTTGAAATGGGCAAAACCAAAAATACCCAACTGCAATTTTTATTCAAATATGTTGAATATGAATTTATTACAACAAACCCTACCCTGAAACTGCATAGAAAGCATGAAAATTGAATTTTTACTAAAACCCTAGCTAATAGAGGAAGTCTAGAAGTACAACACCTTGCTGGAAGGTACCTATGTGATAGATTTACTTTGAATATGAAAGCTCTGGTGTAATCCCTGAATGGAATTACCAAATGGGTTTGAGGGTTTTCATCCCCAACCCTGTGCACATGAGAGTTTTCGTCTCTAGCCCTGTGCACATGAGTGTTTTCATCCTCTGTGTAATATATTGAAGACGCTGCCCCAAATTTGCAAAACAAGGGTTTTGTAAAAGTGTAAGAATGAATGGATTCTTATTCTCCCCATCCAATCCCTTTTAATAATTACCTTTTCCACCAAAATCCTGAAAAACACGCTTAATCTTCTATTTTGATGTTGGCATGCTTTTATTTTAATAAATCTCTCTTTATCATTGATTTTGGCCTAATTAATAATCAATACTTTATGGCTCAATTTAATAATAATGATTGTCATTTTTCCATGTTATTAATTAAAGTGACTTTAGGACAATTTAAAACATTAATATTAAATTATTTCGTTATTAATTATTTTGAAAAGGGGAAATCACATTTTCACTGAGGACTTCCTAAATTCTGTCTTACAAGGTTTTTAAATTTACAGATTCTATTTTTTTGCTAAAATTTTGGGATGTAATCGATATAGAAGATGTTCCAAAGTTAGAGTCCAAGTCAACAAGCAAGACGTGTGATGTTTTTACTAAATGTCATTTCATCTCCATTATCTACATTTTTCTTATGAAGATCTTATTAATGGTCTTTCGAAGCAATCAAAGTCAAACCACTTTCTGTTATTCCAACTATCGAAAGAACGAGAACTGTAGTGCTAATGAGAACCAAGTGACATTTTGGCAATGAGAAACTTACCTTTTTTTATCCAAAGTAAAGCCATCCCAAAATTTTAATTGCTTGAATATCCTTTAGGAGGGTCTTGATGAAATCTATTACCTGCATGCATTACACTCTAAAGGCTAAGCTTAATGCTTTATGGTTCTAAATGTTGCACCTTATTTAGCTTATGTTTTTAAATTTCCTTTGCAGGCTACACCTCCAATGGCCCTCATAGTGAGAATGATATATAGCTGAAGATTATGTTGCTAATGACAACGAAAATAGTGGTGGTGGACACTGAGTTATTGGAAATTCTTTTCAGGTTAATGTTGTTGGTGATATGAAATAGTGACCCGTGTGTAAAAATTAGCATCATCATTTGTGTTGTCTATGGTGCTAACTTTCCCGATGAGACAATTCAGTTGTGGATGCAATGAATGATGTGAATACTGACTCAAATAAGAACTCAACATACTGAAAATTGAAACTTGAAATTACACTACACATGGCAACACCCGCAATGCAAATTCTGTATGCTTTAATAGTGGTGGCCATTGTACCTCACTCCGATGACTTCTGTGTACTCAGTGTGTTCGCATTGTTTAGATTGATAAAATGCTGGTACATTCAATTAGGTGATTTAATGATTGCACATGCTCTCTTTATGATTAATCATCCAAGTCACTAAACATGGACTCCTAGAAATTTATCGTAACATCTTCAAGCCTATGGAACTGTCTTTACCTGTAAGATGGAATGGATGAGTGCACCATCTCACCATTAATGAGGGCCTTAATTGCATGGAAAAGGTCAATGGAAACCATGGATTGCCACTCTCCATTATCTATAAAATGCACTTGAGTATCATAAGGAGGTCTAATTTCACGTCAATTATGGCACAATAATAATGGTAAGAACTTCAAGAATAATTTTCTTGCATCCGCAGAATTTATTGATAAATAAATAAATTGCTATGTAAAGAGACCAATTCTAAACTATACATAGTTTTACATAATTGAACAGATGTCGAAATGACTTACACAATTAAAAAAAGAAGGAGCTCCCGGTCCTGCAGTTAAACACACAGCTTATACTTTTATTGAATACACCAAAATGAAATAAATTTGAGACAAATAGATATAATTTTAATAAATAATATTGAAAATGATGAAATCTACAAGAAAGAAACCGTGTGACCTCTTACTAAAACAATGCACTAAAATAGTAAAGTTCCCATGTATATGTAAAAAATAATTACACCAAAAAGAGGGTTGAATGCATGTGCAAAATATATGACACTGACCTCTGTATAATCACTGATTTTTCTGGAGCCAAACAGACTTGGAACTAATACAAATGGGAGAAAGCTACAAACAATACACCATTAAGTTGATGAAAGAAATCAAAAACCTTCATCTTGATTGCATATCTTTCTCCATCTTGTCCAGATACTCATGACAAGCATTTTTCTTTTATTCCAATAGCATGATGAGCATTTTTCTTTCATTCCAATAGTTATCTCTTATCTCACATGGAAGGAACATTGTAACATGAACAAAATGAAAAATAGCTTGAACTTGCTCATTTTTCGTTGTAAAACAAGTTAGACAATAACTAAAAAATTGATATTGTACTCAAGATCACAAATCAAAACAATTCATCATTAATGATCACGATAAATATCCAATCCTTGTACTGATGACAAAAGTCAAATAAATGTTGAACTGTATTTCTGTGTAGTAAGTTTTGTAACTCTACAAGGCTAGATGATTTAACTGCTCTATTCCAGATAGTTTTAAAATTCATATTAAATTGATAGATGAGCATAACTGGCCTGAAGATTGACTGAAAAGGACAAAACATGGAGTATTTTCCATTGTGTAGAAAGTAGGATACAGATTAAAGTGAGCATGGTTCTCTTTTACGTGGTGTAATGTTATTGGTATGCTGTAATTTAGTTTTAAGTTATGGTAGTTTGACTGAGATGATCATAGTTTTTCACTTTTAAATCTAGTCATAACTTATGTGAGGCGGGCCTGCATTCTGGAGACCATGTACATTAACACTACAATACATTCTACTTTATAATCATTTTGTAATCTCTCATGATGTGATGATGGCATTATGTAGATCCTTGTTTGCAGTTGCTGTTCTTGTATATATTGTTAAATACTCTATTTTTTTATGCAATTGCCATTATATTGTTAAATACTCTAATTTTTTAATGCAGTTGCCATATCATCTCCTAGTTGCATGCGTGAACCAATTGTGTCAGTCACTAGTATAGTCATCTGTACCATTGCAGCCTGCTGTCTAGAGCCTCCAAAGTCGTCGTTTAAAATTTGAAAGAAAGGTAAAAATGGAGAAAAATAGTTAATGTTACGTGAAGTCAACCATCAAGAAGCTTTTTAGATAACTTAAGATTGCAAACAAGATCTCAAGTGCCACTAAGAGTAAGACGAGAAGAGGCCCTCGAAAATATCGAATCGTCGGATTTCACAGAGAAACCCGGCTTGGGCATGTACTGGATCTGGGTTCAGGTTCAGTACTGCCCAGATTCCCGGATTCATCCTAGGCGACCCAAGCCCCCCAGGCCAAACCTGGGAAGAACCCAGCAGTGAAAACAATTTTTTGTATTTTTTTCTAATTTTTTCTCAACTTTTGATATAAAGCAAAAATTAAAAATAGTAAAAAACACATTGCAAAACTAAAAGTTAAGTGAAAGAGAGACATAAGATAAAAAACACAAATGATAAAAACAAAACACAAAAGCAAAAACACTTGCCTCTCATTTTTTCATTGTATACTTTCCATTGCTGATCTAGGGTTGAAGTTTCATCAAGCAACATTTTAATCATTTTTCAACACTAATTGAGGAACCCATTTTCTGCCAAGATAAGATTTTTAACTTTTAATTTTTATTTTTATTTTTTTTAAAACAAAAATTATATTAAAACAAATTCAAAGAGTACATATTCGAATATGCCAAGCTTGAAAACTGATAGTCCAATCTCAGGCATTGAATAGAAAGGATAACCAATAATCCCTCATTGATGCAAATCCAAATCCAGAATCTTTCTCAAATCTTCTTGCAATTTGCTTGACCACCAGATTGGAGGCACACCATAGCAAAGAATATTGTGCTTATCTAGCGCCCAATTAGCCAAATTGTTAGCCACTTTATTACTAGCTCTAGGAACATGACAAAAATAAGTCTCCTAAAACTTATCTTGCAAAGTACGAAATTTTCCCATTTCTCTAGCTATTTGCCAATTTTTACTAGGATCTCCCTTTGGCTCCGATAACAGTCCCACAATCACTTTAGTGTCTGATTCAATTTGCAATTTTTGCCAACCAATTTTTAATGCTTTTTGCATCCCTCTATAAATATCTTTGATCTCTACCATATTATTGGTGGTATATCCTATCTTTTTGGCAAAAATAAAGGCAACAAATCCATCCGATATTCTACCAATACCTCCAACACTGGCTTGTCTAGGATTTCCTCGTGAAGCACCATTCGTGTTTAGCCTCCCATACCCATAAGGGGGTGTTGTCCAATAACTTTCCTACTGAGCTTTCTTTTTCTAATTAAAAACATTTCTTGAAGAGATAGAAGGTTGCATTGGGAGTTTATTACATAAGTGTTCCCATTCCGGAGTTAGCGGTTGTGGCAAACTAATCTTATGCTTTATAGATTCAACAATATTGATTTTAACCATTTCCCAAACCAAATTGATATCTTTGTTTTTCTGCCGAAAGATCCTGTGATTGCATTCTTTCCAAATATTCCATTGCATAAGGGAGATGCCATACCACAAAGCTGGAAGAATATTTTGGCCTTTACCCAGTTGGCATTGCCATTCTCTGCATATCTGTTCTAATGACTAAATAGGTATCCAAGTAAGATTCAACATTTGCGCTGAAAGCTTCCACAAGTAAATCCCCATAGGGCACTAGAAGAAGAGATGAGATATAGTCTATTCATTGTCCAAAGACATGACACATCAAAAGGGACCATATATACCTCACCTCATGAGATGTTCTCCAGTTAAGACCCTTTTCTTCAAAAGCAACCATAAAAAGAAACTTACATTAGGCCATATAGCAGAATGCCAAATTTGACTGAAAATACCCTTGAGAGGATGAGGCTCATGCCTAGTAAGAGATTCATATCCTGAGGAAACTGTATAAACCCCTGTACAATTCTTCCCCCATGCTAAAGCATCAGTGTTTGATAGTGTTGAAAGGGGGAAACTAAGAGCATCTTACTCATCCATGATCTTTGGTCTTCTGGTATTTAAATTGGCCACTCATTAAGAGGAATCCAACATTTTCCAATCTCCCAAGGCTGATTAGTATCCCTAGAGTAATGAGCAATCTTAATCCATCCCTTTTCATGTAATTGGTCCATCATTGGTTTAAGTTCTAGATATTGAGAAATAATTGGTGGGTAAGCATCCCATGAATCGGTCTAGAAGTTGGCTTGTTGGCCATCATTCACAATCCAAAACAAATTATTTTTTATTAGGTCCTCGCCTGCTTTAAGGACAACAAGAATATGTGACCCTTTAAGAGGAAGAGATAATCTAATAATTCTCTCTGGAGGATTGTTTTCTGCATATTTAACTCAAATATTAATAGCCCACAAATCATCTAGATGCATAAGCAATCGCTAGTAGAGTTTGGCTGCCGAACCCCTGTGGTGCTTAGAAGAGGAATGAAATCCCAATCCTCCTTTTGTTTTGGATAGACACATGCTTTCCCACTTTACAAGAGACCATTTTCTTTTCTACTGCAAACCAATCCAAAGAAATTTTTGACAAATACAATTAAATTGCTTCAAAATTTTACTAGGAATGTTCAAATTAGAGGAAGCATAAATCACCAAGGCCTAAAGAACTGCCTTGACCAAAACCATTCTTCCTCTTCTCAACAGCGATTTATTAGTCCACTTCTGAAATTTCATTTCCACTTTAGTAGTAATCCACTACCAATCTTTGATCTGTTTAGCTGTAAGAGGTACCCCCAAATATTTGAGAGGAAGAGATCCTTTCCGAAATTGGAATATGTTCAGAATTTGTTCCTCCTATCTACTAGAACAATGAAAAAACATGATGCTAGATTTATCTTTGTTGATCAATTGACCGTAGCTCTAGAAAACAACTGAATAATTTTCTGCAGCTCTAGAAAACAACTGAAGAATTTTCTGCAACTGTTGAGCTTCCGACCAGGTAGCTTTGCCCACTAGCGTAGAATCATCCACAATGTGTAAGAGGGGAAGCCCCTGTAGCTAATTTAATGCCACTGATCTTGGGTTCCTGACAAGCAGTAGTAACCAGTCTACCAAGGCATTCTGCCAGGATAATAAATAAGGGGGATAAAGGATCCCCTTGTCGAATCCCTCTAGAAGCCAAAAATATCTGGGAAGGAGTGCCATTAACCAAAATAGCAAAGGAAACCGATGATAAACATGCTCTGACCTAATCAATCCAATCCTGAGAAAAGCCAAACTGAGTCATAACTCGACATAAAAAAACCCCAATCCACACGATCATAAGCCTTGGATAAATCAAGTCTGATAAACATAGTGGGTGATTTCTGATTATCCATAGAATGAAGTGCTTCCTGTGCTAAAACTATACCATCAAGAATTTGATGTCCTAGAATAAAACCTCCTTGTTCAAGTGAAATAATCTTCTGGAGCAAAGGTTTCAACTTCTCTTCCATAACTTTTGTGATTATTTTGTATAGAACTTTACACAATGCTATAGGTCTAAAACCAGATATTTCATTCACTTCCCCAGCTTTGGGAATTAGAGCTATAAAGGTTTTGTTTATTTCCTTTAGCATTGTTTTAGCTTCCCTCACTTCTTCCACGACCTTAAGCAAATCTCCTTTAACAATATCCCAAAACTTTTGATAAAATTCAATAGGAAAACCATCAGGTCCTAGAGTTTTCCCTTTCATCTCAAACACCACTCGCTGCAATTCCTTTTCCGTGACTAGGCTGCTTAGTTGCTCATTATCCCGATGAGAAATAAGTTTGGGCACTGTATTTAACACTACTTATTAAACGCTTTCATCCAAAGGTTGGGGAGTAAAGAGTTTCTGGAAAAACTGCGTTGCTATTTGCTGCATACTTTCCAATGAAAATTCTTTCTCCCCATCTTCCTTGTTCGGGGATACTATGTTATTAAGAGCCCTTCTAGCAAGCAAGGATTTATGAAAGAAAGCATAATATTTATCTCTTTTAACCATTGGATTCTAGATTTTTGCTGCCACGTAATCTCTTCTCGTGTTTCCCATTCATGGAGCCTAGATTTCAAAAGAAGTTCTTGCTTAAGAAGATCCTCATTGCTGCCCGAAGATCTAATATTTGCATTAAGCTCTTCTAATTGTTAAATAATCTGTTTTTTTTTTTTTTGTGACATCTCCAAACTCATTCCGGTTCCATTTTTTCAATTTGGCCTTTATATAATTCATTCGTTTTGTAAAGGAAAACATCTGAGTCCCATACCTTGGCTTTCCTTCTAACTACCATTGTTTTATGAGGTTTTCAATATTTTCATGTCTAAGCCACATCAACTGAAAGTGGAAAGGAGCATGGCAAGGAGCTTATTTACCCATCTCAAGACGAACTGGCCAATGATCAAAACCAGTATTATCTAAAATATTAGCTTTAGGAATATATTCTTTTAACCACCAATTTTTCGATAAAAGAGAATGATCCAATCTTTCCAGAATACAATCTTGACCCTGTCTTCTATCACACCATGTCATTAACCCATTTCCAGTCTGAACATCAACCAACTTTAGGGATTGTAAAAATTTAGCCATATTTGAGGAGCTAGTATCCAAGTGAGAAATTTCTCCCTGTTTTTCCTGTAGATTAAGGATGGTATTGAAATCTCCCCCAAAAAACAACCGAAACATCTGAATAAGAATTGATCATAGCTTCTCTACACTGCCATTGCATCAACTTGTCTTCTATAGTATTGGGTGCATAAACATTTATGAGCAAATATTGTTGGTCATCCAACTTAGAACACACATGCATCATCAACACTCCTCGATTGCCACAAGAGCCTAAAATTGTGATTAGCTTCGAATTCGAACTACTCAAAACTCCTCCAGATGCCCCTTGAGAACCAAGAGCTAACCACTGAGCCTTAGGCCAAATTCTTTCTGCCAACACAATAATAAGCTCAATGGAATCTTTAGTCTCTTGCAAACACCATATGAGGATGATTAGTGTGAATCATTCTTTTAATTTCCATTATTTTAGCTTGTATTGTTTTAACTTTTTTTTTGTCATTTTTTTACAAGTTGCTGCCCTAAGGTTTGTTTTTTTAATTTTGTGTTGTTTTTTTAACTTGCAATTAGATATACTACAATGTCAACAAGTTCCACCTTTGTGGGCCAAACCCAATTCAAACTTGTACAATCGCTGCTTTGTAAATATGTGACAATGATAGAACAAGTTCCAAGTGGTGGGGGATATATTTGGAAATGCAATTCTTGTGATAATCAATATGTCAACTCATACAATCGGATGAAAGCCCACTTATGTCACATATCTGATGTCGGCATCAAAGGTTGCAAGGGGAAGGATGGTAGTTCAATGACAAAATCAAAAATCCTTGAATACATCAAGGAGCAAGAAGAAGCAGATGCAGCCCATGCCATGAGATGAGCTCACCCTTTGTCAAAGAAAGCCTAAGGATCAACGAAGCCACCAGTTTCCCCAACTCCTCGTGGCGGTTTCCCAATTGTGACCGCAACACATCCATTTTGGGAAACACCCTCCATGCACGAAAAAATTTCTCCTCTTTCAAACAAAAGAACAAAAGGACCATTGGAAAGGTCTTTTCAAAATGAGGATAGAGATATCATGGATGAGCATATCGCACAATGTGCGTATGCAAATGGATTTTCTTTCAATGTGGTCAAATCACCATATTGGCAAGAAATAGTAAGTGTTGACCATTTTTGGTCCAACAGGCCAAAAATCGGTCCCCTTCTTTCCCTGCTATTCTGAGCCAGTTCATTTCTTGATTTTGCACAAGTCTGGAAATTTCTACGAACTCTGCAAGCACAGTTTCTACGGACTCTGCAGAAATTTATACGGACTCTGCAGGCATTTCTATGGACTCTGCAGGTGTTTCTACGGACTCTGTAGAGAATTTCTACGGACTCTGCAGGTAGAGACAAGTTCCCACTTAGGTGCAAAATGAACCATTCCAAGTGCCCTTGCGGAGGTCAATTCCGGACTCAAGTGCCCTTGCGGAGGGTAGGGAACATTTGCAAAGAGGCCACAGAGAAAACCGAAAAGGTAAGTTTCCTTCGAAAATTTGTTTAAGGCAAAGAAGAGAATTTCTTTGGACAAAATGTCCGAAGGAATTCCTTCGGACATTTTGTCCAAAGAAATTCTCTTCTTTGCCTTAAACAAATTTTCGAAGGAAACTTACCTTTTCGGCGAATTCCTTCGGACATTTTGTCCGAAGAAATTCTTCGAAAAAAAATCCCGCCGCGGAAAAGACAAGGCAAAGGTGAGAATGATTTATTTCGGACTTTTGTCCGAAGGAATTCCTTCGGACAAAAAGTCCAAAGAAATTCGGGAGAAGCCACGAGACAAAAACCTGAGGAAAAACTCCGAGGGAAAGGAACGAGCAAGACAATTATTGCGGACTTTTTGTCCGCGGGAAAAGCAGTCGAGAGAAAATACGCGAGAAAAGTGGCCGAGTGAAAAGACACGGGGAAATAAGCGAAGAAGCAAAGGAAGAAATCCTTCGGACATTTTGCCCAAAGGATTTCAAGACCAAGGAGCCGAAGGACCCCGAAGGGAAGGTGCCCTTGTGGGGGACTCTCAGCCAAAAAGAAAGACACTTCTCCAAAGCCGAAGGGACACCTTCCCTTCGGGAGGATGTAAAACAAGAAGCCGAAAGAAAGTTAAGGCCGAAGAAATTCCAAGGGGTGATGGGCCCGAAGACGTCAAAATCAAGCACAGCCAACTAGCCATTGGTTTTCAAACAGTGACGGGCCCATGAATGTCAATTTTAAAGCGGTGAAATAGTCGTTGATTTTGAAAGAGCTCAAGGACAAGCCGCGAGTGAACTCAGCGACCCGCCAAGAAGATAGCCCCCGAGGGCCGAAGGAGACAAAGGAGAAAACCAGGAAGAGACAGTGCAGAAGTGGACAAACAGTCTAGGTGGCAAAGAGAGGTGTCAACTCAAGAATTTACTCCTGCAGTTGGAACAGTGCTTGCCAAGTGGTCATCAAACGGTGCAAACAGTAAGCGGCGCGGCCTGTTTTCTCCACTTAGCATTAATGAGCAGACAAACCGCGTGAATATCTGGAAAGAGCAGTCTTGTTTGCAGAAAAAGAGGCGTGGCCCGTGCTTTCACATTAATGTTTGAATGCCCAAGTCAAGACCGGCGATTACACAACATGGTTCTAGCAGGGCTTTTCTAAAAGAATGACATCAGCAACAGTGATTTCCTCTTCCTGATGCTCTCAAACGCACATGGGCCAACTTGTCAAAGAGCGCCAAAGTCTTTTCCAAAGCGGCGCCTTTACTTCTCCTCTTTCTATATATTGTAAACTTCTCATTTTGAGAAAGGGATCTCTTAGCTTGTAAGGCAAAGCTCTGCCCAAAAATATCTGGGTTTGTAAAGCAGAACTCTGCCGGATTTTACCTTGAATCAAGACTTAGCAATTTTTACCTCCATTTGATCTTGCACTCACGCATATGTCTATGTTTTATTTTTGTGTTAAGTCATTTTCTTTTATGCTTTCACAGAACGATTCCAGCATGTCTAGTGCATTGTAAGTTTCCTCTTCTACAGATCTACCAGGAGTGTCTACAGCAGGAATATAGGCGCATGTAAATACGCTGCCAAAGTGTGTCTCAGAACACCTTTGACAGTTCTTCCTCCCTGTATCTCTACAGACACCTGACTCACTGATACAGAAGAGTCTCCTACATCAGATGAAGTGTATGACAGCTTCTTCTTGGTGAAAAGTGTATGTTCGGGCTGAGTGGATCAACTTTTTTGGTGTATCACCTTTTAGTTTAGGTTTTGGTTCTATTTTCAGCATCCTTCTCACTTTTCATCCCCCCTTTTTTTTATTTATTTGTTAGAAGTAGGGAATCCAGGACCTAAAAGATACATGAAAGGAGCTAGCCCTTATTAGAGACTCTCCCCCCAGTTTTGCCAAGCCCACAGGCAAGAGGGGAGTTTCCATTGTTGCGTGTGGAAGGCAAGAGCTCGGCCTCCTGTCCAGGGTGCAATCCACTGCGTCAACAGTAAGAGCGATCAATTAGGCCCCAAAGCATTACAAAGGTCCAGGGTTTGAGAAACTCCGCACCACCCTATTGACAAAAGATAAAAAAACATGTTGAAGATTCTTTGAAGCCAATCAAGGATTCATGCGCTAAAACATGTGTCTTCATCATTTTCAATGGATGATAAGATGCAAAAAACAAGCCTCTAATCAATGTGGTGCAACGTGCCCTAAAGGGGCAATGTTTTTAAAGGTCACTAATTGTGAGGGGTGTGTGAAGGATGCTGAGTTCATAGCCAACATCCTCTTCAAATCCATTGAGATGGTAAGGCCTCAAAATGTTATCCAAGTTATAACAAATAACACAAAAAATTGCAAGGCCAAAGGGATGTTGGTGGAGGTGAGATATGGGCCCATTTTTTGGACAGTGTGTGTTGTCCACTCGCTCAACCTCATGTTGCAAAAAATGAGGAGAAAAATTGAGTGAATCAAGTGTATGCCAAGGCTGAGGAGATTCAAATGCTTGTCACCAACCATCACCTCTCTCAAGCCATCTTCAGATCCTTCTCAACTTTGGAGTTGTTGAAGATACTTATAGATTTTAATTTTAATTTTAATTTTGTTTTAAAATTTTAACTTTTTTAATCTAGTACTTGTATATTTTCATAAGTTTTTTAAATTTTTTTATTTTAATTTTGTAATAGGTTGCTAAGACTAGATTTGCCTCTCACACAATTGTCTTGAGACGACTTGTGAAGGTGCGAGAGGCACTCAATAGCATGGTCATCAGCTACATGTGGAATGTATGGAGGGCTTCAAGCAAAGAGGAGGCTCAGAGTGAAAAACACAACATTACCGGATAGTGCTCCTCAAGGCCTTGGGTACAATACGGTACATATCCAAATACAAAATGCCTAGAGATACGTAGGGGATATAGGCTGGGTACGTCCCTGCCCCTGTAGATACTATTGGATATGTCTAGGGGTGTAACCGGGCATATCCGTATGGGCAAGGGCATGCCCTACCTATATTCCCTGTGTATCCACTGGGAAAAATGACAATTTTTAATTTTTTTCAATTTCACTTTTTGGGGAGAAACAAAACCAGATTCAGTTCCAAATCCATTTTAGTTTGGGCACTAAGGGTGGTTCTGCAGAATTTGGTAACATGGAATAAGACCAATGAAAATTCTCCAAGGTGTTGATACATAATAGATAAGTCTTTCTCCCATTGTTTCTACCCTCGCCGTTTCTGTGAACCACTAACTGCATTCTACTCACTCAACATTGCGTCTGCACTCACTGCATTTCTACCCTTGCCGTATCAATGTTTATTTTCCCGCACCGCTGAGTCTTGTTATTATCTTGCATTAATATTTTGATATTTATTAAGATTTTCACAACATACCCGTTCAATGGTTTATTAAATAGTTTATATTTTTACCGCACTAATGTATTTATATTTATTATTAAATATTAATATTAATATATTATATTATATTTATATTTTATAAAATATTAATATAATATAATATATTTATAATTATTTTTATAATTTATAATATATATATATATATATATATATATATATTAGAGTTTTAAATTTATTGTTTATAGATTTTTTTAAATATATATTTTTTAATTAAATAAATTTAAAATATAATAGATGTATATATTTCTTCCAATATGTTTTGTAGTTATTTAGCTTATTTTGTTTCCTCTATGCATATTATGTGGTTAATTTTGCTTTTATATATATATATATATATATATATTTGTACAGCCATATCCAAAAATGTATCCAAGCCCAAAAAAATATTTGTATATATATATATACTGCCATATCCAAAAATGTATCCAAGCCCAAAAAGATATTTGTATCCACGTATCTGATTCTTGTATCGGTATCTATATCGGCTACTTATGAAAAAGATGATCCTAGATGATGATTGGTGAGCCTGCATAGATTATTTGTTGAGTTTCACTGAGCCCATTATGAGTATGATCTATTTCATCAACATGGATCAACCATGTTTGTGAGAAATATATGATGGCAACGACTCAATGATTGAGAAGATGAAGGCCATCATTAATGCAAACGAGCAAGATCCCGAGGATTCAAACAAGTGCATTCAATCCTTGTTGAGCGATGGAACAAAATGACCACCCCGCTACATCTACTTGCCTTGGCATTGACTCCTCAGTTCTGTAGCATGGACATCCTTTCTTTGCCGAGGAGGGTGCCACCATACAAGGATGTCGAAATCGCTGAAAGGTATAAATTGGCTATCTCTAGGATCTTCCCCGATCCCAAGATATAAGACATGGTTGTGAACGAGTTTGGAGGTTTCATTACCTCCCAAGGTCATAATCTTGGTGCTCTTCGGAACAAATACAAGGATGCTCATATGTGGTAGCCCCATGGCCAAGGATCACCGAACCTACAATCTCTTGTAATCAAGGTCTTGTCACAAGTAAATTTTTTATTATTTAAACTTGTAAGTTTCTAACTCTTTTTTCTTGTTTTAAAATTTATGTTTAAGACTTAAGTTTTAACTTTTTATTTTTATAAATTTGAATATAATTTGCAAGTTCGTCTTCTTGGGAGCGGAATTGGAGCACATACAACTTCATCCACTCACAAAAACGCAACAAGCTTGCAGCAAGAAAGGCCGAAGAGTTGGTCTACATACACTCCATTTTGCATCTTCTATTACACAAGAACCCAGAGTACAAGGAGGGGACGACGGAGCATTGGGATATAGATCCAGAGGACATTGATTTGGATGCTTCCATTTCCCACCACTCATTAGTTGACATTGGAATTCCTTTGACGACACATAGTTTAGCTTGTGGGAGACATAGTTTAGCTTGGGGGAGTGGCGGGAGTGCTAGTCCTTGTCGTTCTAACAAACCACATCATGATGTTGATGTTGATGCTCTCAATTAAGAGCAAGATGACTATGAAGATTAATTTTGATGTAATTAATTATTATTGATAATTATGATTAATGATTATCATGACATTTGGCATTCAGTTAGTATTTTATGATTATTTTCCTATTTTATTTTTTTATATGCATACTATGTGGTTAAGTCACTAATTTCCTATTTATTAGGCTAGAATTTCTATTTATGTTTTTGTGCATCTGAATCCAAGCTATACCCAAGGCAAAAAAAAAACGCCGCACCAAACCCAGTTTTTGAACCCAAACCTGAACCGGTAACTTAGGAGGCCATCAATGCTGATGGGAGAGCTCTAAGATGGGCATGTGCCATACTACGTTATCCAAAAAGGAGAACATTGCAGGCTGACAGCCACACAAAAAGAGGTTGGTATGCCTAAACAAAACCAATGCTTATCAGAAATGATGTGATTTATAAATTAATATGTTCTCTGAATTTGTATTAGAAGTGTTGTTGAAGATTTTCATATGAAAATAAGATTTCCTTATCAAAATTAGATGGTTGGAGAAACAGGAAGTATAGATAATTTTAAAAAGAGAACATCCTAGCCATTCATCAAACCATCACATTTCACCCATTAAAACCTGCAACTTTCTTCTCCAAATAGCCAACGGATGATTGGAGTTAGTGCTTGCCTCCTATTTAATAACCACCCTCAGAATCCAAACCAGAATTTCAAAACCACAGTGTCACAGGAAACATCCCAAATATACACGAAGATCTGCAAGGATTCATACAACACCATGCCAAAAGAACAATCACGAGGTCCAATTACCCACTCGAAAAGGAAAATGGCTGCTATCTAAAAATGGAAACCTCGCCAAAGATCTCTTGTTTTATAGATGAAATGGAAGAAAGAATATGGCTGCTAAAAGAAAGAGCTCTGATCTGTAGATTCATTGGAGTATTCCCTGGTCCAAAAATGCTCAGAATCTGGGTCCAAGAGAATTGTAAACCCTGAGGCTCTTTATAGCTACCAATGATCCCCATGGGGTACTTTATGGCAGCCTTTCTACAGAAAATATAGAATGATCAGGCATTCCAAAGGGCGCCTTAGTTCATAAATATTTAGGTGTATTTATGAGGCACCAGTCCCCAACTTTTAACCAAACAGACAACTTGCTAAGTACCATACCCGTGTGGGTCAGGTGGCTTTTGCTTCCCAATGAATATTGATAGGAGACCTTATTGTAAAAGATAGGTGTTATTAGAGGGTACATAATATCCTAAAAAATTCACCAAAAATCCAGGGGTCCTCAACTACATGTGGATATGTGAAAAGTTTAACTTAAACAAGCCCCTGCCAGGTAGATTCATCCTAGAAATGGGATGAATAGAATGGAAGTAGTCACTGGACTATGAAAATATTCCATTGTGGTGTCAAGTCTGCCATGAGCATGGACACTTGGCCAAGGTGTGCCCAACACAGGAGATCCATGAGAAGAAATCCCAAAAGCAGACACAGGATCCAAGAGAACAACCACCCAATCCCAAATCATTAGAAGCATTGCAAGATAGCCCTAACCTGAAAAAATATCAAGTAAAGAACTCCAGTAAAAGTAAACTTCAAAAATCCTATGCAAGGAAAGGGAAAGAATCAACAAAAACAACTAGTCAAATAACTTGGGAAAAGCCATTTGCAGCCCTTGGAGTATACAAAAGAAACAAAAGAGATGGTGCATGTTCAAGTATTCCGGATCCCCCTAATCAGCCTCTCAATAACCCAAAGGAAGCTGCAATGTAGGATAAAAAACACAAAGGTAAGTCATCAAGTTCTCTACAATTCACAACACATACAACGTCCCCGAGACAAATATCAGGAGTAAAAAAACTCAAAACTATAGAAGTTCCCAAGAGGATCTGATCCCACAGAATCTGTAGATTTAGGAGCCGAACTCTATGGAAAATACAAAAAGAGAAGGAAAACATTAAATAAGTCTATAGAAATTGAAGAGGATCCAAAAATATAGAAGACATTGATGAAAATAATATAGATCTGGACACCAAAATTCTCCAACCCGGACCAGCCCTCAGAGGATGTGGGATGCAAATATTATCTTGGAATATACGAGGCATAGGCATGCCCAATACACATAATGTAATGTCCCCAATTTGGAACAAAGGACAAAAATAGATAGTTTCCACAAACCCCAAGCAAGTTTAAAAATAAATCTACAACCATCCAATTTTCTAATACAATAATAAATACTTCTTTTCGTTGTTCTATCCAAAAAAATCAGATTGCAACCTTCACACACAATGTCGGAACCTTCTTTGCAGTTTTCACCCTCAAAAGCAAATCGCCCAAACCCTAGGCAACTAGGGTTTATGGCTTTTTCAATGCCTAAAACACCTCCAAAATTTATGAAACTTTGTAGGTATGTAGGAAAAAATACAATTGATTTATTTATCCAATCAGATTTGACAAAAACTGAGATTCTAAATTTCTATGGCAAAAATACAGCTAAAACTTGTAAATTCAATAACTTTCAAAATACTTGGAATTTCTAAGTAAATAATAGCTTGAACTGAAGCTAAAAATATACTCCAATTGAAACATTAATCAAAATTTTCCAGCCACTGAAAGTCCCTCAAATGATGTTCTGAAGTTCTGAAAACCCTAGTCTTTCCCTTAAAATTATGCAAACAATTACTGAATATTTTCTAGGCATAAATTAGCCCAAATAACATGCCAACATACATCAAAACAAATCGCTCCACCAAGGAAATTATTCAAAAAACTACCAAACCCTAGAAAAAGGTTTTTTCACCAATAAACAAGCCCACCGAAGATGTTTTCAAGCCCTAAGCAAGTCACCAAGGAAGGAAAACCAGCAACCTTCATTCCCAAGCAAATTCGCCACTCTTAGTGACCTCACAAACCCCCTAGGTGGTTCGCCCAAGCCCTCCAAGTCGAATTGCCACAAGCTGAAAGTATTAGATTAAACTTTAAAATATTCTTCAACGGATTGAAAACAATTTTCGATCAATGGGTGGTGTTGATAGACATTGTTTGTAGAACATTCATTAAAACTTGAAGGGTAACATTCTTCAAATGTTTACCTTCAATAATCAATCTTGACATACTTGATCATCAAAGCCAATTATCATATGCATGTGCCCTTTTCAAATGAAGCTCCTCCTTAAATACCCTCCTCCAAGAGTAGAACTCCAAAATAGCAAGGGAGGATTAACTTTTTAAAAAACAACTTCAGTCTTAAGCTAAAACTCAAAACTCACCCACTTAAGTGAAATAACATAAAGTACTTTTTCCTCAAAACATAATACAAAATTAGAATCATAAAGTATTTTCTTTTGAAATACCTTTTCACAAGTAGTGCACCAAGTTCCTTTTTCCTTCTTTTACCCTTTAGTTATCGGAAAAAAAATAACCAAGGGTCCTCCGAAGCTCTAGAGCAAAAATGGGGACATTACAGGTAACTTGCCCAAAGAAAAAGTTAAGGAAAATCAGATTTATTTAATCATAATGCAATAAACAGCTAAAGCCAGTAACCTTCACAAGATAAAATACACAGGTATATGAGGCAGCAAACACATCCATTTTTTGTGCAAACACAAAGGTGGTTGTTCAATGGGACCCGACAAGGTATGATCCAACCTCTCACACCTCTCATTGGTGGGGAACGGCTTTGTGCTTCTACTCTTACAAAATGCAGTCAAACTTCACTTTTGAAAATATCACATTCCCCTTTAATGGAAACTTTTGACTTGCTTACTTTTAGCAAATCAAATATTGGGCTGTGGAAAATGCTGATCGCATTCTCAAGGGGGATTTCAACACTACCAAGTTGCATAAGGAAAAAAAGGGTGGCAAGAGGTTTAACACCCGCACATTAGATGCACTAATGGATTTTATCAAAACATCAGAATAACTGATCTGGAATTTGGGGTGGTCATTTCACCTAGACAAACCGCCAGAAGGGACAGAATAATATAGCAGAAAAAATAGATAGAATCTTTATCTCCAATCAATGGGTTTCTGGCACTACACAAATAATTATACTCTCTCTGATCACTCAATTATTATTTTGGATACCTCAAAAGTAGATGAATGCCGCAAATATTATTTCAGAATTGAAAGTATGTGGCTAACTCATCCTGAGTTTTCAGCCAAAGTAACCCATTGGTGGTCAGAAACTCAAAAAATTGCATGACATGCCATGTTCAGATTTGTAAAAACACTCAGAACATCTAAGATTCCAAACAAAAGAATGAAATCAAAAAGAGTTTGGAAACATATTTGCTCGATCCAAAGAAGCAGCTGCAAAGCTTACCAAACTCCAATAGAAAATCAAGGAATGATAGTTTATGGACATAATGGCTCTTTGGAAGCAACATCTAATCAGTGACCTGGCAATAATCCAGCAGAGTGAAGAACACAATTGGCATTAGAGATCCAAAGAGACATGGGTTTTGAAAGGAGATTACACTACTGCCTTTCCTCCATAAATCAGTTCTTAACAGGCAGCATATAAACTCGCTCCAATCCATTAAAGCGGGAAATGATCGATTCCTAACCACTTTTCCTGGCATCACTGAACATGCAACAGATTTTTTCAGTCATCTTCTCAAATCAGAGCCATCTATACCTGAAACAATCAAGTCAAACCCAACAAGAAATAATAAAACATTTCCCCACGGCTATCACAGATATAGAGAATTCAACACTTATAAGGAAAATTGTGGAAGAAGAATTGAAGGAAACAGTCTTCTCTTTCAACAAAGATAACTCCCTGGGACCAGATGGTTTGTGTGCCTTGTTCTACCAGACCTTCTGAGATCTTTTAAAATCAGATATTATAAATGTGATGGAGAAATCGAGAAGAAAGAAAAAGATGCTAACACAAATTAATGCCACCACTTTAGCTCTTAATCCAAAGCTCGCAAAAGGGAGCTCATCTCAGAATTTGGTCTGATTAACACACAAAAAACTTTATTAATTATTCATATATTTGAGATATATATTTATAGCTTAGTATTCTCCTCAAAAATGGGGAGTCGAGGCATTATCAAGAATCCCTACAAACACACTATTAAAACCTATATAAGATGAGTTGTTGTGAATCTGTGACAACTCATACTTGCACACATTTACACCTAAATATATTATTCTAATAATAAGTCCGAACTAAATATTTATAACACCCTCCCCTAGTGCGGACATATGGAGAAGATTCACATATTCTACAGAAGCTTCTTTTTGAAAACAGTTGTTGGACCAAGTAGTACTTCATCAAGTTGTTTCATAACTCATAAAAGTGTAGCTCCCAAGTCGAACTCCCAAGTTCCCGAACTCCACCTCCCCAAACTCCTAAATTCACAAAACTCCTGAGTTATTTGAGCAACCATCCATATTGAGCTTCATCTACACTAGATGTCTTCTTGTCTTAGGTATGGACTTCTTAAAATACAAGTTCTTCGATAATGTCATCACAACAAGGGACATCAGGTTCACCTGAAAATGCATCCGTACAAGAGGATTTTACATTTGACTTTGGACTTTTGGCGACATTCACATTCTTTATTTAGACTAACAGGACTAGAAGTAACACTTTATTGATTATAGACTCTAGACACAAACTCGTTTTGTAAGAAACAAACTACACACAATATAAATCTATAGCCTAAGGCTATTTAGATTTATTTTTGACATAAAAACTACACCTCTATAGGATCTGAGAATGGAAATTGAGGACACACAATTACTCTAGTCAAACCTTTAGGCTTTGACTATAGACTAGACTAATAAGAAACTTAGACGAAATGACATATATACAATTATTTACTACAATTTAATAACTTGACACTTAAAAAAATATCAAATACCAGTAAAAAAACTAATAAAGCGTTTAAGAGCAATAAAAATTTGACAAAACCCTAGACTCCAAAATAATACTTGATTTTAAATGACAACTATAATTCAAAAACACAAATTATAAAAGAACAAAGATACAAATTTTAAGACTAAAAATGCAAATACAAATTATCTATTACACTATTCGAGATGCACTATTTGAAATGGCTCCAAGTCATGGCCGTGACGCTTGATTTGGGGTTCATGTTGATGACCCTAGATAGTTTGGAAAAACAGATCTCGAGAAAATCTTTGCTCACGGCTCTGTACAAGTACAGCGACCTGATATTCCTGAGGTTGTTGTCGAAGCTATGGAACGTAATCAGGGCACAGAACATGGATCCTGAATGCGGGGCGTGGAACCCGCTGAACAATGCAGTTTTAGCTTTATTGCGGAGAACGTTAACCCTACTACAACATCCCTACGTCCGTTGAGCGGTATTATTTTCAGAAAATGGCAGACAAAGAATAAACTCCGTAAAACAAGAGATGGAAGCATGTTCCCACCACCACTTATCATCACCACTGTGACCACAACATAAGCTAAGTTCAATGTGCCCTTCTTCGCCATTGCCAAAATAAACACCATAGGTTTTAGAGCATTGCCAAAGTAAGTTAATGATTGGTAGAAGCCGATGATATGCACAGGCTTGAACTAACAGGCTACACCTATATAACTACGCATATGCTTTTGTCACATATAAATACCACTAAAATCCACCACATCCTCCTAGAAAATAACAATAAATACTCACTAAACAGGAATGTAAAAAACTACCTACAATAATTCTATAAACTACTGAATTTCATAAACCGGGACAACAAAGAATAATGAGGTTGTCCCTGCAAACAAGTTATTCTCCCATCACAAGAACAAGACCTCAGATTGCTCTGATACCAAATCTGAGAATTTGGTCTGATTAACACATGAAAAACTTAATTAATTATTCATATATTTGAGATACATTTTTATAGCCTAGTATTCTCCTCAAAATAAGGAGTCGAGGCATTATCAAGAATCCCTACAAACACAATTAAAACCTATCTAATATTTGTGTTGTAGGAAACGCCTTGCCCCGCCCCCTGACGTCTCTTCTCTGGAGATGTCTCTAGCACGGGGACATCTCGAGCACGCACGAGGGCATCCGTAACAATGCCGAAAACTTATGGCACTGTTTCGGATGCCTCCAAGCATGCCCGAGCATTTTCGGCAGGGGCAGGGACAATATTATTAAAAAACGCTTAAAATCGAACCACATAACCCTAAAAATGCCTCTGTAAACGACATAGATAGCCATCTGAAGAGCAAACACAAGTTGAGAGCAGAGTCGAGACGCGCTAAGGGTAGATTCATAGCCATAGGCGGGAGGGCACATTTCGCTATTCAAACTTCGCACTTCACAGTATCTTGGCAACGCACAGGCTCACTGAGTAACCTTCGAAAGTAGCGTTTTACTGATTTTCGGTGGGCAGGGAGCAGTTAGCAAACGAGGAACTTAACGGTGGCAATGCACAACAAGCTTAGTTTCAATGGTCTCCGTTAATATTGTAGAATTTAGATTTTATCATTTTAGTTTTAGATTTTAATATGTTAGGTTTAGATTTTATCATTTTAGGTTTGGTTTTTAATATTTTATTTTATGTCATTTAGTTTTTAATATTTTATTTTATATTATTTAATTTAGTGTTAAGTTCAGATTTTTATTTAGTTTTAATTTTTATATATTATTAATATTATTTAATTTTATACTCTATACAAATTTTATTTAGTTTATGATTTTTTTAGTTTTTATAAAAAATAAAACAAATAAATATTTTTATATATTACAAATTAATTAAAATTGTGATATTCGGTCGGGAATGCCATGACACGGTCAAAATAAATTATAATACTAAAGTTTACTTTTAGTAAACTCAGTCATAATACATATAGGACTTAGGTTTAGGTTTTAATTTTTTTTTAAGATTTTAATATAATTTAGTTTAGGTTTTTAATATTTATAAAATGTTTATTTATTATTTTTAATATTTTAATTTTTAAAGTTTTGCTCTGAAGGTTGTGGTATTGCTCCATGATTTAGAAAGTATAGGTGCTTTCACATTATAATATTTATTATTCTAAGTTTTTAATATTTAAAAAATATAATTTTATTATATAATTTATGAAATGATTAATTTACTATGTATTTTCATGCGCTTTATTAAAAAAATGAGTAATATATATTTATTTTATATATATATATATATATCCAAATCAAGGTTCTAGAAAAATTACGTACCCGAGTTGTACCCGTACCCGTATCCAAACAACATAGTCTAAGATGAGTTGTTGTAACAACTCATACTTGCACACACACCGAAATTTATTATTCTCATAATATGTCTGAACTAAATATTTCTAGCAGCTCAGTGGATAAGCATAGACATATTGCACTTTGTAATATGATGTATAAAATCATCTCAAAAGTAATTACTAAAAGGCTGAAAAATCTACTTCTGCAACTGATCTTGGATATAACCAATCAGCCTTTGTCCCAGAATGACAGATCACAAACAATATTATGGTTGTCCATAGCTTTTTCACTCAACCAAATTTCAGCGTGGACCAAGACTTTTTATCAAATAAGATATGTAAAAAGCCTTTCACAGGAGCAGCTGGTATTTTCTAGCTCAGACATTGGAGACATTTGGTTTCAGCAAACAGGTAATCGGTTGGATTAGCAGTTGTATATCAACTCCTACATTTTCAGTTACAATCAATGGTCACACAGGACAATGGTTCAAGTCTTCCTGCAGGCTGTGACAAGGAAATCCCCTAAGTCCTTACCTTTTCATCTTAATGGGGGGAAATCTTCTTTGTCTTCTTAATGTCTCAAAAGAAGAGGGTAAAAAATTTGGGCCTCCCTGCAGTAGGTGGTGGTTGTAGATACACAAGCCGTTAATTTTCTGATGATACCTTTCTTTTCTCGACATTAACAATTAAGGAAATAGTATAGCCCAATTGAATTTGTCAGACATATCAACTGGAATTAGGAGAGCAACTAAATATCCAAAGGTCACGGAAATTGGAGGTTCTAAGGATCTTGGGATACAAGCATAGTTGCCGGGAGACCGATACGGGTACGGGTACGCCGTTTTTTGAAAAATAGGAGACTGGGGGGTAGAGGGAGACAGCAACATATCTTTATTATTTATAAATTAATTTTATATATATATATATATATATATATATATATATATATATATATATTATGAAAAGTTTAAATAAATTTATACTATTGCAATGCCAATGCTAGCAATAAGGGAAGGAATATCTCATGATCATCGTGTCATTATATACAATGAAATGCCAACAATAGGCATGCAACAAATCAAAAAACACATATGAACTTGGATCATATCTGATCCGATACAATACAATGAACTATCACATCAATTATATCTTCTAGGTCCTCCGCCAAGATGTTGTCTAGAGAGGCATCACTCTCAAGCTCTAGCTCATCTGCAAGCAATATAACAGGGGGCAAATCATTGAGGCCATCTACCTCAAGCACGTCATCCTCCAAAGATATTTCTGCTACTCCATCAGGTGGAATGTGGTCCCATTTCGCTGAAAGACCTTCCTTGTACTCTGGGTCTACATGAGAGAAAACGAAGTGTGCTATGAATGTACACTAGGTTCTCTGCCTTCTTCAACCCTAGTCAGTTTCTCTTCAATGAATAAATGAAACCATAAGTACTCCAATTTCTCTCACAAGATGACGAACTAGCTACTTGTGAAAGTAACCGTATTGCAAATGATTGCAATTTGGGGGTTTCACTGTCATGGTTCCACCACTACTCTATTGGGTCCTTCACTCGCATATCATAAATAACCTCCACTGTAGAAAACTGTCAACAACCACGTGCAAACATGTTCCACTGAGTCCTAATACAAGAAGCCTCCTCTCCTCGACCATAAACCTTTCTTACTGCTCCCCAAAATTCTTTCATTACTTCTTTATCTTCATATGGAGCCCTCTTCTTGGTGACCTCCATATCATACCACTTTGGATTCAAAGCATAAGCAACACAATATAAAGGTGTGTTAAGCTTGTTCCATTTTCCATGTATTTGTTTCTCAATCAAAGGATATAAAGAAGGATCCTTTAAGTCTGTGATATTTTTTATTCTTTCACACAATTAATTTCTTCATAAACCTCCCCCAAACATGGCTTGTCTGAATCAACAAAATGAATGACCTAACAAATTCGCTGAATGAAGTTAACAAAAAATTTCAAATCCATCCAAAATTGGTCATCAAGGACCATTTTCCTCACCTCAACTGCAATCTCTGAAGTAGATTGTTTCCAACGTGCCTTTTGCATCATTAACCACAATGGAACACAAGGCCCCTTTGACAACATAAAGGCACTCAAGTAGTATGAAGAATGACGCAAACCGTGTATCTGCAGGTTTGAAAAGTTTCATATTGACAAATATTCTATAAATGGCTTGTGTGTGGTGATGATTGCATGTGAAAATTTGTATTTTTTTGCCCTTGTCAATAAGCTCAGAAACCCACTGAAACTTGCCAATATCTTTGAGTGCATTATTCAATACGTGCACACAACATGGTGTCTAGACTATATGTTTGTATTTTTTTTGCACCAATAAACCCACTGCTTTACAAACTAGGGCAATGTCCGTAATAACTTGGACAATAAACGATGCCCCCACTTCATCAATTGCATCACATAATTGCTTCTGAAGGAAGTCTACATTTTTCTCTTGTCCAGAACAGTCGATAGCCTTCAAAAAATAGGGGCCTTTGGAGCAAGTTACCATAATGTTTAGAAGAGGCATGTTTCTTGTATATGTCTAGCTATCTATCACAATGCTACATCCCTCTGTAGACCACACCTTTTTAACAGTGCAGTTAGTTGCTCTATCCTTGTTTTCTCTTTGTCAATAAGAGACGTTCGAAGCTTCTCATACCTAGGGGGTTTATATCCCGCTGACCCATTGTTGATAGCACGAACCATCTCCTCATAATAATGTGATTGAACAACATTGAATGAAATGCCATTTCCATAGAAGAGGCGTGCAATCGTTGCATCCACTGCGTCTCGAACATGCACATTGAACATGCTTCTTATGGGATTCGAAGTGCCAATGTGTGATATTTTGCGAGAAAACCCCACATCTTCTGCTGCATACCCATAAGACACATCTATCTCTGATTCTTTTCTTGTAGTTGGTATGACATAGTGACTTTGAGCTCAATAAGTGGTTGAAGCGTGTGAGCTTAAAGGAGGCAGTTTGCCTTCAACGCTTTTTTGTTCTCTCATCGCTTCCAACCGTCTTTCCTTATTTGTACAAGCGTCAACCCCTTTTCCCGTTGTTCGGAAAAAATGAGCCCTCACTCTTGTGTAAGTGCCATGGAGGGCCTTCCCACAAAGCTTGCACGTGATCGCTAATGTTCTTCCATTGCCTTTGCGAACATGGTCACAAAACTTCCACAGTGGATACAAAGCATCTTTCCCTCCCCCTGACATTCTGCACAAAAAATAAATTATAAAAATAAAATTAGCAACTTTAAATTAAAAAACATAAATGTAAATTAAAATTAAAGAAATCATTAAAATAAAAATTAAAAAATTAAATTTCTTATATAAATAACGAATATATATTAAAAATTAAAAAAAAAAAATTGAAAAAAAAATTAAATAAGTAAATAGCTAAAAGAATTAAAAAATTAAAAAAAAATAATAATGAAAAATTTATATTAATATATTAAAATGGTTATATGATAATAAAATAAACACTAATTTTAAATTAAGATCATATAGCCATGTTATATGATTAAACTAACACTAATTTTAAAATACATGGTTATATGATTAAACTAACTTAGCCCCTTAAATACAAATATTATACTAACTTAGACTAATTAAATATATGGTTATAGTGTTAAATTTAGCCACTTAGACTAATTTGAAATACATGGTTATATGATTAAACTAACACACTCGATTAAAATAATGAAAACTTAGATGAGTTAAAATTTAAAAACAGAAAGTAAAATTAACATACTCCGATTACAATAGCTAATGCCTTAGAGTCTGCAAGCGATTAAAATATATACTAAAGTCTACAAACTGTGATTTTGAAGTCAATGCATTTTCTATAGTTTTGGGGTGTTGAACGAACAGTTTAGGGTTTTAATTTTTTAAACTAAAAATCCAGTGCCCATATAATAAAGACAAAAACCTTCACGGCCTTACCTGTTCCTGCGATGACGACTGTGATATTTCCTGCAACTGCGACGGTGACTGTGGCGTTTGTGACTGTCGAATCCAACAATAAAGACTGCAAACCAAAGATTGATTAAACAAGGAGGCATTTGAATTTTTTATAAGCATGATTTCGCATTTTTCCTCTTTTTTTATGCGTTTAGGGTTATTTATGATGCGTTTAGGATTTATTTTACTCGTTTAGGGTTTTTCTCATGCGTTTTTGACTGCAGACGTGTTGGAGACGTGGGCACAAGTAAATAGACGTCTCCTTACATGGGAGACGTCTTGGTGCATGTCTCCCGTATGAGAGACGTGTGCCCGAACCCGAGACACGTCCCCGGTGGTGGGGGGCACGTCTCCCTGCCACTGTGGATACAAGGAAGGCCAACTTCCCACAAGCTGTCTTGGGTTTCAAATTTACTTGAAAGAAATTCTGACTCTATGGGAAACCATCAAAAGATAATGATAAACCAATGAAACCCATTTATGTAGAAGAGCTCAAAGCAGTGGTTTTTTCATTTGATCCTGGTAAAGTACCTAGGCTGAATGGTTTCACAAGACTGTTTGGGAGCTAATCAAAACTGATCTACTGACGCTGGTAGAGGAATCTAGAAACAATAAGCAAATACTCAGACAATTGAATTGCTCAAAACTGATTCTTATTCCCAAAACCAGCACGACACACATATTAGATCACTATAGACCCATTACCCTTTGCAATATGGTCTATAAAATCATCTCAACGCCTATAGCCAATAGACTCAAACCCATTCTCCCAACATTCATCTCTCAATCCTAGTCAACATTTGTTCAAGGAAGACAGATAACAAATCGCATCATAGCTGTTCAGAAAATTCTGCATTCATTAAAGACACAAAAACAGCCAGAGATAATGATCAAATTAGACATCTCAAAGGCCTTCGACAGATATAATTGGGAACTCATAAAGATGACCCTATCCAGCTTTGGATTTGGAGATCAACTTATTCAAAGGGTTAAGTTACATTTGTCCTTCCAATCCATCAAGGGATTAAGGCAAGGAGATAGTCTCAGTCCAACCCTATTTATTCTAATGAGTGAAAATCTCAGCAAAGCCATCCAACATGCTAAAGATGAAAGAAAAATTCATGGCATCTCAATCACAAAAGGAGGATAAAGGTACACCAACTTCTATTTTGCTGATGACACCCTATTATTTTCTTCAATCATATCAAAGGAAATTATAAGCTCAAGGATATCCTATCAACCTTCTAAGAAGCATTGAGGCAACAAGTAAACAATGCAAAATCCAGTATTTTCTTCCTCAATATATCAACAAGGAAAAAGGGAGACATGCTTCAAGCACTACCATTCACTGACGAGCACTTTCCCACCCTCTATCTACTTAAAGAAGGGAGTATATGAAAAGAAGAGAAACAAAAGACAAGTGAGAAGAAAGGCATGCAATAAAAAGGAAAAGGATAGGAGGAAGGAAAGCAATTCACAATAAATTGGATAAGTACGAAGGAGGGGGAAGAAACAAAATTAGGGAGAAGGAGAGAGGAAGACAAAATGGGAATCATAAATACCCCAAACCTAAACCCCAAAGGACACATTGGAAATAGAAGGAGAGGGAGGCCTAACAAAAAGTAAATGAACCTTTAATATTAAACACTTGGGAAACATAATGGAACTGAAACAAAATACTATATTAATCTGTGCATTTTGTACTTGGCATACTTTCCAGGGAGATATATAGTTGTCTATCTTCCACTAGCTACGTCTATGCTCTGATGATGACTATCCATCTAGATATTTGTAAATAGTGTTACAAAGCCACAAAGGCTAAAGGACTGTTATGGAAGATGAAATGGTCACTCTTCCACATGTGACTCTTCATCTTCAATGGTAGAGGCCAAACAGTATCAGAATGTAACGGTTGAATTTGGCCCACAGGTCATTGTCCCTCCACCCCACAAGGGCTTCAAGGACAAAGGCAACAATGTTGTTGGCGCTCGGCATTACTACGTGTTGTGAATGTTCATGGTTTGGTTTATAGGTGTGTGGAACCCTGACAAAGCCAATGATTGATCCTGCATAAGGTTTGGCACATGCCTGGATGGCACCATGTCTGATTTGCACTGGAAACATGTATGTGGCATCCAGTGGTAATGGATTGATGATCTTGGAAGTACCAAAAACCTAAGGAAAGTGTTTGGCAGTACCACAGACCATTTAACATAAGTCAGCATCACCCCAAGCCATGAAAATGGGCTTTGGCGGTATCTTTAACACTGAATTTTGAGAATCCCCCTAGATTAAATATCATAAATTGTGGCGTTGCCTATCAATACATATAACTATCAAATATTCAAAAAAAATAAAAAAATAAAAGATGGAACCCCCTCATTACTGGATTAATTGTTAAAGTTACTGACAAACTAGTATAAATATCTTAAATACATCTGTATAAAAAATGCCAAGATGTATCAATCTCTAGTCACCTATCTTGGATTTGTCACATACATTCACCCATAGAAGGGTTCTAAATTGATTAAGGACCCAGTTACCTTCTCCGCAAATTTCCTATTGATTGATGATAGATGGCCTCAATCTAGCTGCACTACATCAGGCTTGAAAAAATGTTTTCAGGGAAACAAAACGTGCTCCAAACTCCACCAAATGCCTAAAATATCACGATTTTTCGATCACCTTCTCCAAGCAAGAAGATAACCTGCCCTATGATGGTCAAACGAATGTCAAATTTAAGATCATCCATTTTTATTCACATATCGCACTAGTACATTCGCTCCTCCCTCCCTCTCCCCACCACTTCCACCCACCCTCTTGTTTGTCATTGCAGTTACACCTCTCAGCGTAATTAGACTAAATAACCTCCCAATCCTTAGAAAAATACACAAACTCTTCTCGGCATATGACAAACCTCTTATCATACCCAAAATGGATATTTCACCAAGAAAAGCTATCACCTAGACACAATCCTATAAAGCATTCAAAAATGTCCATCCAGATTGAATAAATATTAGAAAATGCATATGATTAATTGAATGGAAATTTAAAAAGATAACTCTTGAAATTACAATAAATAAAATAAAAATTCATTTGGGATGATGAGTGTCACTAAGTGAGAAGGGATGTTATGGCCCTGAGCCCTTAACATCATAACAACATTAGAAAAATTTCGAACCCAACAAGTACTTGTATTTATAAATCTTAGTGAAAAACATTTAAGGAAAAATCAAGGAATGAGAGTTGTACTTTTTTAAAGTACACATGAAGATTTTTTTCAGATACAGAACATGACTATATTAAATAAAAGTGAAAAAAATGACTGTTTTCCCTAGTTTTTATTGCCTTATTGATTGCTAACACACCATCCAACGTTATGTAGCTAACATGAGCCGGTTTGCCATAAAATTGTGTTTATTATGACTAAAATATTAGGTTAAAACTTGTCATTTCATTATCAATTTGCAATTTGGAGTCCACATAGCTCCACTAAACCTGCAATTTCAAATCCAAAAATTGAGAATTCCAATGCCCTACATGTCCTGAAAAGCATCATTTAGTGTCATTGTTAGTTTTAGCAGGTTGAAGATTTCATCCGTCTGCAGGCTTTTTATAGTTAGTCTAAGCATTCTAATCAGAAGCTCAAATTATATCAGCCATTACCAATAGCTTCACGATGATGGGAATCTATTTCCATGGATTTCATTAGTAGCCAAAACACTTATCAGCCCCAACATGGCTACATTTTTGTTCTTATGTATCATTTCTCCACAATGGCCATCTTCAGTATTTTCTTCCTCAATATATCAACAAGGAAAAAGGGAGACATGCTTCAAGCACTACCATTCACTGACAAGCACTTTCCCACCCTCTATCTGGGCTTCCCTCTACATCTGAAAAAAACTATAAGCTTATGGGACCATACAGTTTCAAAAATCAGAACCAAACTTTCCCATTGGACCAACAGATCGCTCAGCTTTACAAGGAAAATTCAAATGATCAAAACAGTTTTACAAGCTGTCTTGATGTACATCCTCTCTCTCAACCCCCTTCCCCACATGGAAACTCAAATAATACCAGACTTTAAGGAACTTCCACTGCGAAGGGACAAAGGGCAGATTCAAATATCCACTTGTTGATTGGAACCTGATAACCAAGGTGGAGAAAGAGGAAGGTTTGCCCACCAAAAATTCCAATTTGTTCAATCAGACACCAGCAAGGAAAGCAACATGGCATTCTTAGTGGGAAAATGATATGCCATGGAAGGTTATACTGAAATAAAAATACAATGTACATACAACACCCTCCCACAACAAATCCAGCCACCTATGAGAATGGCTGAAACATTCAAACATGTCTATGATGGAATTCAAAAATTTCAACCACTTCTCAGTTGGCAAATAGAAATGGGAAAACTACTCCATTTTGGAATTCTAGTTGAAATGGACTGCCTCCCCTATCCATCAACAATACTCAAGCTTTTCAAGATATTCTTCAAGTCAAAGGGTATATATCGCCATATTGGTTGCAGACTACAGTATATCAGACCAACAAGGAAATAAAGCATGGAACAATTCACCCCAAACAGCAATTGCCTAAAGATATCAAAGGCATAGTGCACAACTACAGGAGGAACATCATCAATGCCCAATTATTATTACAGACAAAAAATACCAATGAATATGGTTGTACACCAACATTGGAGAGGTGACTGTGGCCTTGGCCTATCATGTGCTGAATCAACATAGTAGTAATCATAGCACAAAGTGGAATCCCCTCTAGGACAGCTGTGATTGGCCAAAAATCAAAGCAATCATATGGGTTGTCAAATATTTTTAAAAAATTATCACGTCAGATAACCTTCATCAACGAGGATTTATTGGACCCTCTATATGCCTCAATTGAAATCATGCCGCCGAGACAATCCAACATTCTCTTCATTGCATGCAAAATGGGTGTAGCAATTTGGGAACAAGTGGATTCTTGGTTTCATCAGCGGGGAAAGTAAATCAATACCATCAATCAGGCAATGCAAAAATGGTCCCAGCTACCCATAGATATGCCTACGATCGGACAATTGACATAAATAGCTCCAAGTCATATAATCAGGCAGCTGTGGAAGGAAATAAACTCTCATTGTCTTTGTTAATGAAAGAGAACTGTTACAATCATTCTCAGAACACTGAAAGCTAACATTTGTAGTACTTCTCTATGTTAACTAAAGGAAAAGGATGGCAGTATGAATTCTTCAAATATGGAAGATTGTTAGACAGCCAAGAAATAGAATATTCCGTATCATTTCAAATTGGCATGGATTACAATAATGCTAAATTCAATTGCGAACATCCACCAACAGGTTGGCACAAATTTAACTTTGACAGAGCAGCCAAAAACAACCTTAGTCATGCAAGAATTAAAGGAAGCATCCGAGATGCAGAGGGATGCTACTATCAGGCTTATGCACAATACATCAGGTCTCAAACTAAAAACTATGCAGAAGTTCTAGTATACCAGTATGTAATCCAGATAGCAAGATTGTCTCCTACTCAAAATTGAATTATAGGAGACTAAAAAATCATAGTTAATATGACGGCAGTTCAAATCACCCAAAACCGACAATAGGGCACACTCAATACCTCCATCAACTGGGAGATGTCAAGTATCATTCAACAAATAGTAGAAAAACTTCGGGTATTTAATCAAACAATTCTTCAACATTGGCCAAGGAAAGGCAACATGGTAACAGACAAACTGGAAAATTTGACTATTGCATCACATTAATAGCAAAAGAAAATTATTCATCGCCCTAGGCCTCTCCCCAAATACATAATGCAACTGGTAGTGTTGTCTCCAAATCTTGCACCCTAGAAGAGAGTGCTCAATCCACTTCCAGATTTAGGCAACGTTGGGACATTTCCAGGCATGTGGATATACCTATAGAGGAAATGAACCTCTAGATTTAAAAGGGCTAGCTCCCTGAATGTATCTCTGCAAAACAAACTCTATCTAAACCAGTTTGATTGAAGGGAAAAGACTTAGAAATCACAGAAAAGAAAACACTACTCTAAGAGTGGTGATACACCAAGATTATCTTCAATGTGGATATCATATTTTTATGCACAATACAGTGAAATACATAGACCACATTCAAGCTCTAGGGGTTCTAACACAAATATTTCAGTATGGAGGCGAGATGCATAGAAAAACACAAATTAAACAAACTGAAAGGCAAATTACACATTCTAGAAACAGTCATACACTTACAGTAGTTTAACAAACTTAGACGCACTCTACATGACCTATTAGACCAAGAACTCTTGCTCAGACATGAAGGATAGAGGGGCAAAAGGATGGAAAATCACCACTTGCTGTCACTATACATCACTTACATGCTCAGACTATTGTTCAGAAACTTGAAAGAACCAGACTAGCACTAATACTTTAAAGGCAAAATGTGATATCAATCGAGCAGGCTTCGTCATGCGCTGTGGTTGTTTTTACACTAGCCCAAGGGTTGTATTTATAGCAGAAAGCAAGTGACGAGGAGGCCTTTAGAGCTAGAAAGACAAATCATTCTGTTAGGAGTCTCCATCTTCAGCTGCAACCGTCTTTGCAAATGATAATTATCAGACTTCTATCAAAATCTTTGTCTGTAGAAACAGCGGCAGACGCTGATGGCCGAATGGATACGGCTTCGATATTAACTCAAACTTGGATACAACAATATTTTTACAAAGATTAGAAGAAGATTTATGATCCTCAGTATCGCACTAAGCGCCAAAGGAGAGCATGTGTCCTTCTTCTTGCAAACCTATTACCCTAAGACGCTAGACTTCTCGAACTCAGACGTCAACTTCCAATGAATAAAATGAACTAAAAAGACTTATTTATAGTAGAGAGCAGGCTCCTCCAAAGAATCTTTGCTTTGGCGGTGTCTACTGTTCATCTACTTTACAACTCACAATATTCTACTTTATGTACACATCATATCTTAAAGAGAGATGTTGGATCCACATGATGATGATTCTGACGTTAGTGGAGACGGGTCCAACAATGCTTCCACTTCGTTTAAAAGATCATCATTACTAATTGGACGGAATAAGCATCTTAGTTGGAAAACATGTCGTGTATTCCAATACCTTCATCATTATCTTCATCTCATGGGGTGATGGAAAAGTAAGATTCCCACTCAAGCTTTCAGCGGATGATAGTATGGATTACAGTGTCTTGATCATGTTGTTCCTGTTCATGAATGAGATGTGGACCAAATTGAGCTATCCATCTGTAAAAATATCTATGATGTTTGGTCCGAATTTTGATTCGCCATGTCCAATTAGGTCTTTTGATCAAATCAGAGAATTGTCTCATAAGTAATTCACTATTTAGGTGATGAACAGTGATTACTCCTTGTTGGTGTCGATCAACTGCTACGTGTGTTGCTCCTGACATCTACAAATCTGAGGAAGCACTGTGAGAAAATCACAGATATCTAGGATGAAGGCCTTCTCTGAGAATCTGTTCTTGGATCAATAAATTAAGATCTATAAATTTTTTATTATAAATCCTTGTTAAATTGAAATCAGGATATGGCTAATGCATTAAAGTAGTAGCAGGATTCCCACTCAACCAGTCTGCAACAGAATTCTTTTTCACTTCAATGTGTTCTGTAGTGTAATTGAACTAGTTAAAATAAGCCTGCAACAAACATATTTACCTCTTCCATCCTTCCTACCATGATCCTTTTCTTTAAAGGTTAAGACCCTTGTACAGTCAGTTTTAATAACATGGGGCAGATGCATAAGCTTAAGAGCAAATTTTTCAAGACATTTTTTAACAGCATAAATTTCTTTGTCCGAAGATATCCATTTTCTCACATCGTCTGCAAATATTCCACTGGCATATTCACAAAAATTCTTTTCCGTCTTCTATACAACAAAGAATACCTCCCCATGCAGTATCTGATGCATCTGTATATAATATAAACTAATCAGATAGTGGAACATGTAAGACAGGAAGTTTTGACACCTTTTCTTTGATATTTTGGACAGCCTTCTTGTGTTCTTCAATCCATATATATTTTTTATTTTACTTGAGAAATTCTTGAAGAACTGTTCTATAATTTCTAGTGTCTGCATAGAAACTATTGACATAATTAAGCATTCCAAGAAAGGCTTGGAGTTGCTTTTTATCAAGAACATCTGAAAATTGAAGGACTTTCTCAGTAATATGAGGCCGGACTTGTAATTCACAATTTTTGACAAGTCCTAAGAAATTGCAGCTATTTTGACATAACTGAATTTTAGTGCTAGAAAGCACTATTCCTGCTTCTTTTGCAATCTTGTAGAATTGAGATAAATGGCTAAGCTGTTCTTCAAGATTTTTACTAAAAATCAAGATATCATCAATGTATACACAAAGAAAATCAATTGTTCCTTCAAATATTTTATCCATATGTGATTGGAAATAAGCTGGTGCATTCATAAGGCCAAACGGCATCACATTCCACTAAAAATGTCCAAAGGGACAACTGAATGTTGTTTTATGTCTATCCTCTGATTTTTCCTGAATTTGATAGAACCCTAATTTGCAATCAAATTGATAAAAGTATTTACACTGGGCAACATTTTGCAATAGATAAGATTGTCTGGAATAGGATAGGGATAAGGCTCTGTTATGGCATTTAAAGGCTTGTAATTAATTACCATTCTTTTCTTGCCTCTTTTTTGCTCTGAATGTTTGCTCACCATAAAAGCATAACAACAAAATGGTGAAATAGAAGGCTCAATAAATTTTGCTTCTTTCAGTTCTTGGATAGCATTTTCATATCAGGATAGTCTGTAGTTGAGATGGAAAATTTTCTTTCCAATTTTCATGTGTTTTCCCTCTTTAATCCTGATTTCCATTTCAGGGATATTCTTTGTCCAGAATAATCGAGGATTATCAAAACATATTTCTTCTTGAAGCCTTTTCCCCATTTCTAGTATCTTTTGATATGTAAAATCCAGAGGTTGTTGATTCATGGTACTAGGGAATTGTTCAAAGGCATAGGTAAGGTGGGGAGCCCTAATTCTATTACCATGAAGGGTGAACATAACACCTTGAGGGGTAGATCTATAAGGAGAATATCTATCTATGAAGGATCCTCCAAACAGTATATCTATAGGCATTTTATCATACTGAAAGAAATCACAAAAGAAAGTCTGGCCTTGGATATTTATAGGTTCATGGTGTTTATATTGGGAACTTATGAAAGAATTCCCTTGGACATCTAAGGATTTGTACACCTGATTAGGAGGAAGTTGTTCCCAATCTCTAATTATGGGGGATTTTGCAAAAGAATGTGAAGCTCCGGTATCTACTTGAGCATCATATCTTCTGCCATTCATTTCTTCAGCTGGGTAATATAAACTGGTTTTTCTTCATCTTCTTGAGGAACAAAGGTACATACCAGTCTACAATGAAGAGGATTTTCTTCTTTTGCTTCAACTTGTACCTTCTCAACTTCATATAAATCTTCTAATTGTTCTTCCCATAGTTTTGTGCTAGGAGTTTCAGGGGTCTTGTACCATGCCATTAATCTATCTTTCACAAAAAGATGATAATCTTCAAAACAGTCTTCTTCATAACCATCATTATCAAAAAAGAAATCATTTTGATTGAGTTCAGCTTGGAAAGTAGGAGCAACCGGTTCTAAGGTAGCTATTCTAAGAGAACTAGTTGGTTGCTCATCTGGTAATAAACAACTGAACTTATTTTTATCCAATTATCAGATGGTTTGAATGTTTTGGTCAAATTGTAATGGCTTTGGTTCAGGGCTTTGCATAGTAGGAGGAATGTAATCAAAATGAGTTTGTCTTCCTCTACTTGGATATATGTTATTGCTTCCTCTTGCTCGGGATCCTCGTGATGGCGATCTTGGGGATCTTGCGCTGCTTTCTCCTGGCTCTTTCCAGGGTCTCTGCATCATAGTGATTGGTTCTTCAAGTTCACTAGCCAATTGATCTAGTTCATCTTCATCATCAATTTCATCTGGTTCTTCTATTTCTTCAGGCACTGGTTCAAATATGTCTTCTTGCTAATACAATTCTTCATTTTCTTCTAAATCCCACCACGCTGTTGTGTTAGTAGAGTAGACAGCTTTGATAGCCTTATTTTTGCAAGAACATTGGGATCATTGTCTGTAGAAACAACGACGGACACTGATGGCCAAATGGATAAGGCTTCGATATTAACTCAAACTTGGATACAACAATATTCTTACAAAGATTAGAAGATTTCTGATCCTCAATATTGCACTAAGCGCCAGAGGAGAGCATATGTCTTTCTTCTTGCAAACTTATTACCCTGACTCTAGACTTCTCGAACTCAGACTCCAACTTCCAATGAATAAAATGAACTAGAAAGACTTATTTATAGTAGAGAGCAGGGCCCTGCCAAGAATCTTTGCTTTGGCAGTGTCTATTGTTCATCTACTTTACAACTCACAATATTCTACTTTATGTACACATCATATCTTAAAGAGAGATGCTGTTGGATCCACATGATGATGATTCTGACGTTAGTGGAGATGGGTTCAACAACGCTTCCGCTTCGGTTAAAAGATCATCATTACTAATTGGAGAGAATAAGCATCTTAGCTGGAACACATGTCGTGTATTCCAATCCTTTCATCATTATCTTCCTGTCGTGGGGTGATGTAAAAGTAAGATTCCCACTCAAGCTTTTGGTGGATGATGGTATGGATTATAGTGTCTTGATCATGTTGTTCCTGCTCATGAATGAGATGTGGACCACAATGAGCTATCCATCTGTAAATATATTCATGATGTTCTGTCCGAATTTTGATTCGCCATGTCCAATTAGGTCTTTTGATCAAATCAGAGAATTGTCTCATAAGTAATTCACTATTTAAGCAATGAATAGTGATTACTCCTTGTTGGTGTCGATCAACTGCTACGTGTGCTGCTCCTGACATCTGCAAATCTGAGGAAGCACTGCGAGAAAATCGCAAATATCTATGATGAAGGCCTTCTTTGAGAATCTGTTCCTGGATCAATAAATTAAGATCTCAAAAAAAATTATTATAAATCCTTGTTAAATTGAAACCAAGATATGGCTGAGACATTAAATTAGTAGAAGGATTCCTACTCAACCAATCTGCAACAAAATTCTTTTTTCCTTCAATGTGTTCTGCGGTGTAATTGAATTGGTTAAAATAAGCCTACCATCGGACATATTTACCTCTTCCATCCGTTCTACCATGATCTTTTTCTTTAAAGGTTAAGAACCTGGTACAGTCAGTTCTAATTACAAAATGGTGCATATGCATAAGCTTAAGAGCAAATTTTTCAAGACATTTTTTAACAGCATACTTTTCTTTGTCCGAGGATATCCATTTTTTCACATCTTCTGCAAATATTCCATTGGCATATTCACATTCTTTTTCGTCTTCTACAAAACAAAGAATACCTCCCCATGCAATATCTGATGCATCTATATATAATATAAGCTAATCAGATTGTGGAACATGTAAGACAGAAAGTTTTGACACCATTTCTTTGATATTTTAGACAGCCTTCTTTTGTTTTTCAGTCCATATATATTTTTTATTTTTCTTGAGCAATTCTTGAAGAACTGTTCTATCATTTCCAGTGTCTGCATAGAAACTATTGACATAATTAAGCATTCCAAGAAAGGCTTGGAGTTGCTTTTTATCAAGAACATCTGAAAATTGAAGGACTTTCTCAGTAATATGAGGTTGGACTTGTAATTCACCATTTTTGACAAGTCCTAAGAAATTGCTGCTATTTTGACATGACTGAATTTTAGTGCTAGAAAGCACTATACCTGCTTCTTTTGCAATCTTGTAGAATTGAGATAAATGGCTAAAATGTTCCTCAAGATTTTTACTAAAAATCAAGATATCATCAAATGTATACACAAAGAAAATCAGATGTTCCTTCAAATATTTTATCCATATGTGATTGGAAATACGTTGGTGCATTCATAAGGCCAAACGGCATCACATTCCACTGAAAATGTCCGAAGGGACAATTGAATGTTGTTTTATGCCTATCTTCTGATTTTACTTGAATTTAATAGAACCTTGATTTGCAATCAAATTGCGAAAAATATTTACACTGAGCAACCTTTTGCAATAGATAAGATTTGTTTGGAATAGAATAGGGATAAGGCCCTGTTATGGCATTTAAAGGCTTGTAATTAATTACCATTCTTTTCTTGCCTCTTTTTTGTTCTGAATGTTTGTTCACCATAAAAGCATAACAGCAAAATGGTGAAATAGAAAGCTCAATAAAGTTTGCTTCTTTTAGTTCTTGGATAGTCTTTTCCATATCAGGATAGTCTGTAGCTAAGATGGGAATTTTCTTCTCAATTTTCATGTATTTTCCCTCTTTAATCCTGATTTCCATTTCAGGGATTTTCTTTGTCCAGAATAATTGAGGATTATCATAACATATTTCTTCTTGAAGCCTTTTCCCCATTTCTAGTATCTTTTGATATGTAGAATCCAAAGGTTGTTGATTCATGGTACTAGGAAATTGTTCAGAGGCATAGGTAAGGCCAGGATCCCTAATTCTGTTACCATGAAGGGTGAACATAACACCTTGAGGGGTAGATCCATAAGGAGAATATCTATCTATGATGGATCCTCCAAGGAGTATATCTACAGGCATTATATCATACTGAAAGAAATCACAAAAGAAAGTATGGCCTTGGATATTTACAGATTCATGGTGTTTATATTGAGAACTTATCAAAGAATTTCCTTGGACATCTAAAGATTTGTACACCTGATTAGGAGGACGTTGTTCTCAATCTCTAATTATGGGGGATTTTGCAAAAGAATGTGAAGCTCCAGTATCTACTTGAGCATCATATCTTCTACCATTCATTTCTACAGATATGAATTGGGCAAATCTTCCATTGATCAACTGGGTAATATAAAATGATTTTTCTTCATCTTCTTGAGGAACAGATGTACATACCAATCTACAATGAAGAGAGCTTCAACTTGTACCTTCTCGACTTCATATAAATCTTCTTCTTCTAATGGTTCTTCCCATAGTTCTGTGCTAGGAGTTCCAAGTGTCGGTACCATGCCATTAATCTATCTTTCACAAAAAGCTAACAATCTTCAAAACAGTCTTCTTCATAACCATCAGTATCAAAAAAGAAATCATTTTGATTGAATTCAGCGTGGAAAGTAGGAGCAACCGGTTATAAGATAGCTATTCTAGGAGAACTAGCTCGTTGCTCATCTGGTAATAAACAACTGAACTTATTTTTAATCCAATTATCAGATGGTTTGAATGTTTGATCAAATTGTAATGGCTTTGATTCAGGGCTTTGCATAGTAGGAGGAATGTAATCAAAATGAGGTTGTCTTCCTCTACCTGGATATCTGTTATTGCGTCTTCTTGCTGAGGATCCTTGTGATGGCGGTCTTCTTGTGGATATTGTGTTGCTCTCTCCTTGCTCTTTCCAGGGTCTCTGCATCATAGTGACCGATTCTTCTTCAATTTCACTAGCCAATTGATCTAGTTCATCTTCATCATCAATTTCATCTGGTTCTTCTATTTCTTCAAGTACTGGTTCAAATATGTCTTCTTGTTGACACAAGTCTTCATTTTCTTCTACTAAATCCTACCACGCTGCGGCATTAGTAGAGTAGATAGCTTTGATAGCCTTATTTTTGCAAGAACATTGAGGAGCAATGTGACCAGGTTGATGGCAGATATAACAGCGAACAGTTTTAGACACTAGACGGGGAAATCATCTGCGACGAAGAAATTTATGTCGGGAAACAAAAGTGTGACGCTATGGGAAAGAATGGTGTTTATAGGTCAGACGCTGGCATTTGTGTTTGCCAACAAGTGGTTTACGACCAAATTGATAAGTCTCAGGGAATTTTGTAATTGCATGAGAAACTTGATGCTTATTTAACTTCTAAGTAGCATGGGTTTGGGTTATGAACTGCATGATTTGTTGTCTGGCAAAATCAATATCAGTAAGAGTCATTGCAAACAAATTGAGACCTTTAACATCAATGTAAGCAGTGACATGCTCAGCTAGATTATATGGAAAAGAGTTTAAAATTGCACCTTGGTGAGATCAACATTCTGGGCATTTGCTTCATAAGCAAGCTTCTTATATTGGATAGCATAGTCTTCAAACTGGGCTAGATCACACAGTTTCATTTTGGCTAACCATTTGTGACTTTCCAATTCTTTATTTCCTTGAGGGACAAACTCGTTTATAAGAACTTGGAACAAAGATTGCATAGGATTTGGCTGAGAGAGAATTCTTGTTTCTTGCGAGGTCGGACCTAGGCTATTCCACCATTTTATTACTATGCCCCAAAAATATTTAGTAACAAACACTGCATTGTTACGGTCATCCAAATTTGCAGCAGTACCAAGGGTTTGCATAGTGTTGCACCATGTAGTATTTTTTGTCAAAGGATTTAACATATTGTCTATATTAAGAAACCACGGATTAATAGGAATGTGAAATCTTATCATCATGGTTAATGAAAATTAATCCTTTGATTTTGATTTGCTTTCCTTTGTAGAGGTTTTCTGAGACAAGGCTAGGGCCAAAATCTAAAGACATGCTAGACTGACTGGTAGAGGCTTCATAACTTTTTGATGCTCTCATTTCTATTTTTCAATTTCTTCCAACCAATCAAGACTATTTTCAAGTTCTTTTAACTTAGTATCAAAAGTGGCCAATTGGTCTCCAATGCTATGGAGATTATTTAATGACTGTTGAGACACTGTGATGACTTCGTCATTAACCTTTCTGATGTGTTGAACAGTCTCATTTATTGGATATAAATGATCAGTAGATTTTTTGATTTCATGGACATAATTTTGTAGGACAGTCCCTGGTCAAGTGACTGTCTAATGATCTTAGCTTCTCTACCGAGATCATCAAAATTTTCTTGGTAGTGGGCATTGTATCTAGCAAGATAATTTTTCTCTATTTGAAATCAGAAGAGGGTTCTTCGTTAGAAGAGGATGTAGGCTGGTAAGTAGCAGAGAAATAGGCAATTTCTCCTTCTGTTTGTTTATAATGGCCTTTATGAGGTGGCCATCTTCCACCTTTATACAGAGTTACATAGTCTTTTT
Organism: Torreya grandis; assembly: GCA_037957365.1. Taxonomy (NCBI): domain Eukaryota; kingdom Viridiplantae; phylum Streptophyta; class Pinopsida; order Cupressales; family Taxaceae; genus Torreya; species Torreya grandis. The sequence goes on along the minus strand of JARHVA010000513.1, from coordinate 693,513 downwards.
TATATAATTCTAGAGTTCCTTCTCTAAGGAGTGAAGACATAGTAAGTGGAAGGGAAGGATCTGAATCATCATTCACTTGTTCTTTTAATTCAACAACTAGATTTCCTCTTCGAGAATTTATATTTGACCTTTCAGAATAACTAGAAACACTTGGTCTCAGAGAACTAGGAGGATATCTTGCAGATAATGATCTTGGAAGTATTTGAATTTTATTGCCACTTATTTGATGAATCTCTTTTTCTTTCTTATGCATCTTGGGAGCTCCATGTTTCAACCAGTCTAACTTCCATGAATCAAGAATTTTTATGGAATTCATATGACCTTTCTGGAGTTGGACTGTACCATTCAATCTTTGTGCATAAGGCAGGGTCTCAAGGATTTTGGGATTACTGGTGTTGGTCATGGAATATAGTACAGAAATATTAATGGAGGCATACTGAAAAGGACCAAACATTTTCAGACCATATACAGATGAAAACAAACCCCAACAATCTAATGAACCAAACTTAACATCTGTACATCCCTGATCTTTGGCACTAACTAAGAGATTAGGATACAGTTCATAGCTAGCAATTCCTTCATTAAGACAGGCTCAACAGACAATTGACAAACATGTTTGAATTTAGACTGTCTTCGATCACATAAGGCTACATAAGACACAGGGTTTATATTTGCAGGGACAAGCTGACTCTAAATAACCCAAAATGTACAAATTGCACATCTGGATTACTACGGATATAGTCAATCTCAAATTTAGGAATTAGAGGAAGCAAATGAGTTTGATAACTTTTCCCTGGCTTATATTCTAAAGCCAATTCTACAGTTTTAATTCTTGGCCTAACAAATGTCTTAAAAGTAGACTTATACTTAAGCTTACCAAAAATAGATTTTTTTTTTAAAGCAGACGGTTTATAAATCTGATTTGTTTTTATAGTAGGAGGTTTATAATTTGCAACCGTACCTGCAAAAGCTGACTCAGTGATTTCAATTTCTCGTAGATTTGCTTGAAAGACTCCTCCAACTTCTACCGGAGGTAGCTCAAAGTATCCTTCAACTTCAGCTTCATTCATTACTTGGTATCTTGAAGTAGAACTACTTGGTTTTTGGAATTCTGCCATTGAGTAACTAGGACTATGAGATTCACTATGGATTCCATAAATGAGCAGAGGTAAATTTTGACAAAAGAGAACATAATTTAAAGGGTTTCTCAATCACGGGATACAATTAAATCAAGGCAATAGTATACTCAGAATGGGAATTACAAAGACTTTTCAAAATACGTTGGCTCTGATACCAAATTATCAGACTTCTATCAGGATCTTTGTCTGTAGAAATAGTGGCGGATGCTGATGGCCAAATGGATACGGCATCGATATTAACTCAAACTTGGATACAACAATATTCTTACAAAGATTAGAAGAAAATTTTTGATCCTCAGTATCACAATAAGCGCGAGAGGAGAGCATACATCTTTCTTCTTGCAAACTTATTAACCTAAGACTCTAGACCTCTCGAACTCAGACTTCAACTTCCAATGAATAAAATGAACTAAAAACATTTATTTATCGTAGAGAGCAAGGTCTTGCCAAGAATCTTTGCTTTGGCTATGTCTACTGTTCATCTACTTTACAACTCACAATATTCTACTTTATGTACACATCATATCCTAAAGAGAAATGTTGTTGGATCCAAATGATGATGATTCTGACGTTAGTGGAGATGGGTCCAACAATGCTTCCGCTTCGTTTAAAAGATCATTACTAATTGGACGGAATAAGCATCTTAACTGGAACACGTCATGTATTCCAATACCTTCATCATTATCTTCATGTCGTGGGGTGATGTAAAAGTAAGATTCCAACTCAAGCTTTCAGCGGATGATAGTATGGATTACAGTGTCTTGATCATGTTGTTCTTGTTCATGAATGAGATGTGGACCAAAATGAGTTATCCATCTGTAAAGATATTTATGATGTTCTATCTGAATTTTGATTCACCATGTCCAATTAGGTCTTTTGATTAGATCAGAGAATTGTCTCATAAGTAATTCACTATTTAGGCGATGAATAGTGATTACTCCTTGTTGTCGATCAACTGCTACGTGTGTTGCTCCTGACATCTACAAATTTGAGGAAGCACTGTGAGAAAATCACAGATATCTAGGAAGGAGGCCTTCTCTGAGAATCTATTCCTAGATCAATAAATTAAGATCTCAAAAAAAATTATTATAAATCCTTGTTAAATTGAAATCAGGATATCGCTGATGCATTAAAGTAGTAGCAGGGTTCCGACTCAACCAGTCTGCAACAAAATTCTTTTTCACTTCAATGTGTTCTGCAGTGTAATTGAACTGGTTAAAATAACCCTGCCATCGGACATATTTACCTCTTCCATCCTTCCTAACATGATCCTTTTCTTTAAAGGTTAAGAACCTGGTACAGTCAGTTTTAATAACAAAATGGGAAAGATGCATAAGCTTAAGAGCAAATTTTTCAAGACATTTTTTAACAGCATAAATTTCTTTGTCCGAAGATATCCATTTTCTCACATCTTTTGCAAATATTCCACTGGCATATTCACAGAAATTCTTTTCCATCTTCTATACAACAAAGAATACCTCCCCATGCAATATCTGATGCATCTGTATATAATATAAACTGATCAGATGTGGAACATGTAGGACATGAAGTTTTGACACCTTTTCTTTGATATTTTGGACAGCCTTCTTGTGTTCTTCAATCCATATATATTTTTTATTTTACTTGAGCAATTCTTGAAGAACTGTTAAATAATTTCTAGTGTCTACATAGAAACTATTGACATAATTAAGCATTCCAAGAAAGGCTTGGAGTTGCTTTTTATCAAGAACATCTGAAAATTGAAGGACTTTCTCAGTAATATGAGGCCGAACTTGTAATTCACAATTTTCGACAAGTCCTAAGAAATTGCAGATATTTTGACACAACTGAATTTTAGTGCTAGAAAGCACTAATCCAGCTTCTTTTGCAATCTTGTAGAATTGAGATAAATGGCTAAGGTGTCCTTCAAGATTTTTACTAAAAATCAAGATATCATCAATGTATAAACAAAAAAAAATAGATGTTTCTTCAAATATTTTATCCATATGTGATTGGAAATACGCTAGTGCATTCATAAGGCCAAACAGCATCACATTCCACTGAAAATGTTCGAAGGGATACCTAAATGTTGTTTTACACCTATCTTCCAATTTTATCTGAATTTGATAGAACCCTGATTTGCAATCAAATTGAAAGAAGAATTTACGCTGGGCAACCTTTTGCAATAGATAAGATTTGTCTGGAATAGGATAAGGATAAGGCTTTATTATGGCATTTGAAAGCTTGTAATTAATTACCATTATTTTTTTGCTTTTTTTTTGTTCTGAATGTTTGTTCATCATAAAAGCATAACAACAAAATGGTGAAGTAGAAGGCTCAATAAATTTTACTTCTTTCAATTCTTGGATAGCCTTTTCCATATCAGGATAGTCTGTAGCTAAGATGAGAATTTTCTTTTCAATTTTCATGTGTTTTCCCTCTTTAATCCTGATTTCCATTTCAGGCATTTTCTTTGTCCAGAATAATTGAGGATTATCAGCGCATATTTCTTCTTGAAGCCTTTTCCCCATTTCTAGTATCTTTTGATATGTAGAATCCAGAGGTTGCTGATTCACGATACTAGGAAATTGTTCAGAGGCATAGATAAGGCGGAGAGCCCTAATTCTGTTACCATGAAGGGTGAACATAACACCTTGAGGGGTAGATCCATAAGGAGAATATCTATCTATGAAGGATCCTCCAAGAAGTATATTTATAGGGATTTTATCATACTGAAAGAAATCACAAAAGAAAATATGGCCTTGGATATTTATAGGTTCATGGTGTTATATTAGGAACTTATGAAATAATTCCCTTGGACATCTAAGGATTTGTACACCTGATTATGAGGAAGTTGTTCCCAATCTCTAATTATGGGGGATTTTGCAAAAAAATGTAAAGCTCCAGTATCTACTTGAGCATCATATCTTCTGCCATTCATTTCTATAGATATGAATTGGGCAAATCTTCCATTGATCAGCAGGGTAATATAAACTGGTTTTTCATCTTCTTGAGGAACAGAGGTACATATCAATCTACAATGAAGAGGATTTTTTTCTTTTGCTTCAACTTGTACCTTCTCGACTTCATATAAATATTCTTCTTCTAATGATTCTTCCCATAGTTCTGTGTTAGGAGTTCCAGGTGTCTTGTACCATGCTATTAATCTGTCTTTCGCAAAAAGCTAACAATCATCAAAACAGTCTTCTTCATAACCATCAGTATCAAAAAAGAAATCATTTTGATTGAGTTCAGCTTGGAAAGTAGGAGCAATCGGTTCTAAGGTAGCTATTCTAGGAGAACTAGCTCGTTGCTCATTTAGTAATAAACAACTGAACTTATTTTTTATCCAATTATCAGATGGTTTGGAAGTTTGATCAAATTGTAATGGCTTTGGTTTAGGCCTTTGCATGGTAAGAGGAATGTAATCAAAATGAGGTTGTCTTCCTCTGCCTGGATATCTATTATTGCTTCCTCTTGCTCGGGATCCTCGTGATGGCGATCTTCTTGTGGATCTTGAGTTGCTCTCTCCTTGCTCTTTCCAGGGTCTCTGCATCATAGTGACCGGTTCTTCTTCAAGTTCACTAGCCAATTGATCTAGTTCATCTTCATCATCAATTTCATTTGGTTCTTCTATTTCTTCAAGCACTAGTTCAAATGTCTTCTTGTTGATACAAGTCTTCATTTTCTTCTACTAAATCCCACCACGTTGTTGCATTAGTAGAGTAGACAGCTTTGATAGCCTTATTTTTGCAAGAACATTGGGGAGCAATGTGACCAGGTTGATGGCAGATATAACAGCGAACAGTTTTAGACACTGGACGGGGAAATCGTCTGTGACGAAGAAATTTATGTCGGGGAGCAGGAGTGCGATGCTGTGAGAAAGAACGGCGTTTATAGGTCGGATGCCAGCATTTGTGTTTGCGAACAAATGGTTTACAACCAAATGGGTGTCTCAGGGAATTTTGTGATTGCATGAGAAGCTTGATGCTTATTTAACTTCTGAGTAGCACGGGTTTGGGTTATAAACTGCATGATTTGTTGTTTGGCAAAATCAATAACATCGGTAAGAGTCATTGCAGACAGATTGAGACCTTTAACATCAATGTAAGCAGTGACACGCTCAGCTAGATTATATGGAAGAGAGTTTAAAAATTGCATCTTGGTGAGATCAACATTCTGGGCTTTTGCTTCATAAGCAAGCTTCCTATATTGGACAGCATAGTCTTCAAATTGGGCTAGATCACACAGTTTCATTTTGGCTAACCATTTGTGACTTTCCAATTCTTTATTTCCTTGAGGGACAAACTCGTTTATAAGAACTGGGAACAAAGACTACATAGGATTCGGCTGAGAGAGAATTCTTATTTCTTGCAAGGTTTGACCTAGGCTATTCCACCATTTTAGTACTATGCCCCAAAAATATTTAGTAACAAATATTGTATTGCTACGGCCATCCAGATTTGCAGCAGTACCAAGGGTTTGCATAGTGTTGCACCATGTAGTAATTTATGTCAAAGGATTTAACATATTGTCTATATTAAGAAACCATGGATTAATAGGAATGTGAGATCTTATCATCATGGTTAATGAAAATAAATCCTTTGATTTTGATTTGCTTTCCTTTGCATAGGTGTCAAGGACAAGACTATGACCAAAATCTAAAGACATGCTAGACTGACTGGTAGAGGCTTCATAACTTTTTAATGCTCTCCTGACTTCTTTCTGTTTTTCAATTTCTTCCAACTAGTCAAGACTATTTTCAAGTTCTTTTAACTTAGTATCAAAAGTGGCCAAACAGTCATTAAATAATCTCCATAGCATTGGAGATCAGTTGGCCGTGCTTGTTTGGGCCATTCCATTGATCCATGTCACTTCAAGCGGTTACACAACAAGCTTGCTCTCTCAAAGATGCTTCCCCAACGGTTGCACTAGCAGAAACAAGATATTTTTGAGTTGAATAATGGCATCAATCGGTTATGCAAATGGGAGTCCACTTGTCAATTTGTCCTGATGCTGGCAGCTTCTTACTGGCTTGCTGAGGTGTGCAACGGCGTAGGGAAGAGTCACTTTCATTCTGTTGTCCTTAGAGAGGCATCACTTGGAGTCTACGTGTACAACTAATTGTTCTTTTGATTGGCCATCACAATCGACTCGGATCATGACCTAATCAATGGTGAGATGAACCCTCTGATGGGCTTTGGCGGATGAAGAACGTGAGCCCTTGGATCCTTGAGCGTTTGAATGAAGACCATTGATCTGCCTAGGACCACTTGTTTTAATGCCAAAGGCTAGCTCATCACCCTGAAATTGACATCCATATAGCCGTCACTCTACTGGGACCATTTCTTCTGAGGCATTTCCTTCGAGCCTTCTTTCCGAACAATTTCCCGCGAGCATTTTCTCCGAAAGAAATAACCTTTCAGGCCCCTTTTCATTGGTCCATTTTGATTGATCCATGTCCTTTTGAGCCTTTTGGAGAGTCTCTTCGGAAAGATTGTTTCGGACAAAATGTCCGAAACAATTCTTTCGGGCTTTTTGCAAGTGTCCCTTCGAAAACTTTACGAATGACACTTTCGGACTTTTTGAGGGGCACTTGCATGAGTAACAATTTCTTTTGGAAAGCTTGAAGTGTTCAATTCCTTCGGACTTTCGCAAATGACTCTTCCAAAGAATTGTTTCGGACAAAATGTCCACAAAAATTCCTTCATAAAAATTGTAAGGATCAGTTGTTTAGTAGAAATTGAAAGTACCTTTCGGAATTTTGCAAGTGACCACTTTTCCGAGAAAAAGACCCTTCGGAAAGGTTGAAAGTGCCCTTCGAAAAAGTGTGAAATGTCCCTTCGGAAACTTGAAATGTGCACTTCGAAAAAGTTGAAAACGTCCCTTTGCAAGAGAAAAAGACCCTTTGGAAAGATTTTTTCAGACAAAAAGTCTGAAACAAATCCTTTAGAAAAGTTGCAAGAGACAATTCTTTCGAAAAAAATGAAAGGGACATTTCTTTCGAAAATTTCGTAAAGTACCCTTTGGAAAACCTATTTAGGACACTTTCATGAGTAAAAGACTATCTGGTAGAATGAAAATGTCCCTTCAGAAATATGGAAATGTCCCTTCGCTTTAGAAATGATCCTTCGAAAATCCTGAAATGTACCCTTCAAAAATCCTGAAATGTACCCTTCGAAAACCCTGAAAAGGACCAATTCCTTCGGACCTTTTTGTTTCAAAAAAAAGTCCGAAACAATTCCTTTGAGACTTGGACAAAAAACCCAAAACAAAGACTTCCGAGGGAAATAACACTTGGTCTTTTTGCTATGGGGATAAACCAATAAAGATGTTGCACTTAGCCAAAAGAAAGATGCAAAACTTGGGTGTAAAAATTGGCTAACATTCTTGGCGATTCCTAGGGGAGGCATGCCTGCTATGCTTAAGACCAGTTGCCTAAATCCTTCCATTGGGCATGGAGTCACGCATATAGGCACCCAAAAATGACTTGAATAGACTATTGGCCCAAAAACACAAGCTAGATTGATTCATACGCACAAAGGCAGAGATGCACACCAAACAAAAGGAAGGAAACACACTTGTGCTACAAAGCACTTAGGGAACACAATAGCAAACCAAAGAAAACACACCTAAGCTACTATTTACAACAGACTTGCAAGGGCTAATAGCAGAACTTCAGATGTATCCCATTCACAGGGATAGGCAATTCTTCTCCATTCATCTTGGTCAGCTAGAAAGAGTTGCTCTACTTGCACTTGCTAATGATGTAAGGGCCACTCTACAAAGTGTCAAACTTTGTATGTCTACCTGGTTTTGCTCTGTCCTCATCCCATTTTGGAACCAAGTCACCTTCCTTGAACACTCTTGCATTTGCTCTCTTGTCAAAGGACTTCTTCATGAGTACTTGATGGTGTTCCATGGTCTTGTGTGCATTGTCTCTTGTTTCTTGCAGCTGCATTAGTTTTGTCAATCTGACTTCCATTGGAATATTTTCAAATAGTTCCAACTGTTGTGCAAGTTCTAGAGCAGGGAGTTCTTGAGATATGGACAACCTAGCCTCTCTCCCATAAATAAGCACAAAGGGAGAATTACCAATTGATTTCTTAAGAGTAATCATGTCTGCCCATAAGGTTGTCTTCAACTTGTTGTGCCATGCTCTTTGATTGTTCTCCAATGTCCTCTTAATGATCTTGATGAGATTCTTGTTAGTAAACTCAGCCAATCCATTACCTTGAGGGTAATAATTGGATGAGGTACTCAAGTAAACTCCATTCCTATTTGCCCAATCAAAAGTTTTAACACTTATTAAAGCAAGTGCATATCAGAAATGATAACTGTTGTCAACCTGGAGCTATGCCCTAAATCGAAGACGTGCACGAAACGGCCAGTCCTCTATCCGGCTGAAGCAATGGGATCTTCTCACGAGGGTGGGTGCCTCAACGGTGAGAAGAACCTCTAGAGAAGGCTGGTTCATGTATGATGTATCAATGAAGATCCCTACTCTACGCTGCGGACTACCATGGAAAAGGGATAAGGAAACTTAAAGGGGAAATCCTACCTAAAAAGGGTAATACACCAGAAGTTCGATCCACTCAACTTGGAACCTTGAACACTGAACAATCAAGGGAAAAGGAAGACCTTAGACTTCAATCAATCACTTATGCATAAATATTTCATGGAGAGGTTTGATCAATGACTAAACCCTGAGGGAAAACGATGGAGAGAGGTCTGATAAAAGACACTTTGGGCCACCTAACATCCACTTACAGCTTCAACAAAAGACAATAAAGAACACTTAACATAACCTGCATAAAGATAATCTAGCAACTAGGTATGAATTAGAATTTGGGAAGGGAGAGAAATCTACCACTTGTGCAAATTGTTGAAGAAATATACACTATGCCAGCACTTGAAATCTGAAAGTACAGTCCTTCTATTGATTGAAGAGGTTACACAACTTACCAATGGCAAAGTCTGGTCTAACCAAGAGAAAGATTGGATGATTTTTTAAACAACGCTGAAAGCCATTATATAGAGAATTACAAGAGGCCAAAGCTTGGCGTAGAAAATTTGAAGAGAAGGATTCACTTTGGTTAACTCAAGGCTTTACTTGGCCTTTCAATAAAATATGTTTTCTTTTATCTTTGCATGAAGCTTCTTGTGTTTGAGGAAGTGAACTTGTCTTTGTTATGAACCGCCCACCTCTCTTTGCATGGAAATCCACGCCAATGTTAATTTTAGAACTTCTACGTGCGCTGCTTGATGTCAAGTTGGAACGTTTGAAAGCTGAGTTAACAGTTATTTAAGCTGAGTTAGACGAAGAGATCAGTTGAGTTGAACGAAGAGATCATTCGCCCTCGCATGGAAAGCTCCTAGTGGATGTGGCGTTTAACAATTAGTCAACTCTAAATCTGGAACAATCAACTCGACATTTGAATTTGGAACTTCTGTTGGACTCTCGGATGCGTGAGATGATGTGGAGACGAGCGAGACTTCCATAACCAGTCAACTAAAGCTTTGACCGGTGTTCGAAAATAGCCCCTGCTTGCATGTATTATGTCCTATTCTGGTCTGCCTATTCTTGTCTATTTTTGGCAGGATTCTATATTTGGCAATTTCCTTCGTACTTCTCTTATTTCCTGTTACTTTTGGGTGTCTCGGCTTGGTTGTATTTTCTTTGGGTTTATTTCCGCAGAATTCCTTTGGACTTCTCTTTTGGTCATTTCCTCGAATTTACTCAGATTTTTGTCCCTTTGCCTTCGCTCTGTCGACCTTTTGTTTTGAACGCTAAGTCATATTCCCGCAGAAAAATGTCTGCAAGAATTATCTCGGTCTCTTCGGGTTAGTTTTAGCGGGCTTATTTTGCGCGGCCTTTCTCCGAATTCCTTCGGACAAAAGTCCGAAGGTTCCCTTCTCCTTTTTTTCTTGTCTTTTGCCGTTGGCTTTTGTCTTCGGATTTGTCTCCTGCGCCTTCCGAATTTCTTCGGACTTTTTGTCCGAAGGAATTCCTTCGGACAAAAATCCGAAAGAATTCATTATCTGCCTTCGCCTTTTAACTTTTCTGAATTTCTTCGGGATTTGTCATCGGCTATTTGTCTTTGTTATCGGCTTATTGTTTTGAACGTTGTGTCTTCCGAATTCCTTCGGACTTTTTGTCCGAAGGAATTCCTTCGGACAAAAAGTCCAAAGGATTTCTTCCCTTGCCTCTTCCTCCGAATGTGCCCTTCGGGAAATATGCCATGGCCTGTCGTCGACCAAGTGCCCTCCGCAAGGGCTGGTAACTGTCCCTCTGTGCCCTTCGGAAAAATTAGAGGGCACCCAGCCTTTTTGCAAAGGTCCCGAATCTATTCTATCACCTTCTCGAAGGGTAGGTGCCCTTCAAGATTGTTGAAAGTGACCCTTTCGAAGGGTACCCTGCCCTTCAGAATTCTTGAAGATGACCCTTCCAAATTAATCCTTGGATTTTCCCTGCCTTTTGTGCGGACTTTTGGATTCTCCGAAGGAATTCCGTTGATTTGTCATTTCCTTGGCTTAGCCTTCTTTGATGAACACCATTCCTTCGGACAAAAGTCTGAAGGAATTCATTCTTTTGCAGCAAAGGCCCTTAAACAAAGAAAAACAATGTATTCTTTCTTCCTTGGCTAGAGACGTGCATTTTCGAATGGCGAGAGACAATCTACCTTGTGGAAGAATTATCAACAATAACATGGGGAACTCCAAACCTTGTTATAATGCTCTCATAGAACTCCAAGATAGTATTTTCACTTGCCTCCTTCAATGCAACAGTGTCTACCCACCTTGTGAAGTAGTCAGTAGCAGTCAATATCCATTTGTGTCTAGCACTTGGAGGGTTGATCATACCAATGAAATCAAGGCCCGATTACATGAAAGACTGGTCTACTTGGATAGGATTCAATGGAAGGGCTGAAAGTTTCTATTTGCCTACAAAGAAGGCACATTGAGGACACTTTTAGCCCAATGGTAACAGTTCTTAAAAAGACTAGGCCAATAGTAACCAACCCTCATTATCTTTGCAGCTGTCATTCTAGGAGAGAAATGACCTCCATCTGCACCATTGTGAAACTTTTCCAACAACATATCAAACTAATCATTGTTAACACACCTCAACAGCACACCATTCACATCTTTTCTAAAAAGAACACCATCTACAAGACAGTAAGGAATGGTCTGCAATCTAAAATACCTCCTTTGAGACTTGATCCATTGATCCATGTCACTTCAAGCAGTTACACAACAAGCTTGCTCTCTCAAAGATGCTTCCCCAATGGTTGCACTAGCAGAAACAAGATACTTCCAAGCTAAATAATGGCATCAATCGATTATGCAAATGGGAGTCGACTTGTAGATTTGCCCTGATGCTGGCAGCTTCTTACTGGCTTGCTGAGGTGTGCAACGGCATAGGGAAGAGTCACTTTCATTATGTTGGCCTTGGAGAGGCATCACTTGGAGTCTACATGTACACCTGATTGTTCTTTTGATTGGCCATCACAAACGACTCGGATCATGACCTAATCAATGGTGAGATGAACCCTCTAATGGGCTTTGGCGGATGAAGAACGTGAGCCCTTGGATCCTTGAGCGTTTGAACGAAGACCATTGATCTGCCTGGGACCACTTGTTTAAACGCCAACGGCTAGCTCATCACCCTAAAGTTGACGTCCATATAGTCGTCACTCTACTAAGACCATTTCTTCAGAGGCATTTCCTTCCAGCCTTCTTTTCGAACAATTTCCCGCGGGCATTTTCTCTGAAAGAAATAACCTTTCGAGCCCCTTTTCATTGGTCCATTTTGATTGATCCATGTCCTTTCGAGCCTTTTGGAATATCTCTTCGAAAAGATTGTTTCGAACAAAATGTCTGAAACAATTCTTTCAGGCTTTCTGCAAGTGTCCCTTCAGAAACTTTACAAATGCCCACTTTTGGACTTTTTGAAGGGCACTTGCATGAGGAACAATTTCTTTCGGAAAGCTTGAAGTGTCCAATTCCTTCGATATTTTGCAAATGACTCTTTCGAAGAATTATTTCGGACAAAATGTCCACAATAATTCCTTCAGAAAAATTGTAAGGATCAATTCTTTCGGAGAAATTGAAAGTACCTTTTCGAAATTTTGCAAGTGACTACTTTTTCGAGAAAAAGACCCTTCGAAAAGGTTGAAAGTGCCCTTCGAAAAAGTGCGAAGTGTCCCTTTGGAAACTTGAAATGTGCCATTCGAAAAAGTTGAAAACGTCCCTTCACAAGAGAAAAAGACCCTTTGAAAAGATTGTTTCAGACAAAAAGTCCAAAACAAATCCTTCAAAAAAGTTGCAAGAGACGATTCTTTTAGAAAAAATGAAAGGGGCATTTCTTTCGGAAATCTAGCAAAGTACCCTTTGGAAAACCTATTTATGACACTTTCATGAGAAAAAGACCCTTCAGCAGAATGAAAATGTCCCTTCGAAAATATGGAAATGTCCCTTCGCTTTAGAAATGATCCTTCGAAAATCCTGAAATGTACCCTTCGAAAACCCTGAAAAGGACCAATTTCTTCGGACCTTTTTGTTTCAAAAAAAAAGTTCAAAACAATTCCTTTGAGACTTGGACAAAAAACCCAAAACAAAGGCTTCGAAAGGAAATAACACTTGGTCTTTTTGTTTTGGGGATAAACCAATAAGGATGCTACACTTGGCCAAAAGAAAGATGCAAAACTTGGATGTAAAAATTGGCTAGCAGGTAGACTTAGGAGAAAATACCAAGGGCTATCAATCAAATGCATAACACAAATGGTCATCAATGCTGCCTACTTTATTAAAGCACTCGCAATGAAACATACATGGATGTGGAGCCCAACCATGTGTAAAGAGCACTCTTTAATTCTTTTAAGTTCTACTATTATGAAGCCTCTAACTTGGGATTATAATTTTTTAAATCGATGCCACACCCCTTTCATTACTTTGCTTGTAAATGTTAAGTCCCCATTTATTTTCACCAATTCCACAACCCATGTTAGGGGCTCGTATTCCTTGTCTTTATCACCTAAATGGCATCCCCTCTCCACAACCCTTCTTTCCGGCCATCAACGTTAAATTCTTGAATTTGTCTACACGCAATTGTTTGTTGTCCTTTTTCCCAACAGCCCTGTCTCCAATCTCCACACCCACCGTCACCATGCGTCTAGCAGACATCACCAATCTTGTAATTTTACGTCCTCCAAGGTTTTTCATTACTGCATCACTTATATTTTCCACACCATTCTAAGCACCAAAACCCATGCACAGCTGTCAAAAATACACATGGCGCAATGTTTTTCCTATACATGACTAACTACCAATACTTGGCGCTCTCACAAGGCACATTCATGATTTGCAGTTTCTTTGCTTATACGAATGTTCACTCTTGTATTTTGATCTCAAATCACCTGACAAGTATTTCCTTCATTAAGTCCCAATCGAATTTTATTCATACAAGAGATGATCCATTGGGGGGCGTGGGATCTAGGGAAGGATGATTTGTTTATTCTTAGAGGAATTGGTGAAAAGCACAATGGCCACAACAAAGGAAAGTCTTTGAATATCAGGGTATAACCTATATGGCCCTCGAGTAATCTCATGAGCAGAATTGCTAAAGAACCTCTCCATCGGACCATTCTCACTGCCACAAGATTTGGAAAGGATGGTTTCTAAGAAATGCCAAGGATTATATGATCTTATGTAGTGAAATCAAGATCATTATTGCAAAATTGAACTCAGCGTTTCAGCTGTCAGCAAGCTAGGAACTAGAAAAAGCTAACCCTCCATACTTATAAATAAGAGGTAGCATAGTGTTTAGACTGGGGACATCACAAACAGAAAAGAGCTCAAAGTATATAAAAGTACAAATAAATCATTCTCAACAAATCCACAGAGAGTTTCACAGCAACAGTGAAATATCCCAAAATAGGATAAAACCCTGAATTTTGATTTCTTTGACCAAACCCTAGCTGCAATATATTATTTTCTAATTTTTACTGCAAACCCTAGTGATCAAACCCTCACACACTGCTGCAAATAATTATGTCAAACCCTAGCAATATTTCAACAATTATTTCCTACGTTACCGGATATGCCTATACGCCCCACCTAGTACGAGTATGATACATTTGGATACGGGTACGAGGGGTGGTACGCTAGCCCTACGCCCCAACCCCTGTGGGTACGGCTGGGTACATCTGAGGATGTACCCAAGCATACCCACAAGGGATGTGGTATACCCTGGGTGTAGGGATGGCGTACCCCAAGAAAAAGCGTATTTTAAAAAAATTTCCTCCTTATTTTGCTGGTCAATGTCAAATATGGACCTCAAAAAACATTTTAAAGTGCATTTGCAACCCTAAAAGCATGAATCACACTCATCTTATCAAAAGATAACAACACATTTACTTTCATTGCATTTTTAACTCCCATTACATATTTGTTCACTCTTGTTTCAATGGTTGGCTAGTGTTTTCAAAACATAAGCCTAAGTTGATTCATCTGTATCTTCTTTATTAGGGCTGTATATAACAACTATGAAGGTTGCCAAAGCAAGTCAGCAAGTCTTCCAGTTATTTGATCGTGTTTCAGCCTTGCCAAAATAAAGGGAATAAATGTCTGTTACATGATCAAGATGAGGGAGAGGTTGAAATCAATGATGTTTTTTTTTGCTTATCCTCTATGTCCCAAAAATATGGTTGTCCAAGACTCTTTTTGTGCAGTGCATACAATAACATCATTTGCACAGGTATAATACGAAAGCTCAACTCGTGAATAAGCTCAAAGAAGAAAACAGGCCATGGTCTTAAGTTTGTTTTAACACCAGGTCATCTCATTGTAATCTTCACCAAACTGCAAAGAGTGCATTTTCTTTTGTCTTTATTATTGTCCATACATTGTAACATTTGCACTATGTACTTGTCATAAGACTAATCTACGCTCGACAATTGAATATTATGATATTTGGCATCGAATTATTAGTATTTTTTGTGGTTATTTAACTTATTATGTTTCCTCTATGCATATTATGTGGTTAATTTTGCTTATATGGCTATATTTTATATTTTGAATTTTTTTATATATTTTTGTACAGTCGTACCCAGCCATACACAAACCCCCAAAAAAAAATCCCTTGTATCCAAGTACCCAATACTTGTACCCATACCCGTACCCGTATCGGCTACTTAGATTATTTAAATGATGAATAGGGCATAAAAAGAGCCTTTCAATCCTCAAACCCTAGATGCCACAAGGGCTGGAAAATTGCAGAATTAAATAGGTGCTTTTCCACCCCAAAATCACCTTATTTTATGATCAAATAATTACTAGAAAATTATCAAATATTCAGCTGATATAAATACATTTTCCCAGCATGTTTTGAAACAATAATTATTGGGAAAAATCCAATAAAATAATAGAAATATTATGCAACGTTCAAATCTACAAATTAGGCCAATCAAGCCATAGAAAATGATGCAAACAAATCCCCAAAGGGGGTCGCCCAACTTCAAAATAGCAAATACATATGTTCTTATCCATGCAACCCTAGGCCAAGAGGTCTTCGACAAGCAAACTAGTTCGCCACCCATAAACAACCCTAAAACCCTTGGTGTGAACTCCCAAAACAAGTTGTCACACTCCCAAGGTATTCACCACACTTCACAATGTGTATTTTTTTATTTTTTGAATATTCAAGCTCAATTGCAGCCTCTGAAATGATGCTGCCCTAATCAGAAATTAAAGAGTTTTGTCCCTAATTCCTCTTTAGCCTTGAAGGTTTTCGTCTCCAAGTCTTGGGTTAAGCTTTTCATGCTTAGACCACAAAATTCAAATATCATAATAGCATAGCCCATCCAAATGATCCTCCACTCTCTTTTATATCAATTCTTCCAAGTGGTGCATTCCATTGGAGGGAAGACATTTTTCAAATATTAAAGAACACTCCTTATAATCCACTTAAGTGGCTTGGATGCCATGACTCTTAAAAGACCACAATTTAAGTGAATTATATAATAATAAAGTACTTTGACAAATGTTCTTAAGAAACTCAAGTGTTTCCCTTCTTTTTTTTTTACCTTAGCCCTTGAGAAACAAATCAAGGCTAAGGGTCTTCAATGGCTCCACGATCAAAAGGGGGACATGACAATCCTCCCCATCCAAAATTGCTTGTCTTAAAGCAAATGTAACAACCAATGGGCTGTCCCAACCATAGGTCTCGTGCGAAACTCAATCCTCGATTCTTCCCATGGAAGGAAGACCTCTTCATGAAGCCCTTTAATGTTGTACTTGAAGACTCTTGGCTGCTTATGCAATCTAGAAATGGTACAACAATAGCTCCTATCCTTCCTTTCCCTTCCCAATGAAGTCACGTACCTCGGAGAGTCGGATATACCACAAAGATGATGATAAAAGGGAAATTCTCAGAAATGGTAGCATTATAGTGGCTGCAAAAGTTTGTTCCAGCAAGATGTTTCCTGGAAAACTGGCCCTTGAATGTCCACCTGTCAATACCTACACAAAACACAAACATGTTACTCAAAATGGAGGACCTTCTTCCTTCTTGTTCCATGCGGGGGCAGCTCCCTTCTCTTCACATGCTTGCATACTTGACCAAGTTCTCCAAATGTGGAGTGGCTGAAAACATGTGTGTGGATGCTTTAGATGGCATAGGAGGGCTGCCCATGCTGTTAACACCCTCAAAAACTGCCTTTAGACTCAGAATATTTCCATCTAAGAGAGACGGAAACTCCATTACAATGCTTGAACCCCACCCTTTGCCTTTGTACAACCAACAAGTGTCCTCATAACCCAAAGGAATGGTAAAATCAGTCACTTCCCTTGTGATTGGCTTGGCTGGTTGTGTATGCAAAAATCAGACCTCTTGTGACCCCTCCATAGGAACTTGGTCAACCACAACTCACCCTTTTGAGGTGTTACCTTGAAATCAGCAACTTCCATGCATCCAGGGGTCCTTAAGCTCACAACAAGTTGGCTGGAACTGTCATGGGCAGCATAGTGAAAAGGAGTACCATGGCTGTCCCTCATGTCCACTCTACTCCATATGTGCACTTTATGACCTTTAATGGACTCTAACATCCCCTTTATGAACAAAAAACATAGTTTGCTCTCCTTTATGCAACCATCAATTTTAGCAAATTTGGAAATCATACCTTCAAAAAAGTGTGACCAATCTTGCCACGATTCTACCATACATATCACTTGCCTCCTCTTTCTTTCCCCTATCCCTTTGAGAAGGGAAGTTGTTGTGGTTTCCCAACCACTCTTCCAATCTACAAATTGAATGATCTTCCTCCTAGTGTGCCCTTTCAAATTGTCTTGTATATGCAAACTCAACCCTTGCTGTCCCAAAACAGAATTGCCATGATGTAGAGCACTTACCATGCTCGCAAAGAGCCATGGTATCTTGCCTTGGAAGGGATGAGTTTCCAAGTTCCACCTCCTTTTGCAAACCAAAGATCCATCTTCCCCCTTTACTGAATTCGCTAGAGGTTGAAACGAATCAATTTTTCCAAAATTTCTTGAGCACGAGATATTCTGATTTTTCATGAAAAACCCAGACTTTTCTGAGTATAACATAGGCCTCTTCCCCATGCAAATTTCATACCTCCTTTTTTCCACAAACTAAAATTCAATCTTTTCATAAACTTGTTTTGAACCTTTATTTTCAAAATTCATAAAGTTCATAAAACAAGGAATTAAATGATCTTTCACATACCTTAGTGGCTGCCCATGACCAGTTTTGGCCACTTTGTTGACTTCTTTTGAAGAACAATACTTTCCAACCTTTGACCCCTTTACCGAACCAAGTGTATGATGAAGCTCTACAAGTAGAGTGGCTGTCCCAACTCAGAAAATGCAGTCTTCCTTGCTGCCTTTGTTGCCTCTACCAAAGGTCTCTCATGGAAGATTCCTTCCATCACTTTTGAGGTCACTTCCGGGGGTGCCTTATCACTCAAGCCATGCAAGATTACCTCTTTCCCATCCACATCGAATTTGAGATCCATAGTTTGGTAATTTTGTGTGTACTCTCCAAGAGAGTGCAACCATTGGATGCCTAGACAACGTTGGTCTCTCCAATACCAATCACATAGAAGTCATCATCAATAGGGTGTGTTCCCAACATGATGCTAAGCTTGGCAACCTTGGTGGTACAAGGGATGGTGAAGCCATCCACTATGGTCACACGGAATCCCTTGAATTCGATAGGTTGAAGTCCACATGTATCAATCAAACTCCTATCAATGAAATTGTGGATGGCCCCACTATCAATGAGAATAGTAACACTCTTACCTTTCAATATTCCCTTCACACGAAAGAGGTAGTATCTAGGAGCTCTAAATAATGAAGCCAAAGTGCCACTCGTGTCCTCTCCGCCAAGGATCTCCAAAGGCTCATCCTCCTAGGTGGTTGCCCCTTCCTCTTCTTCCTATTCTCCTTCTGAATGTACGTCAATATAGTGCACTTGCCCCTTCCCATGGCAATGGTGACCTAGTGTCCAAGGATCTTTGCAAGTGAAGCAAAGTTTTTTCCCTCTTAGCTCATTTCTTGTCTCATTGTTCCATCTTGGCAGCTTCCTTTGCTGACCCAAGCCCTGCTGGTTTGGTCTACCAAGCTGCCCCAAAGGATTTGGTTTTTGTGGCTCAAAAGAGTTATCCTTTTGCTGCCTCCATCTATTGACTTTTTGTTGTCCAAAAAGCCCAAATGAAACAGATTTTTGCTGAACAAAGGGAAGAATTTTACCTTAGGGAGTTGATGACTCAAGATCAAGGGCCTTTTGAATGGCTCCTTGAAGAGAAGGTGGGTCAAAAGCCTTGTCCAAGCCCCGAATGGAATCAGCCAACCCTTCCATGAACAAAACCATCAATCTCCTCTCTGAAACATCCGTTACCATGACTGAAAGTCTTTGAAATTATGTCAGATATTCCTCCACTATACCCTTTTGCCTCAATTGAGCCAACTCTCTGAAATGAAGCTCCATATCAGCCCTATCAAACCTCTCAATGATTTTTTTGTCGAACTCCTCATAAGACTGTATGAGTTGGTGTCTTTGGGTAATTAACCCATGATACCCCCACTCATGGGCGGCTACCTTTAAGTGCAAGGTGGCAAACTGAATAGCCTCCTTTTCCACCATAGGTCTAAGTGAAAGGTAGGTATCTACCTTCCGAATCCAAGCCCTAGCCGAGCTCTTGGGAGAGCCATCAAAAGTAGAAAGAAAAAGCTTTCCCAAAGCATGTTGAAGCTCCCCCTGGCTGCCCCTAGGTCTTTGGCCAACCCCATTGCCTCTTTGTTGTCCATACTTCCAAGATTTGAACTCGAACAACTTCATTTGTTCCCTAAAAGGAGTAGGGTAAGTCATGTACTCCTCAAAATCCCCCAATAAACTATCCCATAAGGTAGGCTAATCCTCCCTTTCTGGAGTGGCTTCTTCTGTTTGCAAAAAGTCGATTGGTTAGGCCTACGTGTGGATCCTCCATTCCCCTTTGCGGGCTGATGTGTGAGGTTGTGACTACCTGAAGCACTACCATCCCCACTAGATGGCTTGTCACCCCTCATCTCTCTCATGGTGCAGACAAATTTCGCCATAACTACTACCATTTGTTCTTGGGCTTGTGTGTATCTATTACGCCTCTCCTCTTCTCTAACTTCCCTTTCATTCCTTGTTTATTCCAAGTTGTTCATTTGCTGATTTGATTCTTCAAACGGATTTTCAACAACTTTCTTCTTGCTTCTAAGGTAATACTTTGGTTATTTGTCACTCTTGGGCATGAATCAAGCTTGAAACCTCCACGGCTAGCCAAGTTATTGGCTCTGATACCACTGAAATATCCCAAAATGAGATAAAACCCTGAATTCTGATTTCTTTGACCAAACCCTAACTGCAATACATTACTTTTTTATTTTTATTGCACACCCTAGTGGTCAAACTCTCACACACTACTACAAATAATAATGTCAAATCTCGACAATAATTCAACAATTATTTCAATGATGAAATAAGGCATAAAAAGAGCCTTTCAATCCTCAACCCCTAGACGCCACAAGGGCTGGAAAATTGCAGAATTAAATAGGTGCTTTTCCACCCCAAAATCACCTTATTTTATGATAAAATAATGACCGTAAAATTATCAAATATTCAACTGATATAAATACATTTTTCCAGCATGTTTTGAAACAATAACTATTGGGAAAATTCCAATAAAATAATAGAAATATTATGCAATGGTCAGATCTGCAAATTAGGTCAATCAAGCCCTAGAAAATGATGCAAACAATCCCCAAGGGGGTTCGCCCAACTGCAAAACAACAAATAAATGTCCTTATCCATGCAACCCTAGGACAAGGGGTCTTCAACAAGCAAACTGGTTTGCTACCCATAAACAGCCGTAAAACCCTTGGTGTGCACTCCCAAAGCAAGTCGCCACACTCGCAAGGTATTCGCCACACTTCACGATATGCATTTTTTAATTTTCTGAATATTTAAGCTCAATTGCAGCCTCTGAAATGATGTTGCCCTAATAAAAAATTAGAGGGTTTTGTCCCTAATTTCTCTTTAGCCTTGAAGGTTTTCGTCTCCGAGTCTTGGGTTAAGCTTTTCGTGCCTAGACCACAAAATCCAAATATCATAATAGCATAGCCCCTACAAATGATTCTCCACTCTCTTTTATATCAATTCCCCCAAGGGGTGCATTCCATTTTAGACGGAAGACTTCTTTCAAATATTAAAAAGAACATTCCTTATAATCCACTTAAGTGGCTTGGGCACCCATGACCCTTAAAAGACCACAATTTAAGTGAATTTTATAATAATACAGTACTTTTACAAATGTTCTTAAGAAACCCCAAGTGTTTCCCTTCTTTCTTTTTCCCTTAGTCCTTGGGAAACAAATCAAAGCTAAGGGTCTTCAATGGCTCCACGATCAAAAGGAGGACATGACAAACAAAAACAAAGAAATAAGAACAATCAACAACTATCCATCCATGTTGATGATGATGACGTAACCAACATGTAGGAAGACTTCATCAACAAAGATAGCACCCAAAAAGGTTCTAATTCTTATCATCGGCATAAACGGCCTCAAGCAATGGACCTTACCGTGATAATGGACTCCACCCCTACCTATGCACATTTCTCTTTTGTGAAGAAACCTCATGTTCCTCCTAGTCCCCTTCAGATAGTCTAGGGTCTTTCAAGGAAAGTTTACAATAAAAAAATGCACAAAATCCCATCAGCTTTGAACCATTCCTTCATACAACTCAGCCTCAACCTAGACATTATCAAAATTCACAGGCCAATATGGTTCCCTCCCCACCCCTCATGCTGAAATCCCCCAAATTTCTCTTGAAGGAGGAGCTTTCAAACTCATTCTTAGCCATGTCAAAAGTAAGTCATTACATTGCAATCATACTATGGAAAATCTGAGCTATCCTCCTTCCTCTTAGACCACCTTTAAATCCAAGAATGAGGACCTTCTTCAAGTCACGATGAATATATCTAACATGATTCAACATCTGGGGCAACTTTTAGGGGGAAAAGTCATCCAAAACCCATACATGGAAGCAACCCTTTCCACCCTGCTTCATTTCAAAGTGACTTAGAATGAAAGAATAGAAACCCTCTAGACATGTGTTGAGAATTTGAGAAAAAATTGGTCAAGCATGTAAAACAATGGATGATGTAAATGCCATAATGCTCACTGGATCCACCAAACAAATAATTGAACCTACAATCTCAAAGACAATACCGGATAACCCTCCAACAAAGAGACAAGCGACATATGTAGAGATTTATACTAAAGATAAGCACAAGGATGATAACTAAACTCTAATTACTATGAAGTTTTTTGTGCTTGGATGATGTAAATATGTTGCACAATGACCCACCATAATGCTAGTAATTTATTTTGTTATCCTTGTTCTTAGTTTACACTTGTTCTCTATTCTCCCTATTTCTCTCTCCTCTTTGTTTGGTTGATTTTGGATGTGACCTGATCTCTCACTATCTCCAGTGCCATTGGTCCCATGGCTTGAGGTTTCCCCTCGACCAGATGAGAGTGTGTTCTCACCAATTACGGGTTGAAACAAATCACCACATTCTCCATTTGAATTGGATATGCCATCTTTGCTCCCTCTAGGAGGTGGAGAACGAAGAAGTATTCATTTTTAGATGCTCCATTTACTATGAGATCCAAGGAAGATATCACTGCCTCTACATGGACTTAGCCAACACTCTGTCTACTTTATTTAGATATCCAAACTAGTGGTGCCTGGCTCTTTAATTTCACGAGGTCGTCACCTTCGAACACAGATCCCTATAGGAGGAGCCTAGAAGCTCTAAAGCCCCCATGTTTATCACCTCTTTCTTCCATCCCATCCACGAAATTGGCAGCACTAAGCGCCCTTTGGACACTAGTGCATCACACATGAGATTTGATAGATCAGTTAGGCAGTGCTTCTCTTAGCGTATCATTACTACTTAGATTACTTAGATCCCCTAGCCTACTCTCCCTTAGCACCATGGCTCTGCCTCTTCCCGCCAGCGTGGCTCTACCCCTTTTCAGTGACATGGTCTACTACTTACCGGCCACTCCGCAGACCATAGGGCAAACTCACATTACAAGTTTTTGTTGTATTATGGGAAGTACTTCAGCCTAGGATGTCAAGGGAGATTCTAGAGGAAGTGTTTTACTTCCCCTTAGGATTAAGATCTCCCAACTTGACCCCTCTAACATTGGGTATTCCTATTAGGATCTAAGAGTACAATTGATTACTTTTGTATAAGCAACTAAACACGGAATTGAAACCAGAAGTAATAAGTAACTAGAAATCAAAAATAGCAAATAATAGGAGATACAAGAAACAACCAATCTTGTATTAAACTCTTCCAGAAGGAAAAACAATAAATAAATCTCTCTCCTCACACCTCGCAGATGTACAGTAATTCTCCCTCAAGAGTTCTCTCTCTCTCTCAATCAATTACAATCAACTCAATTACTGAATTGTACATGCTATGAAGATCTAACCCTACTATATAGTATACTACAACACTAGGGTTCATGAGCCATGCATTCGCCACCCTTAGATCCACCCCTTAAATCAAAGGCTCAAATCTGTTCGGCTAAAAATAGCAATTCTGGAAACGCACAGAAATCGATGTCGGTCTGAAGATGGCCGATGCCGGCCGACCCCTAACCAATATCGGTCGACCCCTAACCAATGTCGGTTGGTTCTGACCGATGCCGGTTACTGTGTAAGCCCAGCAACCTCCACATAAGCTCATTAGTGAAGCTTTTAGCTCCACAACTCAACAATCTCCCACTTGGAGATAAACAACTACACCTATACCTGTACAGCAACATCCTCTAAACATCTCTGGCTTGTTTCTCCCTCTTCAAGTTCAATCTTGAAGACCAATAAAAGTTGAATGAAGATTCAACTTCTCCTTTGTTACCGGCTTTGTTAACATATCAGCAGGGTTTTTATCCGTATGGATCTTTTCCAACTTCAACTGTCCATCCTCCAATACCTATCTAATGAAGTGGTACCTAAGCTGTATATGTTTGGTTCTTGAATGAAAGGCTGAATTCTTTGCCAAATAAATTGCACTTTGACTATCACTGTACAATCTGCAACTCTCTTGCTCCTTTCTCAACTCTTCCATGAACCGAGTCATCCAAATCATTTTCTTACTAGCCTCTGTGACTGCAATGTATTATGCCTCTGTAGTAAACAAGGCAACAACCTTCTGCAACTTTGAAATCCAGCTAACTGTCGTTCCACCAACAGTGAACACATATCCTGTGGTGTTTCTCCTAACATCCAAGTCACATGTCATATCCGAATCTACATACCTATGTAGAGAAGTGTTTGACCCTCCATAGCATAAATGCCTACTGCTGATCCCTCTCAGATATCTGAGAATCCACTGAACTGTTTTCCAGTGTTCCTTTCCTGAATTGGCCATAAACTTGCTGACAACTCCCACTGCTTGGGCAATATCTGGTCTAGTACATACCATTGCATACATCAAGCTCCCAACTGCTGAAGCATATGGAACTCTACTCATGTACTCAACCTCATCATGTGATTTAGGACACTGTTCTTTGCTCAACTTGAAGTGTCCAGCCATAGGTGTGCTTATCGGTTTTGCATCCTGCATATTGAACCTCTCCAACACCTTATTCACATAATCCTCTTGAAACAATCAAACTGTGATTTTTCCCGTCTCTCTTAATACTCATGCCAAGGATTTTCTTTGCTGCTCCTAAATCCTTCATGACAAATGTGTGAGCTAATTTTACCTTAAGCTCAGTAATTTTCTGTATGTGTGAACCTGCAACAAGCATATCATCTACATACAGTAACAGGATAATATAACTGCCATTATCCAATCTGTTAAAATAAACACAATGGTCAGATTGACATTTACTAAAGCCATGCTCTGTCATAAACCTGTCAAACCTCAAATACCATTGTCTTGGAGCTTGCTTAAGACCATATAAGCTTTTCTTCAACCTGCACACAAGTTTCTCCTTACCTTTGACCTCAAAACCTTCCCGCTGATCCATATATATCTCTTCATCCAAATCTCCATGAAGAAATGTTGTCTTAACATCAAGCTACTCAAGATGTAAATCCTCAATAACAACTAAAGACAATACAGTCCAAATAGAAGTCATCTTTACTACAGGAGAAAAAATTTCACCAAAATCAATCCCTGGTTTCTGTGCAAATCCCTTTACTACCAACCTGGCCTTATGTCTCATTTGTCCATTCTCTCCTTCTTTTACCCTATATACCCATTTGTTTTTCAGTGCTTTCTTTCCAGCTGGCAACTCAACCAAATCCCACGTATGGTTTTCTTCCAAGGAATCAATTTCCTCATTCATGCCATGCTCCCACTGTTTCCTAGATTCTACCTACATTGCTTCATCAAAACTTTCTGGTTCTCCACCATCAGTGAGCAACAAGTAGTATAAAGAAGGAGAATAACGAATTGGAGGTTTACTTACCCTTTCAAACCTCCTTATGGGCGTTTAAGACTCATTTACAGCTTGCTGTCCGCCCAAATTTCTTTCTGACAGTGACCGATCCCGGTCATCTCTGATCGATGCCGGTCTGCACCCGACCGACGTCGGTTCTTCCTGATCGATGCCGATTTCCACTTGACTGACGTCGGTCTCTGCCTGACCGACGTCGATTTCCACCTGACCGACGTCAGTCTCTGTGTTTTTTTGAGTGATGATTTTTACCCGATAGCTCATTTTGGATCATAACCTCTTCCAAATCAAGATTGCCCTGCTCAGAATTATTCAGCCTCTTGAGCTGATCACTGTACATCACCTTCTCATTGAAAACTACATCACGGCTTCTAATAATTTTGTTAGTTTCTAAATTCCACAACCGGAATCCGAAATCTCCAAAACCATAACCAATGAAAGTGCACCGCATAGATTTAACATCCAGCTTCTTTCTATTTTCTTTATCAATGTGCACAAAAGCTTCAGAACCAAAAACTCTGAGAAATGAAAGATCTACCTTTTTACCTGTTCAAGCCTCTTCTGGAATTCCACCATTCAGTGCAGTAGAAGGTCCTCTATTAATTAGGTAAACCGCAGTATCTACAACTTCTGTCCAAAACTGTAAGGGCAAACCAACATGCAACCTCATACTCCGTGCACGCTCCATTATTGTTCTATTCATCCTTTCAGCAACTCCATTTTGCTGAGGTATCTTTGGAACCATCTTTTTCCTGCGTATTCTACTCATAGAACAGTAACTGTTGAATTTATTGCTGCAGTACTCACCACTATTGTCAGATCTAAAGCACTTCAATCTCAAACCTGTTTCATTCTCAACCAAAGCTTTTCATTTCTTAAATGTGTCAAATACATCAGATTTCCTCTTTATGCAATAAACCCATACCTTTCTTGTAGCATCATCAATGAAAGAAACATAATACTGTGATCCTTCAATAGAAGCTACCTGAGCTGGTCCCCACACGTCTGTGTGAACAAGGTCCAACTTGTGCTTCTTCTTTGTTGACCCAGTTTTGAGAAACCTCACTTTTTTTTGTTTCTCAAAAATACAATGCTCACAAAAATCTAGATCTATGCTTGTTAAATCTGAAAGCTTACCTTTTGACTTAAGAACATTCATTCCCTTCTCACTCATGTGACCAAGCCTACAGTGCCACAACTTTGCATCTACATCTGAAGTAGATAAAACAGAAAGAGAATAATCAGTAATACAAGTAAATAGATAAAGTGTACCTACTCTCTTACCTTTTGCTAATACAAGTGCACCCTTGAAAACTTTTCAAAATTCAGCTGTGAGAGTTACTGTGCAACCCTCATCACCCAACTTTACTGCAGAAATCAGATTCCTCTTCAGGATGGGTACATGCATGACATCTTTCAACACCCATGTGTTGCCATTCTGCAATTTCAGCTGCACTTTTCCTTTGCCAACAATTTTACAAGGCTCGTCATCCCCTAAATAAACTTTTCCAAAATCTTCATGGACATAATCATTAAAAATTCTCTATTTAGGGTTGCATGGAAAGAGGCACTAGAATCTAAAACCCATGATTCTACTTTATTATCCAAAGAAAATATAAGAGCATCCTATGCAACAATACCTGCAACTTTTACTTCTTTATTACCTTCATGCTGATTTTCTTTGTTATCCTTCAACCAACAATCTTTCTTTGCATGCCCTTTCTTTCCACAATTTCAGCAGGTTATTCTTCCATTTCTGGATTTGGATCTACTTCCCATCTTTGACCTTGATTTCCTTTGCTTGCCCTTCTCTCTTTGCCTTCCCTTGCTTTCAACAATTAAAGCATTACTTGATGTTTCCCCTGTGCTTTTCCTGCGGCTTTTTTCATTCAAAATTACACTAACAACATCATCAACTTTCAAGATATTTGAAGCAGATGCAGTATTACTAACTGTCATTACCAAACTATGCCAACTTTCAGGTAAAAAGCATAAAATTAAGAGAGCCTTAATTTCATCATCAAAAACTATTTTGACTGAATTTAACTGATTTACTATTGTATGGAAATCATTAAAATGACTAGATACAGATCCATCTTCCTTCATTTGCAAATTAAATAATTGCTTCATAAGATATCCCTTATTCGAAGCTGAGGGTTTTTCATATAAATTTGTCAAAGTATCCATTAACTCTACCGTTGTCTTTGCGTGTGATAAGTTGAAAAACACAGAAGCTGTCAGGCTCAACCTTATAGATCCAAGAGCCTTTCTATCAAGAACATTCCATTTTTCATCTTCCATATCTGTGGGCTTCCTTGAAACCCCACCCAACGGTAAATACAGATCTTTTTGATACAGATAATCTTCAATCTGCATCTTCCATAATTGATAATGCTTGCCATTGAATTTCTCCATTCTTAGTTTACTTTCTTCTACCATTGCTTTGCTCCCATTCAATCAAAAACCCCTGTGAGTGAATTATGTAATCAACAAACACTAACACACTCTAATACCAGTTGTTAGGATCTAAGAGTACAATTGATTACTTTTGTATAAGCAACTAAGCACGAAATTGAAACCAGAAGTAATAAGTAACTAGAAATCAGAAACAGCAAATAATAGGAGATACAAGAAACAACCAATCTTGTATTAAACTCTTCCAAAAGGAAATACGATGAAGAAATCTCTCTCTCCTCACACCTCGCAGATGTACAGTAATTCTCCCTCAAGAGTTCTCTCTCTCAATCAATTATAATCAACTCAATTTCTGAATTGTACATGCTATGAGGATCTAACCCTACTATATAGTATACTACAACACTAGGGTTCATGAGCCATGCATTCGCCACCCTTAGATCCACCTCTTAAATCAAAGGCTCAAATCTGTTCGGCTAAAAATAGCAATTCTGTAAACGTCTGAAAACGCACAGAAATCGGTGTCAGTCTGAAGATGACCGATGCCAGCTGACCCCTAACCGATGTCGGTCGACCCCTAACCGATGTTGGTTGGTTCTGACCGATGCCGGTTTCTGTGTAAGCCCAACAACCTCCACATAAGCTCATTAGTGAAGCTTTTAGCTCCACAACTCAACAATTCCATGACGAACACCATCAGATCCTTTAACAGTGATTGATGATGGGTCAGACAGCTCCTCCACTTTAGGCACAGACAAATATTTTCGATGAGGTCTTCCAATCTTCATCGACACATGCTTTTGGAGGATCTTTTTCGCCCTCCATTTCTATTTGTGTCGGTTCCATTACCACCTTTGTTAGTGACACACTGTGTTACTTTGTCTTATGTACTTGTATTCCTTTTCTTTATTTTTTTTGAACTTTATGTCGTTAATGGTTGTATCCTTGAGTCCCATTGACCTATTTTCGGTCATCTGTGGGTATTAATATAATTTCTTTCTTTATTTCTCAAAGGCATCCTTTGTATTTTTTTTATCATATATATAAATTTTACTTGTTTATTTTTTTTTTAAAATCAAGCACGACATGTGTGTACTATCATACTCAAAAAGATGGGTACTCGCCAAAAATTATGATGGATCTTCATATTGCCATTCAGTGGAATCTACCTAACATTTACAAAATCCACTTCTTTTGAGTCCATGCTAAAGTCATTCGGGAACCACTGCCAAAGGATTGGGTTAAGCTGAATTCTGATGGTGCTTCCAAGCACAACCTAGGGGAGGCCAAAATAGGTGGTATAACAAGAATGCCTACAGCTAAACACGTCATCTCTTACCAGCATTACATTGGACAGCAACAAATAATGTGGCAAAGCTTCTAGCAATGAGAACATGATTACATATAGCTGGTCAAAAAGGTATGAGATGTAAAAATTGAGGGGGATTCACAAATTATTGTGAGACTTGTCAACAGAGAGAAGAAAGCCTTTATGAAAAAAACACACATAACCCAAACCAGCTTCCATCCGAGTTAAAAAATGAAGTATATTATTGTCAAATTTGGAATTTGTTGGGTAATCTTCGAAGCAACAGCATATAGCACATGCAAAGAAAGTATAATGTTTCTGATTTATAAGAAAAAACAGCGGTCATACAGGAATCAAGGCAATGTCCTCTACTAGGATTTCATTTCTCTTCCAAAGCACATTCAAGTAGTGATTACCATCGAAATTATGCCTCAAATACACAACAATGAAGCAATATAACCAGATTGAGGTTCTCCCAAGGATCAAACCCCATAAATCCTATGTACACATTGAAATTTATAATACCCTTCCCTAAAGCAAAGAGAGACCCACCATATTAAACATTTATCTGGGGCATTGTTTGTATAAACCTAAAATCGTTGAGTCAAACATGGCATGTTAGGAGAATTAGTAATCACATTATGTTTGTAAGTAAGATGGTAGCTAGATAGATAATAATAATAATAAAATGAATTGCTAAAACAACTCACATAGAGGTGTTAGGATATGGAGAGATAATAGGGATAAGATGAGTGATTTGGGGGATTGAAGATCATGATTGATACCTTGAATAGAAGAATTATCCAGTCTTTTATTGCAGGGTTGCAAGGAGACACGTCCCCCACCCCCTGGGATGCATCTCGGGTATTGGGACATGTCTTTGGTACCGAAGACGAGTACGGAGATGTCCCTTGTACTGGAGACGGGTGTGGAGACGCCCCCATACCCGAAGACGTCTATCAGGGACGTCTGATGTCTCCTGGCCATTTCCTCATCAAAATGTCTTGTACCCTAAATGTTTAAACCCTAAACACAGAAAATTCATACAACTAGTCGGATTCGTACCACCACCAGTCGGATTTGCAAGCAAAGCAGTCAAAAGTCACCAGATTTTGTCTTTCAGTAGTTGTAGATAGTCTATAAGTTATTAAATGCATTTTTTTAAATAAATAGTGGCATCATAGACATTTTAAAAAATAAATATCTTCAGGTTGCCGCCCACAGTACTGCTTGGCATTGTCATGAATGACAATGCCCTACACTGCCATGAACGACAATGCCAGGAAGTGCCATGAGTGGCAACCTGAAGTTCTTTATTTTTTTTATATGTGCATAGACTATATACTTTGATTTATTTTTTAAATTTTTCAACTAAGTTTTTATTTTTTTAAACAATTTAATATTTATTAATAATTAATAATTATTTTAAGTTATTACTAATTTTTAATTTATCAAATAATGTTAGTTTTTAGGTTTTTAAAATGTTTTAAATTTTTAATAGTTGTTTTTAATTTTGATATTTAATATAATAATATTTAATATTTATTAATTATTATTTCTAATATATTTATTATATTATATTATATTTAATATTTATTAATTATTATTTAATGTATTATTTAATTATCATTTCATAGTGTGTGTGTGTGTGTGTATAAAAACTTGACATTCACATGATATGATCAAAAATGGGCTTCGCTAGGTTCAGCAATGCCCTGAAGCATATTATCATTGGAAGGACGATGGCAACAACTGAGGGAGCATATGGTAGAGGGAAGAACCTATAGGTGCCCACCAAACCCACGAGATCGAATGAATCAGCGGTTGGAAATTCAATCAATGACTATCAAAAAGAAAAATTGTTTTATGAGGGGTCGAGGACTGCAAATAAGGGGAGACTGGCTCATTCACTAGTCGCCACACATGACAGAACCTTGGTACAGCAATGGGGAATCTTAGACTTGCAACAACATAGCGCATACATTCAGATGGACCATACAAAATCTGATAACACAGAGAAGATAGGTTTTCAGATTATGGTCAAAACCCTCATTGGTAAAACTATGTCTCTGGCCTCTATTAAATGACCATGTGATGGCCCTAAAAGGGAAGATAAAGCAACTACAAGGGATTCCTGAGGACAAGTAACGCCTCATTTACAAGGGGCGTCAACTGGAGGAATAAAATCCTCTTTTGTTTTACAACATTGGGAAAGACTCCACCATCTATTTGATGCCACGACTGCATGGAGGTGCTGAATTTGGTAAGTCTTCCACATCAAAACCCTCACTCAAAGAAGCGTTGAAGAACACAGCGAACAAACAAAAAGAAAGAAAGCCCCCTCGCCTGCCCCAAGCATATGTTGTGGATCATGCTGAAGAGGTGAAGGCAGTGGAAATTTCTACTGAAACGGTTTTCCTCTATCTAGAAGATCTAGAAAAAATGAGCAGTCATCTGTAGATTCAACGGACTATGGCCATCCACAAAGGCACTGTACCAATGGATATACACCTCTTGGACCGACAAGTGTGAGATTGTGCTATGTTCAAGAGGTTTTTTCACTGTTCACTTTGATGAAATGGAAGATTATCACAATTGCCGTACTGAGGGTCCTTGGTTTTGGGGTACTACAAAACTCTACGTCACTCCATGGTTCCCAACCTTTGATCCTACCACACAATTACAAAAGTGCCAATTTGGGTCAGATTACCCAACCTACCTCTACATTTCGCCTATGCATTTGTTGAAATAGGTAACTCCTTGGGCACTTACATAAAGAGTGATTCTTATAGAATTTTAGCGGGTTTGCATACTTTTTCTCACATATGTGTAGAAATTGATTTGAGACAAGGCCTACCGGATAAAATCATTCTCAAATATGGGAATTCACAGCACATACAATCGGTGGATTACGAGAATACAGCTTTTCGTTGTAGAAACTAAGATGCCAAGACATCTACAAGCTACATGCCCCCAGGTTCGATCCCAGCCTCAAAAGAAAAAGGGAACGAAATCAACAACAAAGAGATGGAATTTCCCAACATAAGAGGATTTAGATGGTGAAGATAGAGCAAAAGAAGATAGCCAACATCCAACACAGCCAGAAACAAACCAAAATTCTGAAACTGATCCACTCGTTGAGGTTTTTGTCTTCTCTGATAAGGAAAGAGGAGTAGAACAAAACCCAACTATGCATGCAAATCCAAATGGGTTGTTAGGACTTAGGAGGTTTAAAGAGAACACATGAATCTGAGAGTTCATACTCAGATAAGGAAAATTTGGGAGCACTTCCTCCACCTGATACCTAGAATTCAAAACTGCAGATAGTCCCGGTGGTGCCTTCTCGAGGGGTGTGGTTGGAGGCAAAAAATAAGGTAAAAAGGAAAAGTTTGTAGAAGCAAATGCTTCTACCACACTTCCTCAACCTGTGTGAAATTTATCTTTCTAGTGCTTTCCCCTGTTTTCTATGGGGTTTGTTTTGTACACACCTCAAGGGGTTTGGATGTTTTCTCCCCCTTTTGAGGTGATTGTTTTTCGAGGTGTTCACTTCCCTCTCTTTTCTCTAGTGGAGCCTTGTTAGGTTCTCTTTTTTCTCAGCCACCTTTGCTTGGCTTTTGGAATGTATCTTTTCACCATTTCTTGGAATAAAAGGTACCAACACTTTTCTTTTTGGAATATATATATATATATGTAAAAATACATATTTCCGTCTCCTATTTTTCAAAAAATGGCGTACCGGTTCCTGTACCTGTCTCCTGGCAACTATGTTATATTGTACTCTCGATATTGAATAAACAGATTGAGTTTTATTATTGTATGTTTTATGTTCGGCTCAACCATTTTTAATATCTGGTATTAAAGCAGCAACAATCCAGTATGAGAGTCTTATCTAGGTTTAAAATTTCTTACTTATAAAAATGTTTTAGATTGGGTTTATGTATTGATCTGTATGTGATACAGCTGTCTTGCAGAGGAGAATCTAAGGTCTTATGCATCAGACCTGTCTTCATGGGACGTCTTATCATTCAGACTTGCAGACTTCGTGATAACCTGTAGTTATTAACGTCTCATCACTCACAAGTTTTTCACGGCAGCCTGCCAAATTTAAGATCCAGACAGCTCGTCACGCGGACCTATATTCCAGCTATGTAATCAATTTATTTTCCATACATCAAAGGATGATCTGCTGCCGTATCATATATTAATACCTTTTTGTAATCTGTTAGTCGTTCTTCTAATGTTCCTGAAGTTGTCCTTCGTGTGGCTTGTGCCTTTGTGCAGTATTCATGCAGCATACAGTCTTCGTGTCAATTACCATGCATATCTGGCATGTGTCTCTGTTGGATATTTATCAAGTTGTTGATAGTCGATTTTTCTTTTTTATAAGTGTTTTTTCTTTTAAACACATTTCTCGTCAAAGTCCTTTCATAATTTTAATCAATTTGGTCAAAATATCCGTTTAGTTGTTTTGCCATTTAAATAAGCCTTTAGTCCAAAGGCATTTAGTTGGTCAATAAATTGATATTCAATAAGATTGTGAGTTCATGTTTATTAAGTTTGTGGGTTTGAGTCATTGTAGTGAGTAATGTTAGTAAAATAAATAATTGTAAAGTATTGGTTGATTTATATGACTCAATCAAAGATAATCTATCGTAGTCATTTTGTGATTGTCAATATAGTATTTTTTTTTAAAGTCGTCTTTAGTCAAGATCTAGAGTCTGTGTGGCTTGAGGCTTGTTATCAAAAGTTAAATTTTTGTTTGTAATTGGACGTATTTTCGGTAGAAACCGACGTCCACAGTGTCTACTTATATTGTGGGGAGCATAATGGAGAAATTTAATCATGTCGAAAATTTTGAAGGGAAAGATTTCTACACTTGGCAAGTAAGAACCCA
Organism: Torreya grandis; assembly: GCA_037957365.1. Taxonomy (NCBI): domain Eukaryota; kingdom Viridiplantae; phylum Streptophyta; class Pinopsida; order Cupressales; family Taxaceae; genus Torreya; species Torreya grandis. Next base: position 659,745 of record JARHVA010000513.1, on the reverse strand, counting down.
GTTGTTATTAATTAACAAAGATCTATGGGAGATTGCTAATGGGAAATCACCAAAACTGAAAGATGTTGATGAAGCAATCAAATGGGAATCCAGGGATCAAAAAGCAACAACGATTATTGGCCTAGTGCTATATGTTGCCTACTTGCATCATATAGACCTATCAAAGACTTCAAATGTCATATGGATGACATTAGACAAGCTGTTTGGATCACGAGCAGGAAGCACAACAGTTGCCTTGAAGCCAAAGTTGTTCAAACTCAAGATGGTGGAAGACGACAATATGGTGCAACATATCAATAAGTTTCATTCCATCTTAAATCAATTAGCAAGAATAAAAGTTGGTGTGCATGATGCTGATACAAAAGTTGTATTACTAAATAGCATGCCAGTTAGCAATTCCAACATGTTTTTTATACTGAGCAAAATAAATCCTAGCCTACAAGATCTAATTTCTTCCTTGATAAATGAAGAAAACAAGAATATTGATCCATAAGAAAGTGTAATGTATAGTAAAAATTAAAACGATAAATCATATGTTAAAAGAATATCTAAATCTTCTTTCTTCAGAATATCTAAAGAATTCAATTTCTGTAAAAAGAATATCTATAGAATATATATAGCTTATACTAGTTTCTTCAAAGAATTCAATTACATTGAATCTACTTGAAAGACCTCATCGTCAAAGACATCCTTTTGGGGAAGTTGAGCTTGCTTACCTTCTAGGGAAAAGACGCAACTCCATGTCTGATAATGATGATGGTTCAAAGTTAACAGGGGAAGATACAGATTTTTCTGCCAGTGGGAAGTATATCAAGAACAGTACAAAGGATGCTCTGAAGGATGAAAAGAAGAACAAAAAACGTGGCATGCTTTCTTGGTTCAAGATTCGGAAACAAGAAGATGAGAGCCCATTTGTTTTCCCAGAGGACGATAATTTTCCACACGAATCTCTTGCTCCAGCTGCTATCTCAATGAATTTGGACTTGGCAACTGAATTTAAGAATGTTCATCAGAATTCTTATAATAAAGAGGGCCATAAACTACCTCCTACGGGCACAAACATGGCAGATTGAATGGACCTGTTTAGAGAACTAGTGAAAATGCTTGCTAGTGACATTGCATTGTGTGAACAAGCTGAAAACAATCCGGATGACATGCAATTAAAAGCTCATATTCTGCAAAAAGAAAATGAATCTAAAGAGAAGAGAAACGGCATATACATGCGGTTGAGCAGAGAATGATTGAAATTGGAGAAACTTTTACAAACGATGCATCACTATCAGATTTGCAAAGGGTGAATGCTAAGTTAATGAACCAACTGAATGAGAAAACATCCAAGTTAGAGATTAAGTCTGCAGACAATCATATCCTTCAAGATCAGTTCCAAACTATGGCAGTTGAAATTGAGAACACACAACAAAGAGGTCATCTGATTGAGGTGGAGGATGTTCAGAATCTGACAGAAGAAAGACTTGATGAAATGGTCCATTCAATTGAAGGTTTTGATATGATAATAAGGGAAGGCCCCTGTAATAATCTGACCGCAGCAGCAGGAGATTTTCAGTTAGCTGTGGATCTTTGTCTTGCTTTGGTGAGGAAAGACCATGGGCCAATTTGGTTTACTACTGTGGTATCAAATTTTGAACATGATTTAATTAATACCAAGCAAGAGGCTTTAACCATGCTTGTACAATTGAAACAAAGTAGGGACACTCAGATTACTAAAGCAGAAAGAACTTGTCAGATTGAGAGGAGACGAGCACAAGAAATGGAGTCAAAACTAATCACAACACAACATACCATAATGAAGCTGATGTATGAGTTGAAAATAAAGGGAGAAGTACTAGAGCAAATGCAAAAGATAGCACAGCCATTGGATAAACATTGTTCTGTTCAAACGCATTCTCCCGCAGGATATTCCATAATGCAAGTGATATCTTCGACAATGCAATTCCCTGGGCAGATTCTTATTAGAAAACCTTATTTGTAATCTATGATCATGAAGAGCAAAAAGAAAGCAGCAATACTTGCAAATGGATGTGACTATGGAATATATGGAGAAACTATAAATGAATTGATTGCAGATTTATTGCCTATGTCAAAAGGAAATGAGAATAAAAAGCACCTTTCCACTGAGAATGATTCATTGCCATACTCAGTTGAGAAAAGGCATATCGGAGGCAAAGCAAGTCATCAAAGTCAGAATTTAATGCCCAATATAATTTCTTTTCGAAGACAAGATGCTGAATGTTATCTTCATCAAAGCACATTGCTTGTAACTTGTACATGGCAAAGTGGTTCAGGTGATGGTAGTTCAGTCCAGACGGGGAAAACCATCCCCAAGTTCAGAAGTTGATGCCTCTCTAGGCACTGAAGACAAAACAGTAGCGGCTGATAAATATACTGCAAGAGTGGGAAATGTTGAGAGACAGAAAGATTTGGTTCCTTTCCCTGAAAGTTATAACGCATCAGTTTTGCCACCAGTCGGAAAAACAGAGGCATGGGGATCTGAATTTTCTAAAACGTTTGATGGAGCTAAGGAACCAGCGTCTTCGGGTATGGATAACCTGGGAATGACATTTGACGGCAAGGAAGCAAAATTGTGAGACCTCCTTTTAATAGCGCTCCCATGTAGATTCATCTCTTGAAATTGTGGGCATAACCTTGGAAACTCCAAGTAATCAGGTTGCTGATGAAGGTGAAGTTCTAGCAATGGCTATTCCAAGTAATATCAGAAATATACCTAAGGCAGTTACGAAACAAATTGCTACCATATATACTGTTGTCATCACCCAATCAAGGAGACTTTGGAGATTGAATTGGGATCTAGGTATTTTACAGAGAATCAAAATGGATGAGACGAAACCATTGAGTTTGCAATTGCTTGAGGGCAAGCAATTTTGGGAAGAGCGGACTGTAATGTCCCCTTTGCTAGATTAAAATAATTAATAATATTATTTAAGTTGGGCCCAGTCATTTCTAATCTCCTAGGCAACTTATATTATTATTATTATTATTATAATAAAAAGTATCCTTAAATATTTTAAAGTAAACTTAATAATACGATTAAGTGGCCAAAAAGTAATGTCAGCAACTTATGTTTATTATTAAAATAAAGTAAGTTTGGAATTTAAGTGGGAAAAAGGTATAAAAGAAGGTGGAGAGGTCTATTTTTGGATCTATCTATCATTTACCAATTAATTCTTTTGAAGTTAAGCACATTTGCTTGTTCTTTCAGCCATTGAGGATGAAATCCCTCATATGCTTTCAAGTTTGGGGATGAAAACCCTCAATATCTTCTTGGTGACTTCATACAAGGGTTACAGTTGAGCGGAAATCATCATTTCAGATTTCTAGGTCACATTTAGAGTGTGGCGTTGCAGTTTAGGCAGCAAATGGAGGTTGATACAGTAGTTGAAAAGCTTTGGAGGGGTGGCGCAGCAGTTAGGACTGCCTTTTGGGAGAAATGCAGCTTTTGGAGGTCTCTTGGAGGGTGGCGACCCACCTAGAGGGGTCAAATTGCAGATTGAGGACCATTTGGTGGGTGGATTATTGTATTTAGTCATTCATTCAGTCAGCTATAATTTATCATATTTTTCAGACATGCAAATTATGCAAATAAATCAGAATTGATGTGTTCTCTGGATTTTTTTACATATTCGTGAAGTCTTCTATAATCTTTGAATTTAATTTACATGCTTAAGGAGGTATTTTCATAATTCTATAGTTGTGGTTAGGATTTCAAAAAAAATCAAAAATCTGTGTTGAGTTTAAGGGTTTGCTGCAAATTCCAGAATTCTTTTATTTGGTCCTAAAAGGGACATTACAGGGTCAAATGCTTTTACTAAACCTTTGAGAGGTTCAACCAAGCCTTTAACAAATAATACCACCAGTCTTCTTTCAATTACATCTGGCACCATCAAGAATAACCTCTGAAAATCAGCAATGTAGTTGTCCACTATTTCTTCTTGTTTGAGTTGGGCTAACTCCCTGAAATAGATCTTTGGACCTTTCCTATCAAACCTTTCAATTAACTTTTGGCTGAATTCTTCCAATGTAGAAATAGATCCGTGTCCTTCACTGACCATGCCATGGTAACACCACTCATGTGCCACTCCTTCCAAGTGGAGCATAGAAAATTTGATAGCCTCTTCCTCATACATCAGATTCAGTGAGAAGTGAGTGTCCAACTTTTGTAACCAAGACCTAGCTGAATATTTGCTTGATCCATCAGAATTAGGAAGGCTAATCTTACCCAACCGGTATTGAATATCTTTTCATGGCCGATCTGGCTGATTTCTCCTACCTCTTTTGTTGTGTTTCAAATTCAGATGACAAAACTATCTAAAAGTTAGGGCTTGTTGCATTGCTAGGCCGAGTTCTTCATACTCCGCATGATATACTGCAAACTCATTACCTGTGTGAAGTTGTTGAGGCTCTACCTCTTCAAGGTGATCTTTTAAAGGAATTTTGCATGGAAAGTTTTAGTGGGGTGATTGAACCCTATGTGTTGGCTGATGAACTTTCTTCTCCCTGATTTGCCTTACTCAAATTCACATTATGCAAAGACTACACTATTCCTGCCATGGATTCTCTCAAAGTCAATTAGTTTGTTCTCTCCAAATATTTCTAACCCCAGCTGAGTATTTCACGCAGATAGCTCATTTCATCTAGAGGTCTCTGATCTCTTTCCCCCATGTTCTCTGTCTTTTTCTGGTGTCTGATCCCTTCTCTTTTCTCTTTGATAATATTTGATTTCTCTTTGATCCTCTTGCACATGAAATCATAATTTAATTTTTCCCTAAAGGCTAGCAAGATCATGCTCACATACCCCTGTAATATCCCTTTCAGGAAAACAACTTTGAATCTATTTTTTTTTTTTTTTACAATTCTATTCAAATATGGAATATTAGAAAATTAACAACTGAAAACATAATGTAAACTAGTAAATGGAAATCAATTTGAGTCTTATTTCGATTCTGGAAAGTACAAACAACATGATAAAATCAAAATGCCAATGTTCCTTGATTTTTCACAGAACCCTAACCTGAAACAGCATGGAAAAGCATAAAGACGGATTTTTTCCCTTGAATTCTCTCTATCCCTAGCTGAGGATGACTCCTAAACAGAATGATAGGCTTCTGGGAGGTACGGTAGGCCTCTAAAATCAATGATCAGCCTGCAAAAGTCAACACCCAACCTAGAAGGTCAGCAATCAAGTCCTGAAAGGTGACACCAGCAGTTTGGGGGTTTGGGACCATTGAAATAAATGCCAGAAGTGGGACGCCAAGCCTTGGGTAGATGAAAACCCCTGATTTATTTCTCCAATAACCCTCCACATGAATTCTGGAAATGAATAACCACTTTCAACCAACATAAATTTGAAATAACTTGTTTATCTACACAATTACAACTTCTACATGGAATCACCTCTGAAGATTGGAGGGTTTTCCTCCTCAAACATGATTGCAATGGAGGGTTTTTGTCCTCAAAAATAGAAGTTGAACCAATTCTGATTTCAATAGTGAATATTGAATAATAAATAATGAATAATGAATCCCCTTTTTGGCCCCACTTGTCCTTTTATAATTTCACTTTTTCCAATTTCACCCTAAAAGCATTTTAAAATACTTTTAATTAAATATTCACTCTTCATCCTCATAATAATAATTACTTTTGTCCATTTAATTAAAAAAATCATTTCTGGCCCCTTTTAAAAATAATAACACCTAAGTGTCATTTTTCCGCATTATAGAATAAAGTAACTTTGGACTACTTAAATGAATTATAATTAAATTATTTCCCTCATTAAAATCCCTTACCTTATGGAAAATAAAAGATAGGTTTCGGGTCCTCTGATTTATTTAATTCAGAAAAGAAGACATTACAACATCAACACTGACGTTTGAAAACAAGTTGTTACCATGACATATCCCTGATGATTTCTACAAAGTAATGAGATTACCAAAGACAAGGCAAAAACTAGAGGTGATGAAGTTCACCAGCAAAGACGAGCGTAATTTCATTGAAGAACTTTGTGTTCCTTCCACTACAACCCAAATAAAGCATTGGTTCAACATGGTAACCATGACTTTAAAATCTAATATATGCATACCCCATAGCTGTAGTATACTCATGCTTAATCTTGAGCAGGTCGGTGAGTGAGTCTCAAAGATCAAACATACTAATATTGTTGTTTGCATACCTAAAGGGGCTATCAAAAGGTGTCGTCCATAAATGGTTCAAGTATTTTCTGCATGGTTTTGTTGCACGCTTTAGGCTGACACATAAAAATGGCACCACGCATATTTAAGCATAGATCTATAAAACTAAAATTTTCTTTTGCGTAATATGGTGAAGAACATCAATCAGTATGGTATGGGTATTTTAAAATTTGTTATCTATTTTTTATAGTTTGTGCTACTGAATTGACTTTCTAAAATGTGAGCCACATTTTGTGCTTTCACACATTACATTACTCCATGATGTCAATGCCACGACAAGTGTGAAAGTTGCAAGTAAAAGTGAACTCATCCCATCTAGTTCCTTGGATAGGAAACGCACTGATGTTAGCATAGGAACACCTAGGAATGGATTTACCCCAACCTCCATGATACAAGCCAAAGACACCGAGGTAGAATACAACTAGACTACCATTGTTTTGGACGACAAGGACAACTCTTTGCCATAGAAAAAGAAGCTACCGGCTAAGACAATGGTTGAGGAGGAAAAGCACAAAGTACCAACTCAGTGGAGAGCTATGAGCTAAGACAATGGTTGAGGAGGAAGCACAAAGTACCAACTCAAAGGGGAAGGATGATATGGAGAATGTTCATTTGGATGAGGATGAAGACACAAAAGAGGGCAACATCCATGCTAATGGAGATGAAAAATCGACCAGATTTGAGGATACATTGCAAGCTCCTACACAACAAAATAGGCATACCAAATCCAAGTAGCCCTTGAGAGGATCCACACCTATTCTCATTGTACTCCTATCATCTCTAACATTTATTTGTTGAGGTTGTATTTCTATCCCCAATTTTATTTCCATCCTTGAAATTGAACTTGGTAAAGTATGGCAAATAGTTTTCCTCAAGAACACAGTTCCGTTCTTTCGAAGTCAAAACCTAGCCCCTTGGACTTTTGTACAGTTGATTGTTTCATATGATACAAGGTGAGGACGGTGGTTGCCTATTGTCCATGACTCCGTTGGCATCATCATCAAATTTGTGACAAAGGCATGATGAGGTGAAGACTTCACAGCCTTCCATCTGCTAATGCAACAACCCACAATCTAAATTTGTTGTCTCTTTAAAGCAATTATCCAAATCGATTATGTAATCATTGATAAGTTTGATAGATCCATTATTAGTATGCTTGTCTCTGGTGTTTAGTAACAAGTTCCTCACTTTTCTCTTGCATCTTCAAATCAATGCATACTTTTTTGTCCTTTTGTTCCATACTCAAAAAGTCATGCTTGCAATTGAAAATAACTTTTGTTTTAAAAGGGCACTAACACCCTAACAAAGCATCATATCCTAACTTCAACACCACCATGAAGTCAATGACAAAAGCACGTCCTCCACCATGCACCCTCTAGGAGGCCAAAATCTTCTATGGGTGAATGCCAATCTAATCAATCATCCATTGTTTAGAACTTGGCCATCATAATGTAGGCTTGTTCAATATTAGTCAATTATCTTCCTATAAAACATTCACCCATGACCCAGTGTCCACTAGATCACAATTATGTTAAATAAGTTAATATATCATCGTGCCAACTAGATCATGTTAAAGCATGATAAACAAGTTTTTATTGACTTTCTACTTAGTTGGAAACCATCATTGTGGAATTAGCCTATATTGGATCCCCATTGAGATGTTGCATATCCTTACAGCTTATGGATATTTCAATTAGTGACTATCCTTTCTCAAAATGTGCATACTTTTTGTAGCAAGCTGTACTCCGACCATATAATGTAATTGTGCTCCACTATCTTATCAATATCATTATTATTGATGTACAATATAAATTATCTATTCAATATTGATGATTAATAATGAATTATTCTAAGTTATTTATGAGCTTCATGACAAGCATTTTATTTTCGGACCATTTGAATTCACTTATACATGCTTAACAAGACAATACACATACATGAACAAACACATATGATGGCATTGTTGTCAACCTAGAGTTGCACCCTGAATCTAAGACGTGCTAAAATGGCTAATCCTCGCTCCAGTTGAAACCATGAGATCTTCTCACGAGGGTGGGTGCCTCAATGATGAGAAAAACCTCCAGAGAAGGTTGGTTCCTATAAGATGTATCTATAAGGATCTCAACTTCTACACTACAAACTGTCTGAAAAAAAAGGGAGAAAGAACTTGAAAGGAAATCCTAGCTAAAATGGTGGTACACCTAATTTGCTTTATCCACTCAAAACGAGCTTCTGAGAACACTGATTTAAACAAAAAAGCGGCAGAACTTCTACTCCAATTGATCAATACACAAGTATTTCACGAAAAGGTTTAATCTAATGATCTAAGCTTGAGAAAAATGAAAAAATAGGCCTGATGAAAGGCACTAAACAGCCACTAATATTCACTATAAACTCAGCAAAAGACGTTCAAACACAAAACGTGACCTGCATAAATAACCAGCTAGTAACTAGATACGAATCCATATTTGACAAGGAAGAAGGAAAATATTTCACTTAAGCAAATCTATAACAAAAGTACACTATGCCAATGGCTGAAAATTGAAAAAACACAGTCGTCTTATTGATTCTGAAAAAGGTTACAACACAAACTTTGGCAGAAGTTTTCTTGCCAAAGGAGGGGATAATTTTCTACAAGGCTGAAAAGCCATTAATATAGAAAATTATAAAAAACCAAGAGATTGGCGTTGGAAAATAGAGGGGGAGTAAACTCAATCCAACTCAACCTTTACAAAAGTCTATTTTTGTCTTGCATGAAAATTCCTTGCGTTAAAATGGACAGTGGGCTCAAACATTTGACTTTGCTTATGCATGCTCCACTGAGCCATGTCTAAAATTAGAGACTAGCTCTTTGGCGTTTGAAAGTGGACCGCTGGGCGTTTGAAAGTCAAACCTCTCTTTGCATGGAAACCCATGCCCACCTCTAAATTTGGCTTCTTCATCTTGAGTTGTGTGAAAGCTGAGTTTGATATTTGGGGACATGAGCTGGGACATTTGGAGGGCTGAGTTGGATGACTAGTCAACTGAAGATTAGCCATCAGCCAAAAATAGCCCTTGTTCGCATGTATTTTCTCCTATTTTGGTCTGTCTGTTCATGTCTATTTTTGGCGGGATTCTATTTTCTGACCCTTTTCGTCGACTTTACCTTGGTCTTTTATTTCTTGGGGACTTTATGCTCTGTGGATTTTATCTCCCTGGTCTTATCTTCTTCAGATCTTTCATTTCCTGCCCAAGTCCAATTATTCCTTCGGAATTCTGTCTCCTGTTGACCTTTTTTCCTGTTGACTTCTCTTTGGTTTATTATTTTCCTTTTGGCTTTCTTGTTTGCATTTTTCCCGAAGGAATCCTTTGGACAAAAAGTCCGAAGAATTCCTTCTTTAGTTTCTTTTTTTTTTTTTTTGCTTATATTTCCTCGGGTTTTTTGAAGGGCACCCGAGCTTTCTTGTTTGCATTTTTTCCGAAGGAATTTCGGCTTTCTTGTTTGCATTTTTCCCGAAGGAATCCTTCGGACTTTTGTCCGAAGAATTCCTTCTTTAGTTTTTTTTTTTTTGCTTATATTTCCTCGAGTTTTTTTAAGGGCACTCGGGCGTTTTGAAGGGCACCCAGGGTTTTTGAAGGGCACCTCCAAAGTCTTCCCAAAGGGCACGTGCCCTTGAGGACTTGTCCTTTTGCCTCCTTCCGAAGGGCACCTGTGCCCTTCAGGACTTGTCCTTTTGCCTCCTTCTGAAGGGTAGGTGCCCTTCGGAATCTCTGAAATGGTCTTTCCCGAAGGGTACTTACCCTTCGGGACTTTTGTTTGCACCTTCCCAAAGGACAGGAGCCCTTCGGGATTTTTGCCTTGATCCTCTTCTACGAAGTGAATCTCCCACGGCTCTTCTAAGTGAACCTTCCCGAAGGGTACATACCCTTCTAAACTTTTGCAATTGTCCTCTCCAAAGGGTAAGTGCCCTTCGGCACCATGCAAAGTGTCCCCTCAGGCAAAATGTCAAGAACTTTCCCAAAGGGTATGTACCCTTCGGGACTTCTGATAATAGCCGTTTTCCTTCGTGAACCTAGTCCTTCAGTTAAGTCACTTGTCATATTCCCGAAGGGAAGGAACCCTTCGGGATTCTTGTAAAGGTCCCTTTGCTGCCTATGCCTATTTCCTTCAGACAAAAAGTCCGAAGGAAAGAAACTTTGATAGTATAACCCGGGTAAGTTGGAGCCCTTTGAAAAAAATGTGCCTGAATTCTTTCTGCGGATTCCTGTCAACTGATTTCCTTCAGACAAAAAGTCCGAAGGAAATAAACTTTGTAATATCCACAGTCATTTTTTCTGGGCTTTTACACAGTCCTCTGAGAGCTCTTTCTTTTAGACAAAAAGTCCAAAGAAATACTCTTCCTCTTACAACCCAAAAAAAAATATTTGCTTAGACAAAAATAAATGAACTTACAGCTTGTATGTCTTGGCTTTTGGTTGTACATGATGCTTAGAAGAGGAGAAAAACCCTTTCAAACTGCTGTAGATGATGTTTTTTAGAAGGAGAAAAACCCTCTTAAAACTGTTGCATGTGTCCTTTTGAACAAACTGTATGCTCTATATGATGGTTGTAGGAGTCCATCAGAATTTACATGGCCGTAGGAGACCTTTTCATCATCATTTGCATGGCTGTATTTGTACATTGTGTTGGCTGTAATCAAGAAAGCTCCTTGGAAACCTCTGAACGACTAAACTTCACCTGGCTGTAGATGGCCACTTGGGTGGCTGTAAATGCACATTTAAGGACCCCAAAACTGATTCATAAGACAAACTTGGCACCATAGCAAAGTTTCGAATAGTAGGGGTGACAATTTACCCTGTGGGGGCAAAATTGTCAACAGGCATTCATATATTACTTTATAGATTTTCTTATTTAGGTTTCCTTGTAAGGGACATGACAAAGACATGGTTTCAAACTACAAATAATTAAAGGGTGCAATTACCATAATAAATTCAAGCAAAAATACAGAGGAAATTACTATGGAATATAATTTTGATAATGTACTAAATTAGATATATCTATTATAGAATTTTATTTAGCTATTGATAAAACATTATTAAGATTTCAAAGTAAAATTGCCAAGTTTTGTGAATGAACAATTAGTTCTTATGCATGTAAAAAATATATGTCATGCTTCATATTCACCAAACAACCCAATTTCTAAACATTTTTCCTATAAAGAACTCCATAAAATTTGCATTGCATTTACCAGATCGATAGAGATATGACTAGAAACAAGTAATCTTACCTAACTTACAATCAGTTAGGAACCTTTTCTCACCTATTTCAAGATCATGCCAAGGGTGCGCAGCAACAGACTTCCAGGTCATAGATGACAATATTCTTTCATTCAAAGGTGCATGAGAAAAGCCCGAAGTTGCAATTGGATGGGCTGGAGCTTCAATTGTTCTACTGGCCATGAATAGAAAACCAGATTCTTTGAACAAAAAAAATGCAAATCAATGAGCTGCCTTGAGACAATTGAAACAACAAAATATTTTTTATAGCCTCTCAACATAAACATCGAGCCTTAAACACTACTTATGACAATAACCTTTTCTTTAGTACTTCGCAAGTGAAGCAAAACTTGCACTTTAAAAGGAAAAATTAACATTTATCATTTCACTGGATTACACAATTCAAAGTAGTTTGTTTAACATCGCAATACCATTATGCTAACTTGATTGAGATAAAAAAATCAAAATTTCTTTGGAGGAAAATAATCTGCACCAAAAACATAGTGTTTAAATCCATTTAAGAGCCAAAGTATTCTTTCTTACAGAAGTATTGATTGATATATAATATGCAGAAACGAACAGTTCAGCAACCGCACATACAGGCATGAACAAAAACACATTGCAGAAATATAAACTGCTATTGCATTGCATAAAACTGATGATCAAAATAATAGAAATGTTTTCATATAAATTATCAATCTGAAGTTACCTCCAAGGGCAGCATAGTACTGAAATCCTCCTTAAAAGAACCTTTCCATAGCTGCTGACACCCCTAGTGGATCCAGAAGGTCTTGCTGTGGTTTACTTCTGCTGCTCCTGTTGATTACTCACCGTGTGGTACAAAACCTGTAAGCATGTCCAGTCCAAGAGCCTGTATGGAAGCTGATGCTGAAGTTTAAGAATGAAAATGGGAGGAAGTGGCAGCCTCAATGCCATCTTCAATGCCCCACAATTCCATAAATTTAGTTATATCTTGCATAGGCAGTTCATGATCACACACCTCATCCACAAGGTGTCGGCTTTGGTTGACTTCCTTTTGCAATTTACAAATTGTCCCCTCTAATATCCTCTTTTCTTTGTTTTATTTTTTTATTTCGGGCATCAAAGGGCTTATTCTTCTCCACAGCCGCTTGGAGAAATCTAGATTGTGTCAACAAATTATGCTCCAAATTTTTAATTTAATGGTCTTTCTATGCCTTCACCCTTGCAATTTATTGTTACGGTACAGTAGCCAGTTTTAAATAGGTCATGGGCTCCTTCACCAGCTCTTTCATCTGAATCACTACTGAACTGATCTTTCCATCCTGATGAAAAGGTAATTCAATGTCCTCCACAGCTTCAAGAGAGTGCCATTGGGTAGAAGATTTTGCTTGTATCATATCCCTGAATCTGGCAGCCCTCATCAATCTTTTTCTCATAACAAGCTTGAACTAAATTAATTAAAAAAAATTACTTTGGGATCTCCAAACCCTTCCATTCTGTAAACCAAAAAATTCAATTTTTGGGCCTCTAGCACCAGTTTGTCATCTTACAATCGTATGTGATGAGACCCCCCCTCAAGACGAAAATCTTTCTCAGCCACCTCTCCAGTTTGGTACTCAAATTGTGTCTCCATTGTGTTTTCCTCCCATTCATGAGCATACCCTCCTGCTGGAATTGGATCTTGTTGCTGGGACAAAGTCTCAACAGGGAGATCAACCATGACCTTGTTTTACTTTTCCAATTCCTTATTTTTGCATGGTGTTTAAAGTCTGTGTGTGGATATCCTCCTCCTTAGGGTTTTCCGATATGCTAAATGGTAGCATGTATACAATAGTACCCACAACTGGTTTCTTCTTTGGTTGACCACTTAGACCTAACCATGCACTAGCCGTATCTTCCAAGTCATCATCCTCTGAAAGAACCGCATTATTTTTCTCTCTCCTTAGGTCTCGCCAAATCTATCATTTCAAGCAGCCTCTTATGAGATTTGCTTCAATTGTTGACCCACTCTCCTATTCTCACTTTTTCATACAATACTCATCAAGTTACCACTCACTTTATACATGGATGGAACATTTCTCACCCTATCAAAACTCCTTTGTAACGTGCCTAACAAAAGTTGTGTACAAGGATGTTGTCACAGCTCCACCACCACATATATGAATCCTTTCAATATCCTCCATTGTCATGTCCCCCTTTGGGACATAGATCAAACAAAGACCCTCAACTTTGTTTTGATTTCCCAAAGGCTAAGGAAAAAAGAAAGTAAAAGGGAAACGCTCGGGGGTTTCTAAGGGCAATTGCAAAAGTACCTTATTGTTCTAATTTTCACTTAAGTTGTGGTCTTTTGAGGGTCATGGGTGCCCAGGGACTTAAGTGGGAATTATAAGGACTATTCTTTTAATATTTTGAAAAAGGCCTTCCCTCTATTTTGGACGCACCCCTTTGGGGGATGGGTATAAAGGCAAGTAAGGATCATTTGAAAAGATTATGCATGATTTGACAATTGAATTCATGGAGTCTAAGCACGAAAATGATTAACTTTCTCCTTGAGGACGAAACCCTTCAAGGTGGACCGGAATTAGGGACGAAAACCCTTAAGTCCAGCTAGGGCAGCTTCGTAAGGAAGTTGTATGGAGCCAAATTGTCTTCCAAATGTGTTTTGAACACCATACTTTCATTTGTAGGTGTGGCGAGTTGGTTTGAAGGCTGGGCAAAGTGGCTTGGAGGCCAAAAAGAGATTGGCGAACTCTTCCTAGGGTTGGGCGAAGGTCTTTTGGGGCCTATGTTGACCTTTGTTGAGTGTGGAATAGCCACGAATAATTCTGATATTTTGTAATAATTTCCAACCCTTGAACATTGCAAAAAATCAAGTTTTCAGTTGAATATTGTTGGCTGAATTATTGGATAATTTTCTATATTTTTTGGATCATTTGAATAATATTTGTGTGCCATAATTAGGCACCTATAGCAGTCTGAAATTGATTTTGTGTATCTAGGGTTTGATCCCTTTCATAAATTTGTTTGTTGATTAAGGGTTTGTTGGAAAACCACTTTGATCTAATTTCAACCCTAAAAAGGATACTTCAGTGGTATCAAAGCCAATTTCTTGGCCAACTGTGGGGTTTGTGGGTTTATAAGGTCAAACAGTGATAGAAGGGAATATAAATGGCTTTTAGGGTTTTGAATGATGCTAGATTGGAGAAGATTACCTAAGTACAAGAAAGATTGAATGATATGATGGCAGAAATGAATCACACCATGAAAAATCTAAATGGTGAAGGAAGCCTTCCAAGGGCAAACATTAGTTTTCAGCCACCAAAGGTCACAAGTGATTCTTTAGGTCATTCTGGCCTACCTTCCTTCCAAGGGAATTGAAGGAAGAACGAGTTGAGATTGGACCAAGGTCAACCCCAAGAGCTACACAAGGAGATTCGAGGCATGCTTGGCATGTAGAAGAGGAAAAGAAATATGCCCTTACGATGAAGAGCTATTAGCTAATTGCCCTAAAAATCCATCACCAAAGGAGAGCACAAAGTCAGAATTGAAAGGGGTAGGTGAGCAGCAGAAAATTGGTACCTTGAAGCCCTTTGAACAGCAAAAGAGCAACACTTTGGGACAGCCAAGTGTTGAAATTTCTGAGTTTTGCAAATCAGAAAATTTGGGACAGCAAGAAGTTGTCCAACAAGTTCATGAACAACAAAGAAAGCAAAAAGGGGAAGACAAAAATGGAAGAAAATCAGAAAAATCGGAATTCTCCAAGGAAGGGAAAAATCAGGCTTTACATGAGGGGTGTCAAGCATCCAAGGTTGAAGTTGTCCCAACCCTAAAAATAATGAACCCTCATGCAAACTTTGCAAAGTTTGAGCCATCACATATTGAGAGTAGTATTATGAGTTCTTCCTTAGTGGTGAAGGAAAAAGGGGAAATCTTGGAGCATGAGCTAAAGGAAGAAGAAGAATCCATTTGGCATGATGATGGAGAGCATTTGATGGTCAAAATCAAATTTCCAGGTACTATTGTTCATTTTTAGTTTGCTAGAATTTTCATATTGACAACCAAGGGTAAGCAATTTGATGACCTTCACATCAAGCGGTTGTTGCATCAACAACCTACTTTGTCCCTACAATATTTTGATCACCATGAAGATCATGCTAACAATGAAGAAAAGATGAAGGGCACTAAATGGAGGAAGGAATTTCTCCAAAAGAATCTAGGGATGGGGAGTTGAAAATTCCCAATATGGATTTAGGACCCAGGTAAGACTTGACAAATTTAGTATTGTTGTCATACAAATTCCAAGTTCTTTGGCACCCATGCAAGGAGGTTGGCAAGGCCTTGAGATCATGCAAAAGAACCATAAGGTAAAGAGCATGTTGAAGAGCATCCAAACCACTCCAAATCTTGGTAAGCATCATGCTTTACTTGCTAATTTTCAAAGGCTACAGGGTGGTTTTGATTGATGGAAGCATGAAGGGCATACAATACAAGGTTTTACAACTCTTGGCCAAGGTTGAGGTATGTGCCACTATTATAGAATCATTTCCAGCTCTTATAAATCAGATTCCATGTGGAAAAACACATTTCTATAGCCATGGGATGAAGAAGAACAGTTTGTTTAATTTTGTGAATGTAAGGTATTACTATGTGGGGTCACAATGTAAAATTTGTGCAATGAACATATCGCTGTTTGAGAGGAAAAACCAACCAATTAATGACTATTATAGTCGTTATACAACCCACTTACATTCTATTTTATGTTGTTGGACAAGAGGTGGAGTTTGGATGGTCATGAAAATGGGGGTAAGCAATAGATATCATGACTCAAGGATCAATGGGAGGACTGTTTATAACTTGACTGTTGTTTCTCACATTTCCAGCTTGTTCCCTCCAATGTTAACTGTCACAAGGGTGAATCTTGACTCTAGGGAGATGTGTTTCCCACCCCTTAGCACCTTAGAGATGTTTCTAGCAAGTACAAGTGGATTTCCAGCCACCTCTTGAGGAAGAAAATGATACACTACAGCCATGATCAGGATAACATAAACAAACCCTTGGAAATCCAGGTGACGAGTTACAAGGAAAATGCAAGACATCAAAGATTTCATATAAGGTTCATAAAGCTTGATGAGGTGATCAGAAAAGTGTTGTTAAACACTCTTGTTTCCACTAACATGTTTGTTCTATGTGTAGGATCACAATTTGGGCCGGTTGCAATGACAACAAGGCAAAGAAAGCTGCAATTTCTAAATTGGGGCAGCCACTACAGTAGATGGGGATCCCACCCCATTCCATTTCAGTAAGTGATTTAAATTCTGAAAATGAATATTTTGGACAGCTCTTTAAATGGGCAAAAATTCAAATTATGGACGATAAGAGAAAATCTGAGATTATCACAAGGAAGAGGCCCCTAACACACTCAGAAAATTCTAAGTTCCACATGACAACTCCACTGGCTTTATGTACAGAAAATTCTGAAAATTGTATTGCCCCGAATTCTGAGTATGTTGTAGGAAGAAGTCCTGAAAAAGATGTGCAAGTTCAGCTTGTGTCATGCATAGAAAATTTTGAAGATTGTGTGACAACAAACTCTACCGATGATGATGGGAAAAGTTCCAAAGAAGGTATACAAATTCAGCTTGCTTTAGGCAAAGGAAATTCTAAAATTTCTATGGCAAGAAATTCTGAAGTTGAAGGTAAGAAGAATTTTGGAAAACATGTGTCAAATCAGCTTCTTGCATACACCATTCTGAAAATCGTGACAAGGTACAACCCTTGGTCAATTTTGGAGATGGAAGGGAAAATTTGCCTCTCCCATGTTGTATGATAAGACGATTTGCAGATGGGGAACAGACCTTTTAAGGAGGGCAACATTGGCACCTTGCAGGTATGGTAAGTGGTCCTAGCTTAATAAGTTGGATATTAAAGCAGCAAGGTTTGAATTTTCAAGTTCAACTAAGCATGATAAGGCATGCAACAAGGAGAAGGGCTCAGAAATATGAAATGACGGAGGGGAAAGTGGATACAAGGAATCTTCTACCCGTAGGGGAAGGAATCTTCAAGATGAGTTGTGGACTCGTAGCAAGCTCCTTGAGAGTATGGTGCATAAGGGAAGTACCTAGGGAGAAGTGTGAGATGAATAGCTTCAAGTTTCCTGGCAAATTCAAGGATGTAAACTACAAATTCAGGTTTGCTTTTATGAATTTCCTTATGTTTAATGGCCAATATAGGGCTGTAAACTTCATACGCAGCCCTAAAAACATCGAATTCAGATTTGTTTTTTAGGCCTTTTCACCCAAACCAAGGAAGCACACAAGCAAAAGGGCGAAAGATGGGATTGCAGCCATAAGGAGGAAGCTTCCAGCCCATGGAAAGTATGGGAGTAAGTGCTGGAATGTCATCTTTGTGGGCCCTAACAAGGGTTCTATGTTTCAAAATGAAGTATTTATTGTTGAATTCAATATTTACGGACTTTTACAGTTAGGATATGATTATGTGTGGATTTCTACAGCTAGGTTTTGCTGTAATAAATTTGTAATCAGCTTATTAAATAAATGTTCAAGTTGGGTATCATCATATCTGCATATTTTCTGTTGCATGTTATTATCTAGGGTTTGTTCCAAATTTGTTTCAGCTTGTGTATTCAAAAAAATAAACAATAAATCAGAATTCAGAATTTTTTCAGAAAGGGATATTACAGATTCTTGGATTTGACAGGATATTAAATAAGATTTGTTCCCAACTTTGCTCAAATAGTGGTGCCCTAAACAACATTGTTGAAGAAGGATTACTTTTCATGGTCAGATGAAGCCACCCAAGCCTTCAAGCAACTAAAAGAAGCTCTTACTTCCACCCCTATTCTAGCTACCCCAGACTTCTATAAAACATTTGTGGTAGAATGAGATGCTTTTAGACATGGAATTAGGGCAGTATTGATGCAAGAATGGCATCCATTGGCATTAGAGATTTGACAACTCACATGAAAGAACTTGATAAAGTCCACATATGAGAAAGAAATGTTAGTTATCATTCATGCAATCAAACAATGGTGTCAATATCTCATGGGAAGGCATTTCAAAGTCAAGACAAATCATGAGAGTCTAAAGTATATTCTTGAGTAACAATTATTTTTAAAGGAGGAACAAACATGGGTCACCAAGATGCTAGGGTATGCTTTGAAATTATTTATAAAAAATGCAAGGAGAATATTGCAACTGGTGCTCTTTCTCAATAGGAACACAAGGACGCAATAATTTGTGTTATTTCTTTATTGCAGCGTAAATGGGTAGAAGTAGCACGAGTAGAGTGGTAACATGACTCTCCAACAAGGAAGCCCATTCAACAACTTTAGAAAGAACCTCCTTCAGAAAAATATGTTTGGCAATGAGACTCCTTATGGTACAAAGACAAGCTTTTTTTGTGCAAAAAAATCTTAGTTGAAAGCTAGCATCTTGTCTCAAATGCATTACTCACCAATAGGAGGACATTCTGGAATCTTAAAGACCTATCACCATATATAGAAGGTTTTTTTTTGGAAGGTTTTAAGGGGGATGTACAGAAATTTGTAGCTGAATGTTTGGTAAGTCAAAAAAATAGAGAAATGGTCAAGTCCCCAAGGCTCTTACAACCATCAAGAGGAAATGTCAACGGACTTCATTACAAAGTTGCCAAAGTTGGATAATTTGGATGTGATAATGCTGGTTGTGGATAGACTCACTAACTATGCACATTTTTGTGGACTCTCTCATCCATTTTAAGCTAGTAAAGTAGTAGAAGTATCATGGAAAAGGTATAGAAACCATTCGCTAAATCATTGTGAGTGATTGTGGCCCTATCTTCATTAGCATATTTTGGAATCACTTATTTGCGGCATGGGGCACAAAACTAGCACATGGTTCGTCTTATCATCCGCAATCAAATGGCCAATCAGACAATATGAATAAATGTTTGGAAGGATGTAATGTCCCCCTTTTTGGTATAAACTTGCATAAGTCCTTAGCCTTGAATTGTTCCTAAAAAGGCTAAGGAAAGAAGAGAAAAATGGGACCTTTGAGGACTTCAAAAGAATTTAATAGAAAAGCACTTTATGATCTAATTTTCACTAAAGTTGGGGTCTTTTTAAGGGTCATGGGCACTTAAGGCCTAATGTGAAATTATAAGGAGGTTTTTTTATTATTTTAAAAATGAGAGCTACCCTCCTATTTTGGGTGCCACACTTGGGACGTAGATATAAAAGGAAGTGAGTGTTCATTCGAGGATTATGCTATTTTGGAATATTGAATTATTGATCAAGTATGTCAAACTTGTTCATGACAACTGGAGGACGAAAACCTTCAAGTGTGACAAGAGTTTGGGGATGAAAACCTCCAATCCTACATGCAGGGTAGCTCTATTCAAGGACTGTAATTGTGCTTTAGATTTGCATGGTTGCATACAATTGGGCCTACAAAGGTGTTTTATAACACCACCTTGCTCAAAGGCAAAGTGATTACCTTGGAGAGTTGTTTGCATTGATTTCTCATTGTTTAGTTGCGCAATTGAGCTCCATTTTCAGGTTTTAAGGAACCTAGCGCTGTAACTAGGATTTTTGGAACTTCAAGACAACTTTTGGGGACTTCCCATGGAGGAAAAATTCTTATTATAATTTTGTTTGATAGCTACTATTTTTGTCATCATTTTGAACTAACTTTTGCATTGAAATTCCAAGTATTCCGGAAGATACAAATTTTTGAAGTTTCAGCTGATTAAGGCAAATAATAAATTATTGAGAGCTGAAAATTAGTGAATTAATTCAGAAAATTATTTGCATAATTTTTCCTAGTGGAGTAATTCACTTGAGTAGGGTTTGGAGTGTTTTTGGGCTCTATTTTTTAAGGAAATAATTTAGTTTATATTCTGAAAAGTATTTAAATATTTTTCCAAGTGGAGCAAAGTGAATTGGGGGACTTGGAGACCTTGTTGAGGGGATAAAACAAGGGTTTGAATTTCAAATTTATTTTTTCTAAGTGTGGTGACTTGTTTGAAGGGGCTAAATGGACTATTGGCAGCCCTAATTCGTTCCTTGGAAGCCCTAGTAAATTGCAAGGATTTTAGGTATATTTTTCATGGGTTTGTGCAAGGGTTTCAACGTTGTTTGGAAGGTAAAATGCAGTTGTAACAAGATCTTAAAAATCAGAATTACTGCAAGGAATTTCCAGCCACATCGCCATTCCATATTGCCACAAAAAGGTATTTTTTGTATTTGCATATTCAATAATTATTGAAGCTATTGTGGAGCGTTATTGCTTGGAAATTGGGACATCTATTGCTGCTAGGGTTTGCTAGTTTTTGGGACAGCATTCATAATATTTTCAATTTTGCATAAGGGTTTGTTAGAAAACCCCAATTTGCCCTAATTATCTCATTTGAAGACATTACAAAGGATATCTACATTGCTCTGCCTCAAAAAGACAAACACAAAGGTCCAAATGGCTATCATAAGTAAAATGGTGGTATAACACGTTTCACACAACAACAAAGATGACTCCATTTGTCTCTCTTTATGGCTACTCCCCACCATCTACTACTACTAATTTGCAAGGTCGTCCCAAAGTTCGTGTGGTAGTGGATCATATTCAACATTCGCAAGTTGGGTTTTACGTTCTTAAGGTAAATTTATCATGGCTCAAAATAGAATAAAACAACAAGCAAATCAACACCAAAGTGAGAGGCATTTTGAAGAAGGAGAATGGGTATTCCTTCGATTGTAACCACAAAAACAAAATTCACTTAAGCATCATAATAACATCAAGCTAACACCCATATTTTGTGGGCCATATAAGTTTCTCCACTGGATTGGCAGTGTACCTTATAAGTCAAAACTTCAACCCTCTTCCAAAATTCATCCTATATTTCATGTCTCTTGCTTGAAGAAAGTAATCAGTAACAAGCTTCTAGTCCAATCAAAATTGCCTAAGTTAGATGAAGGAGAGTTTATTATGGAACCTAAGCCTATCATCGAGAAACAACAGTTGCAAAACTAAGCCATTTTTGAATTCTTAATCAAGTGGAAGAAGCTTCTAGCTGAAGATGCAACATGCAAGATGAACAATTCATACAAAAGCATCCAGAGTTCCTAAGTGTTGAGTGCAACACTTTTTTGAAGGGGAAGGACATGTTACACCCCTAATATTTTATCTTCTTAAGTGTACTAAGGTTATAGGTGGCCAACTAGTGTCACGCTTAACCTTAATCTTTTTATGTATTAGTTCTAGTGATTTCCTTAGGCCAACCTAATTAGGACAAAGGGATGTGACCCCAGCTGATTATGTCTATAAATATGGATGAGCAAGGCTCTCCCAAACCATCATAAGTTGTATTATGGAATTCATTCCTCTATTATTCTAATTTATTTAGGTCTCCCCCTTGAAATAGTCTTACATTTGAGTGTTTCTAGCATTTCCCTTAAGAAATATCCTAACACTACATGAGCCTTGATCTTGAGCGTGCGAGATATGGAATTGCAACCCTCAAGGGGACCCAGGCAACTAGCCATGCACATTTTCTTTAGTCTTGCAACATTGTGGTGAATTAGGGTTACATCAAAGAAGAGATTCAAATGACTATGCACATTCATTCTAGTTAGTGAAGACAAAGTTCTAGACTTCTACAATTGACGAAAAATTCCATAAGGTTTTACGTCTGAAGGATCAATAGGGCTATATTTGTAGATGCTTTCCACTTTCGGCCAGAAGTGTCATTTTTGGTAGTTGCCAAAAGTGGTTAGCCACATTTGTTGCCTATCAAAAGTGGACATAATCAAAAAACTCAAACTGCTTCATAGAAGATGTTTTATACAATTCCAGTGTTTTCTAGCATCTGAGTCAATTATAAAACTCAAGTAAATCATATTCAAGTACGCATCTCTATTTACCCCTCTTTCACTATGCCATTTACCAATTGCTAAATCTTTCCATTTCAAATTCACACTAAAGCAAGTTTGATTTACTTTTTTCGCCCTATTTACATTAGATCTCCTTAGTGCCCTTGTTTTGAATAAGTGGCATAATGTTTTGAACACTTATGCCACTTTTTTCTAAAACATTTTGGTGAACCCCTATATTTTCATACACATTAACCTTAGGGTTTCATGCTTTCCTTCCCTCTAGGGTTTGTTGTTATGGTTGTTTCAAATCTGATTTATCTAGGGTTTTACTTTATTATTGCAATATCATCAGCCCTAGCTTCTTTCATGTTCTCGATATTTACATCTTATACCAATTAAGAAAGCTATATCTACAATCGCTACTAGGTGAAGTGCTAGATGGATTGGTACATATATTGATTTAATTGAAATTCCTTTTGGTACTCATATTTGTTTGGGAAAAAATGGTTAACGTTGCTGATTTTCTTCCTTATTATGTTCTTAATGATGAAGTAAAAGATTTGAATAATGAAAATACATATGTTGAAAATGATTGTGATGCCAATATTTATGATGACAATGCCAATGCTTGTGATACCAAATGCTTCTTATGATGGTTATTTTGCAAAATTCAATGTTATGAATAAAACTGATTTTGAGAAGTATTCTTTGATAGTTCCTAAAGAAATTAAAGTGATTTAAGTTGTTAGAGATGAACAAAATAAGCTGATTTTGGCTAAGAAATCTACACTTGATAATGAACATGTTTCAAATGAATCTTTGAATACTCTTATTCCACCTATTAGCGGTTCTCCTTCTGCATTGGGTCAAGACGTTACTATTCCTAATGCTCCTACTTTTGTGTCGCCTCCTACTACTTCTACTCAAGGTACTAGGACTGTTCCTTCACAACCTACTACTTCATTTGTGCCTCCTATTGTTATTAGGTCGTCTCGACCCACCTTTCATGCTACATCTATTCATCATGGTCTTGGGCAAAACACTAGAGCATTTATTCCTACACGTGCTAATTTTAATTTAACTCCTATACATGCTCCTACATCTCAAAATACATTTATTCAACAAGCTATTCAAAATATGCAAGTGCAAATCAAACAACGTTCCCAAGGATCTCAAAAACCTAGTCATTCGATCACTTTTCATGAGATATTACACGACCCATTAGCTCTTAAGGTCCTTTCCTATCTTTTGCCTACTAGTTTCATTGTGCCTAAATTTCAAGTATTCAATCACAACAGTGATCCTTTGCAACATATTAGAGTTGTTCATGTGTCATGATTTGATTTTGTGAAAGATAATTTATTTATGACTAAGCTCTTCTCTAGAAGTCTCGAGCACTATGCCTTGGATTGATTTTTTGCCCTACCATCAAGCTCCACTTGTCATTTCAATGAGTTGGCCAATAGTTCCTTAGCTCATTTTTCTATCAATATTAGCTAAAAGATCATGATTTCACAACTTGCCCAACTTAAACAAAAACCTAATGAAAATGTTAGTATGTGCTTAAATTCAAAACTATGCTTAAGAAGATGTCTCACCAACTACGTGATAGTGAGTTACAAAGTATTTTATCCAACACTTTACTTTAACCTCTCAAAGATAGTTATGATTAATACATATCCATCTTTTGATGAGCTTTGTCATATCATTTGCAACTATGAGATCAAACTTTTAGAGGCTAACATGCTTAAATATGAGTCTAATGCCCCTACTTCTAATAGCTCCACATATCAAGGTAAATTAGCATCCAAGGCCAAGACTAATGACACCCTTACTTTCCAAGCTGATAATGAAGTAAAAAAATGTAGTAAACACGATATCACAACCACCTAACAAGCTTGTCCTTTCTTGTCAAGAGAGTACACAATTTACAAGGTTACTCGAGAATTTTCATCAAGTGCTTAAATGATTGCTTGAATTCAATATGATATCTTTGCCTCCACACCATGAGTTGGATAAATCTCAGCCTTTACCTAGCAACTATAATGTAAATGCATATTGTGAGTACCCTAGATCTTTAGGGCATACTACCAATAGGTGTTTTGTATTAAAACATAAGATACGAGATCTCATCAATAGCAATTTTATTCAAGCAAGACACAATAGAATATTGAATGAATCAGTTGCTCTACCAAATCAACATTTGAAAATCTTTAACAATCCATTTCCTAATCATGATACTGAAAAGCAAGATAATGTTCAGATGGAACACCTACACAACCACCAACAGTTTTCAATGCTCATATTTTAGATGGTTTCATAGGCATGGATATAGGTGCCTGGAAACAAGTTCCTTTTATTACATTTTATGACATTGGGATTCCAACAGATGATTCTAACAATGGTATATTAGTTATGCATGATATCATTGATTCAAATCCTAAGATTGCACATGGCATTATGGTTGACAATGATTCTAGCTTAAACATACATACAATGTCATTCTTGTTAATAGAGGGTACACTTGACAAGACTTGCTTGGTACAACCATGGTTCTTAAAAATTATGAAAGTCTCACACAGACACCTCTCGGGGTTATCACATTCCCTTTTACCAAGGGTCCTAAGATCCTTTTAGTACGGTTTCATGGATTGTCAGATGACAGGACATGTGATCTATTACTTGGATGCCCATGGATAAATCAAATGAGAGCTATTCCATTCACATTACACCAATGTATTAAGTTTGTGCATAATAACAAAGTTTTTACTATTCACAACACATCTTATGAGTTACACCTAGACAACATCAACAACAACATGAGGTATTACCCAAAGTGCTTCCTAAACAATAAATCATAAGCCTCAAGTTAAAATATCCAAAGTTACAACTTATATAATTATGGTACCTACACTTATACCACCTACAGTTACAACACCTACATTTACAACACCTACTTATCCACGTCATAAGATAGTTGTATCACAACTCTTGCATGTATTCAAGCCAAAGTACCTCGTGTGGTTTCCATTAAACGGTCCAAACAAAGTACTTTTGAAGAGGTTAAAGTGGCTTCTATATCCCATCACTCTGATGACACTCCTAGAAATGATGATTCAAGTTACCATATAGCTCAAGATTACATTTTCGATACTACTAGTGGTGATGATTCAAGATATTGTATAGCGCATGCTTATCTTTTGAATACTTTTAGTGACACATCTAACTCCTCACACCCATGGTCCATGAGACTCTCATACTTCGATCACGAGGAATGGGTAGCCTATGATGGGCATTCAAAAAAGATTATTGGTTAGCACTAGTACCCTATCTCACGCACTTTCAATGAAACAATCTACTATACATAGCTTCTTTTTCTCCTTTCCTCTATTCATTGTACTTTTCATGTGCATTTTTCTAGTGTTGTGTTTGGATTTTGGGTTCTTCATGCTTCCTTGTAGCTTCTCATTGTTTTCCTCCCTTGAGTTGTTACTCACCTCATGTTTCTTCTTGCTTAAGATTCATATTATTGCCTTCTTCTCTCATGCTTCTAGTTTGCATTGCCTTTCTTCTAGCCCCTTGGTTTATTATGTGGCTTTGGCACTTGCCCCTTGATTGTTATTCCCATTCCCAAACCCTGCGCAGACTTCCCAATGAAGTTAACATATATATATATATATATATATATAGGCCTTCCTTGCCCTACCAAGAATTGAGTTCTGAAGGAAGTTTTAAGTTGGTAATAATCCTCCTCTTCTTGCTTCTTCTCGCCTTTGCCCCTTCGCTTGTGTCTTTCCTCTTGCCTTTGCCTCTTGGTTTTGTTTCTTGCTTAATTGATGTTAGAAAATATGAATGCTGAAAGAATGAAGAGAAATGGAAGGCATATGACACACTTGCACATTTGTGTGTTCATCTTTTTAATTACGCACAAAGGAAGTTATAGTAGTTGGGAAGGTTGATAGCAAACCATTAGTTAATGGTTAACTGACAACTAATTAATAACTTTAACACCCTCCCTTAATGACTAAACCGAAGACTACTCCAAGTTTGTCCCAAAATTTTCCAAACAAAGTGGGACCAAAGAGTTTAGTCATTACATTTATAGACTGTTTTTTAAATATCAACATGAAATTTGTAGTCTTCTGACATTTTGATGTTGTCCAATTTAAGAGATTCGATGTAGAGAAAAACCAAAAAGGATAACCAAAAACAAAACAAAGATCCGGCCATGTGGACATGAGATGTATCAAGCTCTCAACCAATTTTGTATAGGGTGATTCGAAGATCGGTGATGAATCATCATTGGTTGATAGCTTCAAACTGGCCTCCATAGTTCTGAATGTAGAATCTTGGAGATATTGATCAAGCAAAATATACCAAGCCTCGTGGAGCCTGCTTAAGTCCACATAGGGACTTAATCATCCTGCAAACCAAATGATCACTACTAGATACCCAAAAACCTTAAGGCTACACCATGTAGACCTTGTTGAAATCTTTGTTCAGGAAACCGAACTAAGTTGCTATAAAGAGAAGCAACCGAAGTGTGACCATCTTCAAAGTGGGAGTAAAAACCAACTTTACAATAGCAATGGGAGTAATAACCAACTCCACAGTGGGAGAAGAAACAATCTCCTCATATATTCCCTCTTGTTGGTAAAATCCTTTCGCAATAAGATGAGTCGTGTACTTGTCCAAAATACCGACTTTGTCCAACCATTTGCATCCAATGAGTTGTTTAATTGGTAGTTCGATTATCATACAAAGATCAGAAGCGAAAGCAAAACATCCATGCTTTGCTAAAGTAACAACCTTGTTTTCGGTCATCTAAGCCAGTGCCTATGACTAAAGCATTTCATCCTCCCACACAACTACCCGTGCATTTGACTGAGATTGAGGAATTGCATCCTCGTGCGCATCCTTTATAGTGGATATTCCCTCCACAACTAGTGCATGTAAGTTGACTGGATTAGGGTCAACAAGCCTATACAAGCCACCTTGCCCACTACCTAAACCAGTTACTTTGTCTTGTTTTACATCAAACACAATACATTATTTTCTAGAGAAATGTACAATAATGTTGGGATTTTATGTTAACTAACTAATAGATAAGATATTTTTATTCATGATAAGAACACACCTAACATTCCTTACTATCATTTTTCTAGCATTATTCAACACCACGCAAATATCTCATATCCCCTCTATTGCATATGACTGACCATCAACTAATGAAACTAAATCAGAAAAATTTGTACTTGCAATTAGTTTGACATACTAATCCTTACAACATGTGAAATGTCAAGATGCACCAAAATCAATGAACTAGCAACTATTAGCACTATTGTTCTAGTATAGTGTCACAAGGGCATACTCTTCCTCAGAATGTTGTTCTTCTTCAACTGCTGCCACATTTGCCCCCTGACTGCTTTGTTGGGAAAGTGCATATTGTCGTTTCTGACAATCTTTTTTGAGATGCCCAACCTTATGACAGTAAAGCACTTCACCTAGTACTTAGAAGATGAATCAACAGGGATACGTTTCTACTTCCCCTTTGACTTAGCAACAAATGCATTCTCTACTTGTCCAACACTAGACTCTTTTGCTTGTGTTTGTCTGCATCAAATAGGAACTGACCTAATCAAAGGTCAGTGTCTAGCCATCAAGTGTAAAGCCTCCACGAAAGATTCAAATAGGGGCATCAAATTGTTCAGAAGAAGAGCAACTATGTCATCATCATCCACCTTTTGGTTAATGGTTGTGAGTTGGTCTCAGAGATCTTTCATCCAAAGAAGATGTTCTAATAGGGACTCGTCCTCAAACATCTTTGTAAAAAATAGCAGATGTTTCAAGTACAAAACTTGACTTTCCTCCTAAGTTTGAAATTTATTTTCCAGACTAGTCTAAAGCGCACTAGCCTCAGTGGCATTCTAGACCTCAAGAATCATGTCATCTAACACAGATAACTTTAACAACAACAAGGCCCGCTTATGACATTCACAATATTCCGCAATTGCTAAAATTTTATGATTTCAAACATTATAATTATGACCAGTCAATTTTTGTGCTTCCAACAAGACCAAATTCTGAATATTCACCATTTTACACAATATTTGACCTCCAAATAGGAAATCACTACAATAGGGAAATGCAAAATTTAAAATCTGAACTTTGAAATTACTTTAGCACAGATGCTCTAAACTACAAATTTCATTCATCGTTCCCTAACCCATTAACAATTTGGTTTGCAACTCACCTATCATGTTTGTTTTGGTTTGTCTCCATCGTCACCATCTACCAAGTTGCATTATGCACATTTTTGTGCCCTAGCAACCTGCAATCTTTATGCTTGCATTTTGCATCATTTCTAACATACCCTAACACATGCAATTTCTCTAAAAATCATGATTGGGATTATGCTTTCTGATCATTTGAAAATGATGGAAATTGTGAATAAATGACTGTCTTCTGCCCTCGCATTTCTCTTATGTCTCTACATAACGTCTGCTTTCTTTCTTCACATTTCTCATTCAACTTATTTGCATAACGTTTGGTTTCTCCCTTTAAATCATCAAAAATGCCTTCATTTGGATCAACTACAAAAAAATAGTAATTTTCTTCTGTCACGACTTCAACATCTAGTCTTTCACGATCTTCCTCTGTCATTTTGTGCTTCCTGTACCTCAAATTGTTCTAACTCCAGTCTAAACACAAATATAACTTTCAAAACTTCTGAAACATGCCCTAGCACAACTGCAATGGTTTTTCCTTCGACTAGGTTTGCAATGTAACGTTCCCTTTTCGAGATTAGAAAATATTATTATTTACAATAAAAAGTATTCCTAAATACTTAAATAATAATGTCTAAAGGACTTTATGTCAGCCACCCCTTTTCTAACTTTGATTATGACTTAAAAAAGGGCTTTTGGAGAATGAGTTAACTTAACCCTTAATGAAGATAAGGCATGATCTTTTCAAAACTACTCTAACTCTCTCTCCAAGTGGAGCGCCCCTTTTTGGGAAGAGTTTGATGAAAAAAAAGACTATAAGAAAGGGAATGATGATCATTTGAGAGGTTACATTGTTTATGAATTGAATTTATGAGTTTAAGCATGAAACGCTTGGCTTACACCCTTTGGAGACAAAAACAAACCGAAGTTGAGGACATAACCCTTCAACATTCAGATTGGGCAGCTTCATCCAGGAGTTGCAAAGTGCTTCATTGATTTGCTTTTGCAATATTTTTTTTCATTTTGAGAGTGGCGACTTCATCTTTTAGGATTGGTGACTTGTTTGGGGATTGATGCCTAGGGTTTGGGCTGTATTTGAGGGCAGCGAACAGGTATTGCAGTGTTGAAGGCCCCTATTCAAGGGCTGCATTGGATTTTGAGGTGTTGAAGACCCCTTTTGAGGGCTGCATGGAGGTTGTGGGCAGCGTTTCCCCCTTGAGGAGCTGGGCGACCCCCTTTGAGATCTGATTTGAGAGTTTTAAGGGTTGTTTATGCCTAAATTGCAGATCTGAACATTGAATATTATTCTATTATTTTTTATTGAATTTTCTTACCATAATTGTTCCAAAAAATCACAAAAATAAAGTATTTATCTTGCTGTAAATGTCTAAATGTGTTGACAAGTATTTGACAATGAATGATTGGTATTGGTACCCTAATCATTCATCTACAACATTCTGAATTTAATGGCTAGGGTTTGAAATATTTAAATCAGAAAGTTGCAATTTTTGCACTAGGGTTTGAAGAGGAAAAATCAAAAAATAGGGTTTACCGTTTATTCCAGATTTGCATAATTTTCCCTAAAAGGGGACATTACAGTGGTATCAAAGCTTAGATCTTGCCAGCTTGTGGGGTTACATCAAAATTTTAATGTGGCATGATGGAAGAGATTGGGAAAGAGAAGCTCTACACAATGAGGAGGAAACTAGAGCGTCCATGTCAACCAATAGGTGACCTAACCAGCATCTTCGAAGAAGTAGAAAATGGATTGTCCAAGGTAAAACAGTTACATTATGTGACAATGGAGTGGGTGGTGAAACCCTCAATGAATTCCTTGGTCTAGTCCTAGCTCTTCAGACACCCAGACAAAAGGTAAGGCTTTTGGTTACCAGTTGTATTAGTGAGATTACAAGGATAACAACTCCCAAGGTTCCTTACAACAACAAAACCATGAGGGAGATGTTTCAACTGATTGTGGAGAGTTTTCAAGGTTTAGAGGACAACAAGGGACCTTATTTTGATAGGAGGGTTACAATTCTAGGAACTAAGGCAAAAATCAGGTCATGTGTTTTGATGTTGGATTTGGAATGTGATGAACTTATTATTGAAACGTTTCAACATTTTCTTACAACTGCCAGCGAGAATCATGTAAAAAATGTTGTAACTTCTATGTAGACAATTATGGCATCGACTGTGATTTGTGCCGACGTTTGTGCCCTCCCAGTCTCGTCCCATCGACTGTGTTGATCTTCCCGTCATTGTCGTGCCCTCCTATCGTGATTTGTTGAATGTTTGGTTTGATCCCTACTTTTTCTTGCACGTCCTTCCACGACGTCGACTTATAGGCATTGATTCCTCTGTCTGTTTGTGGTTAAGTTAGGGCACGGGAGTCTTTCAAAACGATGACAGAAAATAGAACGATATTGCCAAGTTGTGAGGAAATTGTGCCAGTCAACGGGATTTGCAGATGCAACCAAACATGTTTTGAAAACGCGAATGGGAAGGAACTAGAAAGTGATTTCCATTTCTTTCCATTCACAATTTGCATTTGCAGACTTTCATGAGAGAAAAACACGATTTGATTGAAGACCAAGTGCCAAGGCACAAGAAAATCGCGACTTCCAGGGTTCATGCTAGAGCACAGGGTTTCATCTTTGGTTGAGCCAGTTGGTAAAAGAAGATTTGCAAGAAAAGCATTTTCCTTCATATTGCTCAACATCACAGGAGGTTTTGTTGCAAGTGTTATTGATGATTTTGTTGTCTACCATAAATGTAGCAAGTAAGAGGAAAGAAGACAAAGACAAGTCGAAATTAAATAGAACCAGCACTGACGTCGAACACTGAAGGGTGTCGACAGATTTAGGGCACGACATAGAACTCTTGTAGGGTTCATTGATTTCAAGGTTTGACTGGGTTTTGTTGGTACAATAGCAATCCTTCTAACTAGTTCACAACCCCTCCAAACATTTTCCCTGACGATAAAGTTGCAAAATTGTAGAATTGGAGGTGATTTTAATTGACTGGTTATTGTTTTGAGGATAATGGGGAAAAATGATGAGCCGATTCCCCCTTTAACACAAACCTATCAACACAAATTGATTGACAGCAATCTCATCCAAGAACTGATCGACAAAATTCAGCAGTGGAGAATGCAAATAAATTACTTCGATCTGAAATTTGTGATCTTACGATTAGAGTTGCAGCAATTGAATCTAAAAACAACTTCTCGAAGGAAAGGATCACCAACAGAGAGCAGCCTCCTAATGAGAGTTTACAAGCAGAAAGTCTCGATATCAAAAACCAGGAAGAGATCAGATCTCAACAGGCTTCTCTTAAACAAGAAACAAAAACACACATTCAATCTTGGACACAAGTGGTCAGTGGCAAAAATAAAAATCCTCCCCCTATAGCAACAATCGAAGAAATTGTTCAAGCTAAACTCATATAGGAGCGAACTAGATGTTTTAGAGAATTGAACCTTAAGGTGAAAGGGCTTCCCTTCCTCTTTCCTCTTTAGATCCCATGGTGGTTGCGATCGAGTTCCTTAGGGACAAGCTAGGTATCTCGGATGTAGTACTCGAAAGAGCATGGTTGGGGTTCGATTCCACATTTTTCCTCCGATTCAAATCCTCTATTGACCGGCTTAGAGCCCTTAGGGCCAAGCATTCATTGTTCTCTCTTCCTAGTAAGATCTTCCTTGACGAAGATCTTACTAAATCAAAGGTTGTGGAGCTTCAATGCTCCAGAGCGGTGGTTATGGCAGCACGGAAAATGGGAAAATGGGTAGTTATTAGGAACCTCAAGGCAGTGGTTAAGGACTCCTTTCCTTCAGGATGGGAGTCCCCACCTGGGGTTTCTAAATGATGGTCTTGTTGGGAGAGGAAATATGATTTTGACATTTCTTTTAGCTGTTGGAATGGTAATGGCTCTTTTTGGTCATCACCAGGTTTAATGTATGACGCTCTTGGATCGTCAAATATCCTTTTTATCACTAAGACACATGAGAGCCCTGTATAGCCTCTCCCAAATATTATAGGATACCATTGATTTTCAGCCTGCCATCATGAGACTAGGAGTTCTGGTGGTGTCAGAAGTTCGGGTGGGGTGGCTTGTCTAATTAGAAACTCACTTCGGAGCAGAATTTCAGTGGTGGGTTCTAATGAGTTTGCCAGATTCATGTGGGTCCGGATTAATGGGGCTGCCCCACTTCCCAGGGATATCTACATTGCAGTATGTTACTTTCCTCTAGCGTCTTCATCATATGCCATCCACAACGGTCCTGAGGGGGACCCTTTTATAGACTTATTTACCGGTATCATTCAATATTCAGCGATTGGGGAAGTTATACTTCTTGGTGACTTCAACGCCCGTACCAGAAACTTTCAGACACCTCTCCACGACTGCTCAATAGACATACTCTGTACACAGGAGATTGATTCAGAGGCAATGGGGTTGCATAGAATGTCAGATGATGTTTCAAGTCCTCTCACGGCATATGGAAGACACCTCTTATAATTGGGTGAATCTCATGATTTGTTGATCCATAATGGGTTGCCTTGCTTTCCAAATTCCCACTCTTTCATATGTACCCCTCATGGTGTAGGTAAGAGTGTGGTAGATTATGTCCTATCCAGTCAGAATATTTTGCCCTTCATCCATCATTTTTCCATTTCCCCCATTCCTCTTGCGGACCATGCTCTTCTTTATTTTTCCCTTCGAGTTGATCTCCCCTTCCTATTATGATCCCCTCTTTCAGTATACCGCGTACCACTTTCCAATTTGATGATGGGGACCCTGACATCTCCTCCCACATCCATCAGCTTCTACCTCCTAAACCCTAGTTTTTCTCACTTGGTTGTGTTACTTCCAAGTACACATGCCTTTCTTCCATTATCTGGGAAGTTGCCTTCAAATCTTTTCCTAACTATACTAAATCTACATATACATCCCATCAATCTAAAAAATCTTGCCCCATGAATATATGGTATGATGATGATTGCAGGACTCTCCACCGCCAGTTTCAGTACACCCTCCTCCATGCCCATCCCTCTTACCCAACCTTAAAATCATCCTA
Organism: Torreya grandis; assembly: GCA_037957365.1. Taxonomy (NCBI): domain Eukaryota; kingdom Viridiplantae; phylum Streptophyta; class Pinopsida; order Cupressales; family Taxaceae; genus Torreya; species Torreya grandis. Next base: position 626,118 of record JARHVA010000513.1, on the reverse strand, counting down.
CCATTGTCTTCTCCGACATAAGAAACACCTCTTTATTTCTCAAAGGAGACAGATCTTACGTGCTTCCTACATCCATTCTCCCAAACTCTTTTGGCGTACCATCCTCCCCTGACATGCTCCATAACACTATTCTTTAGGGATCTATGGTTTGGGGACCTTCTTTGCTTGAGGGTGATTGGGCTACTGTCGAGAGCGTCTAGACACTTCTCCTTCACTGCATTATCAAATGTAGGCAGACAGTTCCCAACACATTATACTCAAAGAATTTGGAGTCCGACCCTTCCATTTGGAAACTATATTTGATCTGATTTCTTTCTTGCATCGCATTCAAAGCTTTGTTGATTCAGTGAGTGGGCTTAACAGATATCCATATTTAGCCTACTATTCTTCAGAGACTTGCCCTTTCAGCTCCCCCGACCATTGTTCTGTAATGTCCCCAAATGGGACGATTTCACATAGAAGTTTTCCCTTAAATCCACAATTCTAAAAATGCAATCAGCAAACCCTAGTTTGCAAAATAAGCTCTCAAAACCCTTGTTAGGCCCTAAAAACCCTAGACGCCAAAATAGTAGGGTTTTATGGATGAATCCCAGCCAATATCTTGCTCCAAAATTACTGAAAATTGATAGAAAATAACCAAAAATTAAATTGCACAAAACAAGTACATTTTTTTCTAATTTTTGAAGCTCAAATGCCACTTTATGATGGCTGAAAAATCTGATTTAATTCCAAAAACACAGTTGTTCTGAATATTTTTCCACTTCAAACTCTTGCCAAAAATCTGCCCTCCACAAATATTATTTCCTACAGACAGCTAAAAACTTCAAAAAATCATAATTCCCTCAATATTTGGAATTATGATGCAAACAAGAGCTCAAACTGATTATAAAAATGACTATCAAAAAAAAAATTGAATTTTCTTTCCATGGGAAGGTCATCAAAAATTGTTTCAAAATTTTGAAAACCCTAGTTTCATGTCAAAATAATTAAATAATAATTCTGAAAATTATTATTCAATTTGTTACTTCAAACCCTTCATGAACTCCTCCAATTCCTCACACCATGCAGAAAATTAGCAAATAAAATCAGATTATTTAATTTGCATAAAATAGACCAAAAAAGACCTCCAAACCCTAAATCCAAGATTCTTAAGCAGTTCGCTCCACTTGCAAAATTAGGATAAATATTTAGCAATGTTAACATGCAAGAAAATAACCACGAAACCCTCACAAAACTCCACACGAACTCCTCAAAGCAAATCGCTCTATTTCTACGGCACAAACAAGATCTCCTTAGCAAATGCGGTGTCAAAAAATACCTTTTAGATTGATCAATCACCAACAGTAGCGAACCTCTATTGGGCATGCATCCCAATAGTTTTCTTCAAGCATGAAGAATAATTTATCAAATTTCAACATATGCTCCATTGTAACCTTCGCCATATATTTATAACTTCCAAAGAGGGTGAACCACTTTCGGAAGATAAAACACTTTTATTTTCCTTTGCTTTAGCTCCCATGCTGACATTCCTTTTAATTTCACTTTAAGCCTTTTTGAATTAATTAAATAACTTGCTTTAATAAATTAGTAATTAAAATTACTTTTTGACAAATAATTAGGTCCTCAAATAATTAATTAAATTGCTCTAATAATTAAAGTGATAAAAATCACTTTTCAAGCAATTTATTAATTATAAAACCTCTTAAAATAAATATTAAAATTACCTTAATTTTCCAAATGGTTAAAACCACTTTTTCGGTAATTCAAATAATTATCCAAGATAATACTATTTTAATAATTAATTAATTGTCTTATATTTTTGAATGATTAAAATCACTTATTTGGGCAATTTTATTAATTATTAAATTTATATGAAAAGGGGACATCACATGTTCATTGTTGGTATACTGGTGTTTCTAATATATTAGAGTCCATGGCAATTAAAATGAACCGCCTTCCTCCATTCAAGTACTATTTGGATGCACTAACTCATCTTCTATCCACGAGACAGGAGTTGAACCGGATCATTAGGGATGCTATTTACAAGTAGTTTATTCATACCACTTGGGTAAACCCTCATGGGGGACTACACCCAAAGATGGCATTCTATGCAAAACACTTTTTGGAGTTAACTGACGGGCTTATCATCTGCCCACAGCATACAGTCCACCACTTGATGCACTCTCTTTGCATCCCATTAGGATAGATTAGAGTGGGACCTAACAGACTTAGGATTGAGCCAAATCACCAAATAGATCAAGACAACAGGATCTATCAGTGATGCAGCATTCAGGAGATTGAGACAGAGGAACACTTCATCTTCCTTTGTCACATATACTATGAGATCAGGGGGAGGTTTCATTACCTATTTAGGAGGACACAAACTCTTTTTGACTTCTTCAGATATGAGAACCAGAGATGTTTAGCTTTATATATACAAGAAGCTCTTAAGCTTCGTGATCATTCTATTCAAAGACCTAGTAGATCAGATTCCACTTAGCGGATCACTTCCTTCTTCACGGTGCTACCTTCAAGGAGAGGCACTATGCAACAGATTGACACTAGTACAACATCACATTCCAGATCAGTGCAAGCCAGAGAGACTATCCATAGTTCCCCGAGATTTCTCCAACATAACCATTCCAGCCCTGGCATTAGGAGACAAACTAGATTCACCAGATCTTCACAAAGGACTCTTCCCTCTAGGCAGCGACAAGGAGGACAGACCAGACATCTTACCTCCTCTTCTTCAGTTCATCCTCCTATTAAGAGCTTCTTGTCAGCCTTGGATGCTAGGGGAGTTGAATCGAACTCTTGATGGACCCCCTCCTGGTTCTTCCTTCTCATGGTTCATTCCCACTTGCCTGATGTTCAGGGGCTTTCATGGGTTGCTCATTTCTGCTTCTTTCTTTCTTTGGCTCTTAGCGCTTTTTGCTCTTTGCCCTGTTTTGTACTCTTTTGTTTCAGCTTTGTTCTTTTCGTGACCTTTATGGTTTTCCGCTTGTTCCTGACACAATTTTGTAATTTGTTATCTCTTTGACCTACTTTTGTGGTCATTTGTTGGACATTAATATATTTATCTTATTTTATCTAAATGAAAGTGATGATTAGATGATATTTCCCAACAATTATTATCTATCTTATTGGAGAGGTTGAGGCAAGAATGGAATATTTCCCCAGCTGCACACATGCTGATTGAAAATGTTGTTAAGAAATGTGAAGAAAGATTGAGGCCTTATTTGACAATAGAGCAAGAAGAAGAAGAGAGTTCAACATCAAAAATTTCTAAAGTTGTTAAAGAACATGAAATTGATAAAGAAGAATACTCAAAACATTCTTATGAAGTAGAAATCTTTCAGGATAACTCTTTGAAAAGGTATGTTTTAGAAAAGAATGCTGATTTTTGCATTGATTCTAACAATAGTTCATTTTCATTGCATGGCTCTAGATTTCACGAGGAAGATTGGAATAAACAATTGTTAGTAACAAATGAGGACGTGCAAGTCCTAACAAAGTTGGATAACACCAAAAGGTTTATTGAAGAACTAAGGCCAAAGGTGAAGAGGGAACACTTTGAGAAAGTTGTCACTATGGCAGATTTACATACAATTAAGAATGCAATGGAGACAATAAAATCAGAGTATCTGCATATTGTTAAAGACAAGGATGTGGCCAGCAAATTTGCAGATGAGGCCTTAGATGCATCTAAGGCAAAGAAGATTAAGGTTGATAAGCTCACTTTTGAGCTTGAATCAATCAAGAACTCTTTAGAAAATACCCAAAGGACACTTCTAAATGTAGAAAATCAGCGTGATGCTGCAGAACAATTCAGGGAGCAAGAAAATGAAGCAAAGGCAAAAGAAATCAAGCAGGTAATTGATGAGCTTGTTAGACTTCAAGAATATTTTGATTTAGAATATTTTCCAAAAAAATCAGAAGTTGCAAGTATAGAATTGGGGCAACAAGAAGATTGGTTTAAGAAAGGGGATAGAAATAACTTTCAATATTTCGATAATCCACTTTTTGAAATGGATACAAAATCAACTTTTGATAATATATTTGTTGAGAGGGATGCTAAGATAGTTTGTAGTTCACATATTATAGTGGGCGATGATAGTAGAAGGGTGCAGCAAAAGCCATCAATATCACCAGAAGACTCAAGGATTGGGAGTTGCAAATTCTCAATATTGATGTGGGATCCAAGTGAAAATTACAGAGTTAGTGCTGATGTCATCATGCAAATTATGAGTTCATTTGCACCCATACAAGTGGGTCAGCAAGCATTGTCAGTCATCGGAAGGAGCAATCTCCAGTTGGTGACTGTTTGAAAAGGATTCTCAGCCCTTACTAAAATGTTTTCAGTCACTACAATGCTCACAATTCACGTTTTTGCACAGAGGTTTCAACCTTGCAGCTGCTATCCCATTTTCAAGGTGCTAACCTTATTACAATCAGATTATAAATTGTTGTTTCCAGACTTGAACAACTACAAAATTGATCATTTTAAGGCCATTAAATCATTGGGGAATGTTGGCGAATGGTTTCAACTGAAAAAACAAATACTTCAACCAACATGGTTCAGAATTGGGGGGAAAATCAGGGAATTCACGACTGTCAGAATTTGTTTCCAGCTTGCATACAAACTGATTGGTTTCCTTTCTTGGAAGGACTAGCTTATAATATGATCAATAAAGATCATCTCAAAAAGGTGGGTGCACAAGTGATGATTGAATTATTTTATGAGCTGCCAAAAGACATCATTGTTAATAAGGTTGAGAACTATACTTGATGGTCTGAATTGTTTCATCTATCAAATAAAAGATTAGAACTTGAAGGTTGCATGGAAATTTTCAAACATGGGGAAGAAGACATAATTGGATTTCAAGTCAAGTATGAACATTCAAAATGTTTGCTCATGATTTTGGTTCCAAGTTCTGAAGCTTGTACTTGTAGTGTGGTTAGATATGCACATCTTTTTGCTTTCAGCCCATATGAGAGCACATTGCCTTTTAGAAAGGTGAACAAATTTGACGACAGCCAAAGGTATGAAAATGTTGAGAATTCATTGCTTCTTAATATGTCAATTAGGATGAGTTGTCATAATAGTCAACATGTGCAAATAAATGACCATTTGGAAAGTATGATGCTTTTGAGTACACCATGGCCAGGCTGCCATCATCTTGAGCAGTAATAGGAAAGCAATGATAAAATGAGGGGCACTTGGAGTGACAATAGGGGTAGGGATCCACTCATTCCAGATCTCAAGAGGGTGCACATGAAGATTTGTAATGTGAATGCTCTAAGGAAGTATAAGAAGGGTAAAGGAACATTGTAACACATGCAATTGGCTTGAAGGGAGGTCCATGAGGATCTCTAAGGAGCATGATGGAGGTCCCAACACAACAGTGGAGAAACACTACTCAAAGTATTGGTGGGACATTCGCTGCCATCCCCCAAAAATTGAGTGGAGATCAAGTATTAGGCAGAAAATGGTTGAAGATTCAGCCAAGGAGGGTTGTGGCACACCCCTAGTTCACACTTGTGGCTGAGTTTGGCCAAGAATACCTTGAAGGGCAGCTGTTGTACCGTTTTTTCTAATAATGCCAGCAATAGTACCAGCCACTTTTACACCTATATGATAGCTAAAAAGGTAATTTCAGTTGCTTGGCCTAAAGGGAGACTCAAATAGCATGAATTCTTGCATGAATATGTCATGATTCTGGGCTGTAGAACTGCTTTTATGCACATTTCCAGCCAACTCCACAGCCGGTATGCAACTGTGCATGCAAATCCATTCACATACTGGAATGATTTTCTCTTTGTTGGGGTTATGGAGTCAATTTCAGTCAAGTTGGGGCAGTTTCCTACCCATAAAGCACAAACAATTCTGGATTTAGTGACAAGAACCAAGTTTGGGGACTGCCAACATATGCTTATTGCCCCGATATGCAGCATAGGCAGCCTCTTAATACCCTCCTTGGCAAACATAAATGTGTTTCCAACCACAAGAGGGAAGGAAGATTTTGATAAGGGTGCAAGCATGGGAGGAGAGTTGAACATGCCTACAAGGCATGGTGAAGTGGATGGAGTGACGTGGAGATCTTTTGTTTTCATTGACATGTTTGTTCTATATGCAGGTTTAGAAACAGCCTATACGAGTGTTGATAAAGAGACTCTTATGAATCAAAGAGTGCATAGTTTGCATATGTCTAGGGAGAGTACAATGAACATGACACGTGACAAACATGAGTGGAGGCAGCTGAGTTTGTTTTCCATCTACAGTAACAAAACGAGACCCATTGGAACTCAAAGCTATGTTCATAAAGCAAGTATTTGGAGTTGCAAGTCCATGAGGATAAATTGGGATCCAGGTATTATAGAGATAGTTATTTGGGTAAGCTTGCATTTACTTGAGGACAAGCAAATTTGGGAAGGGCAGACTATAATCTCCCCTTTTTGAAATTAGAATAATATTATTATTTACAATAAAAAAATATTCCTAAATACTTAAAAATAATAATATGTCTAAGGGACTTTATGTCGGCCACCCCTTTTCTAATTTTGATTATATCTTAAAAAGGGGCTTTTGGAACATGGGTTAACTTAACCCTTAATGAAGATAAGGCATGATCTTTTTAAAACTACTCTTTCTCTCCAAGTGGAGCACCCCTTTGTGGGAAGGGTTTGATGAAAAAGTAGAGTATAGGAAGGGGAATGATGATCATTTGAAAGGTTACCATGTTTATGAATTGAATTTATGAGTTTAAGCATGAAATGCGTGGCCTATACCCCTTGAAGACAAAAACTTTAATTGAAACTGAAGTTGAGGATGGAACCCTTCAACATTCAGATTGGACAGCTTCATCCAGGGGTTGCAAAGTGCTTCATTGATTTGCTTCTACAGTATTTTCTTCATTTTGAGAGTGGCGACTTCATATTTTGGGATTGGTGACTTGTTTGGGGATTGGTGCCTAGGGTTTGGGCTGTATTTGAGGGCAGCAAACAGGTATTGAGGTGTTGAAGACCCCTATTCAAGGGCTGCATTGGATTTTGAGGTGTTGAAGACCCCGCGTTTGAGAGCTGCGTGGAGTTTGTGGGCAGCATTTCCCCCTTGAGGAGCTGGGCGACCCGCTTTGGGATCTGATTTGAGGGTTTTAAGGGCTAGTTAAGCCTAAATTGCAGATCTGAACATTGAATAATATTCTATTATTTCTTATTGAATTTTCCTGCCATAATTGTTCCAAAAAATCATAAAAATAAGGTACTTGCTGTAAATGTCTGAATGTTTTGGCAAGTATTTGACAATGAATAATTGGTATTGGTGCCCTAACAGTTCATCTACAGAATTTTGAATTTATTGGCTAGGGTTTGAAATATTTAAATTAGAAAGTTGTAGTTTTTGCACTAGGGTTTGAAGAGGAAAAATCAAAAAATATTTGTTGTTGGTTAGGTTTACTGTTTATTCCAGATTTGCATAATTTTCCCTAAAAGGGGACATTGCATGCAACAACTCGTTTTTCCTTTGACTGGGTCTGTAAACAACTCTCGTACCTTACTCATGAACACGAACCAGTTCATCTCTGATTGCCTCTCTTTTTTTGGAATACCTCTTCTTTACAGTTTGTACCCTTTTAGAGCTTCCTCAAACTCTAAAGCTTTTTCGTTCATATCTGACTAGAGCTTCTTCGAACACTTGCAACTTGTTGTTGGTACCCTTCTTCTAGGGCTTCCTCGAACAATGGCTCTAATACCAATGTTAGCAAATATGAATATTGAAAGAATTAAAAGAAATGAAAGGCATAAAACACAATTACATACTTGTGTGTCCGTCTTTCTATTAAGCACAAAATAAGTTACAAGAGTTGGGAAGATTCATAACCATCCAATAGTTAATTGTTAACTAAAAGCTAATTAATAACTTTAACAATTGAGCTCTCCTTGTTTCTTCTTGTTCTCGCTCCTTATTTCTTCTTGTTCTCGCCCCTTGGTTTGCTCCTTGCTTGGTCCATTCTTCTAGGAAATCATAAATGCAAAAACATGGTAATATACAAAAAAATCAAAAATTCCTCTTTGTTTAACCTTATCGTTACATAGCTACAGATTGTTACATATCATTGTTTATCTACCTATGACAGAGGTTTGCATATCTATTATTATGCACGCAATTCTCATGATATTCTTTGAGTTGGACGCAGGATATACAAATCACATATGATCATGGATTTACAGATACTTTGTGGCTTTATCATGCACACACCTAGGGACATTCTCATATTGGGGGCATGCCTATACTAGGGGCATCTTTTCTGTGTGTTTACAGTACTATCCTTCCTACTTTCCATTTTCATATAGAGTTTTATAAACTTGCTTATACATATGCTTTAGCTTACATCATGTGTGTTGAATTACATGGATATTTTGTGTTGCTTAATATGATTGTTGCATGGCTACATTGTGTGTTCCCTTATGTTCTTTATGATTGCTCAATTGTTTGCTTGTGCATGTTTGTGTTTGTGTGTGTTGCTTGTCATGTATTGTCCTATCTTGTCCATAGAAGATCATTTAGTCATCATGTTGTGTCATGTTTGTGTGATCGATTTCTTGTTCGTCACATTGCGTTGTCTGATGGTTGCATCTATTATATATGATTACCTGATTGTGTGTGATTGCATTGTCTATACTATGTGATGTCATATGCTTAGTGCTATGACTATATCAGGCACACTAATATTATATTTGTTGCCTATGTTGCCATGGTTCTTGTTAATGGTCCACTGTGTCTGACTGGTTGCACTTGCAAAATAGTCACGACATGGGATCCTTGCTAGTGTGAGACTGCTCTTGCAAGCGAACCTCTACAAATAGTTGGCTTTGTTTCCTAATCTAGTGTTATTCTACTTAACTAAATTCATAAAAAGAAATCTTGTAGGGGAAAAGAGTTAGAGAGAGACATAAAAATAAAAGTGATGATGCACTAGAAGGAAGTGGGTTGATTCCCTCTCTTTACAAATACATAGCTATCACTATGCAAAAATGGAAGTGAAAACAAAATAAAGAAATTAAGTACAAGTGGCAAGATACAACCTGTATATGAGCATGGAGTTGTAGCAACAAGATAAGAGCCAAGGGACAGACAAACAAGTGTCACTGTAGCTTTCATCAATTGCAAAAAGTATGCCCAAATGCATCCTATTTTCAATAAGAGGGCTTGAAGTAATCTTACATAGCAAAATACCAGAGGCTCAAACATGAATTTTGGGAATTTAGGGACTTACGAAATCCAATAAATCAGCCATTTGCTCAAAGGAGCTCATACGATATATAGAAGAGAGGGAAGAGAAAATAGAGGGAAGAGCAATTAATATACAGCTGCCCATTGCCATAAGTACAGGAGAATTAATTGAAGAAGTTATGATTTTGTCTATACTTTGCTTGCTCAGCTTTTATCCATCTTTGCAGATTTGGTGGCTCAAGAAACCTTTTCAAACACTCATGCCCATGCTTCTTTTATTTGTCATAAGAGCTTAGCGTTGTGTTTTGATTGCAACCACATTTTTTTAATATTCAAATAACGTTTTTGGGCTCCCATTTTACTATGTGTATCTTCTCCCTTGGCTTATTTCATTTAAACATAGCTTTTATAAAGGCTAGCAGCATATATGCTCTTCTTTTAATTAAAATAAAAAGTTTTTAACTAAATAATATGCCTGTAGTTTTTCTTTTAGCTAGATTTCACCTTTAAAACATGGGCTCTTTTTAAAATAAGCTTCTTTTTTAATAAGTGGGGTGAGCCCACTAATTAAATAAAGCTATAGCTCTAAAACATAAATAAAGTTATTTAAGCCTAGCAAACAAAACTTTTATCCTTAAAATAATGAAACTAAAAATTAATAGACCCTAATGCAAGAATTTCTTAACAGTTCCTACCATGCATCTATCAGGGCATACTGTTACAGTGGGGCTTATCATTTGTCCCTCTTTGCAATTACATTGGTACATATCACTTGTTCCTTTCTCCTTATTGAGATTATCACTAATATCTTTCCCTTGGTGACACGATGCACCCATGTGTCTACTGATCCTATATTACTCATATCAGGGTGAGCTTTTTGCCCCATGTCCTCCATACATCTAACCACATTGTGATTACCATATTGGGTACATTTATTGCTATGTCTTGTCCAAATTGGGACGTGTGGTTACATTGGGGCATATTGTTTGTCCCTCTTTACAAGGTACCCTCGAGGCATCTCACTTGCTCCTCCCTTCTCCTTTTACACCCTTAATTTCCATGCTTCTACATCAGCTTATTAGAATTGAGTTACAAATTACATATTGAGCTTACATGATCACATCTTTCTATGTTGTTATACTTGACTATGTTGCATATGAACTTTCACGATGGTTATAGCTTTAAGATTTTATCTATGTTACACATGGTATGTTTAATCATTTTCTTTTGAGATGAGTGATTTGCAAGAACCATCCCTCACATCAAAAGGGGGGCATTTATCCATCTTATTCTATCAATGGTTATAGATTCTAGTTGAACTGGTGAAACCAAGTCAGACCAAGTGAAGCCAATAATTACCATATGTCTACTTCTTTAGCCAACAAGTAGAGTTTTTTACCCTAGTGCATGGGTTAGTAAGATCCATTTTTCCGACAGGTCGATGACCCTATTTTCAATTTCAGTTTCAGTTTCAAAATTTCAAGAGTGATAGCATGGTCTGTATACTGTCCGGTGTATTCATTTTTTTGCTCATTTTTCAGTTTTACTTATTTCATTTTGTTACATTGGCAACAATTTATCGAGAAATTAATCTATTTGTACATATTTGCATTTGCTTTCAGGTACATTTGAGTTGGCATTGGAGAGTGGGTGATTCATTCTCAATAAATACATGGTTCATCATCCATCCCTATCAAGTAATGTTCAAGTACGCATTTATTTTTGTTTTGTTGTGATATGCATACACATGCACATCACAGTGGGCCATTATGTGAACACCTATTTTTGTTACAAGCCATATAGTCATGCCTCAATACATTCAATTCATTTGCTTACTTTTGGTTCTTTTCGATACAATTGTCATTCACATTGGACCCTTCATAACCTTGCATCATGTACATTTTCCCTTGAACACCTTCAGATCTATCAATTGTTTGCATCAAGATCCATCCAGTCATCCTTCAATTCAACTTGATCTATTTTTCATGGTTTTTTTATATCATGACCATTTTCAGTGGTGGCCGAAAGTGGTCTGACCATTTCGGTGGTAGCCAAAAGTGGTCATCTACCTTGTGGGTCCATTGTGCCACCGTGTATTGATTTCTCATGCCTTGATTGTTGATTCTCACTCTTTTACATGGTCAGCGTATGCACGAATGTGTCCAAATTTGAATTCAAAGGTGTCTATATATACACATACCCTAAGGCATTAAAGAATCAAGTATCGATCAAGCAACCAGATTATTGAGCTACACGTTGAGTCCATTAATCGCACACTTGTCGAAGAGCCTAATATTATTCCACTCTCCATCTCTTGAAGTCTTGTGCCTGCATACTTGTACAAAAAGAGGGTTGCATTAAGGAGAATGTATATTTATCATTGATTATCTTAGGGAACGAAGGTGAAGTGTTTTCTCTCACTTGGGTTGAGTCACTCCCATGCATAGAACTACCTGAGCACTAATTCTGAGCGTGCCGGACATGTAGTAGCAACCCTCAATGGGGCCAGGGCCACTTTCCTTGCACATTTTCTTTAGTCTTGCAACATTGTGGTGAACTAGGGCTATATCAAAGGAGAAGAGATTCAGACGACTGCGCACATTCATTCTGTTTAGCGAACATAGACTTCTATTGGTGAGGAAGGATTACATAAAGTTTCAAGCCTAAAGGATCGGTAGGGCCATATTTGTAGCTAATTTCCACAGTTACCTAGAAGTGTCATTTTTCATCGCTGTCCAAAGTGGTCATCCACATTCATTGCCTGTCGAAAGTGGTCGTCATCGCCATTATCAATTTGCTTCCACGAAGATCTTTTATACAATTCCAAAGTCTATTTTCTAGCATTTCAGTCATTTCCAAAACTCAAGTCATGGTCAAGTACGCATCTCTCTTTACCCCTCTTTCCCCATTCCATTTATCAATTGCTCAATTCTTCTATTTCAATTTTGTGCTAGCGCATGTATGATTTAATGTATTCCCCTATTTACATTATATCTCCTTAGTACCCTTGTTTTACATAATTGGCATAGTGTTTTGAAAACTTAAAAGCCCTTTTTGTAAAACAATAACCTAGGACAGATAGATCCATGGATGTATCTAATCTCAAACATTATATGTAATCTTTATATTTTATGTGATATTTTACATTATGTGTGAAGGTTATAATATCAGTATCATTCTATATTGATGTTGTGCTACTTATCTAGCATCTTATACTATATTATAATGCCTCCAGTAGTTCAATGTATTTTATTATTATTATTATCACACAAACAAATGAGATTTATCATGCCATGTTATATCATAGAGGTACCGTGATCAAATTTGGTCTATGCACAGGTGATGGGCTTCATACCAATGTCAAGAAGAGTGAGGAAGCGTATGGTTCCATGAGCAGGGCAGTGGATTCAACCCAACATCAAAGGCAAAATTGGCCTAGTCAAGGATGGTTGACACGACTCAAGGAGGTGGCACCACAATGGTCTGAAAAGGGTCAAATCCTACTATGACTATGCAAAGTACAGGACTTCATTTAATATCAAGAAAAAGGATTATAGCCAAAAGAAATTATAAGACATTACTGTAGAAGGGAAAATTCAAACTTGAAAAGAAGTAATGAAATATTTGGTCAGAGTTTTTAGAGCCAAACAAAAACTCAAACTACAAATTGAATACACAATATAGTCTTCCTTATCCGTTATTACTTCAATGGACAGATAGTACAAATATATAGGTAAATGAACTCCTATAAACAAGGAGTTTGCTTCAACTACTCACCCCACAAAACTCTTTATTTGCTATCTTTTATCCTACTAAATCTCTATGTGATTTATTCTAACAAATCACTTTCCACGATAATATTATTTTACTCACATACCTATGCATAATGTAAGTACTAATTCCCAACATTCTCCCCTTATTACTAACATGGGAATATGTATTTAACAGGACTATGTGAAGGTAGAGAGGGAACAAACAATCATCAACCTCTCATCAACCATTCACTAACAGGAACACATAAATTGAATTAGTGTAGGAACTAAGAATAGGAATTCTACATCTGTTCAACCTTCACTCCTATATATACAAACACAATAGTTTTTAATGAGGTACACAATTTGAGAAACAAGAATTGTACCACTTATTTTCACACACACAAACAAGAACAAAAAAAAGAAACACTTTTTCCACTATAATAGAAGCGGCCCCATCATTAGTGGCTTACAAGAGGCATTGTTTGGCCTCCTTCCTCCAATGCCTCCAACCTCCAATATTGTGATGCTTAATCAGCAAATTTGGCGGTGAGGCTCAAATTGAAGTTCCATTGCATGTCATTTTAGAAGAACACCCCCCCCCCCCCACAATTTTGGCATATTCCCATTACACATGGATGTCGGGTTCGCTCGATAATGCTTTCGTTTACAAGAGGATTTTGACACTTTGACTCTAATGTTGATGTAATGCAAAAGTTTATTGTAAAAAAGACAATAATCTAAAACAAACGCACTATTGAATCGTTTATACTGAGACTCAATACTCGATTAGACTATTGCCAAAACTATATAATAAATGACGACCCTAGATACTAGTCATATGGATGATAAGAACTATTAGAACAAAATACTATAAACCCCTAGTCTAAAATGTGGTATTGACTAGTTACGTTATAAAGCTACAAACTTATTAACACATAACTATAAGAGCTAATACTTAAAACTTAAGACTTAACAAAACAAGGACATATTCTTAAATCACCTATGTCTATATTGACTTATAACCAAAATTTGATAATACTTATAAAATTACTCGTTGAAAACTTCACACCTAAAAAGACTACAAGATAAACAAACAAAATGAATATTAAATGACGTTAAACTAAACAAATGAACGCATGAGAGTTTGAGCTTGGACGCGGCAAGCTTGTTTTCACTTGTTCCATATGGCACGAAGCATTCTCTTTTCCACTTAATCCAAAACATGATCCTAAAGCCATTAGATGCCAATGAAAAATCAACATCTCAGGGAACTTGGATGGCCATCCCCAGGTTCGACACGAAACTAAGGAGTTTGACGATATCGTGGAACAGTATCAAACAGCAGACAGAACGAACAAATATAGATCCAAATACTCACTACAACCGGGTTGGGTGTAATATCAAATTCTTTCACTATGCCATAACCCTTCAACTAATGGTAGTGAACTTATATCTATGCTTATATTGTCAGCTTGGTACACTCGAAAAAGCCTCAAACCGGGATTGTCAAAATTCAAATCCACATAGAATAATGTTTGTTGACCTGTTGCATTTCGAAATCTAATATACAATGGTCCTAAAAAAAGGTTCATTTGAGTTGGATGGTGAGCAAGAATGCACAATTCACGAGCCTTTTTGAGCATGAATGAAGGACGAGTCGAATGGGCCAAGCCACTATGTCGAGCTTCAATGGGAGATAGCAGTATCAAAAGCGATGCAATCAGAGTTAACCAAATTTGATCATTAATGCCAGGGATAATTTGCTAAATAAATGCTGTCAGCAACTGCAAGCTTGATAAAGTTGCATGGGAATAATAGATCACGCCAAATACTATTGATATTGTTATGGGGCATTTAAATATTGCACCGAGAAGTGACCACTCTAACAAAACTCCAACATGCTAGTACTCTTTTTCTCACCCTCTTTGTTTGCTGTGTCACAAATCTAAACTACGCACGCTTCACAAAGCTAAACTACGCAAGAATGGAACATAGGAGAAATTACATCAAACGGGGCAATGATGAAAAATATAACTGCCCTTGCAAACAAATCATTGTTCCATCACTCCCTGCTCTGATACTTAAATAATTGGTCAGATTTTTCAAAGCCAAACAAAATACTCAGACTACAAATTGAATATAGTCTTCCTTATCTGTTATTACTTCAATGGACAGATAGTACAAATATATAGGTAAATGAACTCCTATAAACAAGGAGTTTGCTTCAACTACTCACCCCACAAAACTCTCTATTTGCAATCTTTTATCCTACTAAATCTCTACGTGATTTGCTCTAACAAATCACTTTACATAACAATATTATTTTACTCACATACCTATGCATAATGTAAGTAATAATTCCCAACAAGTATGCAGTGGTAGATTTAGGAAAAAAAAGTCGAAACATTTAATAACAAGTTGACAATTCATGTAAATAGGAGAGATAATATGAAGAAAAGAGAGAAATGGGAAGTCAAAGGGGTTGGTGGATGCCTACAAGAAAGCATGGTCATTGAGTTTAGAACTGCAGCAACGCAGACCATGCTTCTTAATGACAAAATCGAACTTGAGAAATTTTATAAAAGGGAGAAAAGAAAACAGTGAAGGGGGAGATGGAAATTCTCAGAACCAG
Organism: Torreya grandis; assembly: GCA_037957365.1. Taxonomy (NCBI): domain Eukaryota; kingdom Viridiplantae; phylum Streptophyta; class Pinopsida; order Cupressales; family Taxaceae; genus Torreya; species Torreya grandis. The sequence continues at coordinate 610,499 of JARHVA010000513.1, read as the reverse complement.
AGGAAAGGAGATGGAAATTGGAGGTATATTCCCTTTGGAGTCTTAGTGTGGATTCTCTTATTAGCGTGTGGGGTAAAATTTGTTGTGTGGTTTTTTTGTCATGTCCCTTTTTTCAAATTATTAAAAAAGAATAAATTAGTAATAATTCTTTAAGTGTTCCCAAGGGTACTTTTAAGTCACAACTTAAAAGAGGGACATCTAAAAGGTGTTATTAATTGAATGGGGCCAAAAAAGGTACATTAATTAAAATTCAAGTGGAAATTATAAAATTAAATTAATTACTAATTTATTTTTTTGCAAAGTGGAAATTAGAACTAAAAAGTAATTTTAAATTGCCTTTAGAGTTGTAAGTGAAAAGTGATTATAAGAAGGATGAAAAAGAAGAAAAGCGTATCTATTATTATCATTCAACTTTCAGAATTTATTGGAGAGCTTGAAGCTACTATACTTTCCACAGAGGACGAAAACCCTTAGATTTACAGGTACAAAATCGAAACCCTTCATACCCATTTGGTAATTCCATCCAAGAATTACAATGGTGCTACCAGATTCAAGAAATATCAATTTTAGAGGTCCGTTTAGCTAGGGCATCACATTTCAAGAGGCAAAAAACAGAACCGTACGACATGCATACGGTAACCGTTTTTGGACAGGTTGGGCAGCATCAGAGCAGTTTAGAGCTGCCATACTATGTTGAACTGTTTCACCTAGGGTTTCAGGTATTTTTAGGTGTTTCACGCTGATTCTAGGTTAAGATTTGACCAATGATCAGCCGTACCTTTTTCAGCACTGCCAGCAAGTACAATCAGCAATATTTATTTTTAGAAATAATTGTTTTTGGTTTTCTTTCAGCAAGGTTTGAACCAGTTGATTATATTCAGCAATGGGTATTCATATTTATTGTTGCATTTGATGTTTTATGCTCAATAAAATTGTCAATCTTTCAAAACAAATAAATAAAATCAGAAATTCAGGGTTTCAATATTTATTTGTCAAGATTTCAATTTAGAGGGTTATTACATTGTTTTTTTCTTTTTAACTCTTTTAAATTCTTTTCTCCTTTCTTAATTTTGTGATCTCCATGTTGCTATGGGATATAATGGAGAGTGAAGAAGGGGGAAGCTTCCAGGTGTGTATATTGCATGCTGGATTTACTGATTATAATTGTTTTGTTGAGATCTCCATTGTGCAACAGTTGAGGGGGTAAAATTTAGGACAGTGAGTTTGGCTACCACGTATGGGAGGGGGAAGAGCCATACCTTTTTTTTTTCTTACAATAACTAAGCATAGGAAGGGATAAACTATTCCTCCATCTGGAAAGAGTGATGGCTTTTGTTTTCTATACTTAATCATTTGACATGTTCAAGAATTGTTATTGTCGTATTTCATTAGTGTTCGTCTACTGTCTTCGAAAAAAAACTTGCTCATGTGGCTTTCTATCTACCTCCCTGCTATCCCTTGTCCTGTGTAAATTATGAGAAACATAGCAGAACCAAATTTTTGGGTTTATGAGTCATAAAGGGTAGTGGAAGATGGATGAGAGAATTCAATATGCATAAAAGAGTAGTAGATTCTTGACCACCCGCTTATGGAACCTTGCACCCACTGTGAGGGTTGTCAGCAGGTTAACAACACACTCTCCTCTACACTGGGATGAGCAGGAACAACAAGACAATTCCTACCGCCAGCCTACAGTGCACAATTTCTAATACCCTTTCAAGCTTATCAATTTTGTATGCCCTGGTGAAGTAGCAGATAATGATGCTATCAATGTGAATTGTAATTGCAAACTAGATTAGTTGTAAATTGAAATTTATTTTATGAACATGGGATAAGGAAAATGCTTAGGCAAAGTGAGTTTGTGCTCATCTGAGATGATTGTAAATGTTAATTTCTTATATATCGTGTTGTCTGATCAGGTAAGAATAGCATTCATAAGCATATGGTTATTAAATAGAAATTTATCATGATTATCTCAAAGTCAAACAAGACTAATTTGTTCTTATATCTAAAGAAAAATGTTTGCCTGAAAATGATTCTCACTGACGTAAGTATAAATGGAAAATGTGTTATGGATGGATTTAAGCTCAAAGAAAATTAAAATTTCAAAAGAACAATTTAAGATCATCAAATGGCATAGAATAGAAAAGCGTGAAGGTGTAGAAAGAGAATCTTCAAATTTATATCTACAACCCTTAGCGACAAGTCATTTTGTGCATCCCCTGAAATGATTGCAGTCCTTGAAACCACATCCCACTACAGCATTTTCTGAAACAAAGTGACTTCTGGTATGCAATGGAGGCGGGGGTGCATAATCAGATATTGCAACACTAGGTTTGAAGAAATTTTGTGAATGTATGTATGGGCACCTATCAGGGAACCACTGCATTGATCTCTAAAAATCATTCACTTTTAATAAGTAGAGACATAGCAGAAAGGATGTCCATCAAATGATGGAAAGGTGCAGCATTGTGAACTATCTTTCACCCATTCACCATTAGGAGTAGTACAGGCAAAGAGCCATTCCGGAATTCACAAAGCAACAACTGTCATCTTATATAATAAGACCTAGTTCACCCATTCACTGTACCTAGTTGTATGAACTGAATACAATTGCCAAAGCAGGAAAGAAATTAATAAACACAATGCGCTGCATTAGTTTAAATAGTTTTGAGAGCGTCCTTGACATAACCACATTGCATATCTTGCCTTCATTGTATTCCATGAGACTACACTTCTTGAGACTTTTTGTAAACAGTTTCCAATAAAAATTTTGTACCAGAAGGGAACACACTCATCATTTTCCAATTCATTGTTGAGGACTCCTCTTTCCTGCCCTAATCACGAAATCAAGGATTAATACACTTCTCTTTCTCTTGCAAATAAATTAAATTTATTAAATCAAGCTTCACCTTTGACTTTGTTGTTTCACCCTTAAGGTAGTGGGATCCATGCTTGCAACTCTGAATCGCCAAAAAACAAGAAGAAGCAATGTGACATCTTCCTTCGCTTATTCATTGTCAAGAGAATGGGCCCCACGCACAAAACATCAAATCGCCAAACATCAACAAGATCTACGTGATGTCTCCAAAATGCTAACTATTTTGTCCCACATTGGTCAAAGTAAGATATTTTTGTTTATTATTAATCCTAACACTCACAATTCAACTTGTCTGCGTGGCAGATGCTTTTAGTAAAGCCATGACAAATTGTGTAGACCACGCTAGGCAATATTTTAGTGCACAAATCCTTGGCCAGAGATTTTCTGATCCACACATGACCATACCATGTGGATTAGCAAATTGGCTAATTTGCTAATTCACCTTTCTCTTTCTTGTCCGCATGCTACGAATTCCGAATTAGCCAATAGGCGAAATGCCTAAGTATTTCAGAAACCTTTAATATTTATATATTTTAAAAGGGGACCTTATTACTTTATTATTGCATTGATATGAAACATTAAAGACTTCGACAAGATTATTAATTTTTTTTAAAACTTTATTAAAGCAATATATCAAAAACTTACAAAGCATTATTAATTCCCCCTAGGGAAGAAGAGGAGTTAGGGTTAATGATCTTAACCGAAGGAAAAAATGTTGCAATAAAGGCCTTGAAGATTCAAGAACAGGAGCTACATCAGTGAAATATACCAAGTCGGAATCCCCAACTATTGTCTACTAAGGTTTCATTCTATCCTTCTTGAATTTTCCATTCTACATGAAGATCTGAATGTGGAGAACCTATCCGTCTTTGAGCCATCCATGTTGGATGAAGAAGAGGGTGGGTATGTTTTGCCTTCAATTGAAGATTTTGCACCAAATGCACTAGTGAAACTGGAAGATGATGTGATTCTACAAAAGAATATCACAAATACAAGAGGGGAGAGCAAGAATATTGACAGGTTGGCCTCGAGGGGCAGCTACCAAGCAAAGGTAGGTGGTAGAGGTACTTCAAAGCGATTTGAGGACTTGTTTCCTCACCTCCCTCAAAATTGAGCTTTTGGGGGACCAAAAGCGTCATAAAATGGAGATGTATGATCTAAAATGGATCAGACAGATGGTAGGGTGTTTGTATATCAAAAATCAGAGCTCCAAGCATTGAACAAACAGCCCAAGACAGTAATGTCACATGAAAAGCCACAGAAGACCATCCGAACAAACCCAATCTTGCATCAGTAATACTAAGGGAAGCAATCCAAATGCATCAAAGTGATCAACAGATTCCCAAGAAGGTGTCTAAACTTGCTGAAGTTGGAAAAAAATTATGCCGGACAGATTCTCCAGCTGTCGAATCCGTCGTAGTAATGTATTGTAGTACAGTCATTTCCAGAAGAAATATTAAGCAAAACAATTAGCAAAACAGATTCATCAGCCAGAAAATATGTCAAGAATTGGCCATACAATTCCCAAATTTAGGCCAGCAGGGAGTAGACATTACAATCGCTTATTTCTACCCTTGGACACACACTTCATCTTCAACCCGGCACTCATATAACACAGTTTGAGTTACAAAATGGTCTTTTCATTGCATGGTGTTCCTTTTGGCAGTTGTAGGAATTGTTTGGCAGCATAGGAGGTTGTCTCAGAGAAATTATTAGAACAAAGGGTGTGAGATTGTTGTAGAAGTCATGAGCATCAAGCCAGAGTGATGAATTTGTTTCACTGGAAAGCCTATTTTCTGTAATTTTCATTGTAATCAGTGGTTTGTTGCAAGAAAACATAAGGCACAACATTTTTATTGCTGGAGTTTTCCCAAAATGGGTTTCTTTAAGGTATATCTTGTGCCTATTGTGTATACCGTTGTAGTAGCTTATTTCCTTTGATGTTTGTTCAATTTCTATTATTTTCACTTGTATTATTGTGAATTTTCAATTGGAGCATGGTTTCAGTTGGTTTTCGCAGCACATAAAACATAGTTCTTGGCGTAACACTAGTATAGAATACATTTAAGACATTTAATTGTTATTAAGATTTGTGTTGGAGAATTGTCTTGGGAATATCCTAAGCAGTTACAGATCAGGTATTTGTTGATTAGCCACCTGTTCTACACAATTGGCTATAGCCTCGATTAGTTTATGCTGACCCTAATGTGGAAAATCAATGCGTCATCAGTACCTAAATTTTCAGTTATATTTTTCATAGAAAATGGTTTCCAATTTGTGTACAATTCCTAGAGCTTGGTCTAACTGAAAGCTTTCTGATCAAGACATATGCCACTTATCGTTTTATCCATTTAGATGAAGAACATAAAAGCGTTGCCAAAGGAGAATTCTACCTTTCAACATATCTCTTTAAGGCAACTAACATCCACTCACAATTCCATGTGTCTGCCACCGTGGTTGATCTGATTATCAGCAGTATCGAAACCACAGGGGAACTAATGGAACAAAGAGTACTAAAAATCACCTTAAATATTGAAATCAATCCTATTAAAATAAATTCTACAAGTAACCAGACTCTCAAGAAAAAAACTGGCAAAGTAAGCACTGAATAGTACAGAAGCAATAGAGCGAAAACCACAACAGAACATTATGTACAAGTATAGACAGGATTTCCACACTGGAGATACAAATTGAGTGTAAAACATGACAAAACGGAAGCTACGTGAGCAGCAGATATGATAATAACAGTGTAACTAGATAGAAGATACAAACTGTGGGAGATTATTTTGATTATGAGCTGGTGAGGCTCAGGACTCAAAAGATAATCCAAACCTATTAGGAAACCCGAGTTCAAAGCTGCTGCTGAGAAATTCTCTAGCAGGGAATACACATCAATCACCAGAGGCTTGGTGATCTTGGTAACCCAAGGATTAGACATAATGTGGGGTAAAATCCCAGTAGTCTCACCTCTGCATACCTAGCAAGAGGTTTTGCCCTACCCAGTTGGGTGTGAGCTCAGAATACTTAACCTGAACTGTATCATGTTTACTGGAATAGCTCAAAAAAGACATATTGTGGGTGACCTGATATTTCATAAAAGGAGCATCATGCAGTCTACATTCTTACGAATAGTCCCATAATCTTGTGTTCCTATTATTGTAGCACTTGATATGAGAATGGTAGACCTCCGCACCACAATGGTTGATGTGAAGGATAGAGAGCCATGTTTACAATTCCATTTGGTAGCCAGAATTAACATGGCAATGCTTGCTGCATCAGAAAATGCCCAAACTTCATCACAGACAAACTTGCGGATCCCTGGAACTCCTTTACCCTATAATGAATAATTATATCTGGCTGAAATTGAAGGCAATTTTACAATATTTTACCCTATAATGAATAATTATATCTGGCTGAAATTGAAGGCAATTTTACAATATCTCTTAATCTTGGATCCCCTGAACTCCTCCTTTGAGCTACAGTTATGTATCTTATCTGGCAGAATTTGATGGCAATTTTACAGTATCTTTCAATCATGGATCCGCTCAACTCCTCCTTTAACCATTAATGAAGAAATATATATGGCAGAAATTGATGACAAATCTACAATATCTTCTAATTTGACCCTTGATTGAATGGATGATAAAAATTACACAGTGAGTCGTAGAAATTAATCCTACCCACAATAAGCATCAATCTTACAACATAAACATTCCGTTTACAACTAGTAGATCACAGAGATTAGAGTAGGATTTAGAAATTAATCCTAGCCACAATAAACATTTGTCTTCTAACAAAAACATTGGAATAGACATAGAGGTTGCATCTGTTAAAATAGTTCAGCAAATGCCACATTCTTGGAACCAACTCCGAGCCAACAAATATCATTGCTTCCATTTTCTACATAAGCTAAAACATAGAAAGAAAAAAATCTCAGATAAAACAACCTATCAAGAAATCGGATACAAGGCAGTAATATTTCACTGACATTGAAAATTTTGTTGAAGAAAATGCAGGTCGGAGTCTATCAAAATTTCCCTAATCAATTTCTAAATTCTAATGTAGGAAAGACCAATTCCTTCACAAGCATGGTGAATACGTGCGTGCAGCCCATGAAGAACACAATGGCAGTCCATACATACACAATCTTCAAGTATTAATTAAAACCAATAGAAAAAACAATAACCCACACCACCATAAGACAAAAAATTCAACCATATATTAAACATAACAAAAAAACCATTTGTGCCCAAAACTTAAAACTAGTGAATCAGAGTTGTTCCGTACCTTAGTCAGCAAGATTCTGAGACGGATCAAACACAGGCCTGGTTCTCTCTGAGATTTATTTGTTGGGTGTTGTAAAGTAGAAGATAATAATGCAGAATGTGTAGCCAAAACAAAAGTGGGTGTTCCCTTGAGAATATTAACTTTTGTTTAGAAAAAGAGAAAGTAGAAAATCACCGTTCGTTCTCGGATAGCTTTAATGGAGACTGGCGGATTCTTGTCCCTTTTTCAGACCAATCTACACGGGGCACTCTGTGTGTTTTGATTCCTATTCAAAGTAATAGTGTTGGTGGCGTCCGTTACGTTAAGAAAAGTGCCCCTGCAATTTTCGAGGTGACAGATTTTTAGGTGTTTGTAAGGCGCGGATTAGATGAGCCGTCTGGGGGCTAAATTTGACGGCCACCCGTCTCTGAGGGAAACATTATTACGATTATCCATTTAGCATTGCCCTCCAAAAGTTGGTACAGTTCATCTTTAAAGCTGGGAACATCCCATACACCAAAACTAAGCAGGAGAAGGTTGACGAAGTGAGGCTTTTCCAGTTTATAATATTAGAAGGAAAAAATTAAAAAATATTGCGTTGGTTGAACAGAGTTTTTATGTAATTTATTTATTATATAAATGTTCCAAAGAAAGGGTAATAAATTTGTAAATGTAAATTTTTATCAAAATATCAATTTTATTGTTTAGCAAGATGTAATTTATTAATTTATTATAGCCTCTCAAAAATTAATTATTCTACGATTAAAATTTTCTAATGAACTAAAATATTTATTTTTAAATTTATAAAAATAAAAATATCAAAAATTAAATACATATTTATTATTTTAAATTTTTTTTTCAAATTTTAATTATATTAAAAAAGAATCAAAGAGTGCAAATTCTACCATGTCAAGTTTAAAAACTATTTATCCAAGTCTTAAGTAGTATATGGAAAAAGAGACTTATAATCACTCATGATAACAAATCTCTATTTAGAATAGTTTTCAAATTTGTTTGGGTTTTCCCCACTCATCACAAAAGAGGCATGCCATAACAATCAATGTTATGGTTATCAAGAGCAATTAACCAAACCAGATCATTTTATTTCTCTCTGGGAATATAGTCGAATTGTATGTCTTGGAATTGATCTTGCATTCTAGAATTTTCAGACCCAATTCAAATTATGACCATTTGATGGTTATACATTTGGTTTAAGATATTTTAATTGTAAGATGAAGTAAATTTTGAAAACATTTAAAAACTCTAACATTATATTTAGAAAATAATGTAATATTTATAATTTTTAGGATGTTATTTATTTTGTGATAATATTTGAAGAGATAAATGAGAAAATATCTATTTTATGATAAAAGATAGTGAAAATAGAATGACACCATTAAGTATAGAGTTTATTGTGATATTTGTATTAAGTATAATGATACTTTAGATAAATTAATTGATTTATTTGAAAAGACGAAATTAGACAAAACAAATTATTTTATAAAAACCCACAATAAAAAATTTAATATCATGAAAAAATTGAAAATTTTATAAAACTAATAAAATAAAACTTATATTAAATAATATATTAACACAAAACAATTTTATTATAACACTTTAATCCCATAAACTAATCCTATAAACATCATTAAATTCTTTAATTTCATCTCACATATACTTTAAAGCTATAAACTATACCTTTTGAAAGTTAATATTTAGGTGGACATTAAGTGAGGTAAACATAGTGTATGGAATAGTGGAGATTTGTTCCAAAACAATTTGAAATGAATTGTCACCATTTTTGTGCTACTTTCTTTGCTTCACTTAATTAAATTAAAATATTTAGAGCTAAGTGATCTAAAATTAGTAGTAGTTGTCATCTCTAAATGTAAAAATGATAGGGTGTAACATAAATTATTATGTTGAGTGTTTTTATGATGATTATAATTTTTCAAAAGATTTAAGAATATGACATTTGTGAGTGTAGTAATATTATTTTATGTTAAATATTTTTATGACGATTATAACTTTGCAAAAGATTTCAAATTGTTAAGTTTTATTAATTTTATAAAAAAATCATCATTTTAAATTAGATTTAGTTGATTGATTACGTTATAATTTTATATAGCATATGGTGGAAAAGAATAGTAGTGAATGATTAATTCAATTATATGTTTAAATAATTAAAAGTTTTTAAAAACAATCTAATAGATTTTTTTTTTATGAAATTTTATTCATGTATATTTAAGTATTGTTTTTATGATATTTTCATTCATATATATTCAATAAAAATTATGAAGTAAAGAAATTATTTAACACGTAAATATTGTAGACATTTATTAGTAGTGAAAAAGAACATGCACACAAGTATTGTAAACATTTATTAATAAGGGATGAATATTGAATACAATCCAACATTTTAAGTTTCTTACTTTTTAGTCTCTTTCCTCTTTGAAAAAGTTATTTGAGCACGTAACATCTTATATGTCACCTATGTATTACAAATCTTATTAATGTGAGATTAATTAGATTACAACCCAATCGTTTATTTGTATTAATTAAAAGTTTTCATGAGCAATTTAATTAGATTTAAGTGACTTCAAAATGATCTCCATGAGTAATCATTATTGTAATGACATTTTTTTCGACATATTTTCTCTCAATAATCACAAGTCTGAAAGCGTATTTAGCACACAAAAATCATAAGTATTTTTTAGTGGCAAGGGAGGAACAACGAATATAATCTATAACTTTTAACATATCACTTTCTAACATCTTTTTCCATTGACAAATGTTTTGGTGCATGTAATTCCTTACAAGTCACCTTTCTCTAACAATTCTTCTACTTTGAGAACCATAGGGTGTTTGTGACATTGATATGTCACACAACACTTTTTTGACACACATTCTAGTAGAGGAAGCATATCGATAATTAGACATGTTTTCCTATTAATAATCTTTTATGTTTAGCTCCAATCAAAAAAAACATTTTTTACTTATTTAAATTTGCAATGTTTAAAGTTGTAGAGTTATAATTATTTAACGATATACATAGAAAAAATCCCATTATATTAACATTAACTGAGTAAAATATTTTAGATATTATTTAAGATTTCACATGTTTTAAAGCATAGACAATGATACTAATGGGTTTGGAAATTATTTAACAAAGAATAAAATATCACTTTTGTAATAGAGATATTCATACTCAAGTATTATTGATGCTCTAACATATAACAATTTATTTGTATTAATCCTTAACAAGACCAATCATTCACACATTGCCAAAACCAAAAGGTGTTACAAAACCTTGAAGTCTTCTTCTACTCCAAGAAGAATGTTTCTCCCTTTAAAAATATCTATATTTCTCCTTCCTTACTCAACTTTTTTTTATTAGGATTCACACACTTAGTAAGTGATATGCCCAATCCCTATGTTTTCTCCATTTAAAAATTCCTATATTTCTCCTTCTTTACTCAACTTTTTTTAATTAGGATTCACACACCTAATAAGTGATATGCCCCTTTCTGCTCAAAGCCATAATTTTCTATTTTTATAATTATTAATTGTGAATAGTTCGTATTTCTGATTTTCTTTACATTTTAATAATCTTGAAGACAAAGGTGAAGAAAATAAAAATTAATGGAATTGTAGAGTTGTGAGGTTTGAGAAGAAATAAATTCCCTATCAAGTATGATATATCAATTGTTAGGCATCCCAAATGAAATGAAGAAGCTTCTCAATGCCTAACTCGTACTCATATATACGACATCAAGCCCATGTCCTCTATACTCATTAACATGTATATCCAAAGCACATGAACTATTGACAAAATATAAATAAATCCACATTACCATCCCTTAACATTTAAATTTAAATCATGTATGTCAAAAGTCTACTAGGGAATCATTTTTTCTAATAGTATAATATTGATTAAAATTTAAAAAAAAATTAGTTTGAAATCCGACAAGTTGTGGATAGTATGCAATGAATTTAAGTGTAAAAATCATGCATTAAACTCATCGTGGTGGTCCACATCTTAACCTAAAATCAATGTTAAGGATCAAATCTTAATAACAGGTGAAACTCTATCAAAAAATATGTCATACTCTTAATATAAAGTTTAATATGTATAATATTTATAGGTAACTTCCACCTCAAGATTTAAATTACATTAGGGAGATTTTTGAAGTTTGAACTTAGGCTCTTTTGACCCCATCCCAATTAGTTTGTTTAGAAAGGAAATATATAGAGCAATTTGCTTAAAAAATGTTTGTCTAATGTTTGTAAGATAGTTTAAAATGCATGATCTTACAACGGGTATATTACGGTTGTCAACTTGTGTAAGTTTGAACTTTATCCTTTTGTGTGGTTACATGTCTCTCCACAAATCCATGCAACTAACTGGGCTTTACCTTTTAATCCTTTTTAATATTTTTAAATTGGTAAAATATTATAAAGACTAATCTAACCTAATTTAATTATTTTTTTTTTAAAATAATATAATCATTATAAATTTAAAAATCGAAGAAAATAAATTACAAAATCGTTAAGGTTAGAAAGGTTACCTATTAGAAAACATGTGAGAAACATTAACACCAAATAAGGCAATCTAAAAGCATCACCCAACAAGTCTAGATGAAAACAATTAAGTCCAAACCACAATATTTAAGAGGCTTGTGTATTTACACCTCAATACACCCTCAAACTTGGTCAAGTGCTTGTTGGGAAAAAATATTTCCAAATCATTCACACCTACATTCATGTGTATAACAAGTGGCAAGTCTCGACGTACAACTTTTTACATTGAAGGTGTTTCATTTTGAAGCCCCTTCCATAAATGTATCTCTACACATTTTTCGATGCAAATGATGTTTAAATATATATTTTCACAAAATATCATTACCTAGATATTTATAGTGTAGTCAACCTTCACCAACATCTTCAGTCATTTTAGATTGATTTTGGTGTCTACAACCTAGAAAGAAGGATAACATTGACCTTAATTCTCTGCCTCATGCCAGATCTAAGACAAACTCACCTCTTCTAAAAACCCCATATGAATTTTTGAAGTTTGTGTTGTTGCTACCAAAAAGGCTATAGAATCTACAAGCAATGACACCACCACCACAAGGACCCATATGGTTAACCCTGTTTAGAAGATGAGGTATTGGTTTTTTCACTATGCCCTCCACCCTCCTATGATAGTAGTTTATAGTGGTAAATAAGGAAATATTTATGTTGCACAAGCCACAACATTATTGAGTTGGCATCTCCCTTACTTCTCCTCTAATCTCAATGCTCAAGGGTTTCTGAAAAAGGGGTAGGATTTCATTCAACATCAATGCCCTTGTATATGTTTCACAATAATATTTAAAAACAACTAATGTTTAAAATTTTTGAAAAAAATAAATTAGGGTTTCTAAAATTCTTTTTGTAGTGTATTAGGATAACTAATGTGGAGGATTTAATGTGTGTTACTTCTTCTAGTAAATAACTAAATAATATTTTTGCTTTGTGATCCATGTTCTCTACATTTGGAATCCCTCGATGCAATTTTCATTTTTGAGTAGTTTGTAAGTGTTAATTAAAAAAATATGTTTGTTTAAAAAACCCATATAAAATACTCACCTTCCTTCAATGTCATACACCTGTGAATCACTTCCATGTTTTGATCGATATTCTATCTATGACTATTGGAAGGAAGGGCGAAGGAATCCATCCCTATATATACATACGCAGAGAAACATAACTTAAACTATATAATATATAAAAACCTCAATTCATATCAATCACACATTTTATACATATATACTTATGAAAAGGTGGATAATTATTTAAATAAATAGGCTTGCATTTATTTTTAATATTTTGAAATTCATGGAAACCTACATCATTTTGTCATAATAAAAGCTAGGAGATAAAGGAGTACAATATCTCACAGTCCACGACACGCTTTGTTGGATAATTATTTAAATTCAAGGGCTTGCATTTATTTTTAAAATTTTGGAATTCATGACAGCCTACATCATTTTGTCATACTAAAAGCTAGAAGATAAAGGAGTACATGTGGCTGAATAATTCTGCAGGTAACTTGGACTTCCGTCCATGCAAAACCTCCCTGGTGCAATTAAAAAACTCCATCACACGAGCCCTATGTGGAGAAAAAATACTTCTAATTTAGAGAAGGGAATCAATTTATTTTTCATTTATTTTAAATGAGGATACACAAACACTTCTATGTGAGCCCCTTTGTTACCATAAACAATAAACTAGAACAGAAAACTGCAACAAAAATGATAAATGAGGTAAAACAAGTATAAGAAACGTATATAATAAAGATTTTATGCTTTTAAAGTTTATTAAAATAAAAGAGAAGAGAATTTTGTGTGATAAATATAATATAATATATTAGATATAAGAAATGATTATATGTATTTATTTATATATACAATTTAATTTATCAAATTATTAGTGTTTGGAGAGAGAATGTAAAATTTGGTGGGAATTTGAATTCATGTCCATCGGATAATTTAAAATCGATAGCACTTGTATAAGTTTGGTGGCAGTTTTGCCACTACTCCATTCACTAAATAAAGAGAAATGAGTACTACTATTACAAATACAATTAAAATTAACAATTAACATATTATTATTATGTGTTTTTACCTTTCCATCTACCACAGCATGCTACAACAACTACAGTAAGTGGCCATTATATAATGTTTATTGGAGCATTCTTCAACTGCAATGTCTAGCTCTATATATACTTTAAAAACCCAACATTACTTTTATAATGGCTTTTATTGTCAACTTCAAGTTGGAGGAATGCCAAAAAATAGGGGATACATATGCGACCATCAATATTATGTGTCTATTGGATCTCTCGACATGTAAGAGATGATTTCTTATAATGTTTAGTTCAAATTGTTTTGTTTTATTTAATAAAAGGCACGAGCTTTTTTATGTGGTCCATTATTGAAATACCAACAACTGATATGTTTATCAATTCCCATCTACTTTATTTTTTTCATTCTTGATTTGATTTATTGTTCATGTCGTACTAATTTTGGTAGATGTTTGGCAAGCTAAGTGACATAAAAATTATGTCCACCCCATCAACACATTTTCCATGGCAACAACAATGTCTGCTTCATTGGTCTTGCCAGCCCAAAGAGCTTTTTAGATGGCCAACCTAGCTTGAGGATCCATCTCTCTCACCATTCCTTTAGCAAAACCAAAGTAATTGGAATTGATTTCAATAGTTCCGATAAAAATGGAGGTTGTGTGTGTACCATGGCCGCGCTTATATCTCAAAAATATATATTTAAAGCTTTCATTAATTTGAATGTTGTAATGATTTTCGTAGCATTTGAAATAATATTGAGCTCCAATGATTTTTCTATTTCAATGTAAGGAATTGAAGGCTAGGCTACTTAGACATGTACCCTTCCATTTTAACAGAATAGGTCTAAGTCCTTGATTATTGGAGCTTCTAATTTCATGCCATATTTTCCATGTTAATCACTCCATGTGTGTGTGTGTGTGTGTGTGCACATGTGTGCCATATCCAATCATAGATGAGATGAGAATGTTATTAGGGGTGATGATTGGAAGGGTGAGATTAACTAGCATGCACAAACTCAAGTGTGTGTTGGCATGGCTCCGAGTCCCACCATTTCTTCAACTTCATTGAAAAGGCATCAAATTACCATCACCCTTCTCTATTAATAGTCTAAAAACATGGCATGGTTTCTAGATTCTTCCATGAGCTAACGATGTGCCATGACCTTACCCAACACTGTTATGGTGGCAATTTGCGAGAGTTGTTACAATGGCATTATCATTGGCTATTCAAACAAATTTAAATTTTAAAAATCCCGCTCAAACCCATCCCACCTAAACAATATACCAACTAATCCAAACTAGAAAATGAAATGGAGTGGGTGTTGGTTAAGCTCAACCATGTTGGGTAAGCTCGCCCATGGTGGTGATCTCCATTTTTGATCATTTGATAGACAAGTTTGTTATTCCTTTGGAGGGGATTCATTGTCCTTGGTGATTTTTTGCAACAGGTTGTAGGTCATTTCTTGCCATTTTAGGTGATACAGAAGTAGACATGGCTATTGTTGTGACAACCCCAGACACTTCAAAATAATCAAGGAATCCATTAATGCAGCCTTAGAGAATAGTTACAAGAGGTATGTGATAGATCCTGATTTGACTAAAATTTATTTTGAAACTGTTTGAAATTAGTTTTATGAATCAAGTATAAGTTATAAATATGGCTTTTTTTATATGCAACTTTGCTGGGAAAGGGGAAAAGGGTTCATAGCCCAAGCTATGGCGTTGATGAACATGTAGGCCCAAATTTGGGCACATTACAATAATATTTGGCAATGTTGTAGTAGTGTTTTAGATCTAGAAAACAGGGGCAAAGCCAAAAAAATGCTACAATTGCATAAGGGAGAACTGATCTCTTCTAAGACACCAGAATCTTCATTCATAGTTGCAATATCAATGTAGATGCAAACCTTAATCTTGTAAAGAACTCATTCCCAACATACCTGGGGAGGCCATGGAAGGAGTATTCTAAAACATTGTACATGCAATCTTATGTGGATAATGTTATTAATCTTGGTGTTTGGATGGAGTGGTCTAGGTCAATCGCTTTGAGCAACTTGTATTATGGGGAGTACATATGAATTATAGTGCAGGTGCATTTATTGGTGTTGGAACATATGAGTCTAAAACAAGCAATTATGTATCCCAACATTGTATAGAATAAGGAAGGTTAACCTGGTGGAAGATGACATGGAGGGATTGCAGAGCCTTTACAATGTTAATCCCAAATATAATGGCTTTGTTGTTGGGCAAGGGGAGGAGACCAGGTGTTCGCCACCTTGGCTCCTCCCTTACTTTTGTTGTTCGTGTGGTCATTAATTCTATTTTTTTAGCTTTATGTTTTGAAATTTCAAAGTGAAAAGATACGATTTGCATAAATTTTACATATAAATTACTAATTTTTTTCGCATTAGATTGTTTAGTATGTTTTCTCCTTCAAAACACATCGATGATGTTCTTAGTTCTTGTTTTAATTATTACCAGCCTTAGTTTAAGTTGTAAGTATGGTTAATACATACCTTTAGATGAGAAATAATGAATTTGTGATATATATTTATACATAAAACTAGATTTTTTAATTATTTCTAGTATACTTATTTTTGTATATTTTTATTTGATCAACTAATTTAATTTTTGAATAAAATTTTGAAGCACATGTTAAAAATAAAAAATTAAAATGATTTCTATATATTATATAAATTTATTTCTTGTTAGTGATATTTACACTAATTTATATAATTTAAGAATTTTTAAAATATTTTTTATAAAAATATCTTTTATTTTTTAATGTATCAATGTGGTTTAATAGTTAAAAAGGTATAATTAAATAATTATTTATAAAATTTTAACATATATTTATAAACAAATTTTAAATGTAGTCAATAAAAGAATTACAATAATTGCTCTATTTCTTTTGGATGACCTATCCTCCTATAAATAAATTTTAAATATATCCAATAAAAAAATTACAACAATTTCTCTATTTCTCTTGTGTGACCTAATTTTCTAATTAAATTTATTTCCTTACAATCTAAAAATGCAAAAGAATACATTGCTATATTGAATATAAACATGAATATTTATACCCAAATCATGTTGAAGCTTAGTAAAATACTTAACTCAAATTAAGTCAAATAAAAACCATCAAAAAAGTTAAGCAAATCAAACTCTCAAAATTATTTTTTCTTAAAAATCAATTAAATACTAAATATTTGATCCACTTATTATAATTTAATTTTTATTTTAATTTTAATTTTTTATAAACATTTGATTAAAGATATATTTTTATTAAGTATATACATGAAAGATTCATTATGATTTTATTTTTGAATGTTTAGAATTAAATATATCAATAGTCACTCCATATATATAAAATAAATTTAATGTATATTTAAGCTATGATAAATTATTAATAAATTAAAACCCATTCCATCTCGCGAATTAAACTATAATGGTTAGTTCTATAATTTTTCAAGAGATTTATTTATAATTTTTTATTTATATTCATATTGTCATAGTTATTTCTTCCACTATATCATTTATTACTTGAATTTCACATATACTTGAAGTTTGGTGTCAATACTTTACAGGAATTAGTTAGGTATCAATAGCTTTCAATAGGTGGATATCAATATGTTTATGGTGTTTTCTTAAACATGTTTATATAGAGGGATAGAAACGGTGGATAGCTGTCTGCAATATTGTTAAAGATTACTTGGGATTAGTTGTATAAAATTGAACTAAGAAATGTTTAATTGAAAGTAATACAAAAAAATTTAAAAAAAAGATTTCATTAGAGAAGTTTTTTTACAAACGTACAATTTGTTAGACACGTGAATAAAGTTGTGATATAAAAAAAATAGGTTTATATTCAAACGTAATACATATAACCATAAACATGTAATTAATCTTAATCAAACTTAAAAACTATTTCAATTCTAGAGCAATAATTGAAATGGAGAGGGTTTAAAGAAGTATATTTTTTTCACAATCCATAAATAATATTTGTATGTTAATTAAAAAAGCTGGGATTTTTATAGTCAAACTATGAGACCCCATAAAACATGCAAGCCCTGAACACCTCCCAAAAACCGTACACTCCACATATGTGACAACCAAAACTGCTGATTTCACATTTTTGGCACAAGAATTGTGGACTTCATATTTCTAAAAAATAATAGGCGAAAAAAGTCAATTGGAGAATGCATTCATTAGGTTTAGGGATTTGAAAACCTCTCTCATTCATGTTGATCCGTAGGAAATTGATTGTATTTTTTCAAAAATTAATAATATATATAAACATTTAAAGGATAAAGAATATGATTTTTTTGGTTTTTAAAACACTAGCTACTTATCAATAAACTCAATTGTATACAATATCAGTTGTAGTGATAAATTGTAATTTAGCCAAAAAGTCTATTATAATGCAAGTATCACTATAGTGAACTTCGATGCTAAAGAATTAAATATAAATGATGGATTTTAACCAAAAATAGTGAATGATAAATGTTAGATGCTATTTCAAATTTCGTTAGATATGTGTGTGTGTGTGTGTGTGTGTGTGTGTAATTTGAATTCCACATTCATCTTCTTATATGATTGAAAAAATACACTAGTACATCTATGCATTTATTGACCTTTTGAATTCAAATTAGGATCTTAATGGCATGTAAGCCAAAATATATTGATAAAAAATAAAAATAAATGAGACCAAAAACCCCTATGGACATAATTACAAAAATGGGACCATAATGCTAGAAACATACGATGTACATTTTTAGGCCCTAGACATTGTACAAATTACATTTCTAGAAAAGACACCATGAACACACGAAACAAATGGAAAGGGGAAAGAAGGGATGAGAGAGAAAGAGGGAATTCATATGAAACAAAATAATAATAAACATAGAAAAACATGCCAATAAAACCTAATATTGACCAATCATCAACAAACACACAAGCACACATGCAACAAAATAACCAGATTCATATAAAAATTATGCCAACAAAGCCTAGTATTAATTAATAATTAAAAAACACATAGGTATGCTATAATAATGATTTTTTATTAAAAAGAAACATATGGGGAATTTGGATGTGTCTACATAATTCTCTACTTTGATTTGTGTGTGTACATACATATTAAACTATAGTCGACAGAGAGTGGATAATAAATTGTATGCCTTTGAAAGCTTCTGTAATAAAATCCAATGGACCGCTGAAACATGGAAGGAAATTTATACATGCATATGTTCCCATAAAGAATGATCATCTAATATATATAAAAGAAATACTAGAAATGATACACCTATTTTTTTTGAAATGTGAGGGTGCCCCTATTTAAGTTCAATGTTTCTAAATATATGTTTAATCTTATTTTACTGAAGATACGAGGATTTACCTATAGAATTTTGTGTCTTCGAATCTGTGTTATATCCTACTTGCATCTATGAGTATCACTTGTAGTAACCAAAATGAAAGGATAAATAAATTATATGAGTATTAAAGAATGGATGTTAAAAAATAACCTAAATATATCCTATGTTTGAAATAAGTCTTGCATGCTTGGCTATCTAGGAGTAAGTAAAATGTAAATTCCCTTTTCTATGGTAAAAAATATTGAATTTCACCATCCTAAGTTGCATGGAATTTGGAATAGATCATGGATAAAATAGGTTAAATACATGTCCCATTCTTTATATATGAGATGACCACATGTAGAACATATCGAAAAATATATTATACACATTATTTTTAAGATAAGATATGAAATCACTAATGTCTTGCATATAAATATATCATATTGAAAGCATGAATGTTTGAAATAAATATCCTTTAGTGTTTGCATTCTATTACTAGGTCAATTTTTTGTTTTGCTTCTAATTATTTCTATTGAATTTGTTGGATTATTTATGACAAAATGATTGATTTAATCATAGGCTCAATCAACTGATTGGTTCCATCAATGATATTCTTGATTGTCAACATTTTAAACTCAATTATATGTTAGCAACACTTGATCGAGTCTACTAACCATTTTGTGGGTTCTAAAATGACATGAGAAGACACATCATATATGTTTGTTGCTAGATGAGTTGTCTTATTCCTTCCTAGGTGCTATACATATGTCATTTAGCACGACATACATTTCTCATAAGTTCTTAGGCCCATATGAACACCAATATCTATACAGATATATTAAACTTATCGAGTGTACACACAAAATGAATGTCAACTATTTAAATGACATACAAACACAACATAAGAACATATGAATACATGCAAATTTATTATACAAAATGGGAGGCTACTTACATCACATATTCCAAAGTAGTTTGATTCTATCTGTTTGCCAAGAATAAGGACCATTGTTGTATGGTGTGACACATGAAAAGGTTTTGGATGAAACTTCTTATTTGATTCTCCTTTGATTAAGTCGTCAACTATATCACTATCAAACCAAGCAACCTAAATGTCTTCCTATTAATGTTAGGAAAGTTTCCCCACTTTAGATTTTTGCATCCAAACAAACCCTTATTTGAGTACTAAAGTGGAAAGTTAAAATTTTATCCCACCTTTCTACCATCTAATCCAACTTAAAAAAATTGCATTAAACCAATATATATTAAACATTTTGAATTCTAAAATAGTGCAATCTATGAACAATGATGATGTAATAACACCTACAACATTTAAGAACATTGAATCTATGTCAATGAAGAAATTTGATGTCTACATGGACAACATATGAATTTCAAATAGGTGATAATTAGTGGGTCATAAAAAGCAAATTAAAAAATATATCAAAATAGAAAATATCTAAAAAGAAATAAAATTTCCAACAAATATTTCTTAGATGTCTATGTTGAAAGGACAATCTCTTCCCTCTTACTGATTTTGTCATGGTTGGCCACCTCTAGCAAAGCCAATAAAACTAACATATTATAAATTTAATAAGACGTACAACTCCCCCTTTGTTCACAATAATCTTAGTTTGTAAAAGTAGAAAGATATGATCTTGTAAGTGAAATGAATTAATAACATGATGTATATATTGACCTTTTTATTTGTTATTTTGAAATATGTATTATGTCATGTTCCACTACTGATATTTCATTAGTTGTATTGGTTGCAATATATAGCCGAGGACGTGATTTTTTTTTAATTTATCTAAGAATGTTCCCTCTTTTGAAATGGAGATGAGTTTTTATTCATGATCAAATGTAATTCAACATTTTTTTTAATCAATCATTCATCTTATTGATTTTAACCATGATCCTCCAAGCACAACATTGTATGTACTTGTATTATAGATAATGTTAAAAGTAAGATGACACTCTTTTGAAGAAAATAGTATTGTTAGCTCAATTGATCTTAGACATGATTTTGATGTGGTAAATTGATGTATGTGCTAAAAATTTATACCCAAGAGATAAAATAAATTATGCAGAACAAAAAAGTATTTATTAATACTCCATAATCTTGACATCCCTAAATTTCTTGTAATGTATGTGAGTCGTGATAGTGAAAGGTGTATACACACAATATTTTTAAACTTTATTAGTCGAATCTCAATCTCTCTAAGTGCATGCCTTAAAGGATGCATTGGGAAAGGGGTTGGTAGACCTTTAGTGCTTTGATGGATTGTTAGCCCCTATACCATTACCTAAAACCAATACAAACTACTCTTATCTGGTTCCCTAAACATTAAAAAAATAGATTATACACTCCCCTAAGTAATTCACCATCCAAAATAGCCCCTACCTAAGAAAAATCCCCCTTTTACCATTTTTTATACTACTACAACCGAGTCAACCCCGTTAGGAATTTAGCGCATGTTACATAACTCCATCAGACCAAGGTAATGTAGTTCAAGGCCTAACATATCTATTTCCCACTTAACAAAGTTGACTTGACTGACTTCATTAGCTAAATTCCCAAGAGGGTTTAGAGTCAATCCTTGTCTATAAATACCCCCTCAATTTCATTTTTAAAGAGAGGATCATTCAATTGTGCATCATTACTACTCATAAATCTATTTATACAATCAATAAGTGGTTTCATTGCTTAGGTTTTTGCCTTGGATAAGTAACACTTATCTTTTGGAGGTCTTGGATGCATAGGAGAAGTCTTGTAGCCTAGAGTTGATTTATCCTTGTGATCCTTACAAGCCACAACAACCTCTTACAAAACACCATTGGCTAAGAAAGAGATTGAGGCATGATGGGTTCACTTCAACAAAGGTAAGTATAGTATTAGCCCTTCATATTTCAATAAGTAGATATTGTAGAGCTAATAGATTGAATTGTATCTCTCCTTGCTTAGATTATTTATATGTTATATTAGATAGAATTATCTTTGCAGGTTTATTATATTCCCCATTTGTGCCACAAGCTTTGGTGAGCACTAGATTAGCTTGGATATTCATTTACTATATTAGTTTACATGTTTATTTAGTGTATTATCTTGTTTAATATTACTAAAATCATAAGACCTAGTTATGGTTATCATAAAATAACATTTGACTAGAGGCCTTGAAAAACTCTCCTTTGCCATTGAGTGATACGAGATCCCTTAGTATAGGTTTAGTGGATCCATTATTAGTCATGACCTTAATATAACAAAATATTTTAAATTAGGTAGTTAATTGATTACCTTATTTGAGCTTAGATATTACTAAGTAGGATAAGTTATGGATCTATCTTATTTCACTTGCATACATTCTAGTGAACCCAACATGAATCTGACCCTTGTAGATTTTTTATTTTTATTTACAGTCAACTAGATCAACCCTATAAACCCAATTTAACATTTTGTGCATAGGTTTCCTACTTCATTGAGCCTGTCAACCTAGTTCAACTCTGTGCACAGGTTTTTCTAACTTGGTCGATCCTGTCAACCTAACTCAACTCGCCATGTGTAATTTTTAAACTTCATCTTGAGCTTGTTGACCTAGTTTTGCTTTTTGTGTGAAGGGTTTCATTTCATCTAACTAGGTCAAATTAGTTGAACTAGTCTTATTTTACCATTTTCTAAATTTTCACTTACAATCAACTAGATTGAGCTGGTAGATCTAGTTTAATTTAGCAGTTTTTAATTTTTTAGTTTCAAAAAACTAGGTTAAACTAGTCAACGTAATCTTATTTTACTTTTTTTTAACCTTTTATAGATTAAATCAACCTGGTCGATCTTGTTTAACCATTATGTTTTAAATATTTTTGCCTCTACAAGATTAAAACTCACCTAGATAACCTAGTCAAATAATGATTCAACATTCTCAAAAAAAAACTACTAAATCGACTTGGTCAATCTTATTCTATCTTTTAGGTTCACTCTTAGCATATTAGGAATTCAATTTTGTATAATATCTAAATTTTTCATTTATGATTCATAGTAAATCAATCAATACTTCAAATTTTTATTATATTTTAACTAGTTTTTTAGTTTTATTAAAATTATATACACAATCAACTAGGTCGAGTTGGCCAGCCTAGTTTATTTTGGATTTTTGTATAATTTAACTAGGTTGAACTAGTTGACATAATTTGTTCTGACCCTTTTTTAGACTATTATTCCCAGAATTCAACTAGATCAACCTGGGTAACACCGTAGGACTTGGCTGACCTAGTATAATTTCATCTTACTATTTTTCTTCCCAAAAATCAACTAGATCGACCTAGTTAACTCTGTAGATCCTAACCAACTTAGTTTAATTGGTGGTTGACCTAGTTTTTTTTTACCTCTATTTTATGACATAGTCCAGTAGGTTGCCAACCTAATTCAGTCGGTGGTAGACCTAGTTCAATAAACTAATAAATTCATAATTATGTCTTCTTTTCACCTTCTAATTTTAGTTTAAAGGTTTTATCCTTGCATGCGTATTTAATCCTCTTTGTATTTTTACCTACCTTAGGTGGATTTTGAGGATAATAAGGCTAATTATGCTTATTTATTGCATCATAATGATGCCATTCTGACACCATTATGCACATTTGAGAGCATGGGGTCACTTAGTGGGTGAATGGGACTCTGTCCCACTTGGTCTCCTTAATAATTGCACCACTAAGGCCTCCAACCCACTAGTGTTCCCCTAGTGCCCTCTCCACACATGCATGATGAGCCTACCACTTAAGTTGTCTGGTGAGTCACTAGTCCACTCAACATGCCTATAAATGTACCTCATTTTCAATGCAATTCTAGGGTAAATGGAATTGGTATTTTGGATCCTATTTTGTGCAATATTCTCTCTTGTGTATTTCATTTTTTTCTTTCAACTATTTTGTGTTATGCACTTTCTTGGCTCATGTTTTCACTCTACTCATGCATTCAACTTATCCGAAACCTAGAATCAACTCCGATATGGTATGAAAGCCATCCTGATAATTGTATGTCTTATTTTATGCTATAAGATTTATTTTGAAAGCTAGAGATTATTTGAGGCAATTTTTTTAGAGTGTTTGAAAGTTTTCTAAGAGTTTTTTGAAATCTCAAAAAACTATAGTGGTCTTTTTTTAACAAAATATATGTATTGTTGGTATAGTCTAGTGGTGGGATTGTTATTTCTAGTGTGAAACAGAGTTTACGGCTACTCAAGGACCTCTCGTAGACCTAATAATTGTCTATGACCTTTCATGGACAAATCAAAGGCCCACAACCTTGTTGGAGAGCCCTCCATTTTGGTTTGAACCTACCACAACTATAGTTGGTCTCATTGTGCTTTGTTTGGGGTCATGTCATGTTCAATTTGGCACCATCCATCAACCCCAATTTTGGTTCAGAGCTATTCCTTGTCAATGTCCCAACTTTCTCAATCTAGATGCCATTAGAGTTTCTTGCAAATTACATCAGTCATCACATAGTTTCATCGCACCTCTCATGACTTGGTTTGACTCCATTGAGAGTTAGTTCGATGCTATTAAGTGTTGTTTCACCCTTCATAACATGTTGCCTCCTCTAGTTCACCCTACCTATTTATCAACTCTCATCTAGATCTCAAGTTGAGATTTGGCAATGACTCGGCCTCCTCCAACATCACCCACCTTGTCCCTCCAATTATCGTCACCTTTCCAAGCTCACCATGACTGGTAAAACCCTTGAAAGTTGAAAACCACCCTTTTCTTAATTTGTGGTATTGAGGAATTTAGCAAGTGGTTTGTTTTTAAGTTGTGGGAATTTTTTTAATCCACTTTATAATCAATGACTAAAATTAAGTTTTGATCTATAATGTATTAGTTTAAAATAAGAGTGGGTGATAGATATTTATGTTAAAGAGATTTTGTGAAAGGAAGATTTTAAATTGAGGAAAAATATTTGGGGGGCAACATTAAGTGGGTTATTTTTTTTAATTATTTAAAAAAAATAATATATCGTAAATGTTTTTAATTGTTTTTTTCATATAAAAAACAATAAATTATATTATGAGTAATGTTTTAAAAAGATGGGAAATTGTAATAGTTTTTTACACTTCATATTTTTGTTCAATGAAGATCGGAGAGTGAGGCCCGGTTTGGCAGGTGGTAAAACCCCCTTGCATTCAAAACTAATTTCTCTCTTTCACACTCACTTTACTTATGTACTTTCTTCCTTAGCTACATTTTTGGTAGAGCCTAATGTCCTCCTTGTTTGCAAAAAATCATCTTTTTTAACACTCGCATTGATTGCTCTAAATGCACTATCAACTGAGTCTAATGCCTTTTGAGCATGCATTTACAACATTTGGGGGGGGGGGTTCACCGTTTCATAGTTTGGGGGGTGTACTTTGCTATTCTAATTCACTTTCCATTATATTTGCATTCTCTATTTTCTTCAACAACTATAACTTGTACTACTACAACTCCACTCAACACTAAAATAGATTCAAGTTTAATCAACCCACTAACTCCCTTTAACTATCACGAATGGAAAATTAAGATGACAATCATTCTAAGGAGTAAGGTTTTGTATAAGATAACCATGGGTGATGAAACTAAACTTAACACATATGCAGAGATAGGTAAGTGGTATAACCATAGTGATGAAGCTTATCGGGTATTATGTATTTTTGTAGCACCTGCTCTCCTAATTCACTTAGAGCCTGCCAAATCACTCTATGATGTATGGACCTTTATAGGAAATCTATTTTGGGGGTAAGATGTCATGAGAGGTCATGAGCTTGATAATGAACTCATTAGTCTAAGTCCTTATAACTTTGACACCCTTAAGGATTTATTCACTAAGTTTAAGTCATTAAGATTGCACTTGAAAAAATATGGGATAAAGAAAGAAGATGATCAACTTGTTCTTTATATACTCTCAAAAATAGCTCCTGACTATTCAATATTTGTCTCTACTTTCCATGCCACTAAAAGTACTCTAGGCACTGCATGGAAAATACCCTAGGCACTACATGGAAAATGCCCTCTTTAGATGCTTTCATTGTTGAATTAAATAGGGATCAAGACAAGTTGATTCAGATGGTCACATTGAAGTCCATAAAACCTAATTGTTGGAAATGGGAAAGCAAAGACATTACACAAAAAGAAGAAGAAGAAGAATAAATATCAAGAGAAGAAGAAAGAATCAACCTTTGCCAAAACCAACACTGAAGCCTCCTCTTCCAATGGCAAACCTAAGAAAGATAAGGTTAAGTGTGCCTAGTGTAATAAAATTGAGCATGATGAAAGCAAGTGCATGAAAAATCAAATAGATCACCTAACTCATATCCTAGAGAAAAAATAATGTAGATGTTCTTCAGTCCATCAAGAAGAATTCATCTACCCAAAATTCTACTAATGCAAAGGGCAAGGGGAAAGAGAAAGAAAAGTGTAAGGCTATTATAGTAGTTACAAATCCAACATCTTCATGGGTTATTGACTCAGGTGATTCTCACCACATGGGCTCTTCAATAGTTTAGTTTTCTTCCTTAGAGCCTTGTAGCATGTCTTTTATCTGTTTGGGTGATGACACATCTATACCAATTTTAGGGAGAGGGTATGTTGAAATAGAAATAGGAACATTCAATAATGTTCTAAGTGTTCCTTCTCTTTCAACCAATCTCTTATCCATGTATCAAATCACTCACATCATCAAAGGCATGAGGGTTGAGTTTCTACCAAATTCAATTATCATGAGGGAGTTACATAGTTATTCTATAGTAGTAGTGGGTAGGGTAGATCACCAAGTAAGGTTATACACCTTCTCACATTCTACACCTAATTATTCTCCAACTACATTGTTGACTCATTCAAATGAAGTTATAAAATTTTGGCATGAGCAGTTTGTCCACCTTAATTAACATTACCTTAAACAACTTATAAAAAATGACATGGTCATAGGCTTGCCTTGAGTCCAATTCTCTAAATTAATTTATGAGGGTTGCTCTCTTATAAATCACCTTGAATTAAAATTTGATAAAGGCAAAGCTTGGAGGGCTTCACAAGCATTGGAGTTAGTTCATAGTGATGTATCTAGGCCTTTTCTTAGTCTATATTTTACAAGGGCTAAGTACATTCTCACTTTCATTGATGATTTACTGAGATATACATGGGTATACTTTCTTAAGTAAAAGTCTCAAGTGTTTGAAGGTTTTCAAGACTTCAAGGCACTTATTGAAAAATAATATGAGAAATCGATCAAGATTCTTTGAACTAATAATGGAGGTGAATATGTCAGCAATAAATTTGAGCAATTTTACATCATAGAGGGGATTAATTTACATTAGAAAGTTACTTACAATCCTTCACAAAATGGAGTTACATAATGCAAGAATAGATCCTTGAAAGAGATGGCTAGTTGTATGATTCACTTTAGGTCCTTGTCACCTCAGTATTGGGCCAAAGCCATTAATTATGTTTGTTATATTCAGAACAGGGTTCCTCACAAAGCTTTGAAAGGTGAACATCATTTGAAGCTTGGTATGGAAGTAAACTTTAAGTTGAGAACTTTAAGGTTTTTGGATCTTCAGTTATGGCACATATACTGAAGAAGAAGCATAAAGATATGGAACCATAATATAAGCCTTGCATATTTTTAGGTTATCCATATGGTGTCAAGGGGTACTGCCTTCTACATCTAACCACACATGAATTTTTCATAGAGAAAAGTGTTCACTTTTAAGAGAGTCTCAAAGACTCAACACTTGACACTTATTCTACTTCATTGGATTCACTTAGACTTGATGATTCTTCTTCCGACTCAGATCATCTAGAGAAGGTTCCTGAACTAGGGTTTTCTTCTTCTTCTTTTAGTTATGACAGTGAGAATAGTGATGAGGAATATTTTACATCCACCTATAGTAGTGTTTTAGATGATGACGAGTCAACACCTAACTCACCCACATAGGCCCCTTTGGTCCAAGAAGACACTTCAAAGTGCAAGAACTTAGGCAAGGGATCCAATAGATGACAGACATACTCGAGCAGATTATTAGAGTGGTTTATGTGCTTTCTTTTCTTTAGTTTTGGATCCACAAACATTCTGAGAGGCTTCAAGCATACTTGAGTGGGATAATTCTGTGTAGGAAGAATATTGTTCCTTAAACAAAAATCACACTTTGGATTTGACTTCACTTCCTAAGGGAAGAAAGATGGATTGATATAGGTGGATATATTGGACTATGTTTATAGCAGATGGGTCGATCGATAAGTACAAGACATGATTGGTTGCCAAGGGTTTTTCATAGGTAGCTGAAATTGATTACTCAGAGACATTTGTACTTATTACAAAGATGAATTTGATCCAAACCACACTATCTATAATCGCAACACATGGTTAGGATGTGCACCAGATGGATGTGAAGAGTGCATTTCTTCATGGAGACCTTGAGGAAGAGATCTACATGAAACAACCACATGGGTTTATTTAGGATTCATCCTTAGTTTTTAGACTTAAGAAATCCATCTATGACCTTAAATAGGCCCCTCAAGCTTGGTATGCCAAGATAGATTCCTTCCTCCTTACTTCCAGTTTCACTAGGTGTCATTCAGACCCAAATGTATATTTATTGTGGCAGGATGATTCTCTATTGATATTAGTCCTTTATGTTGATGATATTTTAATCACTGGGAGTTCCTTATCATCTATTATAGTGGTGAAGATGACTCTATAGGATAGATTTGACATGACCGACTTGGGTCTTCTACATTACTTCTTTAGCATCAAGATTTCATAGTCTGATTCATGGATTTCACTTGCACATCCCAAGTATGCTCTCGATATTTTGACTTGATTTTACATGGCTGATTGTAATCCCTTTTTGACTCCCTTTATATCATAAGTCAAGATTGAGACTAACTGTTATACACCTTTGGTTGATGTCACTTGATATCGATAGATTTTTGGTAGCCTCATCTATCTGACTCATACCAGACCTGACATTTCATATATAGTGGGACTTGTCTCCATATTCATGTAAGAACCCCATGAGCTACATTGGAAATCAATTAAGATGATCTTGTACTATATCTAGGGTTCTTATAGATTTGGGATTCAATATAGATTTGTCATAGAGGTTGACTTGGTTGGTTTTATAGATTTTGATTGAGCTGATGATATTTAAAATTGCAAGTGCACCTTAGGTTAAATTTTTTCTTTGGGTTATGGTCCTATCAATTGGTGTAACAAGACGTAAAATGTTATTTCTATATCTTTCATAGAGGCAGAGTGCATGGGAGTTGTTAACATAACTACTAAGGCTATTTGGCTTTAGGGGAATCTATTCAATTTTGACATTCCTATCAAGCATCCCACCATCATCTATTGTGACAACCAAACTACTATACAGATCTATAGGAATCTGGTTTAGGACCAGTGAACCAAACACATTAAGATTCACATGTATTTTACTCAATAACTTTTTCATGGTCAGGTCATCAACTTGAGTTTTTGCCAATCTTCAGAGCAGGTTGTAGAAATATTTACCAAACCCTTCATCGAGAGTAAGTTCATTAATCTATGAGATCTTCTTGGGGTGCGGTATACATCAATAACAACATAATCTTTGGGGGGGCTTCTAGCCTCTTCTCTTATTTTATGTCTCTTTTGGGAGGGAAGTTTTTTCCCAATAGGTTTCTCCTTTTTCTCTACTTTATGAGAGATTTCTTTGTACATGGGTACCTCATCAGGCCTAGTTGCTAGGACCCACTTTTTCACACTACCCACTTAAGTTGGGATTAAGGGAGGGTGTTAGTGTAGATTTTTTACCCTTGCATGGGCCTTTAATCCTTTTTGTATTTTTACCTATATTAGGTAGATTTTTAGGATAATAAGGATAATTAGGATTATTTATTGCATCATTATGCACATGTGATGTAGATATAATAGGGAGAAGTCATCATAACCATCATTATGTAATTTGAAACCCAACTGGTCTCAATCTACTTGATGATATGTCCTTCATAATTCCATGTCTAGCTCAATATTTCAATTCTTTGATGAGGTCTAAACAATTTATTTGCATATGTACCTATGTCTTGTTATCCTCAAAGTATTGATTGATAAAATTAACCTATTTTAAGGTGCTGATAATTCACTCTCTATCTTATTCAAGTCATTTCTCTAAAAACCTCCTTATGTTTTCACTAGCTTGTTCTATTCAAGTTCCTTAGGTCTCAAAGGTCAAATCTTGGATTAGATGTGGAGGTCTCAACCTATTGGTGGATATGGTATTATAAGTCCTTAACAAACCAATTACAATCTTCTACAACCCCTGAAATCTTTAGTTTCCTGTGTATTCCTTAAAAAATGCTTGCATTGTCTTTACAAGGCTTGTAGATTCTTTTTTTGAGATTTTTCCTTGTTGGGAGTAGCTGACAGATATTCAAAATAAGATAATTACATTTATAAGTATCCTTATGGGACATCCAACTCTTACATCTTCCTGTGGGCATAAATCCCTAGGTAAAGGATACTTCCTTCTTTAAGTCACCTCTCAATTAGCCCTCCAAATTGACTAAGCTCCTAGGTTTAGATATTGTACGAATAACCAATTCAATCTGATGATATAATTAGATACCAATTTAGTTTCTCCAACTTAATCATTCACTTATTCCCCTTATTCTTAAGTCAAATTTTCTCTTTTTTCACTACCCATATTCATTAGGCCATTCCTAAACCTAATATTGGGATACAGTCATGAAATCCGTACCAAAGGATACTGTACAAATATTAAACCTCTTTAATCAGTGAGAGAACATCAATTTATGTAAGAATAAAAAGTTTTAGTCAAAATGAATAGTTAAATCTTCTTCAAATACCTAAGCCTTAGTTATAAGGTTTCTAGACCCTACACCCAGGCTGAGAGCATTTAAAAATCCATATCTTGAGTTAGATAAAACATTAAGAGGTAAAATTACCTTCTTAGGTTCTATTTTTATCTTTTCTCACTCCTCCAATGATCTATAATCTATCATTCATCCATTCCTTTCTTTAAACCTCAAACTCTCAGTAGACTAGGCTTACTTTCTTTGAATGTGCATGGGGTTTGACTATCTTCTCACTTTTACTTTAGAATTTATCCTTCATGTAACCTTATTTATGATCCTTTTCACTCTTTCAAGCTGTAATTTCTAGTCCATGACCTTCACATACCTTCCATTGCTAATCCACACTTTTATTTGTGTGATGACTGTATTAAAAAGGGTAATCATATGTATACAAGGTAGGGGTATGTGTTCAATTTTATATTAGTATTGTAAAGGTTTTAAATATATTGAAACCTCTTTCCTATTAGGATATCCTCTCCATCATACATCCAATGATACCCTTGTCAATATTAAGAGTTAACTCTCTACTTACTTTGTAAAGTAATTGTGCATGCAGAACAGGGTATTCATGATTTCTAAGAACAAAATTCCTTAAAATTTGTGTATTATATTTTAAACTTAATAATATAACCAAGTAACAAGGTAAAAAACCAATATTACCCCTTATCCACCATTTTCAAACTTGCTGATGGTTTATCTTCTCAAAATCAAAGATAGTCTCTTGACTTACCTGTGTGTAGCAGTCTAATGGGTTTCCAAGCACCAAAGGTCATTATTTTTGAGATTATCCCTTAATGTAGATTATCCCACCTATTCAAGATCTAAAACACATTTTAATATACAAACAAATATATATAATCAATCTTGTATTGCATTACCTCTCAAAAAACAATCAAATATACTCCTTTCTTAAGACTGAGATCACAATCTTGTATCATCACCTACAACTTAACTTAGTCTATCTTGATTAAGGATTCAAGAACCCATAAAAAATAAAAGGAAATATGTGACCATCAATTTTTCAATTAAAGAGGAATGACTCATAAACCAAAAACAATACTTCATTCATTTAATCTAACAACATTTACATATGGAACCCAATTCTTGGGCTTGTCAAATTTTAAGGATTCATATATCAAATTACAATCTCAGGTCCTCCTTACTTCTCTTGGAGGTATATATTACTCCTCTATTCCATCTATCCTCTTTACAATGACTTTGTTTTTCATTTAAACGTAGGTTTCCCAAAATAGTTACAAAACCACTTCTTGTTCTTGAACCCAACGTTCAAGAATGCTTTTACACTTATGCATATGACTTGTCTCAAGATAAAAACATGACATGTACTTAAAATCCTTACCCATGATTTAAATTACCCCCTAAACCAAATTTTATCTCTTAACACTTCAAACACACTAAATGTTCCTTTTAGACTCTAATACATTATTTGAATTTTCAAATCCCTGTTTTTGAGGGAAAACATCTATAAGTCACTTAACACATCCTAAGGAACTCGAATACATTATAAAACCAAAATTTTACCATAAAAGGTCCTTAAAACACTTTGATATAAAACTTTGACCATATTTGACCCCTTTTTGACAACAACTCTAAAATAGTGCTTCTTGGCTTGATGCTCCTACATCAACATGTGAGAGCATGAGGTCACTTAGTGGGTGGATGGGGTCTCCATCCCACTTGGTATCCTTATTGATTGTACCAAAAAGGCCTCTAAACCACTAGTGTTACCATAGTTACCTCTCCACACATAGAGGATGAACCTACCACTCAATTTATCTAGTGAGTGACCGGTCCACTCAACATGCCTATAAATATACCTCATTATTATACTAGAAGGAAATGAAGATAGGATAGGGGATGGGATGGAATATGAGAGGGAAATGAGAGGATGATTACAAGGTTATACAAAATAAAGGAAAATTGAGACAAAATGATATGGGGATGATGGTGAGACAAAGGCAAATAGGGTCAAGGTTGAACTATGAGATTAAACAAGTCAAGGTGGGGGATGATTGATTATGATGAGGTGGTATTATGTCAATATGTGATTAGGATATGTAGGTGATGGGGGGGGAGATCAATTATTGTTGGATATATATTTACTAAGATAATAATAAGGCAAGGTGTTATGTGTAAAAGGATAAAATGTACCGGATGATGTTAAAGATGTACAAGATAAGAAGTTGGTGATGGGGGATGCAAATAATGATGAATGTGTATGACTAGGATAGAACAAAGTGAAGGATGAGAAATGGGAGAAGGATGTAAGAGAATGATATGTATAAGAGGTTGATAATAGGATAAGGATATATAAGACAAGATATAGGTGATGAGGATGTGACTAATAATGAGTGGACGTAATTAGACAAGGATAGGATGAAGACAAGATGGGGGATGAGATAAGGATGATGACAAGGATATAAGAGGATAATATGTACAAGGGGATTATGTCAATGATGATAGAAAATGAGACTAGATGATATGAGAATAATTAGGACTATGGTGGAGCAAAAGATGGATAAGACAAGGTTAAGTTTGGACAAATCAAGGTGAGGTGTGATTGATTATGGATGAGGTGGTCTTAGGACAAGGTGTGACTAAGATATGTGAGATACGACTAGACTAAGATAGGATATGAGATAATGAAAAAGACGTATAAGGTAATAATGACAAAGATATGCAAAATGGTAAGATGATGATGCAAAAATATACAAGGTGATATGTATAAAATGGATGATAAGATATTTAAGATAGGTTGTGAAAAGACCTAGATAGGCTTAGATAGGTTTTGGGGGAAGGTTAACTCAGCACACAAACAACATGTATTTATCACAACACACACCCAAGCGAGTAATCCACAACCTATGATTCGTAAAATCAAAGTTGTGTAACCTGATGCTTGCACCATCCAATGGCTTCATGAGTGACGTTGTAAGCTGGTGACCCGCTACGATATCAACTAAACCCTCTCAACCTTGATCATACTTGATGGCTACCTTGGAGCTGATATTGACTCCTATAGTAGTACATTTTTTATGACTGAAAGGTCCTATGCTAAGTTGAATAGGCTCTTTAGGGGCATCCCCTTCATACATGGAGGTATAGTGGGTCCCAAATCTATATAGGGTGTTATCTAATGCCTAGTTCAGAGAGTTAACTCTTCCCCTTCACGAATGACCTATATGGGGTCAATCGCTTAGCCTAACAATAGTTGTACCTAATATTTGTACTGTATTGGAACATTGAGTTTGGATTAGTGTGTGGTGGTGAAATCCATGGTCATTATCCCCCTAAGACTATGGCAAGTGCGTGGGTGTCAATTCCACATCACATTGCACCTAAAAAATAAAAGGGGAGGGTTTGTAGGTGGTTTTTGATCCCCTAGGAATCATTGGAAGGATGCAAGGGAGAAATCATACACCAACTATAGCCCTCAGGATACAAATAAATAGAATAAAAGATTAATTAACCAATTAGATTAAGATGTGTGATTTATATACAAGAAGCAAAGACAAGAATATACACACAACAAGATGATTAAAAATGATATATATAAGACAAAAATGATTAAAATGATTAAAAGTGCAAAAATGGATCTTTAACATGTGGTCTACAAGCACATGAGTTAGTAGTTTAAGTTTTGGCACTAAGAAAGAGGTAACCTATAAGACAAAATGATTAGTAGTTTTAGGTTCACATGTTTTTGACAAGCGATCATGCAAAGAAATGAAGTTAGTAGTATTGGCTTTAGTCTTTGTAACCTGTAGGTTAGAACAAAATTTACCTTTGCGTATTAATTTACAAATGATAAATTATAAATACTCTTATCAAAATGACAATTATGCAACGACTAGGCTTCTTAGACTAAGACTTATTATAAAATCTATTATTAAATGTAACTATTTACATATGTAAACAAGACTATTATTATAATTAATTATGAAAAAACTTGGAAAATTTAAAATTTGACATAATAATATCTCCAACTTGGTTAGGGTAGATAAAATTTGGTAAGGCTCCAATCATATGTGCTCCAAATTATAGATTTATGCAATATTACTAAAATTAAAAATAAAAACCTAAAACCTAATGACACTAATAAGAATGGATAGAAGAGGCCAATCAGAACAAATATAAATGCTTACCATCTCTTTTACCTCCTCATGCCTCCATTCCAGGATTTGCATTTGAATAATTTGATGTCAAAATTTGAATTATTGGATTGCTTGCTAGATCTTGACAATGGCTTCATATGGTTGGATGAGTGCTAGAGACCTTCTATGAATGTAATGATAGTATCAAAGTGACGTCTTGATGGCTTTCTCAGTTTTATTGTAGTTAGTTTAGGCATGGACCAAGCATGGCATTTTATAGAATAATGGAGGGAATTTTAGGAGAATTTAAAATTATTTAAAAGTCTCTAGTTTAGATACTTCTAGAGTTTTGGAGGAGATTCTCTAGTTCCAGAGGCTTCTCAATTAGCTTAGGAGATAATGAGAGGATTTGATGGGAGTTAATGAGGTTTAGTATTCATAGGGATGTAGGAAAGGCTAGGGTGGTAGTTGAATATACATGAATTTTAAATTGGCTAGTTGACTTAGGGAGTAGGTTAGTGGATAATAGGCTTTATTAGGGGTTTAATGGGGAGATTAATTGGTTTTAGGATGGGTAAAAATGTTTGTGGGATATGGGAATGAAATGTGGGTTATTAGGCCATTAGTTAATTTAGATAGGAAATATAAAAATTAGACTAGATTAACGTAAATTAGTATGATTAGCAAGGCAAACATAATTTAGTGCATACACTAACCATTAATGAAATAATCATAGCGTATACCAACCACTAACCACTAGGTCAACATTAAGGAATACATTGTGAGTTGCTTTATCTAGCAAGGCAAATATACTTATGAATGAAGAGTTTTACATCCAGTATATCAAGTTAAGAGGGCACGATCGATATGATAATTAACATTAGCCTAAATTAAAATAATTTCATATCTATATATAATAGATCAGTTATAACACATGACATTTTAACCAATAATAATCGCAAATAAAAATTTGTATTATAATAAAAAATCTAACAATTAATATATCTGAATATAGGCACTATACCACATAATATAACTTCCAGATAATA
This sequence comes from Torreya grandis, assembly GCA_037957365.1. Lineage (NCBI taxonomy): Eukaryota > Viridiplantae > Streptophyta > Pinopsida > Cupressales > Taxaceae > Torreya > Torreya grandis. The sequence goes on along the minus strand of JARHVA010000513.1, from coordinate 574,324 downwards.
CAACCAAGATATAATAACCTAAATCATGATACAAATACTAACCATTTAGTAAAATTATTAATATATAAATAATTATCAATATATTACCATAAATAAAACTGAGACTTATAATAAAATATGATAATAATATAAATAAATTCATAATATTTTTTGTAATCGTTGGGTTTACCAAAAATATCGCTTGTGGTACCCATATTCTATTTAACTCATATGTCTATTACACATCTAACTCGTATTCTATGCCACCTAGTGTTATCTATTTATTTTTCCAATCATACCACTTGTATGTGGACACATATCAATAATATAAAAGAAACTAATTACACAACCTACGTTTTATCTTTTTTTTTGTTTTTCTTAAATTTAGACCATTTTATTTCTCTTTTTATTTTTTATTGTTCTTTAATTTATTTTTTCCATTTTTTCCTTTCAATAGGAAATTTCTAAATTTTATTCATTTTAAAATTAATTATAAAAATCAATAAATAAATTAATTTAATTAGCATTTCCTAATCCCATGATGAATTAATAATAAATTCATAAATCAATATCTCAAATTTAATTTAACTATGCAAACCACATTTCTACCTGCATTTAATGATCACACATGCTAATCACGCAAAATGAGTTCTATTAAACCAGTTAAACTATAATATAAAATCATGAAAAATAGCTATTTAATTCAAGCATAAATAAACACACTATGCTAACCATTTATTATGCATTCTAACATGTACTAGCTAATGTGGTGTGTGTAGGGTTCTAGCTGGTTTTCTATCGTCTTTTGACATCTCCATCTATGCCACCCTTTCCAATGATGCTCTCCCTTCATCATGATCTGAGGGATGATTTTTCCTATGTCAAATTCACAATAATAAGGTAGTTAAACCATATCAACATGATATACATACATCATAAAATATAGCTGAAATAACGAATCAACATGTTCGTAATGTAAACATATACACTACAACTAACTCATAACAATGTAATCATGTAACCTAAGAAATATCTAAATGTTCCATAACATCACATATCTCAAAGATTAGTAAAAAATAACCCAAATAAAATTTATCATCCATAAATATCCATGGATAATCAAATAGTTTGCTTAGCGAGGAATCAAGATGTAACACTTATGCTTCAAGCAAAATTGACAATAAATGTTGTCAACATGCAAACCAAGTTGGGCATCTCTACCTTCAGTGCCTCATAGTTTAATAATACCATTTCCAACACATTGAGGGTGATGATTAACATCTAGGATCACATTATTGGCATTTGAGCACTCCTAGTTAGGAGATAGATCACCCATTCCGACCTCAAGATGACATTTACCTATAAGGCAAAATTGTTATTTTTTAGGTAAACTTTGGATAGGCATAAAATACAAACCATAATTCATATCCAAAAATCAAAAGAACTATATTGTGCATATATAAGTTCTCTATGTGCACCCTAAATACCATGAATCTACAAATTCATGGTAGAATATTTTATTATTAGTCCTACAATGCAAATTTTATGTAGTTAAGAGAGGTTGTTTGTCTCTAATAGATATTTCTGCTTTCTAGACCTATGATTACAAATCCATCACTTATAAAACTCAGGATGTGAAAACTACATGTGTTTCTAGTGCCATGGCCTTGGAATCCTCATGGATACGTAAGTTTACAACAATTCTGGCCTTGAGCAACATTAACAACAAATGTTGTCAACATGTGAGCCAAGTTGGATATTTATACCTCCAGGGCCTCGTGGATAAAAACTAGTACCAACACCATGTTGAAGGTTATGAATAACATATAGGAACACATTATCAGCCTTTGAGCATGCCTAGTTAGGAGAGGGAGCACCCATTTTGGCCTCAAGTAACATTGACAATAAATGTTTTCAACATACGAGCCAAGTTAGACATATCTACCTCCAGGGCCTCATGTCTGAAAACTAGCATTTCCAACACATTAAGGGTGGAATTAACATATATTAATGCATTCTTAGCCTCAAATCACTTATAGTTAGGAGACAAAGCACCCATTCCAGCCTCAAGATGACATTTCCCTATAAAGATTTTTTTTTAAGGAAAACTTTGGATAGGCATAAAATAAAAACCATAAGTCATATCCACACATATAAAGAACCATCCTATACATGTAAAATTCCTATAAATACACCACAAATCCAATGAATAAAAAATAATTGACAAATTTGTGGTAGAAAATTATGTGATCAGTCTTACAATGTAACTTTTATGTAGTTAAGAGAAAGGTTATTTGCCTCCAATAGACATTTTTGCTTCTTGGACCTCTAATTACAAATCCATCACTTATAACACCTTAGGATGTGAAAATTACATGTGTTATCACTACCATGGCCTTGGAATCCATGTGGATATGTAATTTTGAAACAATTCTAGCCTCAAGCAACATTGACATCAAATATTATCAACATACGAGCCAAGTTGGAGATTTATACCTTTAGGGTCTCATGGATGAAAACTAGCATCACCACCACATCAAGAGTTATGAATAATGTCTAGGACTACATTATTGGCTTCTAATAATTCCTAGTTAGGAGATGGATAACCCATTCCAACCTCAACCAACATAGACAACAAATATTGTCAACATGCGAGCCAAGTTGGAGATTTCTATCTCTAAGGCCTCATGGCTAAAAATTAGCATCACCAACATGTCAGGGGTGGATATTATCATCTAAGACCACATTTTTAGCCTCTAATAATTCCTAATTAGGATATATAACACTCATTCTATCCTCAAGATGACATTTACCTATAAGGCAAATTATTATTTTTTAGGCAAACTTTGGATAGGCGTAAAATGAAAACCATAAGTCATATCCACGAACCAAAAAAATCATCCCATGCATGTATATATTATATACATGCACCCAAAATCCCATGAATCAAAAAATAATTGATGAATTCATGGTAGAATATTTTGTGATCAGTCTTACAATGCAATTTTTATGTAGTTAATAAGTTGATTATTTGCCTCCAATAGACATTTCCACTTCTTAGACCTCTGATTATAAAAATGTTGCTTCTAACACCTCAAGATGTGAAAATTACATGTTTTCTCACTAAAAATACCTAGTAATCCATGTGGATATGTAATTTTGCAATGATTATGTCCTTGAGCAACACTAAAAACAAATGTTATCAACATGTGAGCCAAGTTAGAGATTTATACCTCTGAGGTCTCATGGCTAAAAAACAACATTGCCACCTCATGAAGGGTTGTGACTAACATCTAAGGCCATATTATTAGCCTATGAACGCACCTGATTAGGAGTCAGAGCACCCATTCGGACCTCAAGTAACATTGAAAATAAATATTGTCAACATGCGAGCCAAGTTGGAGATCTCTACCTCCAGTACTTCATGGATGAAAACTAGCATCACCACCACATTGTGAGTGGTGACTAATGTCTAGGACCACATTATTGGCCTCTGATCATATCTGGTTAGGAGGCATATCACTCATTTTGGCCTCAAGCAACATTGACAAAAAATATTATCAACCTGCAATCAGACCTACAAGAACGAAAATATTTTCTTAACTTCGAGAATGTGGAATTATCTACTAACAGTGCCAACCACATGAAGGTAGAAGCCAATTTGGCACCATTAACCTACAAAAAATATGTTAGTATCTAGTTAAATTTAAATTTATATGTAAAACCTAATAAATAAATAAAATTTGATAAGAGTAAATACATTTACATTTGATAATTCAACATACCTTGGGGTTTCAACCTAAGGAACCACTTGGATCAGATATATTATTTATAGTATCAAGAATTACTTCATGGTCAAATTCATGAACCTTCCATAGAGTCCTTTTCAACAGCCTACCATGATATTTGTGCAGCTAAACATTTGTTGTAAGAATTGGATTTGAATAGTGGACAATATTCTTATGTACTTCAAAGTCTTCAAATAATCATACATTAGAATTTTTTATAGTATAGTGTCGAAGCCAAGTTCTAGTAACTAAAGCAGACTCAATGGGATAGTGAATGTTTTCCCCATCTATGATTGTGGAAGTCAATTTCTATTTTTACACTACGCACCGACATAAGTAGTAGTCTATCCCCTCCTCGTTATCCTCATCTACACTAACTACATAAACATGCCTTACATCATAAAACAAAACATGATTTAATAATATGATCTGCTAATATATTTACCAAATTTAGTACTTGAAACATATGTCAAATATAATATGGTACCTTGTTTCACTAGATCAAACATATGGTGAAAGTCATGTGATGGTGTCATCTCTATAGGTTATAATGTTGGTGGATCTTGATAAGTGTCAATTAGAACTAGAGTCTAAAACTCCATTCATATACCCATTCTTGTGACTCGCACTCATTCTAAACAAAGTCAATGCATGCAGAATAAAATCATGCCATATGCCTCATATGAATCATTCAAGAACTTGCATTTGAGTTATGAAATGAGTGTAACTCACTCGATCCTATTACTTTGATACAATATTGATATCTTAATTGTTCATCCTCCATGAGCCAAAAATATCTATGAACAATGTAATTTTGTTAAGCACCATGGCCTACATATTCATTACACCATTAAAATATGTTCTTTGCATCTGATAAATCAATAACCTCTTCAAACTCAACTCCTCTCTTGTAAGTTCTCTTTTAACACATGCTCTTGGACCATCATGCTCCCCTTTTCCATGGCCTACTTTAATGAAAAAAATATGTTATACACCAATGCTAACATGGATCTTGCTCAACCAATAGAACATATGTGCATTCTTGAATTTTGATATATGCAGTTATTTGACCATATATAATGTTGATTGAAAGTAATTTTCCTTTCACTCAACTTTCCATAAAACAACAAAAAAAAACCTTGAACATACTCTGAGGAAAGTGTTCGATCATCGCTGACATAAAAGTGGTACTCCCGTAATATTTTTTAATTATTCTATGTACTATTATGTGAATGCATGAATGCTATATGGAAAAAAAGTGAAACCTATACTCAATTATAGTATTGTGATTGAACCTCTCTTTATGGTTGCAATGTGTAATTCTCTACAAAGTCAACTATTAAAATAATAGTACGAATCAGGAATGTGTCTTTACTTAACATGAATTGTTCTTCGAGCCATCGATCTCTATGTGTGTGCCTTGTATACTCATATATAATTTCATCCCTAATTATGTCCATAAATTTAGAAATAGGTATTTATTCTGTAACAAGCTCCTACCTTTTAGATTCCTTTCCATATTTCATTTGATATACCATAGATTTATATTTTCTAAAAACAACCATTCTTGCCTAATTCCATGTGTACTCTATTCATAGGTATAGACTTTTAATTTTGGTAATCCACCACAAATGTTGGAACTTCCATCTAAACATGCAATGTTATAAAATAATTGAGCATCTGGTCTTTCACCAAAAACTGTTGGAATGAATTCTCTTACTAATTCTGATGGGGATTCCACTCCACGCTCATGAAAAATGTTGTTAGTATGAAAAATACAAGAACACGATGAAAAATATCATAATGCATAGAAAATTTAACATGTTGCCTATAACAACAAGTACTATGTGTGTGATTTATTTTCACATAGAAGAGTTTGGCCATTTCAAAATACCTTTGAATAATATAAATTTATAGATATATTTTAATAAATTTAGAGTACAATTATGTTTGATTCATATCCAAAAAATTGTTTAGGATGTGGTTCATGATTACGAGAACCAACTCTTCTTTTCATTACATCTCTAATATTAGGTGATACCCTTGTGTTATCTTTCCAAAATTCTAAAACTAAATCTTTTATGGCATCGGTTATAGCCTTGTATTTCTGTGGGAGTCTACCAAAGAACACCCACAAGTCATTGTCACCATCAACATCAAGTCTTTTACATCTCTCAATTAGTTTCATTAGTTTTTTTCTATTTATGTGCAAATCTCAGCTTGTTTTTTTAACCAGTCATTTATTCTTTTTTTTACCACTTACCAAAGAATTTGTAATAACATGTCGGGAAATGTTACCATATTTAGTGTGTTTCTTCACACCTACTTGATGGTATGCATTATGAATTTTTTTAATAATTGCGTTGTTTACACCATCAATATTAGATGTTCTTAGTGATAGGGTGTTAGTTATAGGTCTCATCTTAATTAATTTCATCAATATAACAAACACTTGGCATCTTTGAGTTTCATTTAAATCTTGAAAGTACCAGTCCCAAATTATTTCAGCTTTTCTTCTCATATGGGACTCGAACATTTTTTTAGGCATTGGTTTCAAAATGGATTCATCAATACATTGGTTTTTTCTATAAATTCTAAGAGGTGTTCTTAATGGTATATTTGATTGATTTAGTGTTTGCATATTATTTTCTTCATTAGTAGGTTATGCATTCAATGGTGTTCCCATATTGTTTTCTTCATTATAACTTTCTCCAATAGGTGTTTCCATATTAGTTTCATTATTATTAGTTTCTCCAATACGTGTTTCCATGTAATTCATATCATCATGCATACTATCATCATCATAAAAATAAAAAATAGTTAAATTTAAAAGTGGACTTGCATTATAGTTGGGTATACTATCAAAATTAACAATTGGAATTTCAAAATTTGGTATAGTATCATTATTATTTTCTTCATTATTTATGACAATCAATTCATTAGGGATAGTAGACTTACGAACATGAGGTTTTCTCATTCACTGTCTTTGTTTTTATCTTGCCAATTTTAATTCATTCAGTGTTTTATGCTTTGACTTCTTCTTCCTACTACTATGAAAGCCATCACCCATGATTGCATAAAGTTTTCAAATTTTGAGGGTTGGAACAAATATCAAATTATTCCAAAATAATTAAGAATAGTCTTATGCACTCTTTAGTCAACCATGTGAGTATACAATGATTTATGCTTTTGAGGGTGTGGACAACATTCTAATAATTTGTAACTAGACCTGCAATGTGCAAAATGTAACAGAGAAGGGGACAATACTCTCAAAGTAAAAATAAATGACCATTGGTGTTTTTTATTATTAATGAAAGAACCTGTATGCGGTAATACCACATACATAGTATTTAGTGTATGTAAAAAACACCTTAAACACTAAACACTATAACTTACACCCGAAGCCCTATACCCTATACCCTATACCTTATACCCTATACCCTAAACCTTAAGCCCTAAACTCTCTACCCTCTACCCTCTAACCTATACCCTAAACATTAAAACCTAATCCCTAAATTCTAAGCCCTAAAAACCCTAAGTTTCATTAATCATAAGCTCTTAAAACCCTAAACTAATCATTTATGGGGCCAAATTAACATCATTTAGACTCAAAATTATAAAATCTAAACCCTAATCTATAAACCATAAACCCTAAACCTTATACACTAAATTGTAGACCCTAAGCCCTAAACCCTTGCCATAAACCCTAAACCCTATGTACCATATACCATAAACCATATACCTTAACTCTAACCCTAAATCCTAAGCCTTAGAGACCCTAAATTGTAAATAGTAAACTCTTCAAGTTTTAAACCAATCATTTGAGCCCCAATTAACATCATTTAAATTAAGAATTCAGTTTAAAGGGCTTGATTTTGCCCAAATCACACCATTAATTACCCAATTGACTAATTCACTCAATATGTGATGACATGGGGGCTAATCAAACCCAAAAACACATTGCATGCTCATAAATAGGTTTAAGTAACTCAAATTATCCTTAATTTCCTTCATGATTGGACCCTATACCCTAAATTATAAATTGTAATCCCTAAACTCTAAGTAATTTAAACCCTAAGCCCTAAACCTTATGCCTTAAACCCAAATGTACGCCTTAAATCCTAATTGATAAACCCTAAGCCCTAGAAAACTTAAACCATAAATCACAAACCCTTGAAACCCTAAACCAAATGATTTATCCCTAATTACCTTTATAGTAATAATTAGGGTCACAAGGCTCAATTTGGCTCAAATATCACCACTCATTGCCCCAATTAACTAATTGAATCAATTTTTGGTGCTTTAGGGGCCAATTGAGCCTAAAATCACATTTTGTATTCACAAATAGGTTCAAGGAGGTCAAATTGGCCCCAATTACCTTTGTGATTAGATCTTATACACCCTAGAATGTAAACCTTATGCCCAAAAACATGTTGTGGTCATAAATAGGTTCAATCATCTCAAGTTATCCTCAAATAACTTTATGATTAAACATCTCAAGTTATCCTCAAATAACTTTCTGATTAAACTCTAAACCCTAAACCCTATCTCGCATATACCTAAAACTCTAATCCCTAATCCTTAAACCCTAAACCCTAAACTAAATTATTTAACCATGTAGTTAACATCCTTTATAGTAACAATTAGGTTCATAGGGTTCAATTTGGCCCTAATCACATCACTCATTGCTCTTATTGACTAATTTACTCAATTTATGGTGACCTGGGGGAAATTGAGCCTAAAATCACATTTTGTAGTCACAAATAGGTTCAAAGAACTTAAATTAGCCCTAATTGCCTTTGTGATTAGACTTTATTTACCTTAAAACATAAAACCTATACCCAAAAATACATCGTGGTCACAAATAAGTTCAATTAGCTCAAATTATACTTAATTGCCTTCATGATTGGACCCTAAACCCTAAAACTTATGTCGTATATACCTTAAAACATAAGTCCTAAGCCCTAAATCCAAAATTTTAAACCCTAAAAACAAAATTATTTAACCCTAATTAAAATCCTTTATAATTATAATTAGGTTCATAAGGCTCAATTTGACCCAAATCACATCATTCATTGCCCTACTTGACTAATTTGCTCAATATTTGGTGACTTAGGGGAAAATTGAGACTAAAATCACATTCTATAGTCAAAAATAGGTTTAAGGAGATTAAATTGGCCCCAATTGCCTTTTTGATTAGACCTAATACATCCTAAAACATAAATCCTCTACCTAAAAACACATTGTGGTCACACATCTAGGTTCCATCAACTAAAATTATCCTGAATTACCTTCACTATTGGACTCTAAACCCTAAACCCTATCTTGTATATACCTAAAACTCTAATCCTTAAACCCTAAACTCTAAATTATAAACCCTACACCAAATGATTTATCCATAATTGACATCTTTTGCATTAATGTTTAATTAGGTTTATAAGGCTCAATTTAGCCCAAATTAATGATGTTCAATTAGGTTCACAAGGCTCAATTTAGCTCAAATCACATCACTCATTACCCTAATAGACTAATTGACTAAATATATGATGACGTAGGGATAATTGAGACCAAAATCACATTCTGTAGTCATAGATACATTCAAAGATCTTAGTTTATCCCCAATTGCCTTTGCAATTAAACCTTATGTACCCTAAAACATAAACCTTGTGCCCTAATCCCTAAAATCTAAGCCAAAACCCCTAAAACATAAATCATAAAATCTTAAAAATCTAAGAAAATCAATTTATCCCCATTAAAACAACATTAATTTTATTCCCTGTTGTATATGTGATTGGACCTTATACCCTAAAACCTAAACCCTATATACCCTAAGCCCTTAACCCCAAATTGTAAGTTCCCTAGACCTTAAACCAATTGATCTAACCCTAATTAACATCCTTTATAGTAATAATTATGTTCATAGGGATCAATTCAGTGTAATTCACATTACTTATTATCCCAATTGACTGATTTGCTCAATTCATGATGATGTTAGGGCTAATTGTGCCCAAAGCCATATTTTGTAGTCATAAATCTATTTAGTCAAGCCAATGACATTAAGATTACAATATCAATTACCTATTTACATTTTATTGATGTACACAAATTTAATGTTAATAAATATTTAATATTTTAAGGCCATGCCATAATATAGTGAAATACATGCATGGAATGTATGTACAATATTCTGTGTACACAGTAATTCTTTGTACGTGTTAGTTATGCATACACAATAGTTATACATATGTGGTAATTCCACGTACATGGTTATTTAGCTTGACATTTCAAACTCATGCCTTAAGGCTCAAGATTATCTTGGGTTCCTGAGCCTCAAGCATAGAATTGCAACACACACAACTGAATGCATGTTTTCTACCAACAATAAAAAATGTAACTTTGCCTTTGCTAGACACTATCCATTTTATCAAAATTTCACTTGAAAATAGTACTAAAACATTGACTAAGTCTCCTCTTTCTATATATATGTTTTTAAAGTATTTTTATTGCTTTAAGATTGTTATTTATATTTATTGAATAAGTATGTATTTTATAGCACTATATGTCACGATTATTTGTGTTCATCTTTGTTTATGCATCTTTTCATTCATTGATCCAAATAAGAAAAAAAGCATATGGTTTCAAACTAGACCTAATTCTATACACATTAAAAAAATAAAAATCTAATTTTTGATATTTTTTGAGTTAGTTAGGGGGGCGCACAGTCGGCTATACATTTTTCTATCATATTTCAGGGTATATTGACTTATGAAATTAGTAAAAAAAAAATTAATTACTTAAAAAAAAACATAGGTTTCAAACTAGATGATCTTACCTAATTTTCTACTACGGGGTTTAAATAAAAAGAAAATAATCCTACAAAAATATTGGGGTGCATGGACAATTATTCAGTATGATTTTTATAAAAGATAATAGCACCTCTTTGAATTTATGATGTTTGACCTACTTATACTTAACCATTTCAAAATAAAAACTACTAGTTTGGAAACTAGACTCAAAATACTACAATTCATCTTCCTTTGACATTTAAAATTATGAGTGTATATATCTCAAATAATTGATACAAGTCGAGGTTTCATTTTTTTCAAGAAAAACATGTCCACTTAATACCCCCTATTTTCCCCCCAATTCTCTACACTTACCCAACATATACTTTTTGATGCTCAATTGGAGCAAAGAGTCCCATCTCTAAACCTAGTATAATCAATCTCATATACCTACAAGTATAAAATAATAATAGGAAGAAAGTTATGGGTTGAAATAAATCATAATTTTAAATAATTAAAGATTGAATAATTCATAATAATTTGATTACTATAATTACATTATTTCCCAATAGGCCATCAATTGTCAAACCTGGCTCTCATACCAATGTGTAACACCCTTATAAATTTGAATAAGAATCTCTATAATTTTTAGTACATTGCGATCAGGTACTATTGTAATGGCCTGGCCTAATTATTTTCATTTGACTGAAGTTAATAGCCAATGAGAATTTATGTTGTCACAAAAATTAAAGCAGTTTATAATGTTTTGTAAATTTTTAATATTTCACTCAGTTGTGATTAAGGAGGCACTATATTTAGTATGCATAAGCCAATAAAAAAACACAAGAATTTTATCATAGGTATAAAAAAGCAATTATGTTTCATAATCTCTTGTTTAATCTTTCCCTTGGACAACTTTAAATTTTGGCTGCATACGCACACAATTCTACATGTCTTCAGTAGGAAAATAAACACAAGTGTTTGACATTACTATTGCTGCATATTATACTTGGATGGAAAGTGACCAACATTGAAAATGCAGATAGTCTCGCAATCTGTTCTGTTGAAAAGTATTTTGAAATTTGTAATTTTCACCACTGCTTTCCCCACTGGGCCTTGAATAGATATCATGGTTAATAGGTTTGTGTTTTATAGATAGGCCTGGAAATTATTGCATCATAAAATTTACTCTCCCTCACACTCTAATTTACTATTACCATGATTTTAGGTATTCTATCTGCCCAATTGCTCAGTTAATTTGAATTTATTTATCTTATTGTGAATCTGATATGGAGAACAAGCAATAGTATGATTATTTTTAGCATTTTTTAAGAATAGTTTTTCACCTCGTATGTGGATGTACAATAATCAATCCTCCCTAGTTGCATTATTTCTAACCCTTGAAATGCATAAGATTAACATTACCAATATGATGTCGATAAATATTTCTTTACTATTTAAAAAAACCTAGAAAAGGGCCTTTAGGAAATTCTAAGCCATCCATTGTTATAGAAATATATTATATTATCCATATTGAAATTATATTGTTGAAAATGACTAGAAGTGACCTTTGACCTTCCCATCTTCCAATAAGCAAAATTCCATTAAAGAAATTAAATTATATCATTTTTGAGACAAAATAATATGGCTAGCATTCGACTGTTTCCACTTAAGAATATGAAAAATACATCAATTATCTTAATTTTTCATCAACCTTTCCCTCTATCAAGGACCTAGTGACTCACCCTTTGCCAAATATTGTTATTTATCTTGATATTTGTTTAATTCTCTTCTCCCTTGCTTTGTCTTGCTCTTTGTTTAAAAGTGGAATGGTTTTAGAATATTTCAATTTTTTAAAATTTGAGGTTATAATTGTTTGTGTTTAAAATTTATTCTAAAAAAATTGATTCAGTATTTAGTCTGCACTCATATGCATATTTCCATATTGTGGATCCATTTCTAGAGGATGTAATGATGTAAAATAGAATAACGCTGGAATTCTAACCCTAAAATATCCATAATGCATTTTTTTGGTAGGCAGGGAATATATAGTTTGCTAATGTTGGTCTTTTCAGGGTCTCATGAAATGGGTGGAGCTGAACAAGAAGAGCTATGTGCAGAGACATGGATACAATTTTATTAGTGCAATGATGTGTTATACATTTTTGCCTCGTTTCCTTGGCCTAATCTATTTTATTTTGGGTTGTTTGATTGAGAATTCAGTAGTTTTGGGGGGCTTATCCCCAGATGATATTCTTGAATTTTATTTTTATTTTTATTTTTAAGGAGAAAAACTTATTGTTTTTGTTTATTTTGATTTTGTACTAGTGAATCTATGAGAAACTTTCATAGATTTATGATCCTTGTCCTAGGGATTGTGAGTCACCCTAACACTACAAATTATGAAAAGCCATATCTATAGTAGGCACCTAACACTGCAAACCATGAAAAGCCATATCTATAGTACGTACCAATAGATCTATTTGGCCATCATAATTTAAATTACATGTGACAGGTATTGAATCCATAACTTGACTCTTATTTATTTTGATCTAAATGTAATTAGACTACCATAACACAATATACAACATATGTCAACATATCAAGGCGGGATAGAAACATTTCACATGATATGATCCTTTTGATTAAAATGATAAGTTACTAAGTTACAATCTTGGTTTACTAATAAATATTTTGTATAGAGAATTATCATGTAGGTCAACTTAGTCAAATTCTCCTTAGTCCCACATAGACCCCACCAATGTTTCCATAGTGCCCAAAAACCTAGGGAATGACTACAACTTTGTACTATTAAGACATTATATGTAAAAAATAAATAAACTAGCCTTTTGACTAAGAACATCCTTAGACAATGCTAAGTGGCACCTTGATATTGTCTTAAATATTTCCACATGTCATCACAAGGTTTATTTGAAGGTTACATTACAATCTCTACTTTCTTACTTTGAAATGTTGATTAACATCTTAGATCATGTATTTCCCAATCAATGGTTATTTTTGTATTGGTACATATGTTGAAGATACTCTACGATAGAATATCCACTCTAAAAGTATGCTAGACTTGGGTGTATTTAAAAAGTAAATAAATACAAGTATAGGCAAAGAATGTTGCCATAGATCTTGGCCATCTTTAGGACCTTCTCACTAATTGGGGAGATGCTCCTTGTGTTATGGCACAAATTCTTCCTTCTCCACCCAGGGATAACAGATTTGCTGGAAGAAATGCTAGTCCTCCTCCTAGAGATGGTCATTGATGCATCTGGTCTCAGTGTCTCTCTCATAATGATAACCCATTTCAATACATATCTTCTCCTGGATAACAGTAAGGGTGGTAGCCCCCACCTCCTTCCCCTACTGGGCAAGATGGTTGGGGTTCTCCTCCTCCTCCTCCTCCTATGCATCCAAATTCTTGGGGGATGGCACCTGGAGGTCAGACAAACATGATGGATAATTTACCCATGCTCTTTCTTTCTATTTTTCCTACTAAAAAATAGGAAGATGATAAGGACACTGCTTAGGATTCTGGTTGGGATCTAATTCTAGATGGCAATGACTTGCCTAGCTCAGGTTGGGGTCCAAATGATATGGATCTTATGCCTTCCATACTTGCACTGTAAGCTTAATTATGTTTCCTTTTTTGTTTATGTTGTTATGATGACTTGTTCTTAGGCAGGGCCTAGTGATGTTTTTATTTTTATAGTGACTTGTTCCTAGGCTTGGCCTAGTTTGGCTTGAGGAGTGCTTCCATACCACCTATTTTTTTTGTGAATTATTTGTAAATTATATAATTTTATTAATATATAAATATATTTTATCAAAACAAAAAAATATACTCTAAGATAGATGGGGATAATGGGTAAGTGCACGAAGTTGGGGAACAATTCCTAGATATTTTTTTAATAACATGATTGTGTTATTGAAATAACGTGATCACATTATTTAATTTATGGCTTAGAAACTATCGAGTCATGACATGATCATGTTAATTTATAACATGATCACATTACTATTGTTTTATCCATTAAATTAGTGAACATGTAGACGAAGTGAACCTTGGTTAACAGGTAATATGATCGCGTTATCATTAACATAATTATGTTATGAATAATGTGATCATGTTATTAATAATGTGGTTAAATTATGAATAATATGATCATGTTATTGATAATGCAATCGCATTCCTATTATTTTGCACATAAAGTATGTGGAATTGCACATGGAGGCAAATTTGGCTAAAATCTTATATTTACTACTCTAAATGTTATAAATTTATTTTAGTAAATATAATAAATTAGGGTCACTCTGCATTTGATAAAGTTGGTATCATAGTTACATACCTTACAATGTGGAAAATAGTTTTCCAAAATCCAATCTGGTTAGTACTTAAGGCATTTTTTAGGGTCTAAGTATTAAACCTAGGGATTTTAAGACATAATTTTTTGCAATTGATGTCCATTTTTGGTAAACATACAGTCATTTTTTAATTTTTTGTGTCTTTTGAATTGATTCCTAGAATTTCTAGGATTCCTAAGTTTGTCAAAATTAAAGTTTTTAAACCACTCACTTTGAAAATTATGAAAAGTGGTGTGATTGGGGTAGCATAGGTCACATTGATGACCTGCACACATCAAATGACCACTTTGTGTTAATTTCACTTGTTCATCATCCCTCCCTCATCGCATTCCTATTATTTTGCACATAAAAGTATGTGGAATTGCACATGGAGGCAAATTTGGCTAAAATCTTATATTTACTACTCTAAATGTTATATTTGTTTCCTTATACTTTAAATTTATTTTAGTAAATATAAGAAATTATGGTCCCTCTACATTTGATAGAGTTGGTATCATAGTTACATATCTTACAATGTGGAAAATAGTTTTTCAAAATCCAATCTGGTTAGTACTTAAGGCATTTTTTAGGGTCTAAGTATTAAACCTAGGCATTTTAAGACATAATTTTTTGCAATTGATGTCCATTTTTGGTAAACATACAATCATTTTAAAAGTTTTTGTGTCTTCCAAATTGATTCCTAGAATTTCTAGGAGTCCTAAGTTTGTCAAAATTAAAGTTTTTAAACCACTCACTTTGAAAATTATGAAAAGTGGTGTAATTGGGCTAGCATAGGTCACATTGATGACCTGCACACATCAAATGACCACTTTGTGTTAATTTCACTTGTTCATCATCCATCCCTCATCCCTTATCACTTAATACTCATTCCTAATCACCCCTAATCACTCTCTCATCATTATTCATTATCCCTAGTCACTCCCTCATTGACCCTCACTATCCCTAGTCATCTCTAATCATTCCCTCATCATCCCTAATCACTCCTTCATTGACCCTCACTATCCCTCATCATTTCTAATCACTCACTCCTTATACCTCATTATCCCTTATCACTCCTTCATTGACCCTCATCATCCCTCATCATCTTTAATCACTCCCTCATCATCCCTAATCGCTCCCTCATTAGATTTAATGATCCCTCATCATCTCTAATCACTCTCTCATCATCCCTAATCACCACTTCATCATCCTTAATTACTTCCTCTTCATCTTTAATCATACCTAATCACTCCCTTATTTACCTTCATCATTCCTCATCATTTATAATCTCTCCCTCATCATCCCTAATCACTCCCTCATTGACCCTTACCATCCCTCATCATCCCTAATCATTGCTTCATCATACCTCATCATCTCTAGTCACTCATTCCTTATCCCTCATCACCCCTAATCACCCCCTCATTACCCCATACCATCCCTCATCATCCCTAATCACTCTTTCATCCTCCTTAATCACTCCCGCACGACCCTTACCATCCCTCATCATCGTTATTGACTCCATCATCATCTCTACTCAATTTTTCCTCGTCTCTCCTCATCCTTAATCACTCCATCCAATACCTTAATGGTGGTATTTTGTTTGAGTTTAAAAATGATAGGAGATACAAGTGGAGAGTTGAGGGCTAGCATAAAATACAAGATATAGTGATAAAAATGATGTGGAGGCAAATTTGAAACATAAATATTTAACACCTATGAAAAAATCTGGGTCTGTTAGAAATGATGTAATTCACAATTGAAAATTTGACAAAAAAAGAGAAGCAAGTAAAACCACCATAGCACAAAAAATGAGTAGTAAATACATGAGGATCACCAAAACATGTGATTTATTGAAAGCAATCAGTTGATTTCTGTATGAGGACATTTTATAATCTAATTAATTACATTGAAGGCCTTCTATTTTTATGTCTATTGATTGAGTCATCATACCAGGGAGTGGAAAATAATTTTCAAGTGATTAGAACAAGTAGTCTAATATTAGAAAGTAGTGTTTAATTCAATACTTCAATATTCAATCCAATGAAGAGTGTCACACTATGAGCTCTCTACTTGCACATCTTGAGAAGTGGGTACAAGTTATCTAGAACTATAAAAAGGTAAGTAGATAATAGAGTATGAACCTAATAATATGGTTGGTACTAAAGATATCTCTACTTCCCCCAATAAGAAATTATATGAATTAAAAATATTGATATCAATGGTGAGCCAATACATTTCATCATTTCCAATGGAAGTCATAAGAATTTAATTTTTCCTAAATCATATTTTCAAATATTTAACTTGAAATTTATACATCATCCATAACCATATGCTAGTGTATGGTCTAGTGTAGGCCTTGAGAAATGGATCACCTAGTAGTGTCACTTAGTATACACAATCAAAATTTTTAAAGATGTAATCTTTTGTGACATCTCACCATTATAGGTGTGTGATGTTTTACTTGTGTTCAACCATATATTTGCCATTAACATGTAGTATATGAATTAAATCCTTGAAATGTTGTAATAGATTGTCATGATCTGAAATACCATATATCGTAGTTAGTTCATAAGCTTTCAATCATTAGGGTTAGGAAGTGCAAGAATCTTGTCAGTTCTAGTAAGAAGTATAATCTTGATGGTAAGAATTAAATATAATAACATCCTTATGTCACCATATCATAGTGTGTTTTATCCAATAATAATAAAGACAAAATAATTGAACCATAAACTAGATGAATACAAGGATATTTTTCAGTGACCTAAATAAGTTATTACATATTGTACACTAAACAATACTATTGATTTGATCCCTTAACTACCTCTACCTCAAACCTATTTATACAACATATCATTTATAGAGAATGAATAGATCAAATGGTAGATCCATGAAATCATGGATAATGGATAGATCATGCCCAAATCATTGCCTTGTAGAAGCCCAATTATGCTTGTGTTAAAATTGTGAATCAATTAAAAAAATCTAAACAAGATTAAAGTGAAGAACTATTATCCTCATCTAAATATTAAGGCATTTTTGTTCCATATCCATGGTATATAAATCTTTTCCAAAATTGATATTAAGTTTGGGTACCATCATATTCATGTTGAACCTCTAGACAATAGGAATATAGTCTTAAAAATAAAGGAAGGATTGATTGACTAGTTGGTTATGCCTTTTAGGTTAACTCATGTAGTGAATTCATTCATTGAGATGTTAAACGACATCCTCAAGCCCTTTACCTATGCCATTTTTTTAATCTACCTTGATGACATCTTAATATTTAGAAAACATAGGATGAATATCTACACCATGTTGAACTAGTGTCTCACATTTTGAAGAAATATATTTTTATGATAACATGAATAAATGTTCATTTTTCATGTAAGAGATAAAATATTTGGGATACATTACACACACAAGGAGTGCATATGTGAACTTGATCAAGATTCAAGTCATACATGAATGGGAACACTAAATAACTTTGCATTTGATTCAAATCTTGTCAGAATTAGAAAATTATACAAGAGATTTACGTTTAATTTTTATCTTTTAAACCAAGCTACCAAAGGTGGAACTGAATAAAGTTTCATCTAGTCAGCTTCACAAAAAAGATAATTTGATGAACTAAAATTTAGACTTTATTTGTGTTAGTACTTATGTTACTTGACTATAAATTTGGAGATCATCCAATATATTCAATATTAAAATTGACTAACATAAATGGGTACTAACAACACAACAAGTCCTAGAAAAAAGTTAATTTCTATTATAATGGATTAAACAACATATGATTGGAATCAAATATATTTTTAGAATATATACTTATGTCAGATGATGAGGGAGCGATTAAGGATGGTGAGGGTCAATTAGTGAGTGATTAGTGATGATGAGGGATGAAGAAAGATTGATTAGGGATTATGAGGGATGAGGAGGAAGTGATTAGGGATGATGAGGGATGGTAATAGTCAATGAATGAGTGATTAAGGATGATAAGCCTGAGTGATTAGAGATGATGAGAGACAATAAAGGTTAATGGGGGAGTGATTAGGGATGATGAAGGATGAGGAGGGAGTGAATAGGGATGAGAAAGCAATTAGGGATGATGAAGGATAGGGAGAGAGTGATTAGGGATGATGAGGGATAGTGAGGGTCAATGAAGGAGTGATTATGGATGACAAAGGTGTGACTAGAGATGATTAGGGATAGTGAGGGTTAATGACATAGTGATTAGGAACAATGAATAATGATGAGAGAATGATTAGGGGTAATGAGGGATGAGTAAGAAGTGATCAAGGATGAGGGAGGGATGATGAAGAAGTGAAATTAACACAAAATGGTCATTTGATATGTGTAGGTCATCAATATGACCTACACTACCTCAATCACACCACTTTGGATCAAGTTCAAAGTGAGTAGTTTTTAAAATTAAATTTTGACAAATCTATGACTCTTATAAATATCTGGAATCAATCTAAAAGGCACAAAAACCTAAAAAATGACTATATGTTTACTAAAAATGGATATCAATTGCAAAAGTTATGTACTAAAATCCCTAGGTTTAATACCTAGACCTAAAAAAATGCCTAAGTACTGACCGGATTAGATTTTAAAAAACCATTTTCCACATCATAAGGCATATAGCTATGAGACCCACTTTATCAGATGCAAAGTGACTCTAATTTATTATATTTACTAAAATAAATTTAAAGTATAAGTTTAAATTTATATTGTTGTATTTAGAGTAGTAAAAATAAGCTTCTGGCCAAAGTTGCCTTCATGTGCAACCCCACATGTTTTTATGTTCAAAATAATACGAACACAATTACGTTATTGATAATTTTATAGTAAATATAAGTTTCTGGCCAAATTTGCCTTCATGTGAAACTCCGCATGCTTTTATGTGCAAAATAATAGGAATGTGATACATTATTTATAACACAGGTTTGCTCTATCTACATGTTCACTACTTTAATGTGAAAATCAATAGTAACATGATCATGTTATTGCTTTTAAAATAATGTGATCACATTATCTATTAATGTGATCAAATTATACATTAATGTGATCATGTTATTTTAATTTAAATTCAAGTCCCATGCCTTTTGGCTCAGGAATGGTTTGGATTCCTGATCTTAAGGCTTGGACCTATCAATATATAGTTGAGTCTAAGAGTTATGATAAAAATCAATAAAATTCAACTTTGATCACTAAATACATTACTAATTTCAATGTGAAAATTCAAAAACTTAACACCATCATGATGAGCACTCTCCTCTTTTCAAAATATGATTTTTATAATTTTTTCACTAATTTAAGGTTTCAAACTATGTTTATTTCTAATTGTACTTTTTTTAGGCCACTACATGCTACAAAAATACATGCCTATACATGTTCATGTAATTTATCTTTCATTGATCCAAGAGAAAAATAAGTTATATGGTCACAAACTAGGCCTAATTCTACACACATTAAAAAAAATAAAAATAGTTTTTCATTTTTTTGTGGTAGTTAGGTACATCACATAGACGATTATCTATTTTTTTTCAGTTTTTAGGATCTACTTACTTGCAAAATTCATAAAATAAAGTATTCATTAAAAAAATATAGGTCACAAACTAGAAAATCTTATACAAGTTTGTTCCAAAGGGTTTTAAATAATATTAAATACTGCTTAAAAATGGTGCACCACACTGTCGTCTATCTACTTTATTTTCTTTAAAAAAATAGGACTTTCTCTTCAAGTTTTAGATGTTTGACTTAGTTATACTTAACCATTTTAAAAAATATCTAGTGTTTTGGAAACTAGACTCGAAATGTTACATTTCATGTTCTTACACCATCTTCAAATTTGAATTGTAGACATCTCAAATTATCTATAGAAGTTTAGATTCATGAAATTTTAGGAAAATCATATCCAAGGGTAGGCCACTTTTTATCCCCCAACTTTGTGCACTTACCTTAATTTTGGAAGATATATTGTCAAAGCAGGTTGTTACTATTCTCCCAGATGGGATGTTGTGGAATAAAATTACCTGAATAAATTTATTTGGAATATAGTTAGCACTCCTGAAACAAATTCCTTTCCTTGGTTCATTTTTCTTGGAAGAATATTGACTCAATATTGGCTTGAGAGGATGGTTTTTTTTAATCCTTCAATATGTATTTTATGTAAAGAAGTGAGAAAATCTGTGGAGTATCTCCTTTTTCATTTTAGTTATGTAATAAAATTTTTGGTGTTGTCTTTTATATATATTAAACCAATGTTGGGTCTGTCATGGCATAATGGAAGATATTTTTTTCTGGCCCCTTGGGTTAAAGAATATTATTCTAGTATGTAGACTACAACCCTTGCTAATGTACTATGGAATTTTTGGATAGAATGGAATATCATAATTTTTATGGATAGAGAAGAAGGTTAGGAAATATTTTGAGAAAAGGCTAAAGATGCTATATCTAGTAATTTATATTTATTGACTAAAATTAATAGGAATTCATTAAAAAATAGAGAGAAAATTATCTTGGACAATTGGCCTAAGATTGCTCTAACATTAGATCTACAAGTGAAGAATAATAATAGGTGTAGATTGGATGCAAGATGGATCCATTTTAAAGAATGTTTTGTAAATATAAATTTTGATGGGGATTCAAGAAACAATCTAGGTGTGGTTGAGGCAGGGTTTTTAATTTGAAACCATCAAGGAAAATTTATGGGATGGTTCGATTTTGTTGTCAAAAGCCTTTAATAATGAAGTTGAAGCTATAACTTTGCTTGGAGGGATTAAGATAGAAAATGAAAAAGGTTTTGAGGGAAGTAATGGTGTAAGGGGTTTTTATGGTAATTATTAATGTTATGCTTAAAAGAAAGAATAGTAGTTGTAAATTTGGCAATTTATTGTATTTGGGCTTAGGGATGTGATTTTTTTCTTCTTCATTTCCTTCCAAAACTATTTTCAAAACTGTGGCATATCTTATTGAAAATGTCAAGGTAGATTAGGATCCATTCTCATCTACCTTTAATAGGAACAAAATGATTGATTTGGTTCATCTAATAGTATTTTTTCTGAGGCTAGAGAAATGCCATCAATAGAGAGTTTTCCCTTGTCTAAGGTACTGTGATCTAAAAACAGGGAAAGATTTTGTTATCTCCAATATAGGTTTTAGGTGGTAGCTATGAGGAATTGTTGATGTTGTTTAGGTTTTGTTGGGGTTTTAGAAGAAAGTTTTCCCTTTTTCCCTAGTCTTTTGGCTAAATTTTTTTTTGAGGATTTTGTTAGGATTTCTTTAGGGGAATAGTGGCTTTGTGGCCATTTTGCGGTGTGATTGTTCTTCAAGTTGTAAGATGTCTATTGGTTATGGATTTTATCTTTTCTATGACCAATTAAACTAAAATTGTTTCACTATTACTATATAAGCTAGTATTTAATAATAATTGGTTAAGAAAGTTTAATGATTATAGAAGTTGGTGAGTTTTAATTATATAATATTTTTCTATGGATGTTTATTTTAATATAGTTGATTAGTTTTGAGGAAATTTTAATCTTTGAATAAGAATGATATATGAATATGTTGTTGGGGCTTTTACTTTTGTTAATCTTTATAAAGTTTTTTAGATATTTTTTTAATTTTATACATTATTATAAGTTATATTAAATCTGATTTTTTATTAAAAAATATTTTTATATTATTAAATGGGTGAGAGATCCTTAACCCTCTTTTGCCAATAAAAAAATCAAATTCTCAATTTTAACATTTTTAAAATATTTTATATATTCATATTAAAATAAAATAAAATAATGAACTTGCTCTTAAAAAATAATAGAAATCTTATCTTCATAAATTTTATTCTTATTAGAGAAAATTGACCTTCTTTTTTTATAAAATATAATAAACCTCTTATATTAATTAATCAAATAAATTAACTAACCAAAAATTTAGACAATTATATAAATAATCTTTTCTTCTGAATATAAAATCAATCACGGCCAATGGATACCAATGGTGAGGCCATTGTTTCTATTAATATTATTTAATTTTTTTTATAATTCGATGGTTTTTCTCATCTTCCTTAGCCAATAATGATTTCATGCAACCACTATTACAATGAAACAACATTAGGATTTGATGCCTGTCATGCTCATTTTTAATATATTTTGCAATGTAAAAAAATAAAATAAAAATAAAAATAAAAATAAAATCATTTACCATTATTTTTAATTTTTTTTTAAAAAAAAATTCAGTTTAAAAGAATTATCTTTTGTTTTTCATTTTAACTATATATTAGCAAAAGATATTGTAGTTGTATTTTATGTAATACAATGAAGTGTGATGGAAATATTATTTTATAATGAGAAGGGGTGGAGAAGAACATAATATTCTGATGGTAATATATAGATATAATATAAAGAAAAATAATTAAATTTAGATAGAAAATTCTACTTGATATCCATTTATAATTTATCTGTTTATTTCATTTTGAAAACATTATTTCAATAAATTAATCTAACAATTTTACCTTCCGTGAAAACAATACTTCAAAAACCTATTTAAATAAGTTACCTTTAAAATTATTTTTATAAAATATAAGCTTTTTATATAATTTCGCTCGCATGACAATAAAAGGTTTTCTTATAATGTGATATCCAATATTAAAGATATGCAGTCAATTAATATATTTTAATATAAATGAAAAGATAATCAGTTAAAGAAAAAAATATAAGTTTCATATTATTGCCCAAAGAAATGCATGTAAAGTGGAAAAAATAGTTAATGAATTTGTGTATTTTTAATTTGATAGGCATGTAAAGTGGGGTAAATAAAAAATTGATTTTTTGTGTGTATTTTTTATTTACTTATATTATTTGGTTTGGCCTTTTGTTATGAATTTATATTTAATTTTATTATATCATCATCAAATTCAATTTAGATTTATCTAAATTAGATATAGTATAATATACATCACATTAAATCATTCAAAAATTTAATGTACATAAAATGAAATAAAATGCAAATAAAACATTTGTAAATGATGCTAAAATGTAATATACATAAAATATAATCCTTAAACTAAAGGATCATTTAATTTTATCCTTTCCACTTCGAATAGAGAGTGCAACCTAAACAACTCATGACCGGCCTGCCCTAATCAGAAAGGCAGGCCTATACATTTCATTTTCGTAAGGTAAGGAGTGGAGAGTTAGTTCGCTATCGCTCACTGCATGCAATCACCGATAGCCCTATCCATACCATACCATATAGATTCTCTGGCTTTGGCTTGAGAGGGCGACTCTCACTGTATTATATAAGTAATACGTGAGATGGCCATATAGATAGAGAGTGAGTGGGGGGGGTCGCCTATCTATCACTATGGGACAGTCGACCCGCTCCCCCCCCCCTCTCTAAATATATGATTAGTCTATCTCACTATGACTTATAGAATAGGATAGTTAGTCATTGAAGTGGGTGGGGATTGGATAGATATCTAAGTGACCCCCTCTATTTAGATAGGGATAGATAGGGCCATTCTATTCTCTACGTGATAGGACTGATGGCTCGGGGGCCCCATTAAACTCAACCCTGCCCCATTAAACTCAACTCCCATATATATATAAGTAGATATTATCTATGGTCAAGAGGCCCCCTCTCTATATAGATGGGATAAAGCCCCTATCTATTCTATGGGGGGCAGATCGGGAGGCTTATATCTATAGATAGTGGCAAGAACCCGATTGATAGCTATCTCAGGAGGCTTATATCTATAGAGATAAGCCTCGCAATCTGTAGGGTGTAGCCCTCTATATCCCATCTATATAGAGAGGGGGCGTCTCGAGCCAACCCCACTGGTCAGAGCCTGGGTGTATTCTATTCTCTCTCGGGGCACTGGACAGTGGGTCCTATATTTGGTTGTATGGGGTTGGGGAAGCTTGAGATGAGAGTGCATCTCCATCTCTATATGGGCGGGGCATCCCTCACTACAACCCCACCCATATCCAACATCTAATCCAAACCACCCATATCTATTCTATAGAGAGCTATGCCCCACTCCCCCCTCCCCCTATATATAACTGATCTGATAGATAGGGGTCCCAGCCCCACTCGTCTAGTCTATATGGCAATCAACACCCTTATAGAGTCGAGTCTATGATGGCCCTATAGAGTCGAGTCTATATGGCAATCAACACCCCTCTATAGTCTATATGGCCCTATCATGTCTGTCTAGTCCCATATAGAGAGAGGGGGGGCACACCCCACCCCTATATAGTAGAGAGTAGAGCTAGAGTAAAGATGGCCCTGCCTTATAGAGTCAAGATGCCCCTCCCAGTTATATCTATTCTATAGGAGAGTCTAGATTGAACCCCTCGATAGTCTAGTCTATATAGATAGGGGAGCCCTATCTATCTCTCTGGGATGAGAGATAGATAGATAGATGGGGCCCTATCCCATATATATATATATATATATATATATATATATATATATATATATATATATATATATATATATATATATATATATATATATATATATATATATCTATATATCTAGAGGGGGACCCTTGCCTCACCCCATCTATATAGGGAGCCCTCACCCTATCTATATATATGGGGAGCCCTATCTATCCCATCTATTATCTTTATATAGTTAGAGGGGCCCCTCTAACTCGAGACATATATATATATATATATATATATATATATATATATATATATATATATATATATATATATAGAGGGGGGGGGGCTCTAACTCTATCTAACCCTATCTTGGGGGACCCTTACGTCACCCTAGATATATCTATGGGGCCCTATCCCATATATATATAGAGAGGGGGGGGGGCTCCCTTGCATCACCCTTGCCTCACCCGGCAATCTAGAACTCCCTATCTATCCCATAGTTATGGAGGGCTCCCCCTCTTTATAACTATGTCTATGGGGAGCCCCTCAAGATAGAGTTTCTTTGGCCTCTCTATATATAGGGTCTAGCCCCTCTCTATTTAAACTAACTCAACTTTATATGGTTGGGGGTGGCTTGCCCCCCCTCTCCCTCTCCCTCTCTATAGAATGGCGATGGGGATGGGGATGGGGTGGGGCACTCGCCATATATCTATCTATCTATGTGGGGCGGAATTATTCTCAGGGTGACTATATCTAATTTAGATAAATAAAAATAGATTAAATTGGGAGTCATTCAATTATAATTTTTGGAATGTGGAGAGGATAAAATTAAATGATCCTTTAGTTTAAGGATTATATTTTATGTATATTACATTTTAGCATCATTTACAAATGTTTTATTTGCATTTTATTTCATTTTATGTACATTAAATTTTTGAATGATTTAATGTGATGTATATTATACTATATCTAATTTAGATAAATCTATGTCAAATATATTGAGAGATATCATTTTTGAGACGTTTATTTATATTAGATTTGTAATATAAGTGAAATAAGTATCTAGAAAATAATATCTTTCGACATCTTTTACATAAATTTATGTAAAATAAATATGTTAGTAGATACCATAGATTTGTTCAAATGTTTTGGATGTATTGTGTAACAATATTATAAACAAATAAGTTTTATTAGAAAATAATTTAAAACATAGTTTAATAAAATTTTAAATAAATAATTAAAAAATTCTTAAAAAATTATATATATATATATATATATATATATGTTTTTCATATTTTAATTTTAAATTATATAATTATATAAAAATAAATATTAAATAGATAATCATCACTAAAATTTAATAGAATAGATAAAGTCAATCATCAAATTTAATCTTTAGAATATTTAATTTTTTTAAATTTAATTCATAAAACTACTTGCAAATCTATCTTATACTTATAATAATATTAATATACATTTTGTAATTACACTAATTTTAGTCTTATATATAATTATTATGTAAATAAATGACTCATATTACCAAATATTTGTATTGAATGTCCATGAATTAATATAAATGTACAGTATAAATGCTAAATATATGCCCCATTTAATCATTGATCATTGAATTCATAAGAATATCCCAGAAATATTAAGGACACCAACATACCAACAGAAGTGGTGGAGACTATGCCAAGTCATAATCTTCTCGCTATTATGCTATCTTCTTACCCCAAAAAAACTAAGTTTTAAGGGTATTATATTGTTTCTAATAATTTTATTTTTCAAAGAAAAATAAAACATGAAAAATTGAAAATGAGTGTGAAATTAAAAACATAGTGGTAGTTACAGTGGAACGATATTTTACATTTCTTATTTCATTAGATAAATCAATGATGTTTTGTTTAAGATATTAGAAAAAATACTTTAAATTTATTTATTTCAATTTAAAAAATGATTCTTTTTTATTTTTTTTGAAAATTTAAATAGTTTATGATTCTTTTTTATTTTTTTTGAAAATTTAAATAGTTTATAATAAAATATGTGTTTAGTATAGGTGAAAATATAAATATACTTTTTAATTTTTTTATAAATACTTATAATTTAAATTAATGTAAATAAATGAAAAATAAATAACAAATTAAAAAAATAAAAATAATTGTATTACTATTCACTTATATTTATACTGGGCCTTTCCATGACACTTGTTTTACTTACAATCTCAACCTTATTATTATCAATCTACAATGAGAATCTATGTGCAAACTATGCTATAATCTTCTTATTCATTCATATATTCCATCAGGCCAAGAAAAATGAAAATGTTCAACAAACAAGAAAAAACAGATGTGGGTTGTCACTTAAACCATATTTACTCACTTAATAAAGGAACACATGCTTAAAACTGAAAGGGAAAGTGCCAATAGAAATAGTTGAGCTACAAGTTTTTACTCGCGATTTTTTCAAGGAATCTATCTCCTCTCATCGTTTTTGATCTTTCTCTCCAACATACTATTCACTATTATATATCCATTTTCTTCTTTTGATCATCCTGAGCATGAATCTATTAATGGAGGTAAGCGAGTCTTCTCCTTACCTCTATTAAGAGTTTTGGTCATTGTAATTAATACATGTTTTATACAATAAAAAAATATTATCAAAATTTAAAAAAAAAATATTGCATTATTTTATTGATATGTTTTTTTTTGAGATTTACAAAATTTTATTATAAAAATAAAACAAGTAAAGCTGTAAAAATTTTTCATACAAATTTGAAAATAAAATTGTTAAAATATACCTCTTCAATAAAAAAAAATAAAAATATATATATATAATAATAATCATTATTAAAAATAAATAACATTATACCAAAACTAAAAATGCTATACAACATAGTTATATCCATTAATTTAAAAAAAATATAATAAATATTTCAAACTATACCACTAACCTTTTTTTAAATTTTATTTTATAACCTTAAAAAATCATTACAATAATATTACTAACATTTATAACATAAAAAAACTAATACATATAATACAAATACACTATTAAAATAACATTTATACTAACTTTTTTTCTCAATATATATTTAGATCAAAACTGAATACTTCATAACAATAACATCATAATGCTAATAAAACCTTTAAGCGCAAAAACAAACATGCTAACAAATACTATTGAAACACAATGCTAGATTAATATTAATACAAGAGATAACATACACACAAAACTAAAATCACAAAATACAAAGTTAATATTCATTGTGACAAATTTGTTTATCGATGGAGTCATTAAAGTGGACAAGCGTGCACTAAACATCACAATGCAATGCAATCATGTTTTATACGAAGTATTAAAATGCATTTCCACAATATCACATTTAATGCAAAATATGGAAACCCATGGTCGTGTGTGATTTTCTTTCTTTCACGTATCTCTCAAATTTAGGTACCCTTTTCCTTGATAATATTTAATTAATTGATTAAAATAATTTAATTTATTAAAAATATATATAATAATTTAAATAATGTAAATTAAAATTGTTAAAAAGATGTAAATAAATTAATAAATAGTTTAGGTTTATTAAGTTTTATTTAGATTTAAATTTTATTAAGTATTTATTAGATAGATGATTATTTAAATTAAATTTGTGATTTTGATTGTTAATAATGATCTCAAATTTAATTCTAATTCTAATAATATATATATATATATATATATATATATATATATATATATATATATAAACCAAAATTAATTAAAAATTACTAATAATTATTGTTATTTTATTTATAAATCTACTTCATATTCATTAAAATAATAAAATCAATAACAATTTTAATACCATTTTATTTAATTAAAATTATATTAAAATGTAAAAAATTTAAAAATTTAATAGTTAAATTATTATTATAATATATTATAAAATAAAATAACATTAAAAATTACCTAATCACAATTGATTTAGTAAAAGTTGAAGGCTTTAAATA
Source organism: Torreya grandis (assembly GCA_037957365.1). NCBI lineage: Eukaryota > Viridiplantae > Streptophyta > Pinopsida > Cupressales > Taxaceae > Torreya > Torreya grandis. The sequence goes on along the minus strand of JARHVA010000513.1, from coordinate 545,033 downwards.
TTAGAGTATTGTTAGGTAGCGAAACTTGAATATAAATTAATTTAGTTTACTAGTTTACTAAATATGGTTATAGTGTTTAGTGTAAAAATGTAGGTAGTTTTATATTTTAAAGAAAGTTTATTATAAAAAATAAAAAGGAGCAAAGTTGATAATGTTTTGAAAGACCATTAATTAATTTAGTTTACAAAATATGTTATAATGTTTAATGTGAAAATATAACAATTTAATTGGGTTAGATATAGAAATGCATAAGATTTTTTTTAAAATAAAATACATATATACAAGCAGACTACATATGGAGAATTTAAAAAAGATCACATATATATTCAAGTGATAAAAATAAGTACACATTACATCTTATATCACAAATTTCTAATGTCATGAGGACGCTGCACATAATGAATATGGAAAGTAATACAACTACTCAGTTACAGTTGATGCAACTCTGCAATCTTCACTGGCTCTCTGGAGCATGAGTTACCCAAACTCTCCAGTATCTATGGCAATCTCAAGTGTTCATCTCAATAGTAGTATTGATGTGGGAAGGGAGAGCATCATTCGAGCTATTTTCCACACCAACCATGGACCAATGATTCCTTGCACTAATCCTATTAGGATATAGCCCTCCCTTCATGGATGGGTAGACAGTGATGGCATGAGAATCTAGAGAGACAATCTAGTACATGTGTGTTGTATGATTTTCAATTAACTAAACATGCAATGTATCATAGAAAATTCAATCTATTGCAAGATATCACACATACATGTAAATCATACTTATGAACTGATAATGTCTAACTAAACATGTTTTAGCCTAAAGTATTACAAATAATATATATAAAATGATCTAGATCAATCAAGTTCATACATACCATTTGATAAGACTACCTTCATCTAACATTACAATACCAGTAAGCCAGTGAAGTCCGTCTCACTCCTTACTTTGTATTAGCAATATACATTGGTCAAATATAAAATTCAACCACAAGCTTCATCAACTTACATCCTACTAGAAAATGCATCACATGACATGCTATACATAGGAGTAATACCATCATATATTTAGGCCGTCAAACATATGCATGAATTTTTCATTATATTCTATCTCATACTAAAAATAATGATTACAAATATACCACCCAGGTAAACATAAAATTTAGCTATACAGTTTTAAATAACATAATTGATTTTCTATTATCTGCATCCCATGGCAATTCATATTACCACAGCCTAGTATTCTAAAATTTGACTACTAGTGTTACACAATCAATTATATAAGTAGTCTCAAATACACGAAAACACAATCATTATATAAGTAACTATATATAACATAGCAAGTCATTGTTCCACTAAACACAATAACATATAACACAACATTTGTTAAATTCTCAGAGTTTGTATGCAAGCATACATAAGTCTACCAACTGTAACTCCACATGTTATCCACATCAATAACTAGTATGTATATAGTATAAAGATAAATATGAGTTAGGTATAATAACTACAACAAGCATCGTCTGGGTACAATACACTTCTATGTTGTAGTACCCTATGATATCCCATATTACCATAAGTTCCCAACTACACATAATCAAACATATGATTTCAAGAATCCAATTATCCATATAGATAACAAGCAAACAAGTATAGGTTTATACCATTCGAATATAGCTTGAATTTAGACTATAACCTAGCATTCAAAATAATATAACTTTAAACATGCATTACGATGCATCATTATAAACTAGATATCATTATTTAAACATATTAAAAATATCCTAACGTGTATTGCATTCTCAATGCAGAATACATATGACAATAGTCAACTAATCATTTACAGAGAAATAGAAATCACATAAACCTATTATGTCATTCATTTATATATCTTGTCCTATTCTCTATAAGATTTTCCCAAAAGATTATAGTTTTTTGGTTTCTTAAAGACTAACTCATTCGTATTTTAAAATTACAATCCTTATGCATGAGTAATACCCATCACAAGCAATTATTTGAATGTTATGCAGATATTGAAGTACTGTTCATTTATACTTTAAAACAAGAGCTCCCTAAAGATATTTATAACTCTATTCGAAGATCTCAAATTAGGTACTCATCTTCGGATAATGAAGATCCATGCCAAGTTGTAAATATGCATCTGCCATTAAATGCCAAGTTAAGAGCCTAGGACACAACTCTCAATTTACCAATTTCAAACCTTATATTTTATATACTCTTAATACCTGAGATTCTTCAGGTAGCAATATTGCCTGTAAAAATAAATACATACAAATAGAGTTCAAGAGTGTCAAACATCGCATAATCTCTATTATACGTTAAATGGGTATGATCCTATTAACCATTCGGATCAAAACATATGATCAAGATTCTCTTTGATAATGCTAGTATGTACAAAAAATATATATTTCTATAATTTCTAACCATCCGAGTAACTATAATTAGAGGAGTACACTCCCTCTTTCTAACATAAGCTAGTAAGCTATGGTATCCTATGTTATTTTCCCAACATCATCGATATATAGTTTAACAATAGTTTTACATTTGTGAAACGGGTTTTGGTACTCCTAGTTATATAATAAGCACATCAAAGTTAACAAAAAAAGATCACATTTTGCACTTCATAATATACACAAGTAAGCATTATATGTAAAGTTATGTCGTTTATAGAACAAACATTAAGGTAAAAATATATTCTCTATTAATTTTCCAAAAATACCATGACATTAGATTCCATAAGCTTATTAAGTTATACTTATTTCCTTTAGAGTGAAAAGGGTCTGTAGTAAATGCCCATAATTAAATAATGAAACAATTATAACACAGTGTATAATATCGTTATATTTCACCATTCATTAAATGTGCGAAAGTCAATATATCAAACATGTATAAATTATAATGTCTGAATGCACCTTAGACACAATAATGTTTGGTATAATTTACATACATGAATAAAGAAATCAATTTAATTTATTGGATATATTTATATGTTGATTATAACCAGTGAATAATAATATCCCACTACTTCACGGGGTAGGTGTGCATCCCAATGCCCCAAAATCCAAACATAAATTATACTACCAAGTAAATGTGGGTCTCCCACTATCCTTCCGGTCAATTCACAATAACGTAAAATCAAATATGCGTCGATCAAAGTATAATGAAATTCGTGACGGAATCGAAGAAAGTCACTTTCGCAATATAATAGTTAAATGCGAAAAAAAAACATGAGACAATTCACACTCCAGGAAAAAAAACATGACCACATTACATATACATTATTTTATATATATATATGACCACATTATATATATATATATATATCTTCTCAGACATGGAGATAAACGCATATTTGTAGTCTGTTGAAAACTTAGAGGGGCTGAAATCTTTGACTGAAATGGAACGCAGTTCCGCTTGAGTTGAAACAGCCGAGATGAAAAGATTGGTGGCGGCGTGGCAACGCTAAGCACTAAACAAGTTTTTAGCCAAGACAGACAGCCAAGTGTGAGGGTCGACGCCTTACAAGGATAAAAGCAGGCGGGAAAACATAATAGCAGAGCCTCTATGCAAACAGATCGCTGTATATTTAATTATACAGTAATATTAAAATAATTCCTTTTTACTAACTATCATCAGGGAGGAAATCGCTCTACAGTAACTACAAAAATTCATGTACATAAATATTTGGCGGCGTTGCAATAGGAAAGGAAGACAGTGATGCCATAGACAGGGATTAGCAAAAGGAGAACGCCATACCCATTTACTCTTCTGCTTGGTTCGTTACGGATCAGAGTGGACCACACGATTTAGGGAACGTTTTTGGCATTGTTCATGGTCTAAAGGTTGAGGAGTCACTTTTTAAAATTACAAACAACGTGCATTTCGGTGAAGCTATTTAATTATTGACGGAATTGAAGGCTCTTGGAACTTACTATGTAGAACCTCACAGTTATCTACTGCCGCCAAGCCTAAATTCAAAACAGCAAGGATTCCTATCGGCCCTTCAGCTGTACAGATTTTTGTCTCTTACGTTCAAGTTTGGGTCATATAGCATGTTATCTTCTATATTCGATATATATAAAGATCATATATTTCGTGTCCGATAATAGAGAACATAAAATCCGATACCAATAATAATCAGCATGTGTTTAATCAATATGGCTTCTATGTTATAACCCACCAGTAAATGCTGTTGTCTTCTAAAATCCGCTATGAAGCTTCTTTTCACGGTCCAGAAATAAAGATATATATATTTTTATGACCAGCATGCATGCCAATTTTCCTTCCTTTTTCTCTTCGTCCAATTTTCCTTCCGCCCCCCTCCCTTGAATGCCTACCTTCCTTCATTTTTATCCTCTTCCAAAATGAAGGCGTAGCTTTTAAAGGTTCCCTTTTCTTTTTAATTTTATTTAATATATTTATTTATTTTTTAATTTTTTTAAAAAAAAAAAAATGTTTTTGCTAATTTTAAAACATTCATTCTTTTTTTTTTTCTAATTTCAATTTTTTTTTTTCCTATTCTTTTTAAATAATTAGTATTTTATATTTTAATATGAAATTCTAATTTCATATTAAACTCATTTAACATTTTAATCAAGTTTTAGTAATTTAATGATAAAATAATAAATAATAATTTGTATTTAATTTTGTCTTTATTCAAAATTACTTTTACGTGTATTAATGACATATTTTATTAAAATTCACAAAGAAATTTAGATAATCACATAAAATAACACTTCAAACAAGTACCAAAAGCAATTATTTTGAAATGTATTTCTACCATGATTATCTACAGTGTGTGTAGGGTTTCGTCAGCTATCTGTCAACTTACGATGTCTCCATCTTCAACATTCTCTTCGATGATGGTCTCCCTCAAATGCGTTCGAGGGAAGAATTCTCTTGCGCCCACTTCACAACATGCAGGTCATTAGATCTTTTCACATGATAATCATAAGCAATAATATATAGCTGAATCAATACATGAATATGATTAAAATGTAAATGCATACATAAACCAATTCATAATAAGAAATCATGTATTTAAATCTAACTAAGCAACATTCTATTATCCTGAAATAACATAAATCTGAAGCTTTAGTCAAAAATATATCCAAATCCGAATTCGTTTACTATAAATATCCATAGATAATCTATCAAGTTTGTCTAACGAGAAAGCAAGATGTAACAAAAAAATGTAAATAACCTTACTGAAATTTCAATATAATTTAAATAAAATATAAAAAATTGTTAAAATTTTAAAATATGTGAAATAAATAAAAATATTTAAAAGAAAGTAAGTCTATTACAAAGAACAAAGTTGATAAAGGAATAAAGTTGATAATCAAAGATTTGATACTTTTACAGTTAATAATGTTTTGAAAGATATTAATAAATTAAATACTATTCACTGTGATTAACATTTTAATTCAAAAAGAAAATTATTATAAAATGAAATTTATGTAAAAAAAATATGCATAATATTTTAGTGAAGTTAATATCATGAAATTAAAAATTGAAGTAGATGATTATATAATTTTATAAAATTTATAAAATTATTTTTTAAATAATGTTTTGGGGCTTTGATTTGGAGACATGATGCAAGTTAATAGTTTTATAAATAATTTTAATATAAAAATAAAATAATTAAATATATGTATATTTATTTATTTTTATGAGTGAGTTTATTTTTAATTAAATTAGAAAAAAAGTTTTAATCTTGCCAAAAAAAAAGTGATAAGAGTGATATTTATTAGTTAAAGCTCAATAATTCAACAATGTGAAGAAAGATATATTATCATACATCAAATATTTGATAAGTCGAAGAAATTTCATCCAAACCATCTAATTTATGACCCCAAATTAAGTAGCCATCGAAGAAATATCAACAAACCATCAATTAAAAACTTCAATCCAACTTCAAGACTTCCATACTGAAAATACCTTACAAGGAAAAAAGAAAACCAAAATTCAACATGTTGTGTGGGACAATCTTGACTCAATGCTTCTTTATATTCAACTAAGACTTATTAACCAATAAAAATATTAAATTTATACAATCAAGACAAAGTTGATAAGGTATCAAAAGATATTAAAAGTTTAAATATTATTAAATATGAATACCATGTTAATTCAAAAAAGGTGATTAACATAAAATAAAATTTGTGTAAAAAATCACATGCATAATTTTTTAATGAAGCTTAATTTCATGAAATTAATCAATAAAAATATCAAATTTATACAATCAAAGATAAAGTTTATAAGATGTTGAAAAATGTTAGAAGATTAAATATTATTAAATGTGAATATTATATTAATTCAAAAATGATGATTATAATAGAATGAAATTTGTATAAAAAATTATATGCACAATATTTTAGTGAATTTGAATATTATGAGATTAAAAATTAAGATCATATAATTTTATAAAATTTACTTTAGTCAGACTAGGGCATTTTTTAAATGATGTTTTTGGGTATTGTTTTGGAGACATGGTGTAAATAAATTGTTTTATAAATAATTTTAATATAAACATAAAATAATTAATATTTTTATATTTATTTTTTATTTAATTATTTTTATGGTGATAGTTTATTTTTATTTTTAGATTTAAAATATTTGAAAAGAAGATTTTAATCTTTAAAAAAGTAATAAAGTATAGGATTTACTAGTAAAGGCTCAACAATTTAATAATGTGAAGAAAAATATATTATCATATCATAAACTAAATAATCAATAAAGAAAGGAAATTTCATCTGGAACATCTAAATTGTCTTCTCAATTTAAACAAAGAACCACAAACTTCAATCCAACTTTAGGACTGGTACATACTGAAAAACATCTTACAAGAGGAAGAGAAAATTAAAATTCAATGTATTTTGTGGGGCAATGCTGATTCACTACTTTACACTCAACCAAGACCCTTTGACCAATAAAAGACCAACTTCACATGGAGACTGCCAAAACTCCACTACCTTAAAAAATGAGGTGGAAAAAACTAGAAGGCATAGGATTGTAGGAAGCATAGTGGAATCAATTCTTCTATTTCCTCAAAATAGAGAAATTTTTCTTATAGTATAATTGAATCGTTAGAAATAAAAAAGATAAAGTATCAGCCGAGGTCGAGATGAAATTATGCAGGCCTTAGAATCCTCCATCCTTAAACATTTTACAAAACAGGAAACTAAGACACCTTCACTCAATAAAAATGGCCTTAACTAGGTTAACTTCCTCCCTATTTAAATCTAAACCATCTGTGCATGGGGGAGGAGGAAGCAAGACTTAGATTGCAGCAGCAATGGCTTCAATACAAGAATGGAGATATTTCACATGTTTGATGAATTCCTTGGTCCTCTTACGACTTGTTTTGTGATTCATTTTATTTGTTAGCATTCAATACTACGACATTATGATTTAGATAATAGGCGGCCACTACTGTACCTACCATGGTCATGGATGCCATGTTGTGCACCATATCATATGCATTTGAACCACCATATGTGTTACTTAGATCCTTCATCATTTGTTTGACAAGATTCTTGGCTGAATCCACATCTTGCTTATCCATTTCCTTGCCAACCTTGATGCAGTTCACTAACCGAGCATGTACAACATCCTGCTACATGAAACTGTATAGGGAAAAAATAAATTCATCTATAAGGTTTTCTACATTTGGTCTAGCTTCTCCATATTTGATGCATCCATCTCCTACCAATTTTTTTTCTTTACCTCATCCTCCTTAGCTAGGCAAGACAAATTACTTGGCCCAAGGAAGCCAGAAGGGGAATCACTCCCACCTTCCATTCGGTGTTTTAACAATTTCTTAATCTCACATCAAGAAGAGCTAAAAATTAGGGGCAAGTCATTATAACCATTCATAAATGGAATAGATAGGGACCCTTTTGACTTCTCACCCCAACAATCTATTTGACCTCAGTTCCTCAAAAAGAGAAACCTAAACAACAATTCAAGCACACCAAAGCATTTTGAAACCAATATTTTCTATAAATTCTTACCAACTTCACTCAACTTTCATAACAAGGAATCAACACCCTTTAATAAGACTTTAGGCACCCTCGGTAAAACTGGCAACCTTCCAAAAATCAAATAGGGAATTACCTAAGAGCCAAACTAGATTCTACCTTTTTGATAAACCTTTCACTCCGTCCAAAATAAATGAGTCCCCAGGACTTCTTAGGACCAAACAAGATAATCATTTATGATAGCTTGGAAAATAACCCTTCGACTCAGAAAAAATAGTCACAACCATCCCCACAAAATCAACAAACAAGTGATATTTTATAAAGTAGAAAATCAAATAAGCTAAATAACTATATTGATGTTCAACATTTAAATAATAAACCAAATAGCCCTTGGCAATCTATTTTCTCTTAAAACATGAAATTTTTTTTGCATTAGATATAAAAATATTAGATGGTTTTATTAATGATAAAAAATTAAACAATTATAAATATCTGAATTATAACTCCATCTCTAATAATTTGGAGCTTATGAAAAGAAATAAATATTAAAGTCTTTAGAAATTTTTTCTCTTCTAAAGAAATCTTTATTCTTAAAATCGAAGTGCTTCTTTTAGAAAATTTTAAAAGTAAAGTTCCACTTCCTATAAACAATATTATTGGAGGATAATCATATTGTTCTAAAATGGAATTTATTAAAAACAACTTCAAACTCTCTCCTCAAAACTTCAAAAGGATAATGGTTTTTTGGAACCTCTCGAACGAAACTTTTTAAATATAAATTTTGATAGGGCATCCAAAGGAAACCAATTCTCTATGGAGATGGAAGCATCTTTATAGATAATCTGCGATAAGTGCTATTCTGTTATACCTTTAACATTACATGGTTTTCTAAAATTCGGCTAAAGCACTAGCTCTTCTTAGAGGATTGAGAATCAATATAAATTCTGATTTCAAGAAATTATTTGTGAAAGGTAATTCTCTCTTGATCATCAATGTCATCAAATTGAGAAGAACTAATTAGTGGCAGCTCAATTCAATCATTCAAAATATTATCCAAGTTATTAATTTTTTGAAGATATTTCCTTTTCTTATAACTATAGCGAGACTAACTCTCCACTGAATTTCTTAACTAACTTTGGAACTATTCACCTTCTTCCTAATACAAATTGACATTATGAAGGTCTCCCTTGGAAAGAATGCAAAAAATTAACTATAAAAGACTCGGCCCACTAACATCTTTCTACTTGAAACCTTTTAGATTATAGTATTTATTTTTACTCCTGTCTGTTGTTGATAGTAACAAAGATATGGTTTTTGGAGCATTTGTTGAGATCTCATGTCCTTTGCTGATGAGAGGCTTTTTGGTTCATTGGCTTTTGGCATTGGTTTTCATCTTGATTTTGGCATTGGTTTATGCGGGTTTGAGTAGATTGAGAAACCTTGGTTGTGGAGTTGGTATGAATAGTTTTGGATGTTTTGATGGTTATCCTCCTTGTTTTGGGTTCAGCTAAGGGTTTCCTTATTGGATTTGTGGTTCTTGTTTTTGATGTAATTGTGGTAGTTTCTTCTCTTTTTTGAGGATTGGACATTGTCATTCCTTTATTTCTGATTCCTGCCATAATTTGTAATGGTTAGTTTATGCTTGAAGAGCTTGGTGTAGGTAGGGTGTCTGTCTTCATTCAAATCATCATGGAAGTTTTGATTGTTTTTCTCTGAGTAGTGGCCTTGGGTGTGAGCTCTGAGGATGTTTTGGTAGTTGGAGTCCAAGGCTTATGATGGTGGCTTGTTCCTCTTATCCTTGAGTAGTTCCATGGTGATGTTTCTTTCATACACTCCTTGACTGGTTTACGATGTGTTTTTTGTTTCTAGCTTGTGGTTTTCTTAGTGATGCTTTAAGAATTCCGTTCTTTAGCAAGTTGGTTTTATCGCTATTTGAATTTTTAAAACTTTTGTACCTATCTTCTCTTATTCTCTTAAAGACTTCTTTTGTATTTCTTAATTTAATTTACATATCAAATATTTTTATACCATAAACAAAAACTCCCTTTCCCTTATTATTCTCTATTAAAAAAATAAAAAATAAAAATTTAAACGATCGATACATAGCCTTAAATGCACACTCTTAATACTCAACAAAATACAAAAGTACTTAGTACACAATGACGGTTTAATCTTTACCTATCGAACTGAACAACGTTTTTGAAAGATGCCATTCCAATTCTAAGTTACGAGGCCACTCTTCCCCGTTCCAACTTAATAATGAAATTGAGTTCAAAATTTTGACTGGGCGTTAGACAAATTTACAATCATCATTATCAAATTGACAATCCTGCGTCTTTGGGTGCTTTTCCTACATTTTATTTTGATGCACTCAGCAACAAAATTTGACAATCTTCACTATTAAATCAAACATTTGACAATATTTCAAAGTTTTCATTTGAGAATTACCTGACTAACGAAATCTTATCGTTTGACTTGACTTGCCATTGTTTGGAATTTAAATTCTCAAACCATATCTTTAACAAAACCAGAAAAATTATAAGTAAATAATTGGACAATGTGATGTCAACATTTGATATTTTCACAACCATGTCATATTATCAAGGGAGGCTCTCAATTGTCAGTAATCTTCATATTATTGTTTTCATTTTTTTCAATGGTTAATAATTTGTTTCTCCTCGCCTGTGTGGGAAACAATTGGTAATATATGAGTAGCATCAACATGGCTATATTCACGAGCAACTTATCATCTCATGTTCATGTTCAGGCCTTAGCTCATCTCCCGACTAATTGTGGTCACTCATGCAACCATCCCTTCTCTGCAACACACTCTAATAATGCACTGATGGGCTCCAAGCTGCAAAAGTATTCTCAGCTTAGGATCAGATCTGTCAAAAGGAATACTTCAGCTGCATCGGATGGGGTCTCTTTACCTGCAGTGACCTTGTATGATATATTATGTGTGCCTCATAGCGTAGAATTGGGTGAACTGAAGAAAGCTTATAGGGAGAAGGTGAGAGTTTACCATCCAGATGTTTGCCCACCTGATGAGAGAGAGGAAGCCTGCAAAATGTTTCTTCAAGTGCAGGAAGCCTACAAAACCCTGTCTGATCCCATGCTCAGGGCTGACTATGATTTTAACCTGAATTTTACCCCCCACACAATGCTCTTGCAGAAGAGGAATAATGGGAGTGTGAGGGATGAGGGAAAGCAGCAATGGGCAGAACAACTTCAGAGGCTTAATAGAAGTTCCAAGAATGGCATGGTGAGGGACAGTTGGGGAGCAAGAATGCGCCGTTTCAAAAAAGCAGCAGCCCATGACCATTGCATTTAATGGATTTAGTCAATCCAATATTCTGTTTTATGTAGAGATATATCATAACCATATGGGCATACGCAGATGGGTTTCAATATGCCTCAGCTTTGTACATCAGGCAATAATATTTCTTACAAAGAGGTTTTTGTTTTTAGATGTATATTTGGGATGGTTACATGAATAGGATAATTTCAATTAATAATTGGTTATTCTTTATGGTTGCAAAGTTTGATGTAGATCTAAGAAACACAATTTTAATTTTAAAAGGAAAGCAATAGATTTTAGATTTTAATATTAAAACTCTTAATTTTAAAATCAATTTTTTTTAAAAAAAAAATTGAAAATTAATTTGTATGATTTATATTATGAATTTAATATAATTTAAAAGCTATTAAATTTGATATTAACAAAGATAATTTTAAGAGTTTTTTTTTATGTTTATATATGAAATTTAAAAGTTAGGATGGACTTAAATTTTAAGAATGATATAATAGATTTAAGTTTCTAAAGAGGTAGGAGGAACTGAACTTCTTAATCATGCTAAGCAATGGTTAAGGGAATCAGTCATTGATGATGCTTCATGACCATAAAGTGGTCAAGTTCATTTAGAGTACATAATTTTGAAAAAAGAATGGCCTTTTCATAGAAGAAACTATAGATATCCCAAAAAAAAATAGTATATACACATAAACATTTTTAAAATGAGAAACCCAATAACATGAAAGATGAATCTTTGATAGGATAGTAGTAAATATATACCAAAGTTCCCAAAATAAAATGAAATTATTTCAAAACCAAAATAAATATTACATTTTCCCTTGACCAATATTAATAATTTTCTCTTCAAAAAACAATGTAATGAAATATTAATAATTTTTCTTAAAAAAAATAATTTTATGAAATGCAAAAAAAATATATTATAAAATATTTAAAAGATATAGAAAAGTTGAGGTGGAGAAATATAAATATAATCACCTACGATAATCAATATACAAATTCTATATTGAATGAGTGTACATGTTTAAGTTTATCTCAATCTTCAAATTATCTATCACCTTCATTTCTAGTGTTATTAAATAATATCTAAAATGGCATGAATGAATCTAGGGACCAAATTGGCCAAGGATGGAAGAGACCAAAGTCAAATATAAGAGAGAATATTTGAAGAGAAATAGTTCTAATATATTTAATCAATAAATTAGGTGAATATTTCATCTTAAATTTTTTCAATGTAAATCTTTCCAAAACAAAAAATAAATTAAAAAAAGTTGAATGTTTTTTAAATTCTTAATATTTTATCAATTAAAATTTCCAATTTTTTCTTTTAACCAACCATTTTTATCATTATAATTTTAAATATAAATTCTTACATGTACTTTCAATAAATATTACAATTTTTTATTTATATTTTACCTGCCATTGCAACATTTACAATGTTTGCAGACGTGCATGTCATTGTCCCATGTTTTTAGCGTTCTTGTTAATTTTTCATGGATTTTTAGGCACCCTAAAATTTTAATTAATCATCTAAGATGTGGGCAAGTGTATATCGGTTGTGGTAGTCTATTGTGGTCATAGCTAATCAATTCTAAGAAGTTAAAGAAACCAACAATGTGCAAGGTGATTTCTTTTGCATGAGAGAGAGAGAGAGAGATTTGGCTACATGTAATGCAATGACTTGAGATGGAAAGATTCTCAGTGCCGATAAAGGTAAAAATTTATATTTTTATAAAAGATCATAGATTCATTCAATTATATTGGATGCATTTTGTAATATCATCACAAACCAAAGATCTTCTTAGAAGATGGTTTAGAAGATAGTTTAAAATATAATTTAATGAAAATTTAAATAGGTTATAAAAAAATCATATACATATATTATTATGAAGTATATAATTATATAAAAGGGAATGAGAAATAAATAATTATTTTCAAAATTTAATATGAAAGATAAAATCGATTATTAAATTTAGTTTTGAGTATTTAATTTTGTCTTATGATCATAATAATGTTAGATAAAATTCTATCTTACAATGATTAATGGTTTTCCATAATCTTTTAGTATAAATAACTAATACAATGTGAAATATTTTCATTGACAGTCCATGAATAAACATTTAAAAAACATGTAAAAGTGTTAAATATGCACCCAATTTACTCATTGATCATTGAATTCAAGGGGAAAGTGCTGGAAATATAAGGTTCTTATATATTTGCCTATAATTTGTAATGGACATAAACATACCAACAACATTGTTGGTGCATACTATGCCAAGTCACATTCTTCTCACCATTATGTATGTTTTCTTACAAAAATACAAGTTTAACGATATTACACTATTGTTAATAATTTTAAATTTTAAAGAAAAATAAACACAAAAATTGAAGATGACTGAGAAAATAAAGAGACAATAATAATTATCGTGGGACGATGCTTTTATAGTACTTATCCCATTACATAAATCAATGATACTTTCTTTATTATATTGGTTGAATTATTTCAATTTAAACAATGATTTTTTTTACGCTTTTAAAAAAATTGAAATATTTTTTGATGAAAGATATATTTAATAAATGTGAAGCTAAAAACAATCCTCCTATATTTCTCAGGATACTAATATTTTGAATTGATTTATATAAATAAAAAAATAACAAACCAAAAAAAATGTATTGTTATTTACTTGTACTATGCCTTTCTATTAAAATTTGCTTTGGTTTGAGTAATAAGTATAGACCATATTTGATGTTTCTTCAGTCTTTGGTGGCTCCTGAATTATCTATGAAACTATGTAATCCTATTCAATGTAATTTTTTTAAAGATTGGGTGTTGTTGGCCTCTTATCCTTTCCTCTTTTATCCTTTAAAGAATAAATACATTCAATTGCTTCCTGAGTTGCCTTTAAAATCTCATTTGAATAGCAAATAGAATTGCAGATTAAGTGAAAAATATTAAACTAAACTTACTGCTTAAATTTGGAAATCAAAAGCTGATTCTGATGCTCAATTGATGGCTTGGAAGATACTACATTGCAAACTGCCCATTGTGGACATGTTAAATTGTATTATGATCCAACCTGTCAACTGTCCTTTTTGTCATCAATATGAAAGTATGAGACATATTTTCTAGAGATGTCCAATGTGAAAAAACAATGTAATTTGGTGTTTTGTGATTTATCTATTATATTTGGACATAAGCTTAAATGGAAAGAGGCTCTACTAGGTGTTGGATTACATGATAATATTATTGTTCATGGTGCTAGACTTGTTATTTTGATGCACCTTTGGAAGAACAGATGTAAAGTAGTTTTTTATCATTGCGATCATCAAGAGTTTGTAATTCTGTGGCTTTAATCTAATATATATTTTTGTCTTGCTTCTTGTTTCTCTCAATGTCAGGGAAAATCAAAGAAGAACACAACGGTGGTTCTCCAGATTCAACAAATTAAATATCAAATGAATCCACTGTTATGTAACAAGAAGATCCATGTTGCTCAGGAATTGAAGAATCTTTTGTACGACAATTGATAGGTCTCTCTTATGACTATTCTTGTTTGAAATAATGGATGTAATGTATTTATGTATCATATTTTTCATTGTTTTTAATGATTCTATTTGCTTTCAACACTATATTATTCTTATTTTTAATACTGCCAGCAGTTTCACTTTCTCAAATACTCTTATGAACATTAAATTCTTTATGTACTTTAAATATTTTCAATACCAAAAATAAATTATAATGAAATTTTATGCATAAACTATGCCCTAAACCTCTTATTCATTGATGTATTCTATCAGATTATGAAAGTTATGTTAAAAAAGAGGAAAAATACATTTAAATTGTCATTTAGACTAGATTCACAAATTTCTATTCGAAAAAAGACTATGAAAGAAAATAATAAAAAAGAATATGAGTAAAAATCCAAGGAAAAGCAACAAATTTCCAAGGAAAAACAACAAGAATATGAGTAAAAAAGAATATGAGCAACAAATTTCCACCTTTTTGCTTTTCTCAAAAAATCTCATCTTTTCTCGCCATTTTAAAACTATTCCTCCAACCTACCATCCTTCATTCTATATTCTTTTTCGTCTTTTGATCCTCTAGATGTGAAACTATTAATGGAAGTAAGGAGAATATCTCTTAAGGTGAATACTCTTGGGCATTACTCTTGTACATGAAACTATTAATGAAGGTAAGGAGAATCTTTTTAAGGCCCTCATTGTTGCACCCAATACATGTTTTATGCAATGAAAACTATTATCAAAACCTTTAAAAAAAGTATTGTATTAGGTCATTGACATGTTCTTGCTAGGGTTTTATGAAAGACTATCATATAAAATAAAATGATTATAAAGAGTTTTAAAGAGTTTTTATACGAACTCTAAAATAAAATGATTATAATTATGTTAGAAGCATTTTTATTAATATAAATTTATCATAGATTCGTCTGTGGATATAGAGGATGTCATTTTCGTCATATCTGATTGTTATCAGCTTGAAACTGTTCAACAGGTGGTATTAATGATAACTGACAATCTAACATGCATCTCATTCTACAAATATTTCCCAGGCTACAAATATTTTCATGGCATACTTAATCAGATAACTTCTCAAATTGGTTCAAAATTTCAAAACAGCTTCAATTTTACGTGAAGTTTAACCTAGAATATAGCTTTAGTGCTGGTTTTGACAGTTTATAAACAGGATGGTAATCGGGGAAGAACAGAATCACCAACTATAATGAAAGAAATAAATATAACCCATCAATTATTTAACCCGGGATGAACACAGATTGACGGCTACTCTATATACATGATAAAAAAGATATTTACTTAAATTTTCTTCATTTTGTAAATCCGATTCATTAATTTTTTCTAATTATTTTAATCAATTAGCAGTTGCATTTATTATCAGTAATATGGCTCAACAAATAGTATTTTGCGGCTTTCAGTTTCTTAAAGAATTACACTTTCCATGATTGTATAATCCATTTTCAATGAAAATTAGATTTTTTCAACTTCAGTTTGATTTTAAAATCTTCTATATCCTTCGATCAAATGCAAACAAATAAATCACCATTAAGCCTTGACTCGTGGCTTTATCCATCTCTGTCACAAGTTTTGTTTTATGCATTACTCATTTTCAAATTAATTTTTTTTTTTAATGGAAATGCGTTTTTCCATCTTTTATGCATTTCACTTATTTCCAATCCCAAAAAAATTAAACAAAGGATAATGCGTTTTGGTCACTCCATGATTAAATTTTTTTTTCAAATCCAAATATAGAAGGGAATTGATATTTAATCTTGGTTTTATCAATCTTTCACCATTTATGCATATGAGTGTCTTTTTAATTTATTTGATAGTTAAAGATTTCTAATTTTTGTATACGCGTGCAGTCCGTACAATCAATCCAATGATCTTCATGTAAACGTTTTTAACATACTTTCAATTTAACTCGGCGTAGTTTTAAAGTTTGATATTTATCTAGTTATTTTAATAGGAGTTGCTTTTAAGGTGTAAGTTATGTCAGAAGAAATGTAATTTTTGCGATTTGTTTTAATAAGTGTTTTATTTTTATTTGTGAAGTATATTCAATTTTTATGTGGATGTTGTGGGCGTCTGCTATTACTTGAAAATTAAATCTATCAACTCTTTTTAACTTTTGGGATCGATCACCAATTGTTCACCTTTTCTCTCAAATGGTAAGATGAGCAAATAGATAGATTCCACATACATTCTTACATAACATGAAAATGATGAAATATTTCAAGTTGACCTAGATAATGATGGTGAGAAGCAATGGCAAATTAATAGTTAGAAATTTTAAGTGGAGTTTAACTTTGAATTTACACTATTTTGCTTTAGAAAATCTCTCTTACCAATATATAAACTATATATAGATAGTTAATTATAAAAGGAGGAATCATAGAGTTTGTTGGGCATGGGAGGCCTTCAAACTATAGAAAAAGAGGAAGGTGAATTGTAAATCGTTGTACTGAGAATCATAATGGCTTCGTAGAAATAGGTTAATGTCAAAATGCCACACCTTGACACTTAAAAAAGTCAAGGGCTCCATATTGTACACCAAACCCAGATTTAAGGTAGTGGTTGGATTTACATCACCTATATTAGCTATTGCAAAGGGATTTGTAGCTTGTTAGGTGGTGACATCTTAGATTTTTCATTTTCTATTTTTGATGTTGAATGAGGATGTCATGAACAGTGATTTGATTGAAATAAGATTTCACATCTGAAATACAAATAAAAAAAACTTCCTAATATTAAAAAAAAACGTCGAGATTCCAAAATCTATCATAATACTTCCATACATCTATTTTACAAATATATTAACACATCAAAATAAAAAATTAAATCTCTTCCAACACTACCAATATATTCCTTTAACAATATTACCCAAAATAAAACACATAAAAAATAAGAAAAAGAAAAAACCATTTTTATTTTTTTTTCAAATAATCATTATTCAAACTAAGCAATGTCATACCAAAACACAAACTTCATACAATACGGTAACATCCACCAACCATAAGGGAGTTATAATAATTCTTTAAAAGCACGGCATTGACTCCTTTGTAGGTCATGTATTGACCTTAAATAGTCATTACAATAGTCTTACTAACAACTATCACATAGAAGTTCAATGCATATAATTAAGCTGGAGGCTTTATACAGTAGGAACTCCCTAAGATTCGTCTCACAAAGAGACAAAAAGACAGATGTTATTTTGGCCTATTCAAACGCTACCAGGTGTAGGGAATTGCTTCGGTTGGGTTGTTTGACAATTGGTGGACAACTATTCTGGGTTCTCTTTCCCGCGTTGTTGTGACCATAGACTCATATTCTTGAAATCATAGGCAATATGAAATTGATGGCTGGACCAGAATTGTGTCGTATAGTTACTAGATGATGGATTGCATGAATCTTCCCAGAGTTTTTTTTTCCTGTAGAAGGTTTGCCACATTTGGATGCAAGTCTCACGTCTAATTTTTAACATAGGCAATACCTCTCGCTCAGGGATCATCTATTTGACAGTGCGCTGCCTGTAGAAAATTAAAATAAATTGAAACATTTGTTTGAAAGATTGCTAGTCAAAAGAGGAGTAATCCATCCTAAAATAAGCATAGCACAGTTAGAAAATCTGAAATTATTTGAATTTACTTAACTGAGTACATTCCACGTTTAAATAATTCAAAATCACTGCATTTCAGGCAAATAAATTTAGTAAGAAAAAATCAAAATCAAACAAAATAATCCAAAAAAAAAAAGCTATTTAGTTTTAGGGTTTTCTAGTGAGTATTGAACCACTGACCTCGCACTTAGGCTTATACAAGCTGCAAAGCCAGTAAAAGCGTTCATCAGGAACATTCACACGTGCTTCATTGGCCTCAATCGTGCAAGAGGGGAAATTCTCCACTGGTATTGACAACTTTGTCAAAGTATCTAACTCTGGTCGTGGATTCAAAACATCAAATTCTAGAATTTAGATGAAAAAAAAACATAAGCATTAAGATGAAGATGCTTTCATTATGGAAAATAAATACCTATCTATGCTTAGTATTTCATAAGAAATTTCATACTTGCTAGGGATCTGATTTGACTTTGAAAGATTGTTCATTTAAGTTATTTACTTTGTATAAAATGACTTATAAAAAGATTATCACATGATATTTAATATTATATATTATTTATATGGTGTATATAAATTTTATATATTATAATATATTTATTTTATATATTAAATAAATATATAATTAAAATTGATGATTATATAAAACAGTATAGTAATATTTATTATTATATATTAATTATATGGTATATATAAATATTATAAAATATAATATATTTATGATATTAGATAAAATTAGATGTAATAAAAATATGGATATCACATTATAATATAATTATATTTCTAATATTAGTAAATTGTTATAGACATAATATATTTATAATGTATATTATAGTATTGACCGTATTTTGAATATTTGTTTATTCATTTATCAAACTAGTCAAGGGGAAGGGGTCCTTATTCATTCACCTTAACTAAGTTATTTAATAAAAAATATTGTATATATTAGCTTTATATAGATATATAATTATAAATGATAATTATATAAAATAGTATAATAATATTTAATATTGTATATTAATTATATAATATATTTATTGCATATATTAAATAAAAATAAACATATACTTATAAAATATAATAATGCTATAAAAATATAAATAAAAAAAATTATACTATAATTATATTATTTTATATCTATAATTTGAGGAGCTTGAGGTTCATTTATATGCAGGAACCCATAATATCCATTAAAAAAAAAAAGCACATGGAACCTTCAAACAATTAACATTATTTTTACCATTAAAGTAAGCTCTGTAAAGAAGTAAATGATAATACCTAAATAACTATATAATCTCAAAATTACATCAGTGTTATTCAGAGATGATGAAAACAATGAAGAACTACATGTTCTTGTGCCTTATTAAGGAAAAAGTGACATAAAAGGAGCTCCCCCAAATCTTAATGTGCACATCAATATATATTTTGCCTTGCTCTTTGTTTTGGGCATGCATTCTACGTGCATGAGCATGCACAACTTGGTCGCCACCCTCACTTGCAACATTTCTCTCGTAACTTGCTTAGACAAAGTGAATTTGCAAAGAAACCAAAGTATTCCGACCACTTTCTCAGTAGCCAATTCCTTAAAAAGTTGCAGTGATTTCCTCCATGCTACAACTGCATACACTTCTCCAACAAAATGCAACTTCTACCAATCAAAACCTATCTCTCAATGAAAAAGTTATAGTTGTAGGAAAAACCATGTAGACCTACGACTTTTCTTGTGCCTTCAAAACAACTGCTAATATAAGTACACCAATAAAATGGCATATTCTAACCTATTTTTCAACATATATTTTTGATCATAAATTGAATACTTCCTAATAATATCGTAATCCTAATTAAGATTTTAAGCCTATTCATTAGAAAAAAAACCATGCTAGCAATTATTATTGAAACATAGTGCTAGACCAATGCCAATACAAAAACTAACATACATTAATTAAAATTTAAAAAAAAATAAAAAAATAAAATAAAATTAAGGTCTCGCAATACAAATTTAAAATCTATTATGATAAATTTGTTTATCTATGAGAAGTCAACATACTGTGGATAGGTCCTCATGAGCATTAAATTGGTTAAGCATGCACCAAACAACACAACATAATGTAATAAATAAGGGTTGTTATGACCAAACATCATAACACAATGTAATAAACAAGGGTTACATAGCAACAAGTCTGTATCTTTAGTAATAGTATTGTTGTAAATTTATGATATTGTTTAAAACTATTACTAGTCTTGCAATAGAGTAGTTGACGAAGTGATTACCTGATAAAGTAAAAGAAAATGGTGGTGTTTTACTCACAAACGGAAAAGCTTTTTCTGTTGAAATAAGTATGCTCAATCTGTTATGAAAATTTAAATTTGTAAGAGCTTATGTTGGTGGTTAAAGTGTAACAACGTACGACAATGGCATTGGAGTTGAAAGTGTAGGGTTTGTATGGTTTTGTTGAAACTGCCATGAAAAACTATGTGAGATTAATCTTGATTCAAAAACTATAATTTTTTTCAACTTTGAGTATGTTTCTTTTTAATGTCTGCTTGAAATCTATTATGTTATACTTGAAGTGTAGTTGACTACAAGCCAAACATACATGTTTTTTGCATTGCTTCATTGGCTACATGCAATGAATTTGAACATATGTAAACTAAAATCCTATACATATTTTCTAAAGATAATTGTAGTCATATAAAATGTCACTTGAGTGCAATGAGTGGTACTTAAAACCACCCATCCATAGCTTAGCTTTAGACCTATTTTAGGGCCTCTTTCAACACTTATCCATCTTTCGTGTGGGCATTTACACATCCCTAAACATCTAAAAATTAGTTCCAAACCCTCCCTTAGGGATCCATACCCCTAGTGCCTCAGTTTCCACCACTTGGACACTCGAATTATAATTTAGACACTAGCACCTCATGTTGGTGTCCCACTTTCAGTGCTAATATCCCTTGACTAATTTCAACCCCAATGGATATATTTTTAATTCCTAAGACACCTAGGGTCATCCTAGACCTATTTCAAACCTCGCGCACACACCAAATAATAAAAGACACCTAGGGTCATCTTAGACCTATTTCAAACCTCACACACACACCAAATATATATATATATATATATATATATATATATATATATATATATATATATATATATATATATATATATATATATATATATATATATATATATATATATATATATATATATATATATATATGATTTTTAGCCCTATAACCACTAGATAGAAATTGGATGCAAATTACTCAAATAAGCTTAGAACAACTTGTGCATAATCAAGGTTATTGATCCCTATTTCACCCTACTTATACCTACATCCATTTACAACCATACCAATCCCAAAATACACATATTTCTAGTCTCAATCCTCATTCAAAGTACTTAGGTTGGTACTCATACTAGCATTCACTTGCACTTGCATGAAAGCACTTAGGCAAGAGAAATACATTGAGCTTGATCCCTCCTCAGAGTATTGATATATAGGGAACTCTAAACACAATGGGGTGTTGAGGATGTCCATCCTACCAAATTGACATCACACTTTTGCTACTTGTGCCACTCAAATACATTAGCAATATGGAGGTCTAAGATTTGCTCCTAAAGTAGTCAAAAATAATGCACAAATAGTGAATCAGAGGGTATAGGTAGGTACCCAAAAGATTAGATAGTACCTACACAAAAGACATTAGTGCTTAAATTAGGATATTAACACCCCAATGTTATTGTCCAAGGTATAATTATATTGTCCAAGAGGGTTTATGATAGTAGGACCCTATTTGTGACACTCAAATCTACTTCTAAACCACTTTTCAGTGTCCAGATCATTTATCTCAGTCAATTTTCAGCTAAGTACAAGTATTTGTGTCATTCATTGTTATTTTTAAAAATATCAGATTAGGTAAATTCTTTCACAAATTAGTGATTGTATTCATTGCATATTTATACCCTGGTTTATTGTATTCAGACCCTTTAACAACCTAGGGCTTACACTTTATAAACCTTAAAAATTTAAATCATTTGGTGAACCCAACTTACTTCAAATATTTCCCAAAACCCTATACCTAGATGTTCTTTGGGTTTGTATCATTCTATTTTTTATGCTCAAAATTTAATTCCAGAATTTTAGATTTGAATTATTATTTTATTTTGATAATCTTTAATAAATTATATTTCTTAAATTGTAAAAAAAAAATGCAACATTTTATTTTCCTACTTTCAAACCTACAACGACAGAATTTAATAACTGATTTGATGTAATCAATAAGAGATAGTTGAAAGATCTCCTTTATAAACATTCAAATATGCAAGATGATCTTATTAATATTGTCCATGAAGAGCTTCATGGATCCATTAGTGGTCAAACGTTTGCCCCCCCAGATGCCAATATTGTTACACCTACTTTGGAGGCAACTCAGAATGTACAACAATTTGTTTTAACTTAACAACCTTTAATATTGGAAACACCTCCTATCCCTAGTTCCTCCTCTCAATATGTAAAATCCCTTATGTATGAGATCCATGGTTTACAGGACAAGGTGTCACATCTTCAACGGGGTACTACTAGGCCAACTCATGTCTTGGATTCTCATGTTCTTTTACATACACCTTTAACAAAACACATAGTGGTAAATCCTTTATGATACAGATTTGTGGCACCTAAGGTTACTTTGTATGATGGTAAGGGTGATCTAGAGCACCATCTATGAGCTTTCTGTGTAGCATGTTTGGACTATATGTCCAATGATTGGCTCCTTACTAAGTTGTTCCCTCATTGTGGTTTTATGATCTTCCTAATTAGTCTATAAAATCATTCAATTCATTGGTAGATATATTTTTAACACACTTTTCAATCAACATCAGTGATAAGGTTTCCTATGCTCAAGTGGCACAACTCAAACAAAATTCTAATGAGCCAATAGTTGAATATGTCTTGTGATATAAAATTATATTATCAAACATGACTATCCCCATGGCAGAAGAAGAACTCCAAGACATATTCAAGCAGATTTTGTTATAGGTATTGCACTAAGATATCATTTTCATAAAGCTTCCATCATTCATAGATCTTTGTCATACATTAAAGGAACAAGAAGTGAAGCTTCTCTCCATAGGAAAACTAATGTACATAGCTAGATTAGATTCAAATACTAATATTTTCAATAAGCCCCCATAAAAGGTAAATCCCAATGATAACAGGAATGATTCAGAAGCAATAATTAATGCAACTTTAGAGCCACCTCCTTGCTTTGTCCTATCAACTCCTTTTAGGAAAAATTTCATGACTCCTCCTTAGTCTCTAGCATAAGGTCTAAAACAACTTTTAAATTTCAATGCCATATCTCTCCCTCCCATAAAAGAGGTTGATATGACTAGATATCTTCCAAATAAATACTATTGAAATGCATTATATGACTATCACAGGGCACCAAGACATACTATAAACAAATGCATTAGCTTGTGACATAAGATACAATATTTGATAGAAGTTAATATCATTGATATCGGGTCCCATACAAAGGCACCTAGACCACAACAAATGGAAAGAAAAAGCATTGAAAATATTTTTATATCTATTTCCAAAGCATACAATGAATGAGACAACATTCACTTCAGGTGTTCACTATACTTATCAGACACACCACCACCATTTTCCTACCATACTCAAACAATGGACACACACCTTCTAAGAAATATCATTGGGGTATATGATACTACAGTGACATCTAGACCTCTTATCACTTTTTTAGAGTAGGCGATAGTTGATGATGATAGATTTCTATGCACTCTCTATACAAGCCTAAATTGATCATCATCTTATTCAAAGTGTCATAGTTGACAATGGTTCAAGTGTCAACATGTGTACTATCACACTTCTACATCACTTGGGTTATTTAAAGAAGGCCATTTAATAGATAAACACAATTGTTCATGACTTCAGTGCCCATGTTCAGAGTTCCATCAAGAAGATAGTACTACCATTATAGGTTGGGATCACACACATGGCCACTAGATTCATATTAGTACCTAGTGTAGACACATTTGAAATTTTATTGGGTAGGCCTTAGATACATTAGCTTCAGGCTATCCCATCCATTATATCAAATATATACATACCAATTAGGTGGTTATAGTTGAGGGCCTTCCATATGAGTATATTTTACCTAATCCACCACCAATTATACAATAAACACCAATTTTTGTTCAACATATAGATTCTATTAACACACATATGATATCAATTGAGACACTAGTGCAGGTGAGATATAATTCTACAATAATACCATGTATGTATAATCTCCCATGAAGACCTTTATTAGAGAGACCCTTGCATTAGAGACATGTTGTGGATTCTAGAGGGCCTCTCTCTCCACCATCAAACAAACAAAAATTACAATATAGCTCACCCACTCCAGTTATAGTTTCTTCTATCAGATGGGTCCTGAAGAACCCCACAGTTCACAAGCTAGTTTAGTCAGCTTCTTAGATGCATATCCCTATTCCACATGCAATTTCAACTACAGATCACTTAGTGCATCTGATTATCAGATCCTAGACACATCATCGTACAACACACATGATCACTATCACTCTATTTGATACATGACACATTGATTGTGAATCTCTTGTGAGATTCATTAGTTATTAGTTTCTCTCCTCTTACCTTGCTCGTTGTATATAGTTTCATTTGCATGATTGTATGCACATAACTTATATACTTAGAAAACATAAAAATAATATAATATGTTCAAAACACAGAATCATTCAAATATTGATCTAAAACACAAAATTTATATTATTTTCATACCCATGTTTACATTCTTTATATACTAGCCAGGTACTGCATATACTAGTTATCTTAGTATAGTCAATTTTTATTAGATATACATGCTTCAATTGTTCTTGTCAAGTGTTCATAGATTCCTACAAGACTCAGGTCCAACATAGAGATCCAAATTTTCTACTATCTTCCCACTAAGGGCACATACATATATTCAACATTGATACACTCTCCCATTGAGGGCATCTTACACACAGATTCTAGTTTCTAAGTTACATCTTTCTATACTCCATATCATAAATTTAACATTGTTTTTATCTTGATATTGATCATCTTATACTACTCAGATTTTTTGTCAACTTATACTACTATAGACTTAGATTATGTACATCTTTGCTCTTATATGGATTTGTACCACATGTTCATACATACTTTCATTTCTAGCTTTCATAGTTTTAGATTTGATTGTCTCTTTACATCTACATTTATTCTAAGGCATTTGAATATGCCATTGTATTATGGATCTACACCACTTCCTTTCATTGTGTGTATGCTTTGGACATGTGCCCATGTCTTTGTGTGTGCCTTCTTGATTATGTATGTGGACATTTGAACATGTCCTTGTATGTATTGATTTCTTAGACTTAATGGCATGTGCTCATGTCCCTTGTATTGTGTCCCCTTGGCATACTTTGTGTGCCTCATGTGTTTTAATGTATGCTTTCATATGTGTGTCATGGACATGACACTTGTCTCTTGCTTGTTAGTTTCATACCTAGGTTTAGATGCCATGAGTGCCCTCATGCATCTCCCCTTCCTCTTTGGGATCCTTTATGGACATCATGCCCCATCGCCCTAGGTGGTTACTCAAATTATGTAGTTCATACACATGCTTACATGTTATATCTATCTTGACAACCTTGTGAATTCTATATCTAACATACAATATATATTACCAACTTATGCCCAGATTATCTTACATCATAATCTTATGCATATACATTATATTGGTTTATTATGTAGATATCATATGTTTTCAGCCTAACATACATCATGTAGATATTTTATTTTGAGGATAGTTATTGCACAAGTACTATAACTCCCCTCAAAGGAGGGGGCATTCATAGAGATCAAACCGTACAGGTGTACTCAGAGAATAATTTTTAGCACACAAACACATAATATAGAGCACAAAATCAAGGAAACAACAAAAAAATAGTCAGACATAGATCAGTTTTAGTTTGTACAAAAAACAAAAAAGGACATTAGTATTGAAAGTAAGACACTAGAACTACTATCCAAGGTCAATGCTACTATCCAATATCCCAAAAATAGGAAAATCTAGATTTGAAAGAATGACATAGTAGTTATAGCCTAGATTTGCATAGTTTCAGTCACAAGTTATTAGATTTGTTCAGTTTATGCTTAGTTTTACACATAATCATACTAGGTTTGCTCAGATTGGGGGCATCATGCACAACATGATCATTCCCACTTTAGTTTTAGATACACAAACATA
The DNA here is from genome assembly GCA_037957365.1 of Torreya grandis. NCBI lineage: Eukaryota > Viridiplantae > Streptophyta > Pinopsida > Cupressales > Taxaceae > Torreya > Torreya grandis. The sequence continues at coordinate 518,254 of JARHVA010000513.1, read as the reverse complement.
GATATATACAACTCAATTTAGAATCCATATGCATAGATATCAAAATTGGAGGTATGTGCATGGCACATTATTTACACATGATCAATTTCACCCTAACTTATCTCAGATGGAATGGTAAAATCCATGTCATTCTCTATGTGTTACACTTAAGACACCATTTGCACTAGGTATCACACTAGATTGATGCCTTATTCTATCTATAGTGGTTGGCATTTCTACATAGTCCTTGAGCTACATTCCTGGGTACCCAAGTGTCCCCTTAGCCATTTTTCATTTCAAAGATTTAAAATGGCCTTAAGGCCATCATACATAGTTAAAATTACATTTTGAAATTTTAGTTATAGATGCATCTACTACACATGGGTAGGTAATGATGGAGTCATAACATATTTTGAGTTCTTGAGCCACCTACATATGAGTGTTGGACAAGCCATTAGTCCAATCCAAGTTATTCATGGTATATGATCCACTAAGTAGGGGTGGGCAATGATGGAGTCAAAAATAGATTGATTTATTGAGCTACCCACACATGGGGATTGAGAATCCATCAACTCATTCCAAGATATTCATCATTTGATCACTATCTACACACACACACACACACAAGATGTCACCAAGTTTTTACATTGGTTTGCATACCCAGTAAGGTGTATTTTTTATTTTACTCTCTCTCTCTCTCTCTCTTATCTCTTTATAAGTTTCATTTGTAGGATATGCAATGGAGCACTTTTCACACACTCAGACATAGATTCATGGGCTTCACCTCACAAGTAAGTCTAAGTACACTTCTTTTTCCTTTATCATAGTCATTTCACTTTGCTACATTTATAGAATAAAGGTGGGGCAAATGTAGTCATATAAAATGTCACTTGAGTGCAATGAGTGTTATATAAGACCACCCATCTGTAGCTTATCCCTAGACCTATTTTAGGGCCTCTCTCGACACTTATCTAGCTTCTATGTGGGCCTTTACACATCCATAGACATCTCAAAATCAGTTTTGGACCTTCCCCTAGGGATCTAGGCTCATAGTGCCTCATTTTATACCACTTAGACATTAGCATTGTACTTTGGACATGATCACCCTGCACTAGTGTCCCACTTTTAACACTAATGTCTCTTGCCTAATTTCTACCCCAACGAATATATTTTCAATTCCTAAGACACCCAAGGTTAGCCTAGACCTATTTAAAACCCCACACAAGCACTAGATTAGTATATATACATGACTTTTAGTCCTATATCCACTACATGGAAATCAAATGCAATTTACACAAACAAGATTAGAATAATTTGTGCATAATCAAGGTTATTGATCCCTATTCTACCCTACTTATGCATACAATCATCTACAACCATCCCAAGCATATAATACATAGATTTATAGTTACATGCCTCATTCAAATCACTCCGGTCGATACTCATATTAGAATTCACTTGCACTTGAACCAAGCAGTTTGACATGAGAACTAAATCAAGCTTGATCCCTCCTCAGAGTATTGGCATGTAGGAAAATTTGAACACAATGGGGCATTGAGGATGTCTAGATTACCTAGCTAACATCACACTTTTTCTACTTGTGCCACTCAAATACACTAACAACATGGAGGTCTAAGGTTTAAACTTAAATCATTCAAAAATAGTACACAAATAGCAAAATAAAGCTCATCCACACAGGTACAAGAAAGAAAGAGCAGATAGTTCATGTACAAAGGACATTAGCATTGAAAGTAGGACATTAATACACCAACACTATTGTCCAAGGTACAATGTTATTATCTAGGAGGGTTTCTAACATGAAAACCCTATTTGCAACATAGATCTGCTTCCATACTAATTTTTAGCCTCTAGATCATTTGACTCATTTATTTTCTAACTAAATACTTATTTTTGTCATTTGTTGCTATTTTTAGAAATATCATATTAGGTCAATTCTTGTTCAAATAAGTGGTTATATTTATTGTATGTTTCTACCCTGATTTAGTATACTCAGACCCTTTAACAATATAGGGCTTATACTTTATAAACTGTAAAAAGTAAAATCAATAACACACTTTTTCACATAAATAAAATTTTGATGCAAAAATGTCCTTTTTTTTCCTTGAACTTCTTGAACTTACCCATAAGGTTCTTGTAGATATTCATGCTTCACTAATTTGTGGTCACTTAGGTTTCCTGAAGAACTATCATAGAATCAATCATGAATTATTTTGGTTAGGTTTCATATAGGAAGTCTAGAAATTTGTGGTAGAATCCATGATGTTTTATAAAAATGAGGGTGAGAATTGATACCTTGAGTCTTCTATAACCACCATCTATTCCTAGCTAGAGGTGGGAGGAGGTTTCGATGGATTTCATCACATGGTTATCCAAGTTGTAAAAGGAAAATGTCATCATGGTTTTTGGGATAAACTCACAAAATGTGCATAATGTGTCTTATGACATCCTTTTGTATCAAGTACAATAGTATCAACCTTTATCTAGATACAATTCAAGAGCTACATAGAATCTATAGAGATCGTTAATAAGTGATTATAATCATATATTTACCAAGAATTTTTGGATTGAGTTATTCTCATGCATGGGTACTTTGTAAGAATGTAGATTGTCAAAATACCCCAAATCTAATGGATTTGTTGAGGTGGTAAATAATTTCTTGGAAAATTACTTCCGATGCTTTTCTTCAAATAAATAGGTGGTATGGATTCAATGGTTACCACTAGTAGAATGGCGGTACACCAATTCTTTCCATACCTCATCCAAAATGTCTCCACTTTTTATATTCTATGGGTACCATTGACTATCCATCACCTCATCCTTGATGGTTCAACTAAAAGTTTGAATAGTTGAAGAACGCATTCAACACCAGCAATAGGTACTTTCTAGTCATATAGAAAACTTGGCAATGGCATAAAATTGAATGAAGTAACAAGTTGACTAGCATCACATTAAAAGACATTTCAAGGTAGGTGATTGGGTTTTTCTATGAATACAACAATAAAAATAAATTTCTTTGAAACATCAACATAAGGATGACAAGGCTTCATGTAATTATTATGGGCCATGTCAAGTCTTGTAGAAAACAGGTAGTGTAGCATACAAACTAGAGTTACCTTATTCAAAAAAATACATCTATTATTTCATGTTTCCTACTTGAATAAGGTCATTAGATAGATAGTTTCAGTCTAGATAGAGTCACCAGAGCTTGATTAGGAGATAAAAATCATTTTGGAACTCGAGGAAATCCTCCATACATGAACAAAGAGGTTACAAATGAGGGTGATTACATAGTTTTGATCAAGTGGACTAATGTATCCAGTGAGTATGCAACATAGGATGATGAATAATTCCTATAAAAACATCCCACAATCACTAACATTTTAGACAATATTGTTTTGAATGGGAAGGGCATGATATTCCCTTAACCACTAGTATGTATTGGGATATGTGTGGCTAGTTTATGTCTAGCATAAACTTTTACTTAGTCACATGATAATTTTATATCTTCATATTGGTAGTAGTTTTAGCCTATGAAGTATCCATATCATAAGCAAGATATAGATAATAGGTAGCGGTTAGTATGCATTGTATTCTTATTTCAAGTTTATAGAGGTTTCTCCCTTAAATTGGCTTAGTCATATATTTCCAACATTTCGTTTTGTTATCAATCATCTATGTGGATATGTTTTATTGTGATCTTATTATTGTGATTCATCGTTGTTAATTTTCTCTTGATATTTATATTTCTATCCATTTCTATGACTTTGATTTACCTATCTAATTAATTTCATTACATTTCCAAAGTTCATGTTTTTTTTTCAAACAAGATCTAAGATTAATTAAGGGAATTTCAATAAAATTAACATGGCCACAATTAATACTATCATTCTTCCTAGTTGGGATATTATATCTAATCAATTTTTATGGCATAAGAGGAAATCAAACATTTCACACACACATATACCATACCAATTCCCTAGGGTTTGAAAAATATTTATGCAAAATCAATCTTGGGTTTGGAATAACACATAGAGAATATAGGCCTAATAGGTTTGAGATAATCCAATGGATTAGATGCTAGAAGAAAAAAAGTTAACACAAATTAAATAATATATAATCCTATCAAAGGGGTGTAAGAGAGCATGAGTTCACCAAAACATTTTACGTGAAAGTGGGTTTACATCAAAATACAATATATCTATCCATAAACAATATAATTAATCCTAACTAAATGTAAAATATTAAAATTACTTCCAAACTTAGAGAGAATTTTGATCAATAAAGGGTTTTGGGAAGTATATTTGTTTTTAATAAATATGGAAATAATCATCATAATATAACAACATAATCAAGGTTTTTCTGGCAAGGTAGGGAGAACCCCACAAAATCATGGTGATTTAAGCACCTCCTTGGAATTGTAAAATCCAAATTTTTGGTAACTTGAGTCATGGACTCCATTTTTATGGAAAATATTAAACATAAAAAATAGTATTTCACAACTATAGTTTGAGCCTCGGGGCTCCAAAAACCATGCTTAGTTTTTAAACTCTTCAAGCCGATCATTAGGAATTAGGTCTTCTTATTTAAACCCTAATATGATTGTTGAACATGCATTTGGACATGTAAATGGATTTGATTTGGGGCATGTGCTTTTGGTTACTAAGGCTTGTAATAAAAACCTACTTATCAATCCCTCATCATACCTACACAATATACAATAAAATATGCCACGTAAAATATAATTTAGCTAAACAATCCAATGCAATTCAAATGTGTTATTAAAAATCCAATGTTATAATGAATACTTGATTTATTAAATAGTTTTCAATAGAATGCACTATGAAATGTTATATGCTCTTTCTATATTTCCTTATATTCTTAGATGCCATATCTATATGCTTGCATGTATTTAATCTATCACATCATTGATTGATTATTTTTATAAATACAATAATGTAATAGTGTATTTATATACCTCTTGATTTCAAATTAGGACCCAACCAATAGTTCACAATTTGATAGACAATAGGGAAAAAGTTGGAAAAAATGAGTCCAAAATGCAAAAAATGTACATTGTACATTTATGGGCCCCATAAATGTACAAAGTACATTCCTCAGAAGAACTTCATAAACAATGAAGGAAGGAGAGAGAAAATGTGGGGACATGAAAAAAATACATAAGAAACTAAAAAAATCTAATATATCCTAACCTAGACCAATAATCAAAAAACACACAAAAAACCTTGAATAATGTTATTTAACTAGCAGAATCCCCAAAGGTACAAGTTACGCTAGAAGGAGTGTAATTTGTTTTTGATCTAGAGGTTAATTTGGAAATGGTCCTAGATCAGACTAAAACTTGCACCATCATGTAGGGCCCATTGAGACCTTTCTTATGCTATGCAGAACATAGAAAATGGAGCTCATATGCTCTTTATGTAGCTAGTCAAAGTCCCAATCAAACTGGTCAAAGTAGGTCAAAATGCATAAATGACCATTATGGAACAATTCAAAAATAGTTCCAATGCAAAGAAATCATCTCAAAAATTTTGGCACAATTTACAATTTATGCAATGGAGTTTGTATGCGAAAGATATGGTCAGTCAATGTTGTGGTCAAACTTGGTCAACTAGATGACATGGAAAAAATGTGGACCAGTAATAACATGACATGTGGTAGTCATTTCATGCAGGAAATTAGTGGGTTTCAATCATTTGTATTTGATAGGAAAATATAGTCATCTTTGGTAGGCGTAATGTAACGGGGCAAAAAAAATTAGGGTTTGAATAAAACATCCAGTTGGACGTCAACAAGTGACAAATGGTCAACAATTGATAAGTGGATGATAAGTGGTGAGAGAAGATTGGACCATGTGGTGGAGGACCCACCACATGGCTTACCACCAATTAATTACCATGATCCAATCTCACATTATTCCCTGAATGTTCCAAACAAACCATATTTAACTTATCATTTCCACGTGAACCATCCATGTCACCACATACCTTCCACGTGACATCTACAAAAATTCACGTGATGCCACTCAATATCCATGTGAAGCCCCAAACACCACCACATACTTTATAATTTCCATGAATTTATCACATCCCACCACAATCCTCACCAAAGCCCACTGAAATACAAGCTTATGCCAAACACTTGGCAATGGATAACACAAACTCTGTGGTATTTAAATATCCATGGGACTAAAGATTTCAATGGAAACCAAAAAATATGCCAAGAGTTTCGAACCCATGACCTACCGGGTAAAAGGGATAAGGCCCAACCACACCATTTATGGGTTTGAATGGCTCTATAAAGCCACAAAATTATATTTCAGCAACAATGAATGGAGTCCTCAGTCAAGGCATAAGGACCCACTTCTGATATTCCTCCAATTCAAGGAATCTAGATGAATTTTCATCTCTTATTATACTATCTGAGCCAATTCTAACCATATGTTTAATGCCAAGGTTTGATTCCTTTTGATGCCCAGAAGTGAGATTTTTGAGTAGAAGACATCTAGAGGTGTTTTTAAATAAGGTGGAGAATATGTTCACCGGTTTACTGAGATTCTTTGAAGGTATGTAAAACATGAATTCATTATTATTTTGTAAGGTTGCCTTATACTTGCAGATATTTTATAATGAATTAGTTCAGCTAATTTGTGAACCCAGAGATGTAGGTATTACTGAACTTCGTAATCAACTCTTGTGCAGTGTGGTGTGTATTTTATTACATTGATTTTACTTAAGTTTATTGTTTTATGGAATTAATATCAGTGTATTTAATAATTTACTAAAAATTATTCATCATAAACATTTTGGCATGGAAATAATTGCTAGTTTATGGATCAGTTTTGGTATCAGAGCGGTTCTTGCCTTTTGTGGCTATTGGAACCACCTTAGCCATGGATTTGTATCCATAGATGTAGTTTCCCATGATACTATTGACATTGGGCCCAATGATACAAATTATTGTGTCATGCCAATGGGATCAGGCACAACAGATAGTAGAATTAAACACCATGGTGGTGAACATGAGTGCCTATCAGTGCACTCAGGTTCAACGGATCATTGAACTCTAGTAGAAAGTTGACTCTCTTTTTGATTAGTTAGAAGAAGATTTAGGATGGAAGAAACATCATCTAGATGATCCCAGTACTTTAGCCAGTCAAATATGTAGTCATTGCTCAAAATGTGGACATGTGGCAGAATATTGCTAGTTGTGACATCCTAAACGTGCACCATAGTGGTTCCAACAGAGGAACGTGGGAAGAGGAAAGACTCCTGCTATTCCAAATACCAGTCAAAATTCAAGATCCCTAGTTTAATAGAGGAGAGCATCTGGACCTCTAGATATTATCTTACGATCTGTGAAAACCTCCAAGCAGAATATTCTAGTTATTGTAGAGGGATGTGTCGTTAGAATTATTTTTGATGGAAACATCAGAATAGATTATGTGATTGCTGATGTAGTAAATTGATTAGGCTTGTCAATAGTGCCACTACTGCATGCTAACATAGTTGGCATGTGGAATGGTATTATCTGAGGTATGGTAATATGTTGTTGCACCTTATGATTTGCAGTTGGGAGACATTTTTTAGATGCAGTGACTCTCGATATCATCCCATTAGAGATGAACAAGATGGTTCTAGGAAATTTATATTTCTTCTCTTGGTAAACATTTTTTAGAGATGATAACATTGAGCTTCTCTTGGATCACACTTGGATTATGCAGTTCAAGGTGGGGCAAGTCTCTAGACCTAGTCACAATGATTCCAACCAGACATTAGACTCATATGTAACAGGAGACTGTCAGGAACCTGAAGATGAACCACATGATGATCCATAGAGTGACTACTAAAGGAGTCAAGGACACACAAAAATCCTATAGCTGGTAAGGAATATTAGGTGTATTTTGGGTCATCTATTTGTATATAGTTATAAAACCAACATAAATAATGTGCTAGTTAGATGTATGAATAAGACCCATATGGGAAATATTAGGACATGCATCCTGCATAGTTATAAAAAGACCCACAAGGTACTGTTTGTATCTATATATACATGAATTATATAATTGCAGTTTGTTATGTTATGGAAGTCCCCTATAGAGAAATATTGAGTGATAGGTTTATCATACTCAATTTATATTCTCACATTTTTAGGTAGACATTTTCCATTAACAATAACATACACAGATTAAGGTATGCTTGTTTTTGTAAGTGCTATTCTACAGAGAATAGTTAAGCAAGCCTAGGAAGCATTTGGTCCACATTTACTTCTATAAAAGCCATATAGCAAGATGAAGACATTGATGGGTGTGCTAAAAGATCACTAGACTTATCTGTGAAGAGGTTCTGGTGAAGCTGTGTAGTAGAGGAAGTCATCACATCCTAGTTTTGTGTAGAGGCTATTGATGGTCGTATAGTAGCAGAGGATTTGTGAAAGAGGTGATCAATCAGATGTTATAAGTGTTGTAGGTGTAGTGTGGAACCTGAATAGACCGATAAAGACCCATCAAAATTCTTTAAAACTGACTATCATTTTAGAGGATCAGTATAACTCCCAATTTTGGACTATCAATTTTAGAGACCATATAGTCCACTACAGAGATCTTCATGAGACAATATGAAGACCAGATCTAGTACCAACTTTTGGTAGACCAAAAGCCTTCTTAGTAGGGAGGATTGATCCAAAGGTTAATTAAAAAAAGATCCTAGATTAGACCAAAACCTATACCATCGCATAGATCCTATTGAGACCTTTCTAATGGTATGTGGAACATGGAAAACGAAGCTTTTATACTTCTTGTGCAACTAGTCAAAGTCCAAGTCAAACTAGTTAAAGCAGGTCAAACTTGGTTAAACTACATAAAATGACCTTTATAGAATAATTTTAAAATAGTTCCACTACAAATATCTCATCACATGTTTTTCATCATAATTTACGGTTCATGAAATGAAGTTCATATGCGAAAGATATGGTCAGTCAAAGTTGTGGTCAAACTTGGTTAACATGATGATGTGGTAAAAATGTGGAGCAGTAAGAACATGACACATGGCAGTCAGTTCATGCAAGAAAATAGTGGGTTTCAATAATTTGTCTTTGATAGGTGAATATAGTCATCTTCGACAAGCATAATGTAACAGGGAAAAAAATTGAGATTTGAATGGAACATCTAGTTGGACGTTGATAAGTGACGAGTGGATGATAAATGGTGAGAGGAGATTATACCACGTGGTGGGTCCTCAAGCCACCACATGGCTTGCCACCAATTAATTACCATGATCCAATCTCATATTATTTCTCAAGTGTTCCAAACAAACCATATTTAACTTACCATTTCCATGTGAACCATTCATATCACCACATACCTTCCATGTGACATCTACAAACATTCACACGTTTCATCCATGCGATGCCACTCAATATCCATGTGAAGCCCTAAACACTGCCACATACTTTCTAATTCCCACAAGTTTATCACATGGCACCACAATCCTCACCAAAGCCCACCAAAATACAAGTTTATGCTAAACACTTGGCAATGGAGACCACGAGCTCCATCGTATTTAAATATCTGTTATGCCACCCACTTACTAATGTGGGACTAAATATTTTGATGGCAACCAAAAACTATGCCAAGAGTTTTAAACCCATGACTTACCATGTAAAAGGGATAACCCCCAACTGCACCATTTATGGGTTTGAATGGCTATATAAATCCACAAAATTATATTTCAATAATAATGGAGTCTTTAGTCAAGGTATAATGACCCACTTCTACTCTTCCTCTGATTCGAGGCATTTTTAGCTGTCAGTGTAAACTAGAGATTTGTTCTAGTTTCTGAGCTGATTCCAACCATATGTTGAATGTCAAGGTTTGATTCTGTTTGATGATGATTTTGATGCCCAAAAGTGATATTTTTTAGTAGAAGACATCTAGAGATGTTTTTCGAGAAGGTGGAGAATCTATTCATGGGTTTACTGAGATTCTTTGAAGGTCTGTAAAACATGAATTCATTATTATTCTGTAAGGGTTGTCTTTTACTTGCAGACATTTTATAATGAATTGGTTTAGCTAATTTGTGAATCCAAAGACGTAGGCATTGCTAAACTCTGTAATCAACTCTTGTGTAGTGTAGTGTATTTTATTGCATTGGTTTTACTTAAGTTGATTATTTTATGGAATTAATATTGGTGTATTTAATAATTGCCTACAAAGTATTCATCATAAACATTTTGGCATGAAAATAATTGTAGTTTATGGATCAATTTTTTATTGGTAAAGTGAGATTTTGTATATCGAAATAGTGTAAGTTAACAATCGTATTGTAAGAAAGAACTATGATGGTGGAAAATGAGGTGGTGTGTTAATTCATATGACGTGGCAATGCATTGTATAAGGAGGAAATTTCACATGGAATGGATTCAATTTTTTATTTTGATAAACTAGAGTTTTGTTAAATAGAAGAGTGTAAATAAAGAGTTGTATTTAAATTCAAATCCATAACCATTGGCTATGTCCCACCTTATGTGCATAAAGTGTTAGGCGATAATAATTTAATATTTGTAAAAGATGTGATAGTGTGAAATGACATTGTGTATTTCTTAATACAACATGGCGATGAGCTATGTTGGAATGAGATGGTATGTTTCATAGTGAACTTAAGTAATATTGAAGTGGTGGAGAATGAAAATTTTATAGATAACGTAAAAGCAATAAAAGATTTCAAGGTGATTCGAGGATTATGATGAGGGGCAATGACACTGTGACCTAAAAAAACTTCAAATCTATAACAATAACAATAAAGGTATAACAAAAATAGAGTAGTTATGACAAAATTTATTTCAAATCAACAATGAGCAACTCATAAATAAATCCCAAACTTGACAACTACCACAAATGTTATCAACATTTCTAAAATCACATTTCTAGAGTTCAATAGTTTAAGACTTAACTTCAAGTAAAGGAATCCTCTCTAAGAGATAGAAATGGAAATGAATTGGACAAACAAATGAACAATCCCACCACCAAAAACCCCAATACCCTACACCATAATAGGACCGTGTAAAACTTCCTGTTGTGGTAAATGAAGGGGTGAAAAATCCATTGCATAGTCAAATTTAGAGTGACAATTAGATTAAAAAAATGAATCCTTAAACATATAGCTATGAAAAATAAACAAACAAATAAATCATAAATTTGATTCATTTTCTAAAACCGTGGAGTATAATTAGTTTATGTACTTGAAATCCATATTATGTCACATGTAAGCAATTATAATATAATATTAGTATCCACAGTTAATCATAAAGATAATAGTGTTGAAGAGAAAATTTTATTTTAACAACACATCTTCATTGTCATGAAGGAATGCATATTTAATTTTCAAGGTTTTTGGGTAATTATTTTATTTTCATTACTTGAGTATATTCCTCTTTTAATCATATGATGTGGGCACCCATTCATACGTGTGAATTACACATACCAACCTCGCCTACCACTATGACTAATTGCTAATTGACCACCTTTTCTCTCAACAGATGACTCCTCTACCACGACATTCACATTATATCATCAATGATGACATCTTATGCACCCATGTGGAATTCACTTTACAAAAGCTTTCATACTCACTTTAACTGCAACAAAAGCAACAACATAGACTCCATAATCTCAATGTATTTCCCTCACATTAGTGGCATTGCATTGTTGATTCAATTCACACATCAGAAGTGGAGTCTTTTCATAATCAAATAGAAAATATTCAATAAAAGATGCTACCACCTTGCAAGCTACAAATGCCATTGTAATGATTCAACACTTATCCATCTTTCATGTGGGCCTTTACACATCCTTAGACATCTCAAAATTAGTTCCAAACCCTCCCTTAGGGATCCATGCCCCTAGTGCGTCAGTTTACACCACATAGACACTAGCATTGTAATTTAGACACTAGCACCTCATGTTGGTGTCCCACTTTCAGTGCTAATGTCCCTTGACTAATTTCAATCCCAATGGATATCTTTTTTAATTCCTAAGACACCTAGGGTCATCCTAGACCTATTTCAAACCCCGCAAAAACACCAAATCAATATATATATATATATATGTGTGTGTGTGTGTGTGTGTGTGTGTGTGTATATGTATATGTACATATATATATATATACATATATATATATATATATATATATATATGTACATATATATATATATACATATATATATATATATATATATATATATATATATATGCATATATATTATATATATATGTATATGTATATATATATATATATATATATATATGTATATGTATATATATATATATATATGTATATGTATATATATATATATATACATATATATATGTATATGCATATATATTATATATATATATATATATATATATATATATATATATATATATATACACACACACACACACACATATACATATACATATACATATATACATATATACATATATATATATATATATACATACATATATATATATATACATATATATATACATCTATACACACACACACACACACACACACACACACACACACACACACACACACACACACACACACATATATGATTTTTAGCCCTATAACCACTAGACAGAAATCAGATGCAAATTACACAAATAAGCTTAGAGCAACTTGTGCATAATCAAGGTTATTGATCCCTATTTTGCCCTACTTCTACCTATAGCCATTTACAACCATACCAAACCCAGAATACACATATTTCCATTCTCAATCCTCATTCAAAGCACTTAGGTTGGTACTCATACTAGTATTCACTTGCACTTGCACAAAAGCACTTAGGCAAGAGAAATACATCGAGATTGATCCCACCTCAGAGTATTAATATACAGGGAACTCTAAACATAATGGGGTATTGAGGATGTCCATCCTAACCAGCTGACATCACACTTTTGCTACTTTTGCCACTCAAATACCTTAGTAACATGGAGGTCTAACATTTGCTCCTTAAGTAGTCAAAAATAATGCACAGACAGTGAATCAGAGTTCATCCACACAGGTATAAGTAGGTACCCAGAAGATTAGATAGTTCCTACACAAAAGACATTAGTGCTAAAATTAGGATATTAACACCCCAATGCTATTTTCCAAGAGGGTTTATGTTTGTGACACTCAAATATGCTTCTACACTAGTTTTTAGCCTCTACATCATTCATCTCAGTCAGTTTTTAGGTAAGTACAAGTATTTGTGTCATTCATTGCTATTTTAAAAAATATCAGATTAGGTACATTCTTGCACAAATTAGTGGTTGTATTCATTACATATTTATACCCTAGTGTATTGTATTTAGACCCTTTAACAACCTAGGGCTTACACTTTATAAACCCTAAAAATTTAAATCATTTGGTGAACCCAACTTACTTCGAATATTGCCCAAAACCCTATACCTAGATGTTCTTTGGGTTTGTATCATTCTATTTTTTATGCTCAAAATTTAATTCTAAAATTTTAAATATGAATTATTATTTTATTTTGATAATCTTTAATAAATTATATTTCTTAAAAGGTTCAAAATATGCAACATTTTATTTTCCCACTTTCAAACCTACAATGTCAAAATTCAATAACTGATTTGATGTAATCAATAAGAGACAGTTACAAGATTTATTTTTTAAACATTCAAACATGTAAGATGACCTTATCAATATTGTCCATGAAGAGCTTCATGAATCCATTAATGGTCAAACTTTTGCCCCCCAAGATGCCAATATTGTTACACCTACTTTGGAGGCAACTCAGAATGTACAACAACTTCTTTTAACTTGGAAACCTTTAATAATAGAAACACCTCCTATGGCTAGTTCCTCCTCTCCATATGTACAATCCCTTATGCATGAGATCCATGATTTATAGGATAAGGTGTCACATCTTCAACGGGGTACTACTAGGCCATCTCATGTCTTGGATTCTCATGTTCTTTTACATACACCTTTAGCACAGCACATAGTGGTAACTCCTTTGTGATACAAATTTGTGGCACCTAAGCTTACTTTATATGATGTTAAGGGTGATCCAGAGCACCATCTATGAGCTTTCCATGTAGCATGTTTGGACTATGTGTCCAATGATTGGCTCCTTACTAAGTTGTTCCCTCAAAATGCTTATATGACCTTCCTAATTAGTCTATCACATCATTCAATCCATTGGCAAATATGTTTTTAACACACTTTTCAATCAACATCAGTGATAATATTTCCTATGCTAAAGTGGCACAACTCAAACAAAATTCTAATGAGCCAATAGTTAAATATGTCTTGCGATATACAATTATATTATCAAACATGACTATCCCCATGGCAGATAGAGAACTCCAAGACATATTTAAGAATATTTTGTTATAGGAATTACACTAAGTTATCATATTCAAGAAGCTTCCATCATTCACAAATCTTTGTCATATATTAAAGAAACAAGAAGTCAAGCTTCTCTCCATAGGCAAACTAAAGTACATAGCTGGATTAGATTCAACTACTAAGAGTTTCAGTAATCCCCCATATAAGGTAAATCCCAATGATAATAAGAATGATTTAGAAGTAATAATTAATGCAACTTTAGAGCCACCTCGTTGCTTTATCCTATCAGCTCCTCCTATGAGAACTTTCATGACTCCTCCTTAATCTCTAGCACAGGGTCTACAACAACTCTTAGATATCAATGTCATATCTCTCCCTCCCATAAAAGAGGTTGATATGACTAGGCCTCTTCCAAATAGCTACTATTCCAATGCATTCTATGACTACCATAGGGTACCAAGACATACTACAAACAAATCCATTAGCTTGTGACATAAGATACAATATTTGATAAAATTTAATATCATTGATATTGGCTCCCATACAAAGGCACCTAGACCAAAAAAAATAGAAAGAAAAATCATTGAAAATATTGTCATATCTATTTCCAAAGCATACAATGAATGAGACAACAGTCACTTCAGGTGTTCACTATACTTATCAAGCACATCCACCACTAGCATCCTACCATACTCAAACAATGGACACACACCCTCTAAGTAATATCATTGGGGTGTATCATACTACATTGACATCTAAATCTCTTATCACTTTTTTAGAGTAGGAGATAGTTGATAATGATAGATTTCTATGCACTCTCTATACAATCCTACATTGATCATCATCTTATTCAGAGTGTCATAGTTGATAATGGGTCAAGTGTCAACATGTGTACTATCACACTTCTACATCACTTGGGTTATTTAAAGTAGGACATTTAATAGATAAACACAATTGTTCATGACTTCATTGGCCATGTTCAGAGCTCCATCAAGAAGATAGTACTACCATTATAGGTTGGGCCCACACACGTGGCCACTAGATTCATAATAGTACCTAGTGCAGACACATTTGACATGTTATTGGGTAGGCCTTGGATACATTAGCTTTAGGCTATCCCATCCACTATACACAGATGTCTCAAATATATACATACCAATCAGGTGGTTACAATTGAGGGCCTTCCATATGAGTATATTTTACCTAATTCACAACTAATTATACAACAAACACCAATTTTTTTTCAACATATAGAGTCTATTAACACACATATGATATTAATTGAGCCACTTCTACAATAGTACCATGTATGTAAACTCTCCCATGAAGACCTTTATTAGAAAGATACCTACATAAGAGACATTTTATTGATTCTAGAGGGCCTCTCTCTCCACCATCACATAGATAAAAATTACAATATAGAGCACCCACTCCAGTTATAGTTTCTTCTATCGGATGGGACCTCAAGAACCCCATAGTTCACAATCTATTTCAGTCAGCTTCTTAGATACCAATCCCTATTCCACATGCAATTTCAACTATAGATCACTTAGTGCATTTGATTATCAGATCCCATATGCATCATCGCACAACACACATGATAACTATCCCTCTATTTGATACATGACACATTGATTGTGAATCTTTTATGAGATTCATCAGTTAGTAGTATCTCTCCTCTTACCTTGCTCCTTATATATAATTTCATTTGCATGATTGTATGTACATAACTTATATACTTAGAAAACATAAAAACAATATAATATGTTCAAAACACAAAAACATTTAAATATTGATCTAAAACACAAAATTTATATTGTTTGCATATCCATGTTTACATTCTTTATATACTAGCGAGGTACTGCATATACTAGTTATCTTAGTATAGTCAATTTTTATTAGACATACATGCTTCAATTGTTCTTGTCAAGTGTTTGTAGATTCCTACAAGACTCAATTTCAACATAGAGATCCAAAGTTTCAACTATCTACCCACTGAGGGCACATACATAGATTCAACATTGATACACTCTCCCATTGAGGGAATTTTACACATAGATTCTAGTTTCTAAGTTAAATCTTTCTATACTCCATATCATAGATTTAACATTATTTTTATCTTGATATTGATCATCTTATACTACTCAGATTTTTTGTCAACTTATACTAATATAGACTTAGATTATGTACATCTTTGCTCTTATATGGATTTGTACCACATGTTCATACATACTTTCATTTCTAGCTTTCATAGTTTTAGATTTGATTGTCTCTTTACATCTACATTTATTCTAAGGCATTTGAATATGCCATTGTATTACGGCTCTACACCACTTCCTTTCATTATGTGTATGCTTTTGACATGTGCCCATGCCTTTGTGTGTGCCTTCTTGATTGTGTATGTGGACATTTGAACATGTCCTTCTATGTGGCTCTAAGACAACCTGCTTGTTGTTTGCATATATGGACATTTGAACATGTCCTTGTATGTATTACTTTCTTAGAATTAATGACATGTGCTCATGTCCCTTGTATTGTGTCACCTTGGCATACTTTGTGTGCCTCATGTGTTTGTATGTATGATTTCATGTATGTGTCATGGACATGACACTTGTCTCTTGCTTGTTACTTTCATACCCAGGTTTAGATGCCATGAGTGTTCTCATGCATCTCCCCTTCCTCTTTGGGAGCCTTTATGGACATCATGCCCCATCGCCCTAGGTAGTTACTCAAATTATACAGTTCATACACATGCTTACATTGTTATATCTATCTTGACAACCTTGTGAATGCTATATCTAACATACATTGTATATTACCAACTTATGCCCAGATTATATTACACTATAATCTCATGTATATACATTATATTGGTTTATTATGCAGATATCATATGTTTTCACCCTAACATACATCATGTAGATATTTTATTTTGAGGATAGTTATTGCACAAGGACTATAACTCCCCTCAAAAGAGGGGGAATTCATAGAGGTTTTTCATATAGATCAGACCGTATAGGTGTACTCATAGAACAATTTTTAGCACACAAACACATAACATAGAGCACAAAATCAAGGAGATAACATAAAAATAGTCAGACATAGATCAGTTTTAGTTTGCACAAAAAAACAAAAAAGGACATTAGCACTAAAATTAAGACACTAGCACCCCAACACTATTGTCCAAGGTCAATGCTCCTATCCAATAGCCAAAAAATAGGAAAATCTAGATTTGAAAGAATGACACAGTAGTTACATCCTATATTTGCATAGTTTTAGTCATAATTTATCAGATTTGATCAGTTTATGCTTAGTTTTGCACATAATCATACTAGGTTTGCTCAGATTGGGCACGCCATGCACAACATGATCATTCCCACTTTAGTTTTAGATACAAAAACATAGATATATACAACTCAATTCATAATCCATATGCATAGATATCAAAATTGGAGGTATGTGAATGGCACATTATTTACTCACGATCAATTTCACACTAACTTATCTCAGATGGAATGGTAAAATCCATGCCATTCTCTACATGTTATACTTAAGACACCATTTGCACTAGGTATCACACCATATTGATGCCTTATTCTATCTATAATGGTTGGCATTTCTACATAGTCCCTGAGCTACATTCCTGGGTACCGAGTGTCCCCTTAGCCAATTTTCAATTCAATTTTTTAAAATGGCCTTAAGGCCATCCTACATAGTTACAATTACATTGTGAAATTTTATTCATAGATGTATCTACTACACATGGGTAGGAAATGATGGAGTCATAACATATTTTGAGTTTTTGAGCCACCTGCATATGAGCGTTGGACAAGCCATTAATCCAATCCAAGTTATTCATGGTGTATGATCCACTGAGTAGGGGTGGGAAATGATGGAGTCAATACTAGATTGATTTATTGAGCTAACCACACATGCAGATTGAGAATCCATCAACTCTATCCAATATATTCACCTTTTGATCACTATCTACACACACACACAGAGGATGTCACCAAGTTTTTGCATTGGTTTGCATACCCAGTAAGGTGTATTTTTTATTTTACTCTCTCTCTTATCTCTTTACTCATTTTTGTCTTTGATTTTGATATACCTTAAGTAAGGACTAATTTATATCATGTTTCATTTTTAGGATATGCAATGGAGCACTTTTCACATGCCCAGTGTTAGGTTGTGGAGCTAAAAGCTTCACTGATGCAGACATGGAGAAGGCCATTGGAGGGGTTGCTAAAGGTTGCTGAGCGTCAGAGCAACCGGCGTCGGTCTGATCAGCCGACGTCGGTAGGATAGTGAAGAGAAGTAACTGACGTCGGTCATGGGTCGGCCGGCGTCGGTCACCTCCAGGTAGACAGGGACCGACGTCGGTCGCCTGTGGGGTTCGACTGCGAGCTTATTACGGGCAGTTAGCTAACGAACCAAGTGTTTGCATGTTTAGATCTATTTTTAGACTGAGAGCTGTGGATCTAATTATTGTAATTAGATGTCTAATTATTGTTTGGATGAGATCTATATAATAGACTCATGGTTGTATTGGAAAAGTGTTCTAGTTTGAGTTGAGCAAAGTTTGTTCCTTCTGTGTGTGAGGTGAGCAAGGGTGTTCCTCCTAGTGCCACAGTACCAGGTGTAGGTGCTGGATTGGAGAATCAGCAGGGTTCTTCATGTATGTAGGATCTTGGTCACAGGGGTATGGCCTATATAGGAGATCTACATGGTAAGTAAGATCGTTGATTTGTAGGTGTATGTGTGTGCAAGGTCAAGGTTCACAGGTGAGCAGAACCGTGTTTGATTTGCAGGTGTGTAGGATCATATAGACAGCAACACAACAGGGAGCAGTATCAGGAAGGATCTACTTGGAGTACAGGTGTGTGCTCGGATAGAGCAAAGAGGAAGGCAAGGGAGTTCCTTCCATAAGTATGGTCTGTTGAAGTGCAGGTTATTACAGGTTCATGGGAGATCTACTTGAAGTACCTTGAGTACTTGTGGAGTACGTGGAGTACTTGTGGAGTGCGTGGAGCACTTGTGGTGTGCGTGGAGCATAGGAGGTGAACACCAACTCTGTATTTTGAGTTGGGTGTTGGGACCTGAGAGGGAGAGCTTTGGGGAGAAGATTTACTGTTCACTTGAGGTGTGGGAAACCTCTGTAAGGTGGTGGAGAAGAAGTGGGATCTTCTTTATTTTATTCTTTTCTGTATAAAGTGTTAATACAATTTGTGTATTGTCTCTCATATCATGTGTTATTCTGAATTCTAGTTACTTGGTGAATCTGGTTAATTTCCGCATATTAAGTTGCTTGGTTTGGTAATCATATTGTGCTCTTTTGGTGGAGCAAGATCCTGACAAGTGGTATCAGAGCAAGGTTGTTGGCTCATAGCTTGATACCACTGACAAGTGGTATCAGAGCTTTTGGTTGGGATACTAACAGATTGGTTTAGATCTGGGTAGTGTGTTTTGATTACAGGTCACTCTCAGGGGTTTCTGATTGAGTGGGAGTAGAGCAATGGCAGATGAAAGTAAGCTAAGAATGGAAGAGTTGAAAAGCACAGATGGTCACTCACGGTCCTATGGAAAGAAAGAGTAGGTAAAATATTATTGTTGGTTGGTAGCAGATCAGCATGAAGAAACTGAAGAAGCAGGTGTTGTTTCACAGGATGCTCTGGGAGGTTTCTTGGATAAAGTTGAATCTTGGATAAAAGATTCGGTTGC
Organism: Torreya grandis; assembly: GCA_037957365.1. Classification (NCBI taxonomy): domain Eukaryota; kingdom Viridiplantae; phylum Streptophyta; class Pinopsida; order Cupressales; family Taxaceae; genus Torreya; species Torreya grandis. The sequence continues at coordinate 498,167 of JARHVA010000513.1, read as the reverse complement.
CTCTTTCCATGCAGCCCTAGGTAGAGGAGCTGGTGAGCCTTGCCAAAGAATTGGCAAAGGGGAAGTGAAGCTGAAATTGCAGGCGGCCAACACACAGGTGTTGATGAAGGTCATGCAGGTCCCAGGTTTAGAGATATGGCTAATTTCTTTAGAAAGATTGGGTGATGAGAGATGCACAAGAACTCTCACAGCGGATGCACTTGAATTAGCTGGTGGTAAGAAAACAGGTACTCTTTATCTACTTGTTTATATTACTGATTCTTCTTCTATTGCGGAGACGTGGCTTCGTAGGCTTGGTCACATGAGCAGGAAGGAGATGCATGTTCTTAAGCGAAAGACAGATATATTTCACAGGCTTAAGAACTGGAAAGCCTTGGTGTACTTGGAGGAGATGGCGGACAGAAACCAGTGGATGGTGCTAGATACTTCTGAGCAGAGCAGTTTGGACATGGGTTTTGATTCAAAGGAGCTCGTGGGTAAAAAGTCATCACTCACAGGCGAACACAGATACCGGCGTCGGTCAGGAGGAATCGGCGTCGAACAGACAGGTGCCGATGTCGGTCATGTGCAGACCAAAGCCGGCGATGTCGGGCAGGGTAAGACCGACGTCGGTCATGGGACCGACGTCGGCAGTATGTAAGACCGATGTCGGTCAGAAGGACCGACGTCGACAGAAGGGACACCGCAGGGTCAGTAGTCAGGGACAGACGCATGGAACTGACGTCGGTTGGATGCAGTCTGTGGAGTGACCGAGGTCGATCACTGTAACGGATTTTGGGTGGATAACACGCTGTCAAGGAGTCTCAAACACCCATACGGAGGACTGAAGACGTAAGTAGGCCCTCAAATTTGTTGTTCCTCTTCTTTATACATGTTGCTGATTGTAGAGCAGGAAGGATCCAGGAAACAGGTGTGAGCTTGGCATGGATGAGGATGTGATTCCTTGGAGGAGAACCAGACAGGTGTGTTTTGGTAGGGTTGCCAGTAGGTATAAAAGCACAGAGATGAACGGATACCTTAGTTGAAGAATAGAGTGAACGGATACGTGAGACGGAAGATCAGGTATATGGTCTTGAGGAGCTGCAAGACAGTGGTACAAGTTTTGACAGGTAGAGGACGAAGCATGGCTTCAGTCAATGTCAGGGTAACTACTGTGATTTGTCTTACCAGGTGGATGATGAGTGGTGAAATCATTCTGTTGTTGTATGTGGATAGTATGCTAGCTAGCAGGGGTGTACATACAGGGTTTTGCTGAGCTAAGGGTAAGATTAGTTCAGTGGCATGTCATGAGGAGTTTGGAGCAGCGAAATTCTTTGACATGGGAGACATGGAGATCACTGGTTGATTTTGTCTCGAGTGGGAGCTGATGTGAATCAAGTGTTGGTGAGGTTCAGGATGTAGAGTCGGAGCACACTAAGGGCTGGACAGGTACAGTGTCTAAAATCACATGAGGTCTGGTATAGACCTGAGTATTCCCATGCAGTGGGAGCTATCAGAGAGTTGGGAGCCAATTCGAGGAAGTGGATTCTCAGGTACTTGAGAGGGACCGGCAGCAGGGATTCATGCTATGCAGGGTCAGGACTTCACTACATGTGTTTGTAGGTTCGGATGTGGCAGGGTACTCGGATGACAGGAGGTACACCACGGGATGTGTGGTGGGTTGTCTTCAGGATTGATCTTGAAGAGGGATACAAACCAGGAAATAGATTAGACGGAGTACAGATACAGGTACAGTGCAGCTGTTTATCTCCAAGTGGGAGATTGTTAGGTTGTGGAGCTAAAAGCTTCACTGATGCAGACATGGAGAAGGCCATTGGAGGGGTTGCTAAAGGTTGCTGAGCGTCAGAGCAATTAGCGTCGGTCTGATCAGCCGACGTCGGCAGGATAGTGAAGAGAAGCAACCGACGTCGGTCATGGGTCGGCCGGCGTCGGTCACCTCCAGGCAGACAGGGACCGACGTCGGTCGCCTGTGGGGTTCAACTGCGAGCTTATTACGGGCAGTTAGCTAACGAACCAAGTGTTTGCATGTTTAGATCTATTTTTAGACTGAGAGCTGCGAATCTAATTATTGTAATTAGATGTCTAATTATTGTTTGGATGAGATCTATATAATAGACTCATGGTTGTATTGGAAAAGTGTTCTAGTTTGAGTTGAGCAAAGTTTGTTCCTTCTGTGTGTGAGGTGAGCAAGGGTGTTCCTCCTAGTGCCACAGTACCAGGTGTAGGTGCTGGATTGGAGAATCAACAGGGTTCTTCATGTATGTAGGATCTTGGTCACAGGGGTATGGCCTATATAGGAGATCTAAATGGTAAGTAAGATCGTTGATTTGCAGGTGTATGTGTGTGCAAGGTCAAGGTTCACAGGTGAGCAGAACCGGGTTTGATTTGTAGGTGTGCAGGATCATATAGATAGCAACACAACAGGGAGCAGTATCAGGAAGGATCTACTTGGAGTACAGGTGTGTGCTCGGATAGAGCAAAGAGGAAGGTAAGGGAGTTCCTTCCATAAGTATGGTCTGTTGAAGTGCAGGTTATTGCAGGTTCATGGGAGATCTACTTGAAGTACCTTGAGTACTTGTGGAGTACGTGGAGTACTTGTGGAGTGCGTGGAGCACTTGTGGTGTGCGTGGAGCACAAGAGGTGAACACCAACTCTGTATTTTGAGTTGGGTGTTGGGACCTGAGAGGGAGAGCTTTGGGGAGAAGATTTACTGTTCACTTGAGGTGTGGGAAACCTCTGTAAGGTGGTGGAGAAGAAGTGGGATCTTCTTTATTGTATTCTTTTCTGTATAAAGTGTTAATACAATTTGTGTATTATCTCTCATATCATGTGTTATTCTGAATTCTAGTTACTTGGTGAATCTGGTTAATTTCCGCATATTAAGTTGCTTGGTTTGGTAATCATATTGTGCTCTTTTGGTGGAGCAAGATCCTGACACCCAGACCTAGATTCACAGGATTCACCTCACAAGTAAGTCTAAGTACACTTCTTTTTCATTTATCATAGTCATTTCACTTTGCTACAGTTCTAGAATAAATGTGGGGCAAATGTAGTCATATATAATGTCACTTGAGTGTAATGAGTGTTACATAAGACCACCCATCCCTATCTTATCCCTAGACATATTTTAGGGCCTCTCTCGACACTTATCCAGCTTTTATATGGGCCTTTACACATCTATAGACATCTCAAAATCAGTTTTGGACCTTCCCCTAGGGATCTAGGCCCCTAGTGCCTCAGTTTATACCACTTGGACACTTGCATTGTATTTTGGACATGATCACCCCGCACTAGTGTCTCACTTTCAGCACTAATGTCTCTTGCCTAATTTTTACCCCAATGAATATATTTTCAATTCCTAAGACACCTAGGGTTATCCTAGACCTATTTCAAACCCCACACAAGCACTAGATTAGTATATATACATGACTTTTAGTCCTATATCCACTAGTTGGAAATCAAGTGCAATTTACACAAACAAGCTTAGAACAAGTTGTGCACAATCAAGGTTATGGATCCCTATTCTACCCTACTTATGCATACAATCATATACAACCATCCTAAGCCTAGAATATATATATATATATATTTATAGTTACATGCCTCATTCAAATCACTCAAGTTGATACTAATATTAGAATTCACTTGCACTTGAACCAAGCACTTTGACAAGAGAACTACATCAGGCTTGATCCCTCCTCAGAGTATTGGTATGTAGGCAAATCTGAACATAATGGGGCATTGAGGATGTCTAGACTATGTAGCTAACATCACACTTTTTCTACTTGTGCCACTCAAATACCCTAACAACATGGAGGTCTAAGGTTTAATCTTAAATCATTCAAAAAAAGTACACAGATAGCAAAATAAAGCTCATCCACATAGGTACAAGCAAGTCAGACTCATCTAGAGGTGCACCCAAAAGATCAAAAAGTTCCTGCACAAAAGACATTAGCATTGAAATTAGGACATTAATGCACCAACACTATTGTCCAAGGTATAATGTTGTTGTCCAGGAGGGTTTCTAACATGAAGACCCTATTTACAACATAGATCTGCTTCCATACCAATTTTTAGCCTTTAGATCATTTGACTCATTATGTTTCTAACTAAATACTTATTTTTATTATTTGTTGCTATTTTTAGAAATACCATATTAGGCCAATTTTTGTGCAAATAATTGGTTGTATTTATTGTATGTTTCTACCCTGATTTACTATACTTAGACCCTTTAACAATATAGGGCTTACACTTCATAAACTATAAAAATTTAAATCAACAACACACTTTTTCACATAAATAAAATTTTGATGCAAAAATGTTCTTTTTTTCCCCCTAACTTCTTGAACTTACCCATAAGGTTCTTTTAGATATTCATGCTTCACTAATTTTTGGTCGCTTCGGTTTCCTAAAGAACTATCATAGAATCAATCATGAAATATTTTGGTTAGGTTTCAAATAGGAAGTCTATAAATTTGTGGTAGAATCCATGATGTTTTATAAAAATGAGTGTGAGAATTGATACCTTGAGTCTTCTATAACCACCATCTATTCCTAGTTAGAGGTGGGAGGAGGTTTTGATGGATTTCATCACATGGTTATCCAAGTTGTAAAGGGAAAATGTCATCATGGTTTTCAAGATAAACTCACAAATTATGCATAATTTTGTGTCTTGTCACATCCTTTTATATCAAGTACAATAGCATCAACCTTTATCCAGATACAATTCAAGAGCTACATAGAATCCATAAAAATCATAATAAGTGATTATAATTCTATATTTACCAAAAAAAATTGGATTGAGTTATTCTCATGCATGGGTACTTTGTAGAAATGTAGGTTGTCAAAATACCCCAAATCTAATGGATATGTTGAGGTGGTAAATAAGTGCTTGGAAAATTACTTCTAATGTTTTTCTTCAAATAAATAGGTGGTATGGATTCAATGGTTACCACTAGTAGAATGGTGGTACACCAATTCTTTCCAAAGCTCATCCAAAATGTCTCCACTTTTTATATTCTATGGGTACCATTGACTATCCATCACCTCATCCTTGATGGCTCAACCAAAGGTTTGAATAGTTTAATAATGCGTTCAACACCAGCAATAAGTACTTTCTAGTCATAGAGAAAACTTGGCAATGGCATAAAATTGAATGAAGTAACAAGTTGACTAGCATCACATCAAAAGACATTTCAAGGTAGGTGATTGGGTTTTTGTATGAATAAAACAATATATATATATATATATATATATATATATATATATATATATATATATATATATATATATTTGAAACATCAAAATAAGGATGTCAAGGCTTCATGTAATTATTATGGGCAATGTCAAGTCTTGTAGAAAATATGTAGTGTACCATACAAACTAGAGTTACCTTATTCAAAAAAATACATCTAGTATTTCATGTTTCCTACTTGAATAAGGTCATTAGATAGATAGTTTTAGTCTAGATAGAGTCACCAGAGCTTGATTAGGAGATAAAAATCATTTTGGAACCCAAGGAAAGCCTCCATACATGAACAAAGGGGTTACAAATGAGGGTGATTACATAGTTTTGATCAAGTGGACTAATGTATCCAGTGAGTATACAATATAGGATGATGAATAATTCCTATAAAAACATCCCACAATCACCAACATTTTAGACAATATTGTTTTGAATGGGAGGGGCATGATATTCCCTTAAACACTAGTGTGTATTGGGATATGTGTGGCTAGTTTATGGCTAGCATAAACTTTTACTTAGTCACATGATAATTTTATATATTCATATTGGTAGTAGTTTTAGCCTATGAAGTATCCATATCCTAAGCAAGATATAGATAATAGGTAGTGGTTAGTATGAAATATATTCTTATTTCAAGTTTATAGAGGATTCTCCCTTAAATTGGCTTAGTTATATATTTCTAACATTTCTTTTGATTTCAATCATCTATGTGGATATGTTTTATTATGATCTTATTATTGTGATTCATCGTTGTTACTTTTCTCTTGATATTTATATTTCTATCCATTTCTATGACTTTGATTTACCTATCTAATTAATTTCATTACATTTCCAAAGTTCATGGTTTTTTTTCAAACAAGATCTAAGATTAATTAAGGGAATTTCAATGAAATTAACAGGGCCACAATTAATACTATCATTCTTCCTAGTTGGGATATTATATCTAATCAATTTTTATGGCATAAGAGGAAATCAAACATTTTACACATACATATACCATGCAAATGTCCTAGGGTTTTAAAAATATTTATGAAAAACCAATCTTGGGTTTGGAATAACACATAGAGAATATAGGCCTAATAGGTTTGAGATAATCCAATGGATTAGGTGCTAGAAGAAAGAATTTAACAAAAATGAAATAATATATAATCCTATCAAAGGGGTGTAAGAGAGTATGAGTTCACCAAAACATTTTATGGGAAAGTGGGTTTACATCAAAATATAATGTATCTATCCATAAACAATGTAATTAATCCTAGCTAAATGTAAAATATTAAAATTACTTCCAAACCGAGAGAGAATTTTGATCAAGAAAGGGTTTTGGGAATTATATTTATTTTTAATAAATTTGTAAATAATCATCGTAATATAATAACATAATCAAGGTTTTTTTGGCAAGGTAGGGAGAAACCCACAAAATCATGGTGATTTAAGCACCTCCTTAGAATTGTACAATCCAAATTTTTGGTAACTTTAGTCATGGACTCCATGTTTATGAAAAATATTAAACATAAATAATAGTATTTCACAACGACACTTTGAGCCTCAGGGCTCCAAAAACCATGCTTAGTATTTTAACTCTTCGAGCTGATCATCAGGAACTAGGTCTTCTTGTTTAAACCCTAATATGGTTGTTGAACATGCATTTGGACATGAAAATGGATTTGATGGGCATGTGCTCTTGGTTACTAAGGATTGTAATAAAAACCTACTTATCAATACCTCATCATACCTACACAATATACAATAAAATATGCCACATAAAATGTAATTTAGTTAAGCAATCCAATGCAATTCAAATGTGTCATTAAAAATTCAAAGCTATAATGAATCCTTGATTTATTATAAAGTTTTCAATAGAATGCACTATTAAATGTTATATGCTCTTTCCATATTTCCTTATATTCTTATAAATTTCATATCTATATGCTTGCATTTATTTAATCTATCACATCATTGATTGATTGTTTTTATAAATGCAATAATGTAATAGTGTATTTATATACCTCTTGATTTCAAATTAGGACCTGACCAATAGCTCACAATTTGATAGACAATAGGGAAAAAGTGTAAAAAATGAGTCCAAAACCCAAAAAATGTACATTTTACATTTATGGGCCCCATAAATATACAAAGTCATTCCTCGAAAGAACTTCATAAACAATGAAGGATAGCGAAGGAGAATATATGATGAAGGAGAGAGAAAATGTAGGGACATGAAAAAACACATAAGAAACTAAAAAAATCTAATAAATCCTAACCTAGACCAATAATAAAAAAACACACAAGTAACCTTGAATAATGTTATTTAACTAGCAATTTCCCCAAAGGTGCAAGTTATGTTAGGAGTGTATTTTGTTTTTGATTTGGAGGTCAGTTCAAAAAAGGTCTTAGATCAAAATGAAACTTACACCATCATGCAGGGATCATTGAGACCTTTCTAATGGTATGCAAAACATGGAAAGTGGAGCTCATATGCTCTTTATGCAACTGGTCAAAGTCCCAGTCAAACTAGTCAAAGTAGGTCAAAGTTGGTCAAAATGCATAAAATGACCATTATGGAACAATTTAAAAATAGTTCCAATGCAAAGATCTCATCTCAAAAATTTTATCATAACTTACGGTTCATTAAATGGAGTCTGTATACGAAAGATATGGTCAGTCAAAGTTGTGGTCAAAATTGGTCAACAGGATGACATGGAAAAAATGTGGACCAGTAATAACATGACATGTGGCAGTCAGTTCATGTGAGAAAATAGTGGGTTTCAATAATTTGTATTTGATAGGAAAATATAGTCATCTTTGACAGGTGTAATGTAATAGGGCAAAAAAATTTGGGGTTTGAACGAAACATCCAGTTGGATGTCGACAAGTGGCAAGTGGTCAACAATTGGAAAGTGGATCACAGGTGGTGAGAGGAGATTAAACCACATGGTGGGTCCTCAAGCCACGTGGTGGCTTGCCACCAATTAATTACCATGATCCATTCTCATATTATTTCTCGAATGTTCCAAACAAACCATATTTAACTTACCATTTCCACGTGAACCATCCATGTCACCACATACCTTCCATGTGACATCTACAAACATTCACGTTCCATCCAATTGATGCCACTCAATATCCACGTGAAGCCCCAAAAACCACCACATACTCTTTCTAATTCCCACAAAATTATCACATGCCACCACAATCCTCACCAAAGCCCACTGAAATACAAGTTTATGCCAAACACTTGGCAATGGAGACCACGAACTCTGTGGTATTTAAATATCCGTTATGCCACATACTTACTAATGTGGGACTAAAGATTTTGATGAAAACCAAAAAATATGCCAAGAGTTTCAAACCCATGACCTACCGTGTAAAAGGGATAAGGCCCAACATCACCATATATGGGTTTGAATGGCTATATGATGCCACAAAATTATATTTCAACAACTAATGGAGTCCTCAGTCAAGGCATAAGGACCCACTTATGATCTTCCTCCAATTCGAGGCACCTAGATGCATTTTCAGCTCTTGGTGTAAACTAAATATTTGTTCTAGTTTTCGATCTGATTCTAACCATATGTTGAATGTCAAGGTTTGATTCCGTTTGATGCTGATTTTGATGCCTAGAAGTGAGATTTTTGAGTAGAAGACATCCAAAGGTGTTTTTCAAGAAGGTGAATAATTTGTTCGTGGGTTTATTGAGATTCTTTGAAGGTCCATAAAACATGAATTCATTATTATTCTTTAAGGGTTGCCTTGTACTTACAGATATTTTATAATAAATTGGTTCAGCTAATTTGTGAAGCCAGAGACGTAGACATTGCTAAACTCCGTAATCAACTCTTGTGCAGTGTGGTGTGTATTTTCTTGCATTGATTTTTTTATGGAATTAATATCAGTGTATTTAATAATTGCCTACAAAGTATTCATCGTAAACATTTTGGCATGTAAATAATTGCTAGTTTATGGATCAATTTTGGTATCAAATTGGTTCTTACCTTTTGTGGCTATTCAGACCAGCTTAGCCATGGATTTGTATTCATGGATGTAGTTTCCCATGATACTACTGATATTGGCCTCAATAATACAAATTATTATGTCACATCGATGGGAGCAAGCACAATGGATAGCGAAACTGAACACCATGGTGGTGAACATGAGTGCCTATCAGTGCACTCAGGAGCAACAGATCATTAAACTCCAACAAAAAGTTGACTCTCTTTTTTATCAGTTAGGAGAAGAGTCAGGATGGAAGAAACATTATCTAGATGATCCCAGTACTTCAACTAGTCCAATATGCAGTCATTGCTCAAGAAGTGGACATGTGGCAGAACATTGCTAGTTTTGACATCCTAAACGTGCACCATAGTGGTTCTAACAGAGGAATATGAGCAGAGGAAATACTCCTAATATTCCAAGTACTAGTCAACATTTAGGATCCCTAGTTTGATAGAGGACACCATCTACACCTCCAAATATTATCTTATGATCTGTGAGAACCTCCAAGCAAAATATTCCAGTTGTTGTAGAGGGATGTGTTGTTAGAATTATTTTTGATGGAAAGATTAGAATAGGTTATGTGACCATTGATGTAGTACATCGATTAGGCTTGTCAACAATGCCACTATCATATGCTAAAATAGTTGTCATGCAGAATGGTATTGTCTGAGGTATGGCAATATGTTGTTGCACCTTACAATTTACAGTTGGGAGACATTTTTTAGATGCGGTGACTCTTGATATCATCCCATTAGAGATTAACAAGATGGTTCTAGGAAATTTATATTTCTTCTCTTGGTAAACATTTCTAGAGATGATAGCATCGAGTTTCACTTGGATCACACTTGGATCATGTAGTTCGAGGTGGGGCAGGTCTCTAGACCTAGTCACAATGATTCCAGCTAGACATCAGACTCGTATGTACCAGGAGACCATCAGGAACCTGAAGACAAACCACATGATGATCCATAGAGTGACTACTGAAGGAGTCAGGCCCACACCAAGATCCTTTAATTGGTAAGGAATCTTAGGTGTATTTTGGGTCATCTATTTGTATATAGTTATAAAACCAACATAAATAATGTGCTAGTTAGATGTGTGAATAAGACCCATACGGGCAATATTGGGACATACATCATGCACAGTTGTAAAAAGACCCACAAGGCGCTGTTTGTATCTATATATACATACATTATATAATTCCAATTTGTTATGTTATGGAAGTCACTTGTAGAGAAATATTGAGTGCTAGGTTTATCATACTCAATTTATCTTCTTACATTTTTAGGTATATATTTTCCATTAACAATAGCATATGCAGATTAGGGTATGCTTATTTATATAAGTGTTATTCTATAGAGAACAGTTAAGCAAACCTAGGAAGCACTTGGTCCACATGTACTTCTATAAAGGCCATGCAACAAGAAGAAGACATTGATGGACGTGCTAAAAGATCACTAGATTTATCTATGAAGAGGTTCTGGTGAAGCCATATGGTAGAGGAAGTCATCACATCCTAGTTTTGTGTAGAGGCTATTGATGTCCATGCAACAATATCGGATCTAGTTGTGGAGTAGCAGTTTTGGAGAACATAGAGTCCATTGCGAGATCTTCATGAGACAATATGAAGTACCGGATCTAGTACCAGCTTTTGGTGGATCAGAAGCCTTCTTAGTATGGAGGATTGATTTGGAGGTCATTCAAAAAAGGTCCTAGATTAGACCAAAACTTTCACCATCACATAGGGCCCATTGAGACCTTTCCAATGGTAGGTGGAATGTGGAAAACAAAGCTTGTATGCTCCTTATGCAACTAGTCAAAGTCCCAGTCAAACTGGTCGAAGTAGGTCAAAGTTGGTTAAACTACATAAAATGACCTTTATGGAACAATTTGAAAATAGCTCCACTGCAAAGATCTCATTGCAAGTTTTTTGGCATAATTTATGGTTCGTGAAATAGAGTCTATATGCGAAAGATATGGTTGATCAAAGTTGAGGTTAAACTTGGTTAACATGATGACGTGGCAAAAATGTGGACCAGTAAGAACATGACACATGGCAATCAATTCATGTGGGAAAATAGTGGGTTTTAATTATTTGTCTTTGATAGGCGAATATAGTCATCTTTGATAGGCATAATGTAATAGGGTAAAAAAATTAGGGTTTGAATAGAACATCTAGTTGGATGTCGATAAGTGGCGAGTGGATGACAAGTGGCAAGAGGAGATTGGACCACGTGGTGGGTCTTCAAGCCACCACGTGGATTGCCACCAATTAATTACCATGAGCCAATCTCATATTATTTCTTGAATGTTCTAAACAAACCATATTTAACTTACCATTTCCACGTGAACCATCCATGTCACCACATACCTTCCACGTGACATCTACAAACACTCACGTTCCATCCATGTGATGTTACTCAATATCCATGTGTAGTCCCAAACACCACCACATACTTTTCTAATTCCCATAAATTTATCACATGCCACCACAATCCTCACCAAAGCCCACCGAAATACAAGTTTATGCCAAACACTTGGCAATGGATACCACAAACTCCATAGTATTTAAATATTCGTTATGCCACCCACTTACTAATGTGGGACTAAAGATTTTGATGGAAACCAAAAACTATGCCAAGTGTTTCAAACCCATGACATATCGTGTTAAAAGGATAAGGCCCAACTGCACAATCTACGGGTTTGAATGGCCATATAAAGCCATGAAATTATATTTCAACAATAATGAATGGAGTCTTTAATCAAGGCATAATGACCCACTTCTTCTCTTCCTCTAATTCAAGGCATTTTCAGCTCTCGATTTAAACTAGAGATTTGTTCTAGTTTCTGAGCTAGTTCCAACCATATGCTGAATGTCAAGGTTCGATTCTATTTGACATCAATTTTCGACGCCCGAAAGTGATATTTTTGAGTAGAAGACATCCAGAAGTTATTTTAGAAAAGGTGGAGAATCTGTTCGTGGGTTTACTGAGATTCTTTGAAGGTCCATAAAACATGAATTCATTATTGTTTTGTAAGGGTTGCCTTTTAATTTCAAATATTTTATAATGAATTGGTTTTGCTAATTTGCGAATCCAGAGACGTAGGCATTGTCAAACTCTGTAATCAACTCTTGTGTAGTGTAGTGTGTATTTTCTTACATTGGTTTTACTTAAGTTGATTGTTTTTTGGAATTAATATCGATGTATTTAATAATTGCCTACAAAGTATTCATCATAAACATTTTGGCATGAAAATAATTGCTAGTTTATTGATCAATTTTCAATTGGTAAAGCGAGATTTTGTATATCGAAATAGTGTAAGTTAGTAATCGTATTGTAAGCAAGAACTATGATGGTGGAAAATGAGGTGGTGTGTTACTTCATATGACGTGGCAAGCATTATATAGGGAGGAAATTTCACATGGAATGGATTCAATTTTTTGTTTTGATAAACTAGGGTTTTGTAAAATAGAAGAGTGTAAATCAAGAGTTGTATTTAAATTCAAATCCATGACCATTTTTCATGTCCCACTTTATGTGCATAAAGTGTTAGGTGATAATAATTTAATATTTGTAATATATGTGATAGTGTGAAATGACATTGTGTGTTTCTTAATACAACATGGTGATGAGCTATATTGGAATGAGATGGTATGTTTCACAGTAAACTTAAGTAATAGTGAAGTGGTGGAGAATGGAAATTTTATAGATAACATAAAAGCGATCAAAGATTTCAAGGTGAGTCGAGGGTTATGGTGAGGGGCAATGACATTACGACCTAAAAAATCTTCAAATCTATAATAATAACAATAAAGGTATAACAAAAATAGAGTAGTTATGACAAAATTTATTTCAAATCAACAATGAGCAACTCATAAATAAATCCCAAACTTGATAACTACCACAAATGTTATCAACATTTCTAAAATCACATTTCTAGAGTTCAATATTTTAAGACTTAGTTTCAAGTAAAGGAATCTTCTCTAAGAGATAAAAATGGAAAGGAATTGGACAAACAAATGAATAATCCCACCACCAAAAACCCCAATACCCTACACCATAATAGGACCATGTAAAACTTCCTGTTGTGGTAAATGAAGTGGTGAAAAATCCATTGCACAATCAAATTTAGAGTGACAATTAGATTTTAAAAAAATGAATCCTTAAAAATATAGCTATGAAAAGTAAACAAACAAATAAATCATAAATTTGATTCATTTTCTCAAACCATGGAGTATAATTAGTTTATGTACTTGAAATCCATATTATGTCACATGTAAGCAATTATAATATAATATTAGTATCCACAGTTAATCATAAAGATAATAGTGCTGAAGAGAAAATTTTATTTTAACAACAAATCTTCATTGTCATGAAGGAATGTATATTTAATTTTCAAGGCTTTTGGGTAATTGTTTTATTTTCATTACTTGAGTATATTCCCCTTTTAATCATATTATGTGGGCACCCAATAATATGTGTGAATTACACATACCAACCTCACCTATCACTGTGACCAATTGCTAATTGACCATCTTTTCTATCAATGGGTGACTCCTCTACCACGACATTCATAGTATATCATCAACGATGACATCTTATGCACCCATGCGGAATTCACTTTACAAAAGCTTTGGTACTCACTTTAACTACAACAAAAACAACAACATAGACTCCATAATCTCAATGTATTTCCCTCACATCAATGGCATTGCATTGTTGATTCGATTCACACATCAGAAGTGGAGTCTTTTCAGAATCAAATAGAAAATATTCAATAAAAGATGCTACCACCCTGCAAGTTATAAATGTCATTGTAATGAGTGAAGGTCATGTAAATTCAACAATTACCTTGAAATCAGAGCATGTGTATGATATGGGTCCTCTAGTGTACAATATCACCTAAAACACCCTATCATTTCCCCTCATCATCACCCCCAAACTCACTTTGAAATCTTTCGCCACTTGCATTTTTTTGTTTAATCCCTAAACCCATTCTAAGCCCTAGGTGGAGTGGCGATGGTATAAAAATGTTGAGAGCTCTTTATAGGTTATTGAGAGATTTGTGGTATTTATTAAATCCCATGAACCAAAACTCATGACCGTCCTTAGTCAAAAATTAAATATAGTTTTGAATTAACTCTATTCATTGACGAATTCAAAACCTTTACCTTTGCCATCGACATCTCCACTTGCATACATTACACACAACCATTCCTCTCTGTTATCTAACACGGTAAATTAATATGACCGTTGATGCCATCTTAGTTTTTATGTATGAAGGGTTAAACAATAATAATTTTATATTTTTGGTAGAGGTGACAGTCAATAATGTTGTTGTGTGTTTGACCAATGGTGAAGTAGTAAAGAAGGGCAAAGCCATACAAAACATGCGAGTGTGAAAGATTCTAAGGTAAGTTGAATATAATAATAAAAAACATTGATAGAGTATTTCATGTGATATCATTCACTTGAGGGTTCATATATACCCCATATCCAAATTCAAAGCAACACGTGAATAATAATATGTAATAAAAAATATAATAATAATATTATTTTTAATATACTATTAATATATTACATATTTTATTATTTTATTAAGTTGCTTTTGTATAAACATGCAATTTTATCTTTTAATTGAAAGTTCTTTCAAAATAGCCATGCAATGGTTTTTCATGGATTTATTTAACATTTCTTTACCACACTCTTGTGTTGGTGTTGGTGTGTTGATGTTCCAGCTCAACGATGTCCATAGTATTTTGATCGAGCTCGCTTCCCACTGCCACCTACTATCAAACGTGTATGCTTTTTGTTGATAAATCAATACACCTAAGGTGAAGTTCTTGACTGGCAAGAATTAATTGGAATTATATGTCTATTGATAATAAACTTGACAAACATAAATTTATAGAGGAAAAAAATACAGACGTTGTTGCAACTGCTATGATAATAATCTAATGTTAAACATTGTTTTGATTTTCAAGATATCTAATCTCTCTCCTCAAAATTGAGTATATTTTTTTTATTTTGGAATTTTTATTCTTCTGCAAAAAGTAACACAACGATAGGATTTATAATGGCAAGTTGGCTACAATGAAAACCAAACAACATTTGAAGGAAGATGGTTCAATGATCGATCCCTTGGAGGCTTTGCAACATTTAGCAACTTGAATATTATAATTATTATTAATAATATATTATTCTAATTTAATAATAATAATAATATTAATAACAACAACAACATAATATAATAATATTATTTAATAAATGTTATATAATAATAATAATAATAATAATAATAATAATAATACCCTAAATTAAAATTTATTAAGTACTATAATAATATTATTTAATAAATGCTATTTCTAATATTAAATATATGTTATATATATTTATATAATATTATACATAATAAACATAATTGTATAATTTATATTATACATTAAATTTATGTATATAATAAAATAAATGGTACAATGTAATTATTATAATATTATTATTGAATAAATATTATATATTTAATTTAATATTAAATATATATTATATAATAAATATAAAAATACAAACCCCAACATTTCAATGTTTTCTAACCACATAGCGTTGACAACCTTAATAAGTGGCAAAGTTTCCTAAGTTGTTTGACACTTGTACATATTGTGTGTATCTCTACTATATACCTGAAAGCTACCGTCTCAATGTATGATGTAAAACAACAATAATATTGAAAGCCACCATTGAATTTCTGATCGAGCCATAAAATTACTTGATATGCTAGGCATGCACACAATACACCCACTTACATGGCATCATGGATCTAACCACCTATTTCATACCTATAACCACCCCTCAAACATAACCCATTCATTAACTAAACACATTCATGATTTACCATAATAATGAAATATATTTGATACGCTAATACAACAAATCTAATTATTATATGAAATGGGGCATAGGGTATGGTCCCATGGTATTGTAACTATAAAAATATTTAGTGGGTATTACAGAGATTATTTAGGAGAAATTATACAGTAAAACAGTTTCAGGGATTTTTAAAACTGCAAAAATTATCCATGCAAATAAAATTTAGGAGGTTTGAATAAAAAAAAAATTAGCATAAATTTCTAGTGGTTGTAAAGTACTTTTTTAATGCCTAAATTTTCTCTGAGGGTGCTGCAAATTCTTGCCCCCAGTCGCTATCCATCTCTAAAAATATCTTTCATTTACAATCGTTGCTCCTATTTTTAAGAAAATATTCAATTTTTTGCAATTAAAGAAATTTAAAGTTACATGGAACCACTTGCAACTGCAAAATAATTGCAGTTACCTCCTCCATGGGATCATCCTCATAGTCCACACTTACAGTCACCACAAAATGAGATAAATTCTCAATTTTGTTTTTCTTTTCCATCTCTTTTTTGCACTGATCTCTCTCATTTTTTAGCTCATACAAATTAAAATTCCTCTTATATAGAATACTTCACCACTACGTATGCAGGTATGCTATGTGTGCGTTTATTAGCTAGGAATGGCCTCCACTAAGAGTTCAATCAATGAGGTATGGTTGTCCATGCTTTCTGCCAAATTTGAATGCCTAGATGTGATGATTTGAGTGATAGTGATGTCACAAGCCAAGAAAAAGTTAAAAACAAATATCTAAAACATGCATGACCTCTCATATTGCACTCAGGTCATCGATCATTTGCCCACCTATCTACAAAAATGTCTTTTGAGGAAATCACCCCTCCAAAACTGCACTTTGATATAAATGGTTACAAAATTGCACTTGATCTAAATGGCATCTTTAAAGATTCATCTTATGTGAGATGAATCTTTAGGGTTAGTACCCCATAGAAATATCTCTAGCGTAATGATTAATAATTTCCAAGGGAATATTTTTAGTCGTCTATAATTATAAATTTATCCTTAAGCTACAAAAATTGTTGTTATTGAAGAACAAGGAAACTACAAAAATGGTTGCTATTGGAGAACAAGGATAAGAAGATATTTTTTAGGTTGAAAAGTATTGTAGATTTGAGATAGGAGCACTAGTCAATCTATGGAGAAACAACGTGAAGAAAAAAAAAGTACTAAACCCTACATGAATTCCCCTCTTTAGTTTTATAATAATAAATTAGGTAGTTTTCGTGTATTGATATATGTAATTTGATGCTTAGTTGATCATGATTAAGTTGTTTGATACAATTGGTAATAAATAATCCATTTTTCCTTACTGCAATTTGGAAATAAAATTAAAAAAATTAATAAATAAATTTAAAAGTGTTATAATTATTTAACATAGTAATTATATTAATATATTTTTAAGGATTTTATGAGTGTGTTTTAAGCTAACTCAAGAAAAAAATTGTGAATAATTTTAAATATAATGCTATTTTTCTTTACATAGTTTTTTATAATAATTACAAAGTCAAAGCTCCCACTTACTTTTCTCTCCCTATTAGTCCTTTTCCTTATAATTATTACAAAATGATACAAATGTCTTAAATACATCTATCTAAAATAATGTCAAGACATATCAATTTTGAGGTTATTATATTGGATTTATCACATACCACATAGATTAATGACTCCATTACCTTTTTCATAAATTTATCATTGATTGGTTATAGGAGACTTCAACTTAGAGACACCACTATGTCATGTTCTAAAAACTCATCATAGGGAAAAATCGAGCTCTAAACTCTACACTATATCTAAGATATCAAGATTTTTTATCAACTTCTCTAAATAAAAAGAAAAGTCATCCATTTTATGGTTAAATAGATGTCAATTTGAAGGTTGAAACTACCACAAAACAATCAAATCTATATCAAATATAAAGTTGGCCACTAATTATTAACATCTTACAGACATTACAATCCACTAAAATTCTTGAATACTATTGAGGTTATGCTTACAATGTATATTTTTGGGAAGAACACCAGAATTAATGGAGGACATGGAAGGAGGAGAGAGGAGTAAGGAGAGAGTAAAAAAGTGGGGACACAATAGAAAATGTTCATAAGTAATAGAAAATGTACCAATAAATCTTAATCTAGGCCAATAATTGAAAAACACACAAGTATCCTAAAATAATACATTTTAAAAATTAATACATTCCTAGAGGCCATTTTTAGGTATCTACAACTATAGATCTCTAAAACTAACTTTTTTTTCCTTAAGCTAAAAATATTGCAGTCATTGAAAGAAAAGGAGAAGAAGATTTATTTTTAGCTACAATTTTTTTACAAATTTTGATTAAAAGTGTGTAATCATCTAAAAGTGGTATTTGAGTGTTAAGAGTGCTACTTGCGATAACCTATTCCTAGCTCAGCCCTAGACCTATTCTAGAGCCTTTTATCCCACTTTTCTAGTCTTTATGCAGACCACAAGTGTCCCTAATTAGTTAAAACATAGTTTTAGACTTTCATTTTTAGATCCTGGTCCTTTATGTGCATCACCTTGCCAACTAGATATTAGTGCCACATTAAATACACTAGAACCATGTGGTGATAGTGCCCCCAAAATAACGCTAAAGTCCTTTACCTTACTTTACCAAACATATATATTTTTAAAATTAAAACCCTCCTAAGATTGGTCTAAGCATCTTTTATTATCTGCACAAGTTACAAAACACTATAAATACATGATTTTTAGACCTATATCCACTAGATGGAAATTAGATGTAAAATACATATTCAAACACAAAACAAGTTGAGAAAAATCGAAGTTATTAATCCCTATTCTACCCTAGTTCTGCATATTACCATCTACTACTTCCTTAAGCCCATATTTTCCAAATTTCCAATCTCAAGTACACTCAAGACATTCAAGACCACTATCATTCTAACATCACTTACACTTGCACCAGCACTTAGGTGGGGAGAACTACATTGGGTTTGATCCCTCATCAGAGTATTAGTATGTAAGCAACTCTCTTCACAATGAGGTGTTGAGGATGTCTAGCCTATCCTACTAATGAACATATTTTTTAGCTCATAACTTACTTGAAAGGAGGATGAGGATTTGCATCATAAATCAGTTGTTATAAGCATAATACAGAGTTTTAGACTTTGTGTGTGTAGGAATATAACTCAAAAACATAACCACAAGTGCACCCAAAATTTAGGAACAATCCTACATAGAAGATACTAGCACCATTTTTAAGATACTAAAGCCATATGGCACTACTATCCAAGTGTAGTGATATTGTCCAATGATGATCTGACATAGGAATCTAGTTGATGACACTTAGACATGTTCATATCTGAGTTTTCATTACTTAGATCTTCTGTATCAGTTGTTGCAACTGCTCTGATAATTATCTAATGTTGAAGATTGTTTTGATTTTCAATATATCTAATGTCTCCCCTAAAAATTGAGTATATTTTTTTATTTTGGAATTTTTATTCTTCTTCAAAAAGTAACACAACGATAGGATTTATAATGGCAAGTTGGCTACAATGAAAACCAAACAACATTTGAAGGAAGATGGTTCAATGATCGATCCCTGGAGGCTTTTCAACATTTAGCAACTTGAATATTATAATTAATATTAATAGTATATTATTCTAACTTTATATATATATATATATATATATATATATATATATATATATATATATAACATAGGATACCCTAAATTAAAAGTTATTAAGCACTATAATAATAGTACTTAATAATAATAGTATTTAATAAATGTTATATCTAATATTAAATATATGTTATATATATTTATATAATATTATACATAGTAAATATAATTGTATAATTTATATTATATATAATAAAATAAATGGTAAAATGTAATTATTATAATATTATTATTAAATAAATATTATATATTTAATCTAATATTAAATATATATTATATATAATAAATATAAAAATACAAACCCCAACATTTCAATGTTTTCTAACCACACAACACTGACAACCTTAATAAGTGGCAAAGTTTCTTAAGTTGTTTGACACTTGAACATTTTATGTATTGTGTGTATTTCTACTATCTACCTGAAAGCTACCGTCTCAATATATGATCTAAAATAACAATAATATTGAAAGCCACCATTAAATTTCTGATCAGGCCAAAAAATTACTTGCTATTCTAGGCATGCACACAATACCCCCACTTACATGGTATCATGGATCTAACCACCTATTTCATACCTATGACCACCCCTCGAACATAACCCATTCATTAACTAAACACATTCATAATTTACCATAATAATGAAATACATTTGATACGCTGATACAAGAAATCTAAATATTATATGAAATGGGGCATAGGGTATGGTCCCATGGTATTGTAACTACAAAAATATTGAGTGGGTGTTGCAGAGATTATTGAGGAGAAATTATGCAATAAAATAGTCTTATGGATTTTTAAAACTGCAAAAATTATCTATGCACATGAAATTTAGGAGGTTTGAATAAAAAAAATTATAGCATAAATTTTTAGTAGTTGTAAAGTACTTTTTTATGCCTAAATTTTCTCTATGGGTGCTACAAATTCTTGCCCTCAGTTTCTACCCATCTTTGAAAATATCTTTCATTTACAGTCGTTGCTCTTATTTTTTATGAAAATATTCAATTTTTTGCAATTGAAGAAATTTAAAGTTACATGGAACCACTTGCAACTGTAAAATAATTGCAGTTACCTCCTGCATGGGACCACCCTCACAGTCCACACGTACAGTCACCACAAAATGAGATAAATTCTCAAATTTGTTTTTCTTTTCCATCTCTTTTTTGCACTGATCTCTCTCATTTTTTAGCTCATACAAATTAAAATTCCTCTCTTATATAGAATACTTCACCACTACATATCCAGGTATGCTCCGTGTGCATTTATTATCTAGGAATGGCCTCCACTAAGAGTTCAATCAATGAGGTATGGTTGTCCATGCTTTCTGCCAAATTTGAATGCCTTGATGCGATGATTTGAGTGATAGTGGTGTCACAGGCCAAGAAAAAGTTAAAAATAAATATCTAAAACATGCATGACCTCTCATATTGCACTCAGGGCATCGATCATTTGCCCACCTATCTACAAAAATTCCTTTCGAGGAAATCGCCCCTCCAAAATTGCACTTTGATCTAAATGGTTCCAAACCCACACTCGATCTAAATGGCATCTTTGAAGATTCATCTTATGTGAGATGAATCTTTAGGGTTAGTACCCCATAGAAATGTCTCTAGTGTAATGATTAATAATTTCCAAGGGAATATTCTTAGTTGTCTATAATTATAAGCTTCTAAATTTATCTTTAAGCTACAAAAATTGTCGTTATTGAAGATCAAGGAAGCTACAAAAAGTGTTGCTATTGAAGAATAAGGAGAAGAAGATATTTTTTAGGCTAAAAAGTATTGTAGATTTGAGATAGGAGCACCTAGTCAATACATGGAAAAACAATGTGAAGAAAAAAAAGTACTAAACCCTATATGAATTCCCCTCTTTAGTCTTATAATAATAAATTAGGCAGTTTTTGTGTATTGATATATGTAATGTGATGCTTAGTTGATCATGATTAAGTTGTCAATTGGTAATAAATAATCCATTTTTCCTTATTGCAATTTGGAAATAAAATTAACAAAATTAATAAATAAATTTAAAAGTGTTATAATTATTTAACATAGTAATTATATTAATATTTTTTTGAAGGATTTTATGAGTGTGTTTTAAGCTAACTCAAGAAAAAATTCGTGAATAATTTTAAATATAATGCCATTTTTCTTTACATAGTTTTTTATAATAATTACAAAGGCAAGGGTCCCTTTTACTCTTCTCCCCTTATTAGTCCCTTTCTTTATAATTATTATAAAATGATATAAATATCTTAAATACATCTATCTAAAATAATGTCAAGAAATATCAATTTTGAGGTATTTATATTGGATTGATCACATACCACATAGATTAATGACTCCATTACCTTTTTCATAAATTTATCATTGATTGGTTATAGGAGACTTCAATTTAGAAACACCACTATGTCATGTTCTAAAAACTCATCATAGGGAAAAATCAATCTCCAAACTCTACAATATATCCAAGATATTAAGATTCTTTATCAACTTCTCTAAATAAAAAGAAAAACTGTCTATTTTATGGTTAAATAGATGTCAAATTTAAGATTAAAACTACCCTAAAACAATTAAATCTATATCAAATATAAAGTTGGTCACTAATTATTAACATCTTACAGACATTACAGTCCACTAAAATTCTTGAATACTATTGAGGTTATGCTTATAATGTATATTTTTGGGAAGAACACCATAATTAATGGAGGACATGGAAGGAGGAGAGAAGAGTAAGGAGAGAGTAAAAAAGTGGGGACACAATAGAAAATGTTCATAAGTAATATAAAATGTACCAATAAATCTTAATCTAGGCTAATAATTGAAAAACACACAAGTATCCTAAAATAATACATTTTTATAATTAATACATTCCTAGAGGCCATTTTTAGGTATCTACAACTATAGATCTCTAAAACTAAATTTTCTTTTCTTAAGCTATAAATATTTCAATCATTGAAAGAAAAGGAGAAGAAGATTTATTTTTGGCTACAAATTTTTTTACAAATTCTGATTAAAAGTGTGTAATCATCTAAAAGTGGTATTTGAGTGCTAAGAGTGCTACTTGTGATAACCTATTCCTAGCTCAGCCCTAGACCTATTCTAGAGCCTTTTATCCTACTTTTTAAATCTTTATGCAGACCAAAAGTGTCCCTAATTAGTTAAAACATAGTTTTATACCTTCATTTTTAGACCCTGGTCCTTCGTGCCTAGCACCCTGCCAACTAGATATTAGTGCCACATTAAAGACACTAGAACCATGTGGTGATAGTGCACCCAAAATAACTCTAAATTCATTTACCCTAACTTTACCAAACATATATATTTTTAAAATTAAAACCCTCCCAAGATCGGCCTAAGCATCTTTTATTATCTACACAAGTTATAAAATACTATAAATACATGATTTTTAGACCTATATCCACTAGATGGAAATTAGATGTAAAATACATATTCAAACACAAAACAAGTTGAGCAAAATTGAAGTTATTAATCCTATTCTGCCCTACTTCTACATATTACCATCTATTACTTCCTTAAGCCCATATTTTCCAAATTTCCAATCTCAAGTACACTTAAGGCATTCAAGACCACTATCATTCTAGCATCAATTGAACTTGCACAAACACTTAGGTGGGGAGAACTACATTGTTTGATCCCTCATCAGAGTATTAGTATGTAGGCAACTCTCTTCACAATGGGGTATTGAGGATGTCTAGCCTATCCTACTAATGAACATATTTTTTAGCTCATGACTTACTTGAAAGGAGGATTAGTATTTGCATCATAAATCAGTTGTTATAAGCACAATATAGAGTTTCAAACTTCATGTGTGTAGGAACATAACTCAAAAACACAAGCACAAGTGCACCCAAAATTTAGGAACAGTCCTACATAGAAGATAGTAACATCATTTTTAGGACACTAAAGCCATATGACACTACTATCCAAGTGTGGTGATATTGTCCAATGAGGATCTGACATAGGAATCTGGTTGATGACACTTAGACATGTTCATATCTGAGTTTTCAATACTTAGATCTTCTATATTAGGTGTTTTCCATATAAGTCTTTATTTTCACAAATTTATTACTATTTTTAGAAAGTCAAATCAAGTCAAAATATATAACAAATTAGTCATTATTTATTACATATTATTTCACTTATTTAGACTACTCAGCCCTTTAATCAAACATATGATTTACATAGGTATACCCTAAAAGGTTAAAATATTTGGTGAACCCAACTTACTTTGAATATTACTTAAAATCATAGTTTTACCTTCTACAAATTTGTGTGCATTAAATTAGGGTTACAAACATCCATTTTTATAATTTTTTGGCATAACCTAGCACACTTAATCGATCTCACATTAGAGTTTCATTTATTTAAATACAATTTAATTTTTTGCAGAACAACCCTAATTCAAAAACCCCATCCTTATACACTCTTAGGCTTTGTATTGTTTTTTAATTTATGTTTAGATTCTAGTTCCAAAATATCATATTTACTTCCATATTTATTTTTTACAATATTTCTTAGATTTATATTCTTCAAAGGTTCAAAATATATAAAAACTTGTTTTTCCTACTTTCCAAATTACAATGGCATAATTCAACAATAGATTTGAAGAGACAGATAAGAAATAATTATAAGATTTTGTGTCCAAACATGTAGATAAACAAGATGACTTCATCATTATTATTTAGGAATAAATCCATAAAACAAATAATGCTCAATCTTCAACTCCCCCAGCTAATAATGTTGTTACACCTATAGTGGGGATGACTCAACTAACACAACCTAAATTTATAATTCAACAAACTTAAGTGACAGCTACACCTCTTATGGCTAGTTCCTTCACTCCATATGTACAATCTCTTATGCATGAGATTCATACTCTGTAGGCTAAAGTGTTACATCTTGACAAGGGAACCACTAGGCCATCACATGTCTTGGATTCTAATATTCTATTACACACACCTTTGACACATCACATAGCGGTAACTCCCTTGCCATTCAATTTCATGGAACCTAAGCTTACGTTACATGATGGCAAGGGTGACCTAGAGCATCATCTTAGAGCTTTTCATGTAACATGTTTGGACCATGTGTCCAATAATTGGACTCTCATGAAGTTGTTTCCACACAGTTTAAAGGATTATGCCCTACATTAGTTTTATGATTTACCAAATTAATCTATCACAACATTCAATCCTTTGGCTGACATGTTTTTATCACACTTCTCCATCAATATCAGTGACAAGATATCATATGTCCAAGTGGCGTAGTTGAAATAGAAGTCAAATGAACCTATCACAAACTATGTTTTTTGATAAAAGACTATATTAGCTAAATTGACTAGCCCCATGATAGATAGTGAGCTTCAAGATGTATTTAAATGAAGTCTTTTACTAGCATTACATGAAGCTATCTTGTTCAATAAGTTTCCTACATTCATATATTTATGCCACATAGTAAAAGAAACAGAGGTCAAGCTTCTATCAATGGGAAAACTCAAGTATACCAATGGATCATAATCAGTTGTTAAGAGTTCAAATAATCCTCCATACAAGGTAAGGACCACTGAGAACAAGAGTGATCAAAAGGCCACAATCAATGCAACTTCTGATCCATCTCCTAGATTGGTTTTATCTACTCCTCAGCACTTAATCTTCACCAACCTTCCAGAGTCACCAACATGGGTTTTAAAATAGCTTTTAGAATGCAATGTCATGTCTCTCCCTCCCATTAAATAGGTTGATACGACACAGCCTCTTCAAATAACTATGAATATAACACATTCTGCAAGTATCACAAGGCACCAGGCCATACAACAAATAGATGCATAAGCATAGAGCATAAGATACAATATTTCATTGAGGTTAAAATTATTAATGTGGGCACACCCACAAAGGTATTGGAAACACAACAAATAGAAGCTAAGACATTAAATATATTCTCAAATCCATTTTTAAAGCACACAATGATTAAGGCAAGGAACATAATAGGTGTTCACTACACACATCAGACACATCCACTACCAATGTCCTATCATACCATTACAGATGAGGCATGCCATTGGAAAACATACTATAGTTCCACCTAGACCATTCATCACCTTCTCAAAGTAGGTGATTGTTGATGATGATACAGATTTACATGCACTCTTTATATGAGCATACATAAATCATCATCCTATCCAAAGTGTTATGGTTAACAATAGGTCAAGAATTAGCATGTGCACTATGACACTTTTAAAACATTTGGGGTACTCAAAGTAGGATATATTCCCCATAGATACAGTCATTAGTAGTTTTAGTGGTCATGTTCAGAGCTCCATTAGGAAGATTATGCTTGTATTACAAGTTGGACCAACACATAATACTACTTGGTTCCTAGTAATACCTAGTGTAGGTGTGTTTGATATGTTATTGGGTAGGCCATGGTTACATCAACTTCAAGCCATCCCATCTATAGTACACAAATGCATGAAATACATACATGCAAATTAGGTGGTAAAATTTGAGGGTCTCCCATATGAGTATCCTCTACCTATCCTAGAGGCAGTTACAACATAGTCACCAGCTATAGTTCCAACACCATTATCAAATATAACATAGTTATTAATTACAACTCATAGTACAATTCCTTTGTATACATTACAGAGTTTAGTAGAGCCACCAATACAAGCAAGGTCTACTCTTACGGTATCAATAGATATGCATACTCTCCCATAGAGAGCATTATTAGAGAGACCCCTATGTCAGAGATATGTCACATATTCCAAAGGATTTTATCCACTCAGTTTATGCCAAGATCAATATTATTGGGTTCTCAGGGTTATCAGTATAAGGCACCTATGTCACTTACAATTTATTATACTAGATGGGTTCTTAAAACCCCTTACAGTTCACAAGGCATCACAATTAGTACCACATATTCATATCACCACTACAAATATAGATACATGTTACTTAGTAAAATAGATTATCGGATCACAATTACCATTTCACACAACACACACCATCATAGTTCCCTTATTTGACACATGTCACATTGATAGTGAGCATCCCATTAGACTCATCAGTTAGTATGGTTCTTACCCCCTTGTACATACTTTCTTCTCTCTTGCTCCTTATACATAGTTTATTTTCATTTGTTTGTACATAGCTTATATTTAGAAAATAAAAAAATAATATAACATGTCAAAACACAAAAATAATCAAATATTACTCAAAAAACACAAAATTTACATATTATATGCATTGATATGTTTACACTTCTTATAGTTGTTAGACATTATATATGTTAGTTATCTTAGTATAGTCAATTATATCATACATTCATGTTTCATTTGTTATTTTCAAGTGCTTACAAATTGCTTACAGTACACATATCCACTACATTGACCCAGACTTGTTATCATCTACCCATTGGGTGCATATACACTAATTCAAAATTATTCATTTGATACATCCACCCACTTGGGGCATCTTATACATAGTTTATATTACCAAGTTATATCCTTACATTCTATACATTTCAGTTTTATCATTGTTATATATTGATATTGATAATTACTATTCATACTCAATTTTTTTTCTTCTAACTATCACTACTTTAGACTCAACATATGTACATCCTCACTCTTACATAGATTTGTACTACATTCATTTCTAGCTTTCCTAGTTTAGACTCAATTGTGTTTTCTATGCTTCTTATATTTGAGGGAATTGGAATATGCCATTATTCTTTGGATCTATGCCACTTCTATTCATGTATGCATTGGACATGTTTCCATGTCTGTTGTGTGTGATTTCCTGATTATGTATGCAAACATTTTAACATGTCCTTCTATGTGGCTCTAAGACAACTTGATTGTTACTTGTGTATGTCCTTGTATGTCTTCTTTTATCATATTTAACATGTGCCCATGTCCCTTGTATTATGGCCACTTGGCCTATTTTTTATGCCTCATGTGTTTTGTATGCATGATTTCTTATATGTTTTATGGCCATGAAACTTGTAGTTTCTTGTTACACATCTCATTCCTTGATGCCATGAGGGACTTCATGCATCTACCTTTCCTACTTGGTGTTGTGATGGACATCATGCCCCAATCCCTAGGTAGCTACTTAGATTTATTGTTATACACATTGATTACATCTATCTTGACACCTTTATGCAATGATAGACACAACATACATCTTACATTACATACTTATGCTTATATTCGGTTACATTCTGAAGTTATGTTTGCACATTATATTACATTATCACGTAGTTATCATATATGATTTAGCTAACACATTTTGCAGAGCTATTTCTTTTGAGGATAGTTATTGCATGAGTTCAAAAACTACTCTCAGAAGATGGGGCATTCAAATGGGTTTGTCACAAATATTAGGCTCCTACTTGCATTCACAGAACACTTTTTAGCACACAGGCTCAATTTTAGAAAATTAGACACAGGCAAAACATAAAAAAAAATAGGGAATCAAAAATTAGTATAGTGACTCAAATTTTAGACTAGACATACATTAGCACCTAGATAGGAACACTAGCACCACATGGCACTACTATCCAAGACATGGCACTATTATCTAGTAGCCCAAATTTCAAGGTAGTTCAGATTATCTAGAACAATATGCTAAGTATAGTATAAGTTTGCATAGATACAACTATAGGTTTGATAGTTATGCTCATATTTTGTTCATATTCATAATAATTTAGCTCAAATTCATGTTAGTTTATATAATTGAGGGAATCATGCGTGACATGATCATTACCATATTAAGTTTATATACTCAGATACAGTCATTATAACTCACTTCATAATCAGTTTACTTAGATATTAGATTGGGGCATGTGTGCAATATATCATTTTCATATGCTTGGTTACACATATGTTGATCAAAAGGAATGACAAAATCCATATCATTGTCTATGTTTTATACACTTGACATCATATTCTAGGTTATCACTAGTTTCATGCCTCACTCCAACAATAATGGTTGGCATTCCTGAGTGGCCCAAATCCACCTAATGTACCTGAATGGTTGCAGAGCTGACATACAAAGTTAGATATAACCAATTAGATATTTACAACACTTTATGTAGTTTAGTTTTGGATGCATTTACTACACATGGGTAGGCAATGATGGAGTCATAACCTACTTGAGTTCTTGAGCCACCCACATGAGAGGGTTATACACACTTTCAATCTAATCCAAGCTATCCATAGGTCATGATCCACGAAACAGGGGTGGGTAATGATGGATTCAAAACCAGATTGAGTTATTAATCCACCCACACATGAGGATTGACCAAGCTATTAGATTAGTCCAAGCTATTCAATGATTTGATCATTATGTATATGCACACATAAGTTGTCACCAGGTTCATACATTGGTTTGCATACTTAATGAGGTGTATTCATTCCTTTCAACTTTATCATCTCTTTACTTAGTTTTACTCAGTTACTTATTCAACATAGTCTCTTGATTTTGATATCACTTAAGTAAGGACTGATTTATGCACATTTCATTGCAGGTCATGTTTTGGATCATGCTTCACATACACAGACCCAAATGCACATACTCAGACTTAGATACATGATCTTCACTTCCTAGGTAAGTCTACGTACACTTTTTTAATTTTATACTAGTCATTTCACTTTGTTGCATTTATATCATAAAGAAGAGGTAAATGCAATCACCTAAAAGTGGTATTTGAGTGTTAAGAGTGCTACTTGAGACAACCTATTCTTAGCTTAGCCCTAGACTTATCCTAGAACCTTTTATCACACTTTACCAGCCTTTATGTGAACCACAAGAATCCCTAATCATCTAAAACATACTTTTAGACCTTCATTTCCAGATCTTGGCCCTTCATGCCCAACAATCTGCCAGTTGGACATTAGCACCACATTAAGGATACTAGACCCATGTGGCACTAGTGTCCTCAAAATGGTGCTAGTGTCCTTTACCCTAACTTTCCTAAATGGATATATTTCTAAAAGTAAAAACCTACTAAGGTTTGCTTAATCATCTTTTATTGTTCGTACAGGCTACATAACACTATAAATACATGAATTTTAGACTTCTATCCACTAGATGGAAATTAGATCCAAAATACCTATTCAAACACAAAACAAGTTGAGAAAAATCAAGGTTATTAATCCTTATTTTTCCCTACTTCTACATATTACCATCTACAACTGCCCTAAGCCTAGATTTTCTAGATTTTTAATTTTAAGCACACTCAAGGCATTACAGACCAATATCATTCTAGCATCACTTGCACTTCCACCAGCACTTTGGTGGGGAGAACTACATCAATCTTGATCCCTCCTCAAAGTATTGGTATGTAGGAAACTCTCTTAACATCAGGGTGTTGAGGATGTCCATCATATCCTACTAATGAACACACTTTTTAGATCATATCTTACTTGTAAGGAGGATTAGGGTTCGCATCATAAATAAATTATTATAGGCACAATATAGAGTTTTATACTTCATACGTGTAGGAACAAAACCCAAAAACATAAGTGCAGGTGCACCCAACATTTAGGAATAGTCCTACATAGAGGGCACTAGCATCATTTTTAGGACACTAGAGCCACATGGCACTACTGTCCAAGTCTAGTGTTACTATTTAGGAGAGGATCTGACATAGGGATCTACTTGATGACACTTAGACCTATTTATATCTAAGTTTTTAGCACTCAGATCTTCCATATCATGGGTTTTCAGATAAGTCTTTATTTGCACATATTTATTACTATTGTTAGAAAGTCAAATCAAGTTAAAATCTATAAAAAATCAATAGTTATTTATTGCATATTATTTCACTGATTTAGACTACTCGGCGCTTTAATCAAACATAGGATTTACATAGCTAAACCCTAAAAGGTTAAAAATGTGTACTTGATCAACATGTGGATAAACATGGAGAACAAATGATAAATATTAAACCTTATGTAAATGCCCTCTCTAGTTTTATAATAATTAACTAGGTGGTTTCTTTGGTATTATACATATGTAATATGATGGTTATTTCATCTTGAATAGGGTATTTGTGTTACAACTTGTTGTAATCAATTTATCATTATTACAATTTTGTAATAAAATCTAACAAAGTTAATAAATAGATTTAAAGGTGTTATAATTATTCAACATATTAGTTTTTATTATTAATTTATGAAAGATCTTATGAGTATGTTTTAAGTTAACTCAAGAAAACTTTCATGAAAAATCATTAATATATGATATTTTTCCTCATATAGTTTTTGATAATAATTACAAGGCAAGGGCCTGTTACCATTCCCTCCCCCTACTGGTCCTTTTCTTTATGATTATCATAAAACTAGTACAAATGTTTTAAATACATCTATCTAAAAAAATATTGAGAGATATCAATCTAGAGGTGCTTATATTAGATTTGTCACATACAATATGGATTAATGACTCCATTTCCTTCTCTGAAAATTTCTCATTGGTTGGTTATATGAGACCTTAATCTAAAAACACCACTATGTCATGCTTTAAAAACACTTTATAGGGAAAAATCAAGGTCCAAACTCCACAACATGCCCGCAATATTATGATTATTTTATCAATTTCTCCAAACAAGAAGAAATCCATCCATTTTATGGTTGAATGGACATAAAATTTAAGATTGAAACTACTTTATAACAATCAAATTTAAAGTTGGTCACTAATTATTAACACCTCATAAACATTATAGTCCACCAACACTCCTAGCTACCATTGTTGGTTACACCCACAACAAATGTTTCTTAGAAGAACACCCGAATTAATGGAGGACATGAAGGGAGGCGAGAGGAGGAAGGGGAGAGAAAAAGAGAGGAAACATGATAGAAAATGTCCATAAGCAATAGAAAACGTACTAATATATCCTAATCTAGGTTAATAATGGACAAACACACAAATATCTTAGAATAATGTAATTTTACGGCTAATAACTTCTGAGAGGCCTTTCTTAAGTGTCTATGTAACCCTCTAAAATTCACTTTTGTTTCCTCAAGCTACAAATATTGTGGCCATTGAAGGAAAAGGAGGAGAACAAGATTTATTTGTAGGTACAATTATTTTGCAATGTATTGAGGATAAAAGCACCTTATCACCATGTAGATGAGCATGGGGAAGAAATGGTAGGTACTAAACCTTATGTGGATGCCCCTCTCTAGTTTTATAATAATTAAATAGGCATTTTTTTTAATTGTACATATGTATTGTGATGGTTAGTTGACCATGATTAGGTTATTTATGTTATAATTGGTTTTAATCCATTTATCATTATTATAATTTTGTAATAAAATTTTAACAAAGTTAATAAATAAATTTAAAGGTGTTATAATTATTTAGCATATTAGTTATATTATTAATTTTTGAAGGATCTTAAGAGTGCATTTTAAGTTAATTCAAGAAAAGTTCTACAAATAATCATAATAATATAATGACATTTTTCCTCATGTAATTTTTAGTCATTATTATAAGGCAAGGATCCCATTTATTGTTCTCTCCCTCTACCGGGCCTTTTCTTTATGATTATTATAAACTATATTTTTTGATTGAAAAGCGCACTTCTATTAATTTAACAATAAACTATAGTACAATTCTAATCATACAAAAAATGGGTGGAAAAGTCATACCTTGAAAGCCACATCGATTTAAGAAAGCCTCAGGAGAAATAAAAGTCCAAAAGAGGCCACAACCTAGCCAATAAACATAGTTAAACTATCTCAACTGCACATCAATAAAAAAAGGGAATGAAATAACACAAACAATAAGGAAAAATCTAAGCAACAACTATGAACATGGAAGCTAACAGAGGAGGTGGAGGCAGAGGGCCTTGAGGCTTTCCTCCCCAACCATCCTGGGTTAGGAGATCTTTATCAACTAGGAGGGGGTCCCATCCATCAACCTACTGGTTAGCTTCAAAATCATGCTGCACTTGAGAATTATAGCGAGGAGGAGAGATGGCCAATGCGAACCATGGGAATTTATGGCCCTATCATATCCTTAGGGAAGAGATGGCTAGTGAGAGTGAGAAGAGGAGCTCCTCTAACTTTGAGACCTTTGACTATGAGAGCGGTGGTTCCTCCACCCATACCCATGACCCTAGGAGAGGAGTGGTGAGGGAGGGGATCAACAAGTTCATGACTGACAGCACATGGAGCATTCCTCCAATGGTCTAGAAGGAGCTGCAGATAGTCAAACTTGAGCCAAACCTTATCTATTTGACTATGTATCTAAAGGGTAATATTAACAATCAAAAAAACTTTATTAGTTACAAAAAAACTTTTTTCCATAGTTTCATTATTAAAAAATGTTTGATTTCTAGATTTATAAATTTGAAATAAAATATCATTACATAAACTATGCCAAAATATATTATATCTTGCAGGCAAGAGGGTAGAGTCCCCTAAGAGAGCCATTTTCTAAGTGAACATTTCAAGCCTGAAGGGTTTGAAAAGGGTATGAATCCATATCTAGGTTGACTGGGCATGAGGGCAAAACCAAAAGAGATGCTTGATAGTTTCTAGGTGATGACAAGTTGGGCAAGTGGGATTTAAAACCCCCATTTGCTTGAGTCTATTCCCCATAGGTAGTCCTTGGTAGAGGATAAACCAAAAGAAATGGGCTTCTTTTGGCTCAATAGAAGCTACCCAGATATTATCAAATCTTTGGGCCCAAACCTAATGGAGAGATTGGAGAGACCACCTGTGATTGAGGGCATCAGTATCAATATGATGAAGGGCCAACATATTATAGCCCAACTGAGGTGAGCATCAATAAAATGGTGTGGCTATTGGGCCAAGACTAGTCCTTCCACCACAACGTAAGAGAGGAAACTCCAATTTTATGCACGTATTTATCAGGAATAGAACTCTGAAATTTAAAAATAGATTCTGCATCTTCCTCATTAAGATGAACTTGGATTTTAGCAAAAGCCAAGGAAGCTAGTCCCTAGAGTTTTTATAAAAGAGATCCCCAACCGTTAGATACCTTTCTTAAATAGCCTCAAGGTTTTGATCCAGGGGACCATGGCAAAGGGGACATTGTAAAATTTCAACTAGGGAGACCACCATAATGACTAAGAGTTTAGAGAGAAACCGCTTTAAACCCATCCCCCACCCAAATGAGGTGGGGATTGAGCTTTTCCAAGGCCTTCCAAATACTTTGCATGATAAAAGTGCCCCCTAATTTGATTGTCATCGGCGAGATAAGTGTGTTGTGAAAGCCAATTCCTTGCTAGGTTTTTCTGCCAAGCAAACAACCTTGATAGATGTAGTGCCTCAACAAAATTTTCTAGGCTTTTGCACTAATGTTTGCCTAGCTTTTGCATGTTTGTATGCCTAAATTAAAAGTAGATTTGGAAATTTGGATGGAGAAGATTGGCGGACGTGTTTTCGATATTCAAAAGTATTTGAAAACTAATTAATAATCATTCTCTTCTTTTTTAATGGTGGATGACGTTGTGTTATTTTAATTATTTATATATTTAAGTAAATGGATTTTTATTAAATTGTATCACATTTATTTATATATATTGGAATGCGTTTAATGAGATTTCAAATAGTCAAATTAAATTTAATTGTATAAACAACATTTTTAATGTAATAAATGATAAGAGGGATTTAAGAAGAATATCATATTTTATGTTAATTTTATTGTTAGAAATAAATACTACAATACATGTTTAAATAGGTAAAAAAAACATTAAAAAATAAAGGTGAACAAAGATTGCTCTTAAATTGATTGGATGCTTGTAAACTTGTAAATGAAAAATATGTAAAAAATGATTTGACAATTTTGTGCATCAATATAAAGGATTTGAAAACATAGCTTGTTTCTTTCTAATATCTTTTGCGAATCTCTAGGAAAATGATCTCTTCCCTTAAAACCTTAATAAGCCAATGACATCTAGAAAACCTAAAAGAATGGGGGATGTAATTGAGGGCATATGTTCTCCTTAGATTGATCATTATCGAGCCATTAGATTGCTTGTACTTTGAAAATAACACAAGAAGTAGTGATGCAGTCTCTATTCTATACGACTTTTCACTTTAGAATGAATATATGATAGAGTAATAAATGCTTCATATCTAATTGTATTATGCTCAAACTGCTTGAATTTATTGCCTTTCCACATTCATAATTGATTATCTTGATGGATGTTAGTGCATTTATTTGTTTATAAACTCCTCTAATTCAAATTAGGACCTATTGTTGCATGAACCAACATACAACAAGGGGGATAACTAACCAAAGGAAACACACATTCCATGGGGGATCTAAAACAAGGGTCAAAAGGGCCTTCTCAAGAACCATACATTATATATGTCTAAGGGAAATCTCAAAAATCTAGGAAATTAAGAGGGGGAGAGAGAGGAGAAATGAGGAGGGAAAATGTGGGGAACAACCATACACTTAAGGAAAATGTGTCAATAAGAGCCTAATTCGAACTAATGATCAACAAACACACAAGTATCCTAGAATAATATAATTTTATAACTAATAACTACACTCATACTATAATTAGGTTTGTACTTAATGCCTAACTTTGATGTGCACACACACATCTCAAAGTAAAACAATAAAAAAGGGTGGGTGAGACCAAAAACTTTACTCCAAAAATTGTCATAATAACCCCTATGCTCTTATAAACATATAAATAAATTTGCATGGTGATAAGTACCCAAAAGATCAATAATCTACTAAATTATAAAAATGGAAGAACTTAAATTCATACACCTAGTTTAGTTGGAGGTTGGTATCAACGCCTGTATAATTTCCTATTATCTATGGAATTTCCCTTTGAAACTAGAAAGAACAATTATATGTGGATAAATCCTCATAAATAATAAACTATTGAAAAATAAAAAATATAAATTGGAAATGATGCACCTCATTTTGTTGAAAAATGTGAGGGTGCCCATGTATGAGTTCCCTGCCTCATTGAATCTATGGGAAGTAACAATGTCCTCGTAAAAGTCCAAATCTCAGAACTTGTTAGGATCCCTTCATCCTGATTATTCTAGTTTTTATTAGGTATTATTAATAAAATATTAGATGCATATGCTTTGTAAGTCACCCCATTTTCTATTTGTATTTATCCCATATGTATGAGGGGTGATTACTATCTTGAGTAGATTATCTTAAATAGATGGATTGTGTAAAATAAAAGATCATTTATTGAATATTTTGTATTGATATGTGCTCAAAGCAACTTTCTCCCTCGAAGAGTCCCATGATATTTTGAAATAAGATTATATCATTTTTAATATAGTATTGTTATTCTATTTTCATTTAGTGCATATATATTATATATCTGTTGTTATATTAATTTGTTTGAAATTAGGTTTATAACATCTAGTATCAGAGCTCTTTCAAAGGCCATTTTTCTATAGCAATTTTTAGGGGTTTAGAGTTCTTTACTATTGTCCACCATATGCTCTTACCTTGCCCAATAAGGATCTTGGTGATATAAAAGTGGTAACAAGGTGGCGACACTAAACTTCTTCCTCAATTTTTTTTATCTTCTCTCTTATTTCCTTAGGTTAGAAATTGTGTTTTGGTAGTTTTAAAACTAACAAAAACCTATTATTTCAGACTATGCAGTTATCAATTTTCCTTGATTCTATAGAGTAAGGGGTCATGCCCTGATATGAAATCCAATAGACAACATTGTATATGGACTTGTGCTTCCACGTACCTTTAGGTAAATAGGAAGACCCCCTAGTTGTTTTATAGATTGACCATAGGAAACATTCGATTATTTATTTTTGCGATGTACCGATAAGTTGTTAATTTTGGAAAGTTATTTACACTGTACTTTAGAGATAGGATAATAGGTTATAAAGTCATTATTTGATATATTAGTGCTCTAGAATATTGAGCAAACACTATTTTACGAATGAGATTAGTATATTGGCAAGCTCATAAACCAAACACACCATGTATTATCCTTCCATATAACCATGGAATTCTTATAGTCATAGATTCAATTATGAAATATTGAAGACTGCAGTAGCATCCAACAGTTAGAAAAGTATCATATTCTTCTAGTTGACAAGAAAATAGTAACTACAACCACTAGAAGGGTTAGAATGTTTTAGAATAATTACCTTAACTTGTTGTAGTAGCCAACTGTTACCTAAACTCATTGTAGTATAATTTTTCCTCATAAGGCAAATACATTGTTGTGATTTTATTATTGAAATGATCATTTAAATGGGTATTTCAATTTTTTAGAAAAAAATTCTACAAAAAATAATCCCCTGAAGCCCTAGAAACATTTTTTTCATCTTTGTAAAAGTTATACCATTGTGATCATCTTGT
This sequence comes from Torreya grandis, assembly GCA_037957365.1. NCBI lineage: Eukaryota > Viridiplantae > Streptophyta > Pinopsida > Cupressales > Taxaceae > Torreya > Torreya grandis. Next base: position 460,968 of record JARHVA010000513.1, on the reverse strand, counting down.
CGAGACAATAATTTTAACATGTAATTTTAATTAGCATTTATGGCACCCCCATACCTCTCTATTCAATGGTTGTCACCTATGTGAGAAGCCAAGCCATGACATAGAACATTTAAGAAATCCAAATTGAATTCCAATATCAACTTGACTTCCTACTCATTGAGTTGAATGAATGACTACACAACGTCAATGCACAATATGCCATGCTCTTTAAAATACTTAATGGTGATCGGCATTTTGAATGTGGATTTATATCTTGAACCATGTTGTATTGCCCTAAATTGGACTTTCAAAAATTTGATGGTATAGAACCAACAAACTATATTTATCATGTCGAATAGTATTTCAGATTGTATAATACATTAGGGGTAGACAAGATACCCATCACATTCTTTCACATAAAGAAGAAAGTTATCCAATGGTATAAAAAATATCATACCAAACCCACTTGAAATGATTTTTCAAGTTTTTATTGGTTCGCATTGGTTCCAATGCTTATGATGATTTCACCAAAGCCCTAACCAAACTATGACAAAACAAAATAGTTTTTAAGTATCAAGTTTAATTTGAAAATTTGGCTAACCAAATCGAAGGGTTAACTGATTTTTTTTTCAATATTTATGTCATAATTGAGCTCAAATATATAATTTGTGCAGAGGTCAAGATGTTTGACCTAGAGAACATGATCAAAGCATTAGGATTAGTCAAGCTTATAGAACATAATATCACCTCCCAATGTCAATATTATAATTTTGGTTATTTAAAGACATCTACAACACCATGGCTAGTCATAAATTCTTCTCCAAAATTACCTCCCAGTAAATGCCTTATGGAGGCAGAAATGCATGCTCATCGTGAAAAAGGTCTATGTTACAACTATGATGAAAATTATCTAGAGGACATAAGTACATTGAAAAAAATCATATTTATTTGATGTCAAGTCACCAATAGATGCTAAAGAGTGGGAAGACACTCAAGATTACCATGATGAAGAACCTAAAGTTGAATAGCCTAACACCATAGATTCACACCCCAAAATTTTAGTTTATTCCTTGGCTAAGATAACCACTCCTTAGACTATGAGATTAAAGGGGTATTTTGAAAAGCACTCCCTCACCATTCTCATTAACTTTGGTAGTACACATAAATTCATTGATCCTAGGCTAACCAAATAGATGATTTTTATGTTTATCCTTGTTCAATTTTTTAGCTCATGATTTGTAATGGAGGAACCTTACCTTGTAATGGAAAATACCATAATTTATACATGTAAATAAAGGACTATAATTTAAAATCATACATTTTTATTATACCTCTAGGAGGTTGGAACATAGTTTTAGGAGGACAATGGATTCAAACACTAGGCCATATTCTATGGGACTTTTCAGAGCTATGGATGGAATTCACTAATAAGGATGAGAAACACACATTATGAGGCCTCACACTAGGATTTACAAGGAACATGAACTCTCACTGCATGGAAAAGTTATTAAAAGGGGATCTCATAGGATTGTTTCCCATATTTGTGCCATTTCGTTCAATGAATCCTTTTATTCCAACCATCCACCAGATTTACAGAGATTATTTTCAAAACATGCAATTTTTTTAGGAATCCAAATGGTTAACCCCATAATGGCCTAAATATCATATGATTCAATTGATTCTAGGTAGTGTACCTCCAAACATTTTCCCTTATTGGTACCTATTTCTATAGAAAAATGAAATAGATAAAATGGTTCAATAATTGTTGCAATCTAGAGTCATTAGGCCTAACATTAGTCCTTTATCTTCTCCTATATTTTTTGTACATAAAAAAATATGGGACCTGGCACTCTGTATTGTTTTACGCACTCATAAAACTCACTATCAAGGACAAGTTTCCAATTCTAGTGATTAATGAACTATTGGTCAAATTGCATGGAGTTCACTTCTTATTGAAGCTCGACTTGAGATCAAGGTATCATTAGATCCCCATCAAGGAAAATGTTATTTTTAAGACATCCTTTCAAACTCATGATGATCATTATGAGTTTCTCTTCATGTCCTTTAGCCTCACTAATGATCCATTAACCCTTCAAGGCTTAATGGACAAGATCTTCTGACCATTTCTACATAAATTCATCTTGGTGTTCTTTGATGACACCCTTGTTTATAGTCATACCCAATAGAAGTATCTGATACATTTGGACCACACCTTCCAATTCCTTTTTGATATCCATTTATGTGCCAAACAAGTTCAAGTGGGCTTTCGGCCAAAATTAAATTGACTATCTTGGACACAACATCCCTGAGGAAGACATCAAAGTGGATCCTAAAAAAATTGAGGCTATGAAAAAATGGCCTAAGTTCAAATCACTAAAGAGCCTTTGTATGTTTCTGGGCCTAACTAGGTCTTATAGAAAGTTTGTCGAGGACTATGGGAAAATAATTATTTCATTAATAGCCATGTTCAAAAAAGATGCCTTTTAGTGGTATGAGGTAGTATACAATACCTTTTAACTACTCGAGCATGCAATGTGCACTAAACCTATCTTAGGTATGCCCAACTTATCCAGACCATTTTTCATCATAAGTGATGCCTCAGGAAGTGTCATTGGAGTTTTTTTAATGAAGGATGGTTGATCCCTTACATTCATTAGCAAGGCACTAATAGGAAAAAACTTTTCACATTCCACATATGAGAAAGAGATCCTAGATCTCATACCTAGTTGGGAGGCACTTCTATAGAAAGATCACCATAGCCTCAATTACTTCTTGGAGAAAAGAGCCTCTTTGCCTAAGGAACAAAAGTGGGTAACAAAGTTAATGGGATATGAGTATGAGATTACCTACAATAAGGGTAAAAATAATGTTTTCACATATGCATTGTCTTGCAAAACATAAAACCTTGTGTGTACTATCCTCCATTCCAAATTTGGTGCATTGAGCACAACAAAAATGGTCCCATGACATAGATTAAACAACTAATTAAAGAAATGACCACTAACCTTGCCTATCGACCAAATTAATCTTGGATGGTCATTATTTAAGACATAAAGGACCTTTGGTAATAGCATTGAAATCAACATTGAGATAATAAATTATATTAGAGTCACATGCCTCTCCATCAGCCAGCCACTCAGGGTTTGTAAAAACATATGAAAGGATTTGCCAGAATTTTTTCTAGAAAGGCATTAAACAAGACATCAAAAATTTATGGAAGAATGTGAAATAAGTCAACACAACAAAGGGGAAATTTTCACCACCCCAGGCATGCTTCAACCCTTCCCTATCCCTATTTAGTTATGATTGTATATTTCCATAAACTTTTTTGAAGGACTACCCAAGTCAGGAGGGAAATCAATGATTCTTGTGGTAGTGGATTGACTCTCCAAGTATGCCCATTTTTACACCCCTGTCCATCCTTTTAATACCTCCATTGTTTCTCAAACCTTTCTTGATTATATTTTCTACCTACATGAGCTACCTTATTCAATTATGTGTGATTGTGATTCTAATTTTATTGGTTGCTTCTTGAAGAAACTTTTCCCCCACTATGACACCCATCTTAAGATGAGTTATGCCTACCATCCACAAACCGATGGTCCCACTTACCATTCTCTCCCCCTCCTAGGCCTTTTCTTTATGATTATTACAAACTAGTACAAATATCTTAGATACATCTATCTAAAAAATGATAAGAGATATCAATCTTGACGTTGTCACATACCACATTGATTAATGACTCCATTACCTTCGTCCCAAATTTCCCATTGATTAGTTATAGGAGATCTCAATCTAATTGCACCATGATGCCATGCTCGAAAGACTCTTTACAAGGAAAATTCAGTCTCCAAAGTCTACAACATGTCCAAGATATCATGATTTTTTTAATCAACTTTTCCAAGCAAGAAGAAAAATCATCCATTTTATATTTAAATGGACGTCAAAATTAAAGTTGAAACTACCGTATAATAATTAAATTTATGTCAAGTCTACAGTTGGCTACTAATTAACATCTCACCAACATTAGACATTACAGTCCATCTACATCCCGACTACCAATTTAAAAATACATGAAGAAAAGTATCATTATAATAATGATCACTCATAAAAATCATATCAAGATGATTTAAATTATATGAATAAAATAATAATCTAAATGAACCAATTAATTATTTTAATGTTAACCTATAATAAATACATATTTTATTCTCTTAATTAAAAATTTAAATATATATATTTTTTAAATCATAATTATAATTAAAAAATGAGAGTTAACTTTGTTATTTTTTTCCTAATTTGGAAAACTTAATTTTACAAAAATTGCATGTAATCCCCAACATTAAGTGCTCTATAAATTAAAGAGCATGTGCTAGTCACACCGATCATCGTCTACAAACAGATTTTACCAACCCCACTTAAACCGACCACATCTAACTTAACCTCATCGTAAAGTTTCATAGTTAACAAAGCGGTTAGCTGCATGTGTTAACTGCACGGTTTTCTTGGGTGGGAAATTGAAGCGGGAAATTGGATTTCCTACAACCTCTGCCTGCAATGACCATTGCATTCACCTTTCATGTTTCACGTCCTTGTATCAGCAAATAATATAACAGTGAAGAATATAGCTACGATGAAGATAACTTACATGGCTTGCACCAGAAAATATATGGAGTGAATCGAGCAAAGGGTTTGTAATAGACGGAGCTGGAGCTAAAATGGCGTCGGATTTCCTAAATTTTAACCCTTTTTCGAACAAAAATGATGGCAAAATGCACTAAGTACGTGAAATTCATAGTGTTTAAGTTAAATTTTTTTGTATTAATGTCGAAATATAGATGTTCTTTAATTTCTTTTCCATAAAAAAAATTGAGCGGGTTCTTGCAGATAGTAATGGATTTGTAGTCTTTTTTGCAAGGGAGATTGTAGGGGTTTGAGGTTAAGTTAGACGTGGTTGGTTTAAGTGGGGTTGGTCAAATCTGCCAGAAGAAACTGTTTGAGATATATTTGTAAGAGTTTCATATATTTCTCATTCAAAAATTAGGGGTTTATGCAAGAGCAATAAAGTTTAATGCAGTATTTCAAATTTCATGTTATTCTCAGTTTGTGTGTGTCAATAAGGTAAATTATTTTTAATGGGTTTATGTAAATGATTTAAAAGATTAACAACAAAAGTTCAACAATAAAACAACAATAAAATTTCAACAATTTATAGTTTGGTTATATTTATTAAAATAAATTATTAACAAAGACAAAATCTTGGGCGAGCTTAACCTTATGTATAGTGGGCTTCTACCAAGGAGAAACAAGTCTCCAAAAATAGTAGGTATAGGTAAAATTGAAGACATATGTCCTTTTAAAGGATTTATTACAATCTTCCCTGCGTTTCTTTATAATTTCATCTAAATAATTTATGTAGAGGAGGCTTATGAACACAACCTAAATCCCTTCCCAATCCCATGATTTTGTTTGTTTATTTTCTAAAAATTTAAATTAGAAAATTAAAGTAATGTATCATTTATTATTAATTTTTGGATCAAAGGATGATAAAAACACCAACATTAGTGTGCAAAAACATCATGTAAATTATATACAACCTTGCTTGCGTATAACAATTGAAGTTGCTGCTAACATCTTCTATAAGCCAAATGGGTAGACTTAATTAGTCCAACATGGTTGTCATGTATGGTATGTTAGGTTTTTTGAAGTGGGTTTCTAGTCCAATCCCTTCCTTGATTCATCCAGAGTGTTTGATCTCCAAGAAGATTTCAATGTATTTATCTACAGTAGATTTAGGGGTCCTCGTTGGTCTCGAATCTCGATGAAATTATAGTGTTTCATGAACATGGGTATTCATGGATTGAGCTTTTGGGCTTCTAAGACGAAGCCTTCTAAATTATTGGGGCCAATTTTATCCTTTTAAAATGAGAAATACAACATCTCTTTCTCAATTCTAGACTCGATTATTTCATTAACTACTTTTTGTGAGTCCTTGTCAAGTTTGGTTACTTATGAAAGGATGCATTTGGGATCCTCCCAAAAATTATTATGCCCCTGGAAAATAATTCAAATTGTAATGCACCAGGGTACCATGTAGTCTGCAACCTTGTAATTGAGCTAACCCCTCCAGGGCTATGTAGAGTACCATTTTAGGCTGTCCTTTAAAAAAAGTGATAAATCTCTTCACAAACCACTCATGTTATGAATGAATTAATACAGATTCCAACATAGTTGAAAATATTATACAATTAGGTGTGTAACTTAAATGAAGTCAAAAAAATATATTCAACATTTAGTAGTGGCATATGCACCATTATCCTAAAAAGGTCCTAAATAAGTTAGGGATTATGTTTTATGCAGGGTCATATACACCATTATATTTTATGCAGGGTCATATGTATTGTTTTTTTAATAAGCTAACATTGAGCTTTGCTTTCTTTTGTCTTTTAAAATGACCGTCTGTTAAAGGATATTCTGTGTTTGAACAATACAACTCTTTTTAACTATGCCTGCCATATAACATTTTATTCAACATTGCCCTTATTATGCAAGTTTGTAAAAAACAATGTTTTTTAATTACAAAAAATATGATTGATTAATTCAATAGATTCTATTAGTTTATTTGAAATCTCCTACACTTGTGTTGGGTGTGTGTTATTAGGTTCAACATCAAGCATAGTTCTGGATAGTTCAAATGCCAATCATTGCCCATTTTGTGTTGTAAATATGATCTAAAAGAACTGGAAAATGGTACTTGCTTGTATAAAAAGTTACAATCAATGACCTTTTGTAAAGGGTTATAACTATACGTGGTATATGCATTTCATCTATGGATGTTTCCTATGCCTATGGGGCATATGCGAGTCATGTAGATTTCAATATTGAGTATTATTATTTTATTTAAACTGCAATTGAAGCATGTCATTACCACTAAAATGCTCAAAACAATATTAATTTATTCTACATTGTTCTTCTTATGATTTGTATGCAAATCACATTTACAAGATGATCCATGTTCAAATCTCAAAAATGGCATGTTCAATGGCAAACAAGCATAAAAACCTATATGGCATTTTCTATTTTATGAATTGAAAAATATTTGGCTATCCTCTTAATTTATGGGTCTTTTGTGCCTTGATTTTCCCATTTTACTATCTTTTAAGTTCAACCCACGTGTATATATGCCCTTGAGGAGTGCATGTCTATATATACATGTACGCACACACACACACACACAACGCTTGGTCATTTCATCATTTATATTCTCATCGAACTCTATTATAAGTAGGGTCCCTTATGCTTATTTTATCATGTATTATCAAGAGGTCTTGACATTCAATCAAAGGAGTTATACATTGATTTAATTTTTCTCTTATATATCTAGTGCCAAGTGTTTGTATCAAATTAAGGTTATATTAAGAGCATGTAGTTGCATTGAATTATCTAGAATATGAGGTGAATCCCTTTATCTCATGGTTAATATTCCACTCACATGCACGTTATGGCTCCATCTTAGTATGGAGGCCCATAAAATACTTGTGAAGTACTAGTGTTTAATGTTAATATGATATTTGTCATATTGGTGGTTTGTGTGTTTGTTTGCAACATGTCATTATTTTCACAACCCTCTCCAGTTGGCATTCCAATCACTTATGGAATTCCCTAATCTAACTCAAAGATGTAACAAGAAGAGACTTAGATCAAGTTGCAAATGAATTTAATGAAATTTTTAGTCGACCGCCACCTTCTTGGGCTACTCATGCAAATAATGTTTCTAGGATTTGGTGGAATACTAATAATGCTTTTACTTTGGAGCTGTTAAAAGGTAATTGGTCACATCAACAAATAAAAACACTAGATTTAATTTTTAAGTCTAATCTCTAATTAGAATTAATTATTTCATAGCATGAAATATCATTGAATCCCATGATGAAAAGTTGGTTTGACATGTACTTTGATAGAACTAGTTATGCCAGAGACATTCATTTGTACACATCACCTTCTGATTAGATTTCAACTTTCAATGTGGGATGGTATTCATGATAATTGTGTGAAATTATGGAATTCTCTATATTCAAATCCTGAATTAGATCCCAAAGACATGTTGGATGAACTTACATACCAAGAAGCAATGTGGCGAAGAAGTCATTTTCCAACACCATCAGAAGAATCTAAGGATGATAGAAATGCATGTGATCATGACGAGTACTACTCGGATTAGTTGAAAATAATTGACATTGGACAATGGTATAAATTTGTACATGTAATGAATAAGAATCTTTTTGATCATGACAGCTTTTTGTATAATTTTGTACCTGTAATGAAGAAGAAGCTTTCATTTAGTTTCATAATTATGTTCTCTCTTCTCATGGGCCTCCCTAAATTTAGTGGCCAAAAATTTTGGTTCGGTATGTGGGATTTATGGTAGTGGTGGTCTATGAAGAAATCATTAAAATAAAATTAGCATCCAATTGTGCTACACTAAAGCTCTAATAACTCAATATGATTTATGCCCTAACCTCACTATGGGTGATAAGGCAACCTACCATTATAATTGAATGGGATAAATTGCATCACATATGGGCTCATATAATTTATAATGTACACATGTCATACAATTGTTTTTGTGTCACCTACTAGCATTTCCTTTCACGTGTTGCTCATAAATTACTAGTATGTCTATGCCTCTAATTGAATAGATCAAATGATTAGTTAATGGACAATGAGAATATCACATGGGATTATTAGCAATTTCTCCTTTTTTTTTACCCTCCCCTGATTCTATAGACTTCATATCAAATTCCCTATTCTCCAACCCTTGTCTTCATTTTATGGGCTTCCTAGCAATTTTTCTTTTTTTTAACCCTTTCTTGAATCTATGGTCTTCGTAGTAAAATCACATTCCTCAGCCTAACCCACATGCATGTAGTTAGTGTGTTCTACTTAAGATCATCTATAAACACAACTACCTCATGTATGTACTGTTTTATCCATTTATACATTTTGAAGCATTTATTTTCATATGTTTTATGAAGGGTTTTATATTAATTTTAATTAAAAAAAAAGTCATTTGAAATACATGGAAACTTGCATTCACTCAAAATATGAAAATTCCATTTCTAATTCATTCAATGAAATTTTCTCCTTGTAGGCTACAATAGATGGAAAAAAGGTGGGAAGAAATAATGTGCCTTGAACTACAGAAGCCACACAAGGGTCCATTTAATTATATTTATATCAAGTGGGGAAATTTTCCTGACATCAATGGGGAACACTTGTGGGTTGCCTGGGTTGAGCAGGACAGGGTTGATGACTGCATCAAAGGAAAATTGAGAAGGGTGTTGTTCCCTATAAATTTTTGTGTTTCACATCGCAAGAGATATTCAAATTTTATTGGAAAGGATATCAAGATCATCACAGTCTCTGAATATGTCATGTGAGTCACCTCACACTATACATTGCAAGCTGGTGTCTGATCAGATGTTATTATGTTTCGTTCATTTACATTTTATTTTCATCTTGCATGTCTATTTATTTGTTGAACACAATCATGCAGGTACTAGTGTTCATATGGCCCTGATGACTTTCAAGAAATTGATGCCATGCCCAAAGATAAGTATCTAATGTCTAAGTTAGAAAAGGGTATCTAGTTGGGTTGAAGGCATATAAGGTGTAGTTGTTGTTTTTGTTTTAGCACACGATACATGGTCTATAGACCCGATCATGTGCTACTCATATAAAATCAAGTAGAACACATGGAAAATGAGCACAACTATTTCCATGACCAACAATATAAACAATTCAATGGCAAAAAATGTTTTTTTGCTTCTCACATCAGCCCCCAACTCATTGAATGGGTTCACAAGCTATTATTGTTGGGAATGTCTATTGATGTTATTCACCTTAAACATTGAGATATGGTGCATGAGAAACTTGTATTATTTAGTGGTGAAATAGAGTAGGATGATTTCTTGAGCAAGGATGACATATACAACAATGATCAATTGATCAAGGAGACAAAATATGTGTACAATGTTGATGATGTAATAAGTTTTCAGGAGTGGGCTTTGGCCAATCCTGATAAGTGGTTTTTATATCAAGGATACAATGGGGGAGAGCTTGATGGGGATGGGGAAATACCCTTCATTTTGGGCATCCAACTCCCATAATAGCTAGAATGGTTGTTGAGATTTGGGAATCATAGCTTATTGGTGATGGATGCAATGTTTGAGATGAATGCAATGAAGGTATTGTGCTAATTTTTATAAGAGTAGTTGATAATATTAGTTGTTCTGATGTTTGTAATAATAGTAGTTGTTCTAATGTTTTTATTATTTTCTTTTACATTTCTAATTGTACATATTGTTGGTGTTTGATTACAAACACAAAGGTGTGCATATTGCATGGGTCATTATGTCTCAATCATATACTATTGACATAAGACAATGGATACAAATTCTTATTCAAAGAGTGAATTTAAAAGACATTGACTGGATAATCAGTGCCTTCATGGTTGATGATGTGGGTGCAAAGATAAAAGCTATTAGGTGCATTGTCATTATTCCTACACGCATCATGGACTTCATATTTGTATGTTCATATACACCATCCCCACCTTATTCCATTTAAATATGCAAAACTATTGTGTTATTCAGGGAAACATTCAACTATGAGGTCTACTTATGTATTTGGCATGTTCATCATGTGTTGTTGAAGAATTTGATAGAAAAGGTGAAAGATGATGATGTCAGACATGCAATGTTTCAAGACTTAGGGTTCATAATGCATAGTTATTCTAATGATGACATGGATACAAGGGAGTCCATAAAGTTTATATAAAGATATCGCTCCTCTCAGCCTACCTTTGTCAAATATTGGGAAAAACACTAGGCATATAGGGTTTGAATGTGGTCGTGATGTTATCGAACACTTCTGCATGTTGGGTAAGACACTAATGTATCTATAAAATCTTACCATTCCCATTTGAAATGTTGTTTCCTAAACATAGTAAGGACTTCTACACATCATAGGGTGGATTGGCTACAAATATGCAAGGAGACCAACTTCCATAGGAACTTCAAAGTAGAAAGACATGAAAATATTTCATGAGTACAAAATTTGAAAATCCTAGATTCTCATGTTACCTTAGATAATAGAGACCCTCGTATGGAATGGGTGAAAAGTATGAAAGAGGAGACATTGCATTATCATGTCTTCAATGTAATGCCTTCTATATCGGTGTGCAGTTGCTCATTTTCAATCCAAGACAAGCATGTACTCAAGGTGGATCTGATGAAGAAGATGATAACTCGGGTATTTGTAGAGGATGCAACCATAATGCATGGTTTTAATGAGAGCATCAACAACATTGATGTTGAGTACCATATAAGTTTTCTTTCCCTTGTATACTATATACATTGACAACTTCGAGGTCATTGTAGTTTATGTAATATGTTTTCATTACATAGGTCAAGGACAATGGAGTTTAAATTGATTATGAGGGATAAGGCATGGATGTCAGATATTTACACACCAAAATACATGGTGTATCAGATATAGATGTTCAAGGATCAGGCCATGAACTAGAAGGTGTTGTAGCAAATATGGTGGATGACATTGAAGACCAGTTGAGGGGGGTTGATATTGTAAGTCTAGTAACTAGTTGTACTCATATGTTTGTCATATTTTTTGAAATTTTTGACTAGTTGCTTTTCACTTTATGAATAGATCTCGTATACTATCAGAGTTGATGATGTTAAGGCCCTACTATGCGAAGCATGTGAGATATTTGATAGATTTTGTGTAGTGGATAAAAGCATAGAAACTATGGCATTATTTAAAAACTATATGGTAGAGGTTTACAATAAGGTGCAGAGTAGGGTGATATTGAATATGCAACACCCAATGCCTCATCCATTCCAAAAAGTGTAGGATGGGCATGAAAATTCCACCTGTAGATAGAGAGACTTCATAGAAAATATGAATAGATGCAGATATCAGAGCAGGTTGTAGGAGATAACATATTTTCCAACCCCACCTTGTAACAATCCAAAATGACAAGTCTGGGATGATGAGCTTAACAGGGTAGTGATGTGAGATAGGGGTGGATATAATAGAGATCATGCATCCTGATTTCAGCCCTTTGTAGGTTTCAGTGATAGCCCAACAACAATAGATGCATGTAACAATAAATGCATGTAATGAAAAATAAATACCTTTTTTTAAAGGTGAAAAGTTATTTTAGATTGCTCACACATTGTAACATATTGCATAAATGTACTATCTCTTAAAAGATTCTCTGAATGATATTTGAACCCTACCCCAATGAATGTGGTAAATCTAGCCATTGTTTTGAACATAAATCGAATTTACAAATATTATATTAACAAATGATGTTACTAAAATTTTGAAAACAAAGAATGCAATAGTTATGAGCTTCATTTAATTCGTTAGTAGCTTTAATACCTTGTTCATGCTTAGAAGAGCCTTCTACTTGGGTGACTCTACCACCAAATGATGATCCTTTACCTCCTTAGGTGTTGTAGCTTATGGTTAAATTATGTGATGTAATTTTTTTAATTGTCATGTGTTGTTTGGCCTTCTTTTTTGTTTACTAATTTTTACATGTGTTCACCTAATTGTTTTCATCTGGCGAAGAGTTTTAGCCATAAATTCTAACTGGATGCTTTGATATATAACATTTATGTATAATTATTACTTGTATAATATATAATATCTTGAAATATAACATTACCAATTTTTATTTTAACAAAATTTACCAAAAAAAATTATGTTGAGCATACCAAACAAAATAAAAATGACACAAATATATACTCATGGAAATAAAGTCCAATCGGTGATGAGAGTTATATTTTTAACTAATGAAATTTGAGAGCAATAAGTTTTATTTCACGAAATAAAACTCTTTAAAAACATTCCCCAAACTTTTTTGCATCAAATATCCTCTATTTTATTAGAGCATCCTTCTATAATAAACATAAAATTATGAATGGCAGATGAATGAGGATTTTATGTTATGATTTATTGGCATCTTTGTATAAATTTAGTGTTTATAATGTTAAGTTTACATCTTCCAAATACTTTTTGAAAAGTCTCAAAAACCTTTTTGGCAAGCACATTTTGTGCATATCTTGCATTTATCATAATTCACAAGAACATATTACATTAAAATTTTTAAAGTTTCATCAATAACATTGTTTTATGTAAATATTATAATCATAACATTCCATGATCCCAAATTTTATTCATAATTTTTTTAAATGATTTTCATTTAATGTGTATGCTTCCAATTTTTTCAATCCATGTCTATAGAGTTAAACCTAATTTTGTAATGTTAAATGGAGGGGACAAACCCTGATAAGAGAAGCAAGTCATTGTTACTTAGCTAGACCCTAGTCACACACAAGAAACCCCTGTTTTAGATGGCTGAGAAGGAATTGAAATTTTTTTCAAAGAAACTAACATGAGTTAAAAATATTCCTATCATGAATTAAAGGAAGAATAAGGTCTAGTCATGAATTTAAGGAGAGACAAGATTAGGTTTTCAAGGGTGCATGTGTATACCCTGTTTGAGTACTCAAGCCCCTGCATGTTTTGGTATTGTTTTGTCTATACTGTCAATGCATAAAGAATAGTGATATAGCCAAGGGAATATGGTTGTGAATAGTGAACCTGTGTTGGAGGAGTTGATGGTAAGAAGAGACTAGTTTTAATGAGTGACAAAATAGTTGAAAAATAATTATTTTATAAACCCTAGTCTTGTTGTATACAGACCTTAGTTGGACTGAGAAACTTGATATAGTAAGGGAAAGTGTAATGTTGAAGACTTTTGAATACTTTAATGGATATGCTAAGGTTGATAATAACATATTGAAGATGATTTGATCTTTCCTTGGCATGGTAATCACCAATTGAATGTCTAAACTAGTCATAAAACTGTAGAAGTTGTGTTGTTTTGCATAGTTAAGGGACATTCTCAAGTGAAAAGGGTAAACAATGATCTAGAAGGAGGTTCTAAGGCTTGGACAAGCTGTGAACTTTTGAACTTTTTTTTAACATTTGATTCATCATACAAATCAAGATAAGGGTTTTAGAAGGATCTCAACTTGTATAGAAGGATGCAAGATTATATAGCATGAAAAAGTATGGTTTTGATAGTGGTGGTTATGGAATAGGCCTCATTAGGCCTAGTTTGTAAGATTTTAACAAAGGATCTTCTATTTAGAAGTGGAGTCAAGACTTGAGACTTTTAAAACACCTCATTAGGAATAGAGGGAGCTTAAAAGTGTAACTAGATCTTGGTACGAGGAACTAGATTGGTTAACCAATGGAAAATTGCTAAGAAAAAGGTTACAAGCCTCATAATGCAATTGAGACCATGATTATTGACAAACGGTGTTAAGGTGTATTGGAACCATTGCAATGAGTTTGGATAGGTATATTATTCTCCTTAAGTACATAAAATGATAAATGATGGAGTCATTGAACCTTCAACAAGCTTTTAGACATTGAGACCTATGTGACTAGTCTAGTAAGAAGCTAGTGAAAGAAAGTAAGACAATTTAACAAGTGTAAAGAGTGGAATGAGATAATATATGACTAGATGTGATTCAAGGAGGTATAAATCCATCAAGAATTCTCTAAAGAGTAAAGATACATGTACAATGGAATTAGACTAATCATCCCAATGAACAAGTGTATTGATTGACAAAGAAATGAAGTTTTGAAGATAAAATCAAGTAAAGAACAAATGACCAATTGAATTGGGAATCAGATCAATCTCCAACAAGAAAACTCAGTCATTCTTGACTGTGCTCTCATGGAAAAAAATAATGTAAGTAGGGGTTAAGTAGGGTTTTGATAGTTTCAATATTTCCAATAGTATTTATAACCTGTATCAGTTGTGTTCCCATGTAACAAGACTATGCCAAGCCTTTCCTAATCACTTTGGAATCTAAACCAAGTTTCAAGATAAAGAATACAACATTCTAATTCATGGTTTCTGGTCTATATGCTATTAACAAGAAACATATGGGGTAAACTAAAATATAAAGAGTAAATAAAGGGAAAAAGGTATAAATGTAGAAGAGATAGGAGGTTTTAAGAATCTTACATCTGATGCATTTTGGAGTAGCAAAATTGGCTACCTCCCAATTAACATAAAGCTAAAGTGAAGTATTGTTATAATTTGTTTTAGTGCACCAGGATATTCACCAAATACAAATATCAAATACCTTTATAGGAAAAAGAGTGTTTACAAGAGAATTTGTATTGTATTGTATTGGAATAAGAAATGAAAAACAAATGTAAATGAAATATTGAAATTGAAAAATAACCAACACAATAGTTATAATTGCCCTTGCTTATACTACAAGTATTATTTTTAATTCATAGAGACATAAAGAAATAACAATTGTTAGCATCTATATTTCCATAAAATCACTTGATAGTGTGTGAGAACCCAAAATATTTAAGCAATGTCAGTAATATTATTCGTAGTTGTGGCAATCTTCACTATGTCAGTGCCTATAGATTGTATTATTGCCATAAGAAGATTAAGATCCTTGAGTGATGGAGTAACCTTATAATTATGATTTGAACATAGTGAATATTGCAACAAATTCTCAAACTCATAACAAATTCTCTCTAACACTTCATATTCACTCCATATCCACATTCACCATATAAATGAATGAGGAAAAGATCAAATAAGCACTTGCTCAAACTATATGCTTTCGTCACTATTTGATAATCATGCCTGCCATCTCAAGGGTAATCTTCTTATAATCCAACTCTTGTTACTGACTCTAGTTATATATTATAGATGATAAAAAAAAAATCAAAAATCACATAAACAACCACTCACCATATAGATATTAGAGATTAAAGTGATCAATTATAAAATCTATTTTGTTCCCTGAGTAGGTAAATTTTGTGTCTCCAAGATTGAAGGTAAGAGTTCAAGAAGAAAAGTTTCTTATTAGTCATTGGGCATATTTTTGGGGGTGCATACATATTTTATAAATCTAATCCAAGTGGCCTCTCCATGGTAGGGTGGGGCTTCTCCATTGGGGAGCCTAAGCACATAGTTATTATTGCTTCTCCTTCTCCACTAAGTGATAAGGGGCCCATCATATCTAAGCTCTCCCCAAACAAAATTTGTCCCATCATCTTTGAAGGTACCACAAATCATACCAATTCAATTTTCCTAAATGACCTTAGGCTATCCATGAGACTCTCACTAGGGATAAACATAGTTGGACCTAGTTATAAATTAAATCATCCTTCAATCAACCATTGATCATATATCTGTAATGTACTAATCTATCTTTCTATGTTTTTTACCATTCTTTAATAATTTATTTTTTCACCAATGTATGCCTTAGTTTGGAATATGATCTTATATTATTTACTATGTTTGACCCCTAATAATCTTAGTCAGTTTTAGGCCTTCATATTTACTTTCTAATACTTTTAGCCCCTACTCAGCTCACAGGGCTTTCAGCCTTGCACTTTACCTTTTCATAGCCTGTTGGGTATTGCCCTGACCCTTGTATGAGAAGGAAAACTAACACATGTCCAAGGAATCATTTTTAGGTCTTCATACTTGTAGATTACTACAAAAGTTCTTTTGAAAGTTTTACTACAAGCCTCACACAATCCACACTTTGACAAGATGTTAGCATGCAAACCATCATGAATGTATCCAATGAGTGGGTTGCCTTCCTAAAATCATCCATAACCCTTCAAATGGGTGTCAACCTTCAACACATTTAATTTATGAATAAATTCACCAATGGAATTTAATGGCCCTTCTTTCTCATATCAAGATTTTCATTAATATGTGCATACATAGCTCAGGGAACAAAAAGCTCATTCTCTTTACTAATTACATGAAGTGATTTTTTGCATGCAACATACCAAAATATCATAAGGGGGTATAAACATAACTAACATAAAAGGCATTTGAGCCTCATAATATGTGCCATAATATAGAGGCCCTGGGGATATAAATAGGTAATGTATTTAAATTCATGAAGAGTATGCCTTGCAGATAAAACACACTGTGAGAATTCATGTATATTTTACTTTTTGTTTCTGATATGAAAAACTCACAAAGAGCATCACACATACTAGAATATATGAGTTATATAAAAATCCCTTTCTAGCTTTGGGGTTTACACCTATAATGTGTTCGAATTAAAATAGAATGTTAGCAACAATATTAATTGAACTCATTTTCTTCCAAGAAAAGAAATTTTGAAAGAATCAAGCAAATTTATTCTATTTAGAGCATAAAATTATGCATACTAGTGGTTCATAAAAAATTCAAATGCTCAAATGGTCATTCATTTCTAATTGACACTTCAAAATAACTAATCTAAATAATTTATTTGTTACACATTGCTTAAAATGTAAAAAATTATGGCAATGTATGATAGTTATATCCTTCCTATTAAAAATTATGGAAATGTATGCAGGAATTTGTTCATCATTAATTAGAGGAAAAACCATGTTTTGGGCATATTTTTTCTACGTTAATCTTATATTTGGGTATATAGTATGAGCAGATAAAAATAGACTCTCCAGTTACATAGTGAAATAGACATCTACAAGATTTTGGGCAATTACATTGATTTTACTAAAACTAAGTGTTGTTTTAATATGATAGTGGTTAAGAGAGGTGGATAAAGACACCTTAGAATTCTTGAACCATGATAATCCATTCATTAGTGTTGGAGGATAGCAATAGGTAGACCCTTGTTTTGGGAGTCTTTTTGTTTTTGTGCAGTCTGATTGTATTCTTGGTGAATGAATGATCATTGGACCTACTTGGCATTATGTTCTTTTGCATCTACCATTTTTTGGAATTGTGTAACAAGTGTATGAACAAAGGAAAGACTCAGGAAGCTTGTTTGGTGATATTAAATTGATTACCAACCCTACAAACTGTAATAGTTAATGCATGGCATAAGTTGATTGTAATTCATGAAGGGTCCTCTTATTGCTCATCAAATGCTTTGAGGCAATTACGTGAGTCATTTGATTGATCTTGTTAGGTTTATTAACATTTAAATGAGCTTTGTATACAACATAACCATTTTGGTAGCATAAAAACCTGTAGATGGTCATAATTATTCACATTCAAGTCTATTTTGATTTAGTTAAAGTGATCTAGTATAAAAGCTATTTTGTTCCTTGAGTAGGCAAATTTTGTGTCTCCAAGATTGAAGGTAAGAGCTCAAGAAGAAAAGTTTCTTATTAGTCATTTGGAATATGTGTATTTATTTATATCACATACCAATCTTTCAAGAACTATTATATATTATCACTGATTATGTTAGTAAAAATAATTTCGAATAATAGCCTTTAATATTATGTGTTTTCTTAATCAAACACTTTGCACGAGTGTCCACAGAGATAAAGACATATGGAAACATAAAGAAGGCTCCAAGTCTCAAAAATTAGTAAAAATCTTACATTGACACATTACATTTAATGAATATGTTTAACATCTTGTATATAGAGTGAGTAGATAAAAATAGACTCTCTAGTTACACAGTGAAAGGGACATCTACAAGATTTTCAGAAATTGCATTGATTTTAGTGAAACTAAGTGTTATTTCAATAGGATAGTGGTTAATAGAGGTGGATAAATAAACCTTATAATTCTTGAACCATGGAAGGAAACTTTAAAGGTACCAGGTGAGTAAAATAACTCTTATACCCTATTTTGTTGTTTGTACATAGTGGTCTATGTTAATTGTAAACTTTATCCATGCATTACTTATTTGGAATCACTTGATTTCATTACAACAAAAACTTCACTCACTAACTATGGTTTCAACAAGGTCATAGTATATCCCCAAGAAACAAGTAAGCCTTTCTCTATTGATTGACACAAAGTAGGGTATAAGGTAGAATACCACAATTTAGCTTCCAAAATAGTTATTTGAATCCTTCAACCTATTCTAAGCCATATGAAGGACCTATTTTTATTTCAATACATTTGGATAGTTTTTGATTTACAACTTTATTTATTCAATAGTTTATCTTGTTTTTATTCAATAGTTAAGCAGAATGATTAACTACAAATTATGATTTATTTTTGGAAATTATTGCTAATTAATTTTTGTAATTGTGTAGTAGGTGGAATTAATTATACATGTGGATTGCGGTATAAATATTAGAGTAATTCCATAAATTTATATGAAAAAATCAAAAGTACTAGAGCAGTTCAATGTGAAACATTCTACATTGCATGAAATCTCATGTGTGGTGGCTGAGGCCATCAATTGGAGGAGGTTGGGAACCAAAAAAAATTTCATGTGACCTAATGGATTGAATTGGGTCAATCTTCTCCTCCAATACAACATGGCATATTCTGTCTACCATGTTTCATTGGCCAGCTATGAGTACATGACACTCATAGATAGGCCCAATAATGATTTCTACATACAATGGTCATATGAATGGCCACAAGATGATCTTGTTTTGCTTGATGCATGGGGTAATCTTGGATTTATTCTAGTGTATCTTAAACCCTTCTTGGAAAATTTATTTCCAATGAAGGTGTCTAATGATCTGAATGTCTATGTGCATCTAGATCAAGTATGAAATATTTTCATTGGTTCAAAACTACCTTTTAGAGTACGGTTTGAACTATATAGTGTTAAAAATAACTTGTTTTAGGCATCTAGCCTTTATTTGGCTCAACCATATGCTGCATTGTGGAAGAGATACATAATCTCCCGCACCACAAACTTTCCTCTCATACAACTAGGCTAGAGTATTTCAAGAATGGAACTGCTATTTTTTCATGCATGTTTTAGAGGATCAAAGTGATGATGACTATGATCCAATGGATGAAATTGATAGTGATGAAAGTCAATAGAACATTTTCATAAAAATATGATTCAATATTGATAAATAGTTTAATTTAATTGTAAATAAACTATATATTTGTGAATTACATATTTATTGTTGATGTTGATGTTAGTTATTGTTCTTAATGTTAGTTGTTGTTCTTAATGGTGATGTTAGTTATTTAACATATCTGATGCAAAGGTTCCTTGTAAAATGTTTCAACTTGCAACTCCTTCTCTAACACTCTAGTCCTTTAGTCACTTCCTACTAGCCCTTTTGACATAGTTTCCCATTTAGTACAGAATAGTATAATTGGTTATGGATCAATAGCATCAAAATATCTTTTCTCATGTCCCAAGACACTTGTGTGTCAAATTTCGTAGCATAGCTTTTTGATTAGGTCCACTTTCACACTTTAACATTAGGGTTAATAGGTCAAATTATGTGTCAAATTTGGTAGCACAATTCTTTGAAAGGGTATCACAATCAAATTTTAACACATGATTGGAGAGATTCAATTCTTGTGTGGTGAGACTCGGTTAATTGAGAGTGACAAGGGTTGTTTCGATGAAAGTGATATGGACACCTATGTTCTCTAGGATGTTTCTTAATTGTTGTATCATGTAAGATATGTTTATCATGGCCTAAAGAGGATCCTCATTATTAGATTTGGAAGTAGTAGGAGTGAAAGAAGAATAGCCTAGGTTAGCCATTGTGTGATTGCAGTGTAAGGATTTTCCTTGGACATTAGGAGGAAGGGTATTGAAAATTCCTCCTCTAAGGGAATTATGAGGGATTTTGACATGAGTGAGGGTAGTCAAGTAGATGGGCCTATGAATATTAATCATGTTTGGATTGAGGGCAAGGTGTCTGAATGAGTGATTTAAATTAGAATGGACTTTATATAGTTTTTGGGTGTATAATTCCTCTAAAAGAGCCTACACAAATTGAGGGATGTGGGGAGGGACAATGTGTTTGTTCACAATAGAGAAATGTGGAAATTCATGGCTAGAATCTATTACTTTGGTGAGGTCCATTGATTGAGTCCAATAAGATTAAGAGTGAGATTTATAATTTTTTACAGCAACTAATTTCCTTACTACACTATTTTAGAGCTACCTCTAAATCATAGTACTACAAGGCTTCTACAATAACATTTAGTTACTTTAACATTTTTATAATTACATTTAGTCCCATAAAATGCTCGCAAACACACTAAATCTCCCATATCTTTAGTAAACCAAGAAATGCTACCCATGTTAATTATTTATTAGAGGATTCTGAGATTGCATCCATAATTAATTATTTATTATAGGATTTTGAGATTTCATCTATGTGGTTTGCACAGATGATTAACATGAGATATCTAATTGATAAATGGCAGTGCTCTATATTCACGAAGAAAAATGAATAAAATTGATTATATAGATCTATAAATATATCTGTGCAATAAAGACATATAACTTGCTACTAAATCAATGCATGTGTACAATGAAGACATAAAATGGCCAAAAAAGTACAACTACTTTCAAATGAAGTGATAAGCACTAGTTGTAATTGTTATTAAAAGACATTGAAATAATAGAGATGAATTATGAAACCAAAAAAATATAAACATGATGCAAAGATGGTATTGAGTGGGATAAAATCAAGATACATATATATAAAGAGACCAAAATAACATTACTAATATTTATTGTAGGCCTAACACTTCTGAAACTAAGGAGAATAACTAACTAGTAACAATTATGATGAGCTTCAAACATTATATGTAGCAAAATGGGATGTAGAAAATATGATCTACTCAAAAGGCGACTGAAAAAGAATTGCAAACACATATTTCATAAAACCATCAAGATATTAGATTAAGAAAAATAGACAAAATAAGTCTTAAAATAAATTAAATCCATGATGGAAGACAAAAGAAAAAAATAAAAGGAAACAATTGGAAGATATAGTAAGCAATAAGAAATGAATAAAAGAAAGAAATTGTATTAATTTCAATGAATGACCAAAATTGATTATTGAAACTCTGAAATAACCACTTAAGAAACCACCAACAAGGGAGTATTAAAAAAAAAACTTAAAAAATAAACTTGACATTCTATACAGTCCTAAAAACTTGAAAATATATTAGAGGAACATTATTACCTAAACTAAAATAGACATGACTTTGAACAATTATGGCCATCTATAGATCTATATGCTACCAAAACGGTTATGTTGTGTACAAAACTCGTTTAAATTTTAAGAAACCTAACAAGATCAATAAAAAAAACTCACCTTATGGCTTTAAAGCATTTTAAGAGCGATAGGAAGACCCTTCCTTATGAATTATAGTCAACTTATGTCATGCATTGACTGTTATATTTTATAGGGTTGCTAATCAATTTAATAGCACCAAATGAGCTTCTTGAGTCTTTCCTTCATTCATACACTTGTTATAAAATCCAAAGCAATGGTAGATGCAAAATAACATAATGCCAAGTAGGTCCAATGATCATTCATTCACCAAGAATACAATCAAACTGTACAAAAACAAAAAGACTCCCAAAATAGGGGTCTGCTTATTACTATCCTTTGACACTAATAAATGGATTATCAATCCTACAAATTGTAATCTCAGAATAAATAAATACCCCTTTAGAAACATGTAACATTTCTATCTAATTCCATTGATCAATGCATTTATCATTCACAATCTGCTATACAATCAAGAAACACAAAATAGGTGGTCTACTCATACTCTCCTTGAATAGGGTCTTTTTTTCTTCTTCCTTCGAATATTGTCTCCAAATCTACATGCATGACTGACTCCATTCAAAACTAATCATATTTTATATGGAAAACAATCGAGTGTAACTACCTCCAAGAGGTTTTCCAATGGTTATGAGTCAAGTTTGAAAAGGGTGACTAGTACCAATATAAGAGAAACAAGAGAAATAACACCCAAACAGGGGTCTACAAACACAGTCTTCAACACAAACACTTCCTTATTGATTATTTAAACTTGTATTCTCAAATATGTTCATTCAAATACCTTATAAATATACTATCAATCTATATATTCTTCAAGCACATTTGAAAACTATTACCAATCTAACTCTTCATTAACAAAACACTTATACTCAGCCACAAAAGTAATTACTAAAAATAGGGAATATAAGTCTACAACAATTTTTGTATGGATTTCTCTCTGTTCTTTATCTCTTCCACATTCGAATGGAATAACTATCTACTCTTGATAATTGAATCCAAACTCCTAGAATAAGACACATAACTGAATCTTGATTTCCCTTTTCCCACTTAGAGTTTTCTTACCAAAAATATTGCATTATGAATTTATTTTAACTATATGACATATCCATCAACATAAAAATATATTTCTAATCATTTATAAACCTATTACACTTGATTCATTGCACATAAGTAATTATTATTATTTGTGTATGGAATACCATGTCTATTGGGAGACTTGCCATTGGCTTGTGTAAACAAGACATCAAACTCCACCTTAAAAATGTGTAGTTGTTGCTCATATATGGAAACTATTCCTTTGTGCTTCATTTGCATGGCCCACACAGTCTCCACCCTTACATCATAAAGTGTTTTTGTGTAGGCATTGGCAGCTTGTAGATTGATAAACTTTATTTCAGCATCCATCTTCTCATCTATCAGTGTGAGAAGTACATGGTTCAATTTCTCGACCTCTCTGGTCTTTTCAGCCAATATAGTTTCTAAATTGATAACCTTTTCCCTTACACCATAAAGAAGCTCAAGTCAAAAACTAGTTTTCCATCTTGAGTGATTGTTTTTTCGTAGCCACTAGTGATAGTTTCAAACCAAGATGTTCTTTTGTTCCCATTGCATTCAGGGATCTCTTCCTTATGATAAGTATTTCCATGTCCTTGGGAAATTGGGTAGCCACATTCTCTTTTATATTTGAGACTTCGTCTATAAAAAATATGATACATGTGAAATTCAATGATAGTATTCAATATTTTAGCATTGAAAATCTAAAAAAATCCAGACATAAATGAGGGTCCATGAGAATATTCAAAAGCTAAGAACATCTAATTTTTTATACTTACGAATAGTTCCCTTACACACAAAGATTTTTCTAACTTAAATTAAAATAATGAAATAATCATATTGGAGCATGAAATATTTACTTATGGCATGGCCATTTTAATGTATTTGAGTGTTTCCCCATTCCTTCTCACCCCTTGTCCCATGCCTCGAACCATTGGCCATAATTATCGATAGTTGTTATGTTGATTTCCTAAACAAACAAACACATGATATGAGACAAAGGAATTTTAGAGAGACAAGCCATGCATACAAATCTTATATTGTACTCCTCCCCACCATAGTTACTTTTATATAAACATAGAGACATGTAAACATGTGAACTTTATCACCAACATGTGAAAGAATGAAAGCAGAATAAGGTATACATGTGAATATGATAGATCACCGATCGAAAATAGTACATACCATACACACAAAAAATATATGATGAGTACATGGGAAAAACATTGCATCATTCAACCATACATGATTATGAAATACATTATTAAATGTAAATTAACCACTAAGATATTACTTGAATCGTACATAAACAAAAAAACTATGTATCTAGCACAAACCAAAAACAAAACACTTGTATTCAAATCTCCTATCCAAATAATATGTTTGACCACACATCAAATATGCCATACATATTATGCCAAAATGTATGTATATAGATAATAGTGTCTAAGGCAATAGATGCAAGGCAATATCAATGTTCATGGCATGGCCTTTATGCCTCTGGAAATGGACATAGAAATGGAAGCGGTCAACCACATAAATGCACATATATGCATGTCACCCTGGACACCTACATTTCAAAATGTACAGTTTAGAAATCTTGAAAAAATACAAGAATACGACCCCAACATGAAGAATAAAATTATCAGTTTTAGTAAAGAAGTAACTATCATACCTCCTAAACATGGTCTATCCATACATATGATTGTGCCAACTCATCTCTATCAAAATCATATATGCAATAATAATATACATCACTATCAAAATATATAATGGTAGGGTTGAAAAAAAGTACATGGAATAAATAAGAGTACATATAATATGTAGTCATCGTAAGAAGTATAATATCAATTTGTGAGGTAACTTGTCATGTGCACTTTCATTTGTTACGCCCCCTCCCCCACCGACAAACATATCTACTATTCCATAAATGCATTTCTCTCAAAGGAATGTGATCCTCATCACTAGAATGGGCTTGAGGGTCATCTCTTTGTAATTAGAATGGTGATTATTACATAAATATTAATGTTAATATTGAGTAAGCTAAATTGAACTTAACATTAACTTCATGAAAATTAATGAACATAATGCATTTAACATGAGGTCCATTATTGCATGCACCTTGTTGTTGTTCCACCCATTCTCTTTCTTTCTTCATTTGTCGATGATATTCTCTTCACTGAATGCAGGCTTCCATTCTCTGTGCCAAGTTTTCACTTGAATTATATGTAGCCATCTTATCTTTGATAAAATTCAAGGTTGTCTCACTAAGATAACATAACTCATACACATCCTCCTTAGCCATCCATGATAATTCCAGCCTATCTCTCTGGCTGATGCTTTGATTTTTAAAGAGTCGATCTATTGGACTCTTTTCTTTCTGCCTTTTGTTGATTTCTCTTCACTTAGGTGCACATTTTCCACTTTTGAGATGCCTAGTGGGCCTCATTAGAATGGGTTTTTGACCATGAATATTATAATGATGAGTGTTAAGCCTGTCTCATGACCAAAATGGATGGCCACCATCATCTTTAAATGTGTTGCATGGCCTTAACAAACAAAGGTACACATTCCACCTCATAATACCCCAATCCTCAATTTTGTACTCGCCTACATACTATCATTCAACAAGGAAGAGATGTGAGGTTAAAATCATAAAGAAATAAACAAAGTATAACATCATCAAACACAATATAATGTTAAAATCATAAAATAATAAACATAAGATAACTTCATCAAAGATAATCCAATGTTTTTATAGCATTTGGTTCCTCCTTCATTTTAGATTGTGAAGCATCTGAAATCCAATCACTATCATCATCATCATCAACATCTTCATCGTCATTATCATTGTGGTCATATGAATCCACCTCCTCCTACCACATAGGTGGACATATACATGTGAGTCCAACTCCAAACATATATTCAACAACAAACACATGGCTATAAGCATGTCAAATGAAAGAAAGACTAGAAAAATATGCACATTTGTAGGGATGGAGTCATTATGCAGGTGACTATCAACCACATCCATGTGGCTTCACTCCATCCCTTCTAACTAAAACATAAAACAAAAACAACATAAAAAAACACATGGCATGTCAAGAGAATTCTAATCTTGATTGTTGTAAGAGGGAAGAAAGAAACATTTTTTAACATTATGAGAAATCAAACATTAAGGGTAGCCAAAGGTTCCCATACATCTCTTGAGAAATAGTCATTGGACACTTCAAGGACACCTTCTTCACCTTCGATCTGCTCGACCCCCTCCACTTGTAGTGTTAAAAAAAGATATAACATATAAAAATATGGATGTATGGTTTACAATTATTAAGCATGGGAAATGAAAGAGAGATTACAAAAAATATGCATATTTGTAGGGGTGGAGTCATTATGTAGGTGACTATCAGCCATATCCACATGGCTTTACTCCACCCCTCCCAACTAAAACACAAAACAAACAGAGCATAGAAACATGCATGGTTGTCAGTTAAAATTGTTTTAATTTTAATTATTGTAAGAGGGAAGAAAGAAACATTATTTAACATGAGGAGCAATCAAACATTAAGGGAAGCCAAAGGTTCTCATACATCTATTGAAAAATAGTCATTGGGGGCTTTGGGGACACCCTCTTCACCTTCGGTCTGCTCCACCCCCTCCTCTTATAGTATTAAAAAATGGAAATGTAATAAATCGAAAGAGGGATGCATGGTTTGAAAATATTGAACATTTTACATATGCGACAAGAAAATTAAATCAAGCATTGGAAATACATAGAGCATCAATAAAATTACCTATGTTATCCCCTTGTTTACATCTTTATTCGGTAAATATTACATCTCGCACTGAGATTGCACCCCTAGTTATTTGTGGGCAAGGGATGGTTGTCTCATAATAGTGGGAATACAATCCCCAATTGTTGATCCTCCATATAGCTTCCTCCTTTGATATCTGAGGGGACGAGGGAAACATATAAACTGATCACTTGCATGCAATGAGGACTTCTAACTGATTTCTTTCTCCTAACACAATGCATGTCATAACAGGTTAGTATCAACAAAAAAAGTAATACAACTCAAATTCACGTTTGAGTATAGTAGCTGAAAATGCATACCATTTGTTCGGTCTCAGCATAAAGTTCTTTGAGGCAATCATCTAATTCCCACTCATCCATCTTAAATCTACAACAGTTAACATTCATAGTATTTGTTGCCAACAAACAACAACTTGCATTCAAATAACTCAAGTATATGCTCTACAACAATAACCCTTACCAATGAAATGCTTATAGAAATCATCGTAAAGCTCACCACAAGAGTACAATGGTGTGTCAGTAGCCAAGGTAATCTAACTAGTTGGCAATGTAACATAATGGAATAATTAGGCCAACCACTATTCATGAAATTGACACTCTATATTGAAAGTATATATTATGAACCTCCAATAAGGAAATGTACATATGAGAAGGCATTACATTTTTTGTAGATAGTGTAATGTTCCAAAGCAGAGATTGTCTTTTCACATTATAGAAACTTAACATACCAATTCATTTGGAAACAATATATATAATATAGCAATGTCTCATGTGGTGATTCAAGGACAAGATAAAGAAACCTTTTTATGTAGTAGATGAGATAGAGAAAATGTAATGGATACATTACATTTTGAAAACTTTAAAAGAACCAAAACATGCCTATTGTAAATTTCAAAGGTTAGAAATAATATTTTTGAAGCCTTGAATATCAAGTCCATGGAGATTGTATGCAAAAAAATTAATTTCAATTGCAACTTCTATGAAAGACGTTGATGACAATATTTAATAAGCTCACTGAACATTCTGAATTAAGAAGTCAACAATAGTAATTATACATTGCATAGTACAATGAGAGTAATGCAAACACAAACATGGATTAACACACTCTTACTTTGTGGAAGTCTACATAAACACATGAAATATGATAAAAATAACACTTTCAATGTACTTAAAATCACATATACATGATGAACCTATCACAAAGAATAGAGTACATTTCAGCACTGGCAAGCATAAATACATAGGAAATGGTGAATAAACACACAAGAATTAAAAATAGAGATGAAGAAATTAAAGTTTATAAAATATTATAGAGGCTCTTATACACCCTATAATGGGATCATAACAAACATGGATTCACACACTATTACTTTGTGGAAGTCTACATAAACACATGAAACATGATAAGAATAACACTTTCAATGTACTTAAAAGCACACATACATGATGACCCCATCACAAAGAATAGAGTACATTTTGGCATTGGTAAGAATAATTACATAGGAAATGGTGAATAAACACACAAGAATTAAAAATAGAGCTGAAGAAATTAAAGCTTGGAAAATACTATAGAGGCTCTTATACACCCTACAATGGGAATACAACATACATGGATTCACACACTATTACTTTGTGGAAGTCTACACAAACACATGAAACATGATAAGAGTAACACTTTCAATGTACCTAAAAGCACACATACATGATAACCCGATCACAAAGAATATAGTACATTTAGGCACTTGCATGCATAAATAAACATGAAATGATGAATAAAAACACATGAATTGAAAATAGAGGTGAAGATATTAAAGCTTAGAAAATACTAGAGAGGCTCTTATGCACCCTATTTTACCCTATTGAACAACTATATTCCTCTAAATTTGTAGTGCATATGACCCTGCATATAAGATTTTGTCTTTATGTATAAAAATAACTTATTAACAAAGACAAAATCCTAGGGGAGATTAACCTTATGTAGAGTGGTAGATGATTTCATGCCCTCCTTTTTGTATTTGTCATCATAGAAGGGTAAGTGGACATTGACTCAAACTCTGTCTACAGAGGATCCTAGTGCATATGATCCTGAATATAAGAGGTTGTCTTTATGTATAAAAATAGATTGTTAACAAAGATAAAATCTTGGGCGAGCTTAACCTTATGTGTAGTGGGCCTCTACCAAGGAGAAACAGGGCCCCAAAAATAATAGGTACAAGTAAAATTAAAGACAAGTGTCCTTTTAAAGGATTTATTACAATCTTCCTTGCTTTTATTTGCATTTTCAACTAAGTAATTTATGCAAAGGAGGATTATGAACACACTGTGAATGTGCTTATCTAAAGCATTTTCATTTTTCCCTCATACCTATTCTTTCTTCCTATGTTTTGTATTTTGTTTGTGTTAATAAGTTATGGATTTCATTTTTTTCACATTTATAAAAAACTTTGGGATTTCTTTCCTTGTTTAGCTTATTCAATGACCACTTGCCCTTTTGTGATCACAAATATGAAATAATTTGTCCTAAATAAGTTAGGGATTTGATTTTATGTAGGGTCATATGTAACATTATCTTTTATGTAGGGTCATATGCATTATGAGTTTTAATAAGGTAACACTGAGCTTTGTTTTCTTCTATCCTTTAAAATGACTATCTGTTAAAGGATATTCTATTTTTGAACAATGCAACTCTATTTCCTTTGAAAATGAGAACTGATCATGTGTTTTTTATGGAAATAACAACTTGTAAACTACGTAAAAACTCAATATATAGTCTAGTTATAAATAGAGTTCATAAACATAGTTCATAATCATGCAGACCACTATGCATTAAGACATAGTCTATAGAGAAGCAAGGGTAACCTTGAACAAGGGCATACATAAGCCTCAAACGGAATGAAATGGATATGTGAAAATGATAAAAACTTCTAAAATTTACCTTGATGTTTGACTAAACATTGACTTCTCTACTCTTGTTCAGACCACCTCTACTTGAACTATCTCCCTCTGCCTTGGATCCAATAGTGAGCGAATGGTGAAGGACATCTGTTTTGCCTTGGCATTACCCAATTAACAGTAAGCTAGCAAAGCTTGATTAAGTAAAATCTAAGAAAAACCATGATTATTTACGTGTTAGGGCATGATTATCCAACATGCCATGCCTCATTGGGTCTGCCTCACTAGGTTCGTGCTATGTGATAATTGGTGGTAGAGTTGGCCGTCAAGTTAGTGGTGACTTTAGAGGCCACATTTAAAATAAATTGTTAACATCAATGGTAGATCTTATCTATGGATTAAACTATGCTTTCTTTTAATTATGTACCAACCCCTGATGATTGTTGATGACCAACCCTCATTGATTGGCAATGACCAACCCACATGAAGAGTTGGAGAGTACTGGTTAAGCTCTACCATTTTTATCAGAGTCGGTTTACTATTTTTGACCACCCTTGATGTTTTGGAAGTTGGATGGAAGAGATTGGTGGACATGTTTCCTATATTCAAAATTAAATAAAAGCAATCATGACACTCTTATTTGACCCAAGTTTTATCGATTTCTATTAGGTTGTAGCACTTTTATACATGCATATTGTAAATAAGATTAATTAGATTTAATGGTAAAATTAGATTTGATTATTTAATGTAATAAATGAAATGAGTGGGTTAATAAGAATCTCAAATTTTAAGTGAATTTGGAGACGTTAATTAGAAGTAGATGGTGCCAAACATGTTCATAAAATGAGGCAAAGAAAACCTCCCAAAAAAATCAAGGCAAATGGATTTTTCTCCTTAAACTGTTTAAATGCTTCTACTTTTGGAAATTAATAGATATTTAAAAAATGATTTGATGATTTTTTCGTCAATTTTAAAGTTCTAATTTTTATTTATTTTTTAATATTCTATATAGATCTTTTAAAAATTGATTTTCTCCTTAAACCATTTAATAAGATAGTTACATCTAGAAAACCTTAAAAATAAAGGATGCATTATAGGGCATATGCTCTCTTTAGCTTGATTGTTATCAAGCCCCTACAATGTTTGTACTATTTCAAAAATGGCATAAATAGTGATACAAGGTATACATTATGTGATTTTTTTCTCTAGAATGTATGTATGATGGAGTAATAAATGCTTTAAATTTTCTTGTATTCTACTTTAAATGGTTGAATTAATTGCTTTGGCATATTCTCAATTGATTGTCTTGGTAGATGGATTGTGTCATGTATACACTAATGAAATCATGTATTTATAGACTCCTCCAATTCAAATTAGGACATACTAGTTTGTTAGCCAAAATATAATAGGTGGGAAAGCCAAAAAAAGGAAACCCCCAATTCACAGGAAACCCAAAATAAAGGTCAAAAGGGCCCACCCTAAAGCTGTACATTGTACCTTTCTAGTAGAGATCTCAAACATCTAGGAAAATAAGATGGGAGGAAAATAAAATTGGAAAAGATGAATCTTGTATTTTAGGAAAATGTGAGGGTGCCTATGTATGAGATATGATATTTGAAACTATGTGAAGTAAAAATGTTCCCATAGGAGTCCATATCTTAGAACTTCTATTAAATCTTGCACACATTTGTGGGTGTAAATTTCAATAACCAAAAATCAAAGCTAAGTAAATTTGATGTAATATAAACGAGAGCAGGGTTAGGAAGTTTCTTTAATATTTCCATGGTGGGAACAAGTTTCATGCATTGTGTACGTCTTTGAAACATCAACATGTAATTTCCCTCACCTAAAGGAGAAAAACTACAAACATGTCCAAGGCCTTGGAATCTAGAAAACAAAGTAGATAGATGGTCATGTGGAACACCATTTTTTTAGCAGCCTTGAATATTCTTTGAAACCCTTTGGGGAAAATTGAGATAAGATCTTCTAGTTTGTGACCTATATTTTTTTAATGAATAAATTTTTCTATGAATTTTGTAAGTAAATAGATCTTAAAAATTGACAAAAAAATAAATAACCATCCATGTGGCACACCTAACTACCTAAAAAAAAATTATTTTTTTAATGTATGTAGAATTAAGCCTAGATTGTGACCATATTGCTTTTTTTCACATGGATATATGAAAGATAAATTATATAAACATGTATAGGCATGTATGTTTATGGCATGTAGTGGCCTAAAAAATGTATAGTTAAAAATCAACATAGTTTGAAACATTAAATTAGTCCAAAATTTATAAAAATCATATTTTTGGAAAGAGGAGAGCATACTTATCATGATGGTATTAAGTTTTTGAATTTTAAAATCTAAATTTGTAGTGTATTTGGTTATCAAAGTTGAATTTTATTGTTTTTAATCATAACTCTTGGACTCAAGTATAGAATGATAGGTCCAACCCTTTGGCTTGTGAATCCAAGTTATTCTTGAGCTAAAAGGTGAAGGATTTGAATTCAAA
Source organism: Torreya grandis (assembly GCA_037957365.1). Lineage (NCBI taxonomy): Eukaryota > Viridiplantae > Streptophyta > Pinopsida > Cupressales > Taxaceae > Torreya > Torreya grandis. Next base: position 428,568 of record JARHVA010000513.1, on the reverse strand, counting down.
TTGAAATAGCATGATCACATTAATAATGTGATCATGGTATTAATGAGATCCCATTATTAACCATGTTAGTAATGTGATCACATAATTAACTATGTTAATAATGCATTTGTGTTACTTAATAATGCAATCGTATTAATAACAAGACCACATTATATATTCATAACACCCAAAAACATAAATTTTCTCTTTACCTCAAATTTTATATATGATTTTATATGTTTTTAATCTCCCTAATAGTGGTGTTATTTCATGTGATACGAGAAATGTCCCTAACCTTGGATAGTGAATTAAGGTGTCGTGGAATCATATTAGACTTCAAAAATATATAGGCATTTTAATATGTTGACTTGACTACTTATAATTACTTGGTTTTAAGGTGTAACTCATTATACATTTTACAATATAACTTATTTTATCACATGATGTCATAAAATGAATTTTTTAAACCTATGGCCAAAACTTAGCCTTTGGAGTACCAATCTAGTTGTGCATTTGAAGTAAATTAGGGTTATTTCGAGCCCCTTCAACCTATTTGCATGAATATAAAATGTGATTTATGGGTTGATCAACTCCAATTTCATTAGTTCGATTGAATAAAAGAAACATAATTTATTTAAATACAAGTTATACATGTATAGAATGTGGTTTTAAGCTCCATAAACTTGAAATCATCAACTAATGATTGCAAATGTAAATTAGTTTAATTTTGGAGGTAATTAGGTTCTAAATGAGCCACATGAACATATTTTAAATTATATATTCAATGTGATTTGGAGTGAAATTAACCCTAATCTCATGTCATATATAATTAACCAAAGAGTTGATTCATTTAATCAAGGAAGCATTTGAGACCAATTTTAACCCCTTCAAGAGAAAGATATGCTTTGGGGTAGAATTAAGTTTGATTCTATCATGAATTGATCCAATTAGTAAAATTATGTAATTAGGGGCATGATTTGGGTAAAACTAAGCCCCTAAACCAAATTTATGGCTCAATCGATTATATAACATGTATGGTTTCACTGAACCTACTTTTATCATAAATGCAAACATGAAGGTAGTTGTCACAAATAGGTGAACAAGAAACTCAAATTTTGTTTAATTACCTTAGTGATTGGACCCTATATCTGATATCTTAAACCCTAAAACCTGTACCATTTAACTTAAACCTTAAACCCTATACCATTCACCTTAAATCCTAACTCATAAGCTCTAAACCCCAAACCCTTTAAATTATAGACCCTAAACCCTAAACCAATAAATTTATCACCAATTAGAATCCTTTATATATAATAAAAATTAGGTTCATAGGGATGAACTTGGTCAAAATCGCATCACTCATTACCACAGTTGACTTAATTGTCTCAATATGTGATGATGTAGGGGCTAATTGAGTCTAAAATCACATTATTTACTCATAGATATAGGTTCAAGGAGCTCAAATTTGCCCAAATCACCATCATGATTGTACTTTATTACCCTAAAACCTATACCCTAAGACCTAATCCCTAAACTCTAAACCATAAATATAAACTCTTTAAACCCTGAACTAATCATTTTAGCCCAAATTAACATCATTTAGATTAAGAATTAAGTTCATATGGATTAGTTTGGCCTAAAAACTTGATCAAATGCCCCATTTGACTAATTCACTCAATCTACACAATGACATAGGGTATAATGACAATCCAAAAACACATTTTATAGTCACAAATGCGTTCAAGTGATTCAAATTGTCCTTAATTATCTTTACGATTGATCTTATGTATCCTAAACCATAAACCCTAAATATTATACCCTAAATTGAAAACCATAAAATTTCCCTATTTACCAATATATTTAGTCCCAATTAATATCCTTTGTAGTAAGAATTAGGTTCACTTTGCATAGAGCAATTAGACATTATATCCACCCTTAAACCTAAACCCTATGCTCTAATCCCTAATCCCTAAAACATAAATGGTAAGCCCTATGCATTGATGCCCACTACATGTCACAAACATACATGCCTTACCATATAAATGATTTTATCATGAGATGTCATAAAATTCATTTTTTAAACGTATGGCCAAAATTTAGCCTTTGGAGTACCAATCTAGTTGTGCATATGAAGTAAATTGAAGCTATTTTAAGCCCCAAAAACCTATATACATGACTATAAAATGTGATTTGGGGATTTATTAACTCCAATTTCATTATCTCGATTGAAGCAAAGAAATATTACTTATATTTAAGTTCTACATGTATAGGATGTGGTTTTAAGCTCAATAAACTTGAATTCATCAGCTAATGAATGTAAATGTCGATTAATTAAATTGTGGAGGTAATTAGGGTCAAAATGAGCCACATGAACCTATTTTAAACTATATATGATGTGATTTAGAGTGAAATTAACCCTAATTTCATGTCATATATAATTAACCAAAGAGTTGATTCATTTAATCGAGGAGGCATTTGAGGCCAATTTGAACCCCTTCAAGAGCAAGATATGATTTGGGATAAAATTAAAAGTTTGATTCTATCATGAATTGATCCAATTAGTCAATTTATGCAATTAGGGTTGTGTTTTGGGAAAAATTGAGCCCGTAAACCAAATTTATCGCTCAATCAATTGTATAACATGTATGCAACATATGCATGGCTTAACTGACCCTACTTATATTAGAAATGCAAACATGAAGGTAATAATCATAAATAGGTGAACAAGAAGCTCAAATGTTCTTCAATTACCTTAGTGATTGGACCCTATATCTGATATCTTAAAACCTAAACCTTATACCACTTATTTTAAACACTAATCCATGAGCCCTAAACCCCGAGCCCTTTAAATTGTAGACACTAAACCCTAAACCAATAAATTTAGTCCTAATTAACATCCTTTATATATAGTAAGAATTAGGTTCACAAGGATGAACTTGGTTAAAATTTCATCACTCATTAAACCAAAATTGACTTAATTGGCTCAATCTATGATGATGTGGGGGCTAATTGAACTCAAAATCACATTTTTTACTCATAGATATAGGTTTAAAGAGCTCAATTTTTTTCCAATTGCCTTTGAGATTGTACCTTATATACCCTAAAACCTATACCCTAAGCCCTAATCCTTAAATTTCTTAATCCCTAAACATTAAACCATAAATATAAACTATTTAAACCTTGAACCAAACATTTTAGCCCAAATTAACATCATTTAGACTAAGAGCTATCTTTGTGATTGACCCTGTGTACCCTAAACTAAGATCTCTATCTTAAACCCAAAACACTATACCCTAAATTATAAAATGTAAACTTTCCCTATTTACCAATCAATTTAATCCCAATTAAAATCTTTTGTAGTAAAAATTAGGTTCACATGGCATAGAGCAATTAGACCTTATATACACCCTTAAACCTAAACCCTACATGCCCTAATCCATAATCCTTAAACATTAAAACATAAATTTTAAGCCCTAGTCCCTAATCCCTAAACCCTATGCACTAATGCCTTAATCCCTAATCTATATTAAGTATAACATGATCATGTTATTAAATAATGCGAACATGTTATTCTTGATTTAGATAAAACTCACTTATCAATGTCTATGTTTAACCCCAACTGAGTATTAAAAATAATGCGATCACATTATTAAATAATGCAATGACATTGTTTGATACCGTGATTTTGTTATTTCATAACGTGATCATGTTATTCTTAATAGACACAAAACTTGCTTCTCAATGTGAATTTTAAAGCAAAACCTCATATCAAGAATAACGTGATCACATTATTGAATAATGAGATCACATTATATAACATAGTTATGTTATTATTATTATAGACTAAAATCACTTTTCAACATTTATTTTTAACCCAAATCAAGAATTTTGTCCTCACAAACATTCTTTGTAGACTCTGTAGAACCTATGTACTTTTGTCCCACCTTTGAAAAGTTGTCAATTGACCTTGATGGGTGACATATCACATTTGAAGAAGAGAAAGATGTTGAAGAACATAACACCAGAGGAATTAGAATATTTGAGAGAGAGAAACAAGATACAAATGCAAAAACTTTATGGTAGACAAGGTACAAACCCTAATCCTAATGAACCAAATGCCATTGATAATGAGCCAATTGATAATAATGAATTAAAAAATGATGAAATTGACCATAATGAATTGAATAATGATGAAATTGACTATAATGAAATGAATAATAATGAAATTAACAATAATGAATTAGATAATGTTGGAAGTTTACATTTAAAGTTCTAAATTTTTGATTTTGTTGATGATGAGTCTATCTATTATGCTTCAGCCCCCATGAATGAAGAAAATTTGATGGAAACAAGTAATGATGAAATTAACAATTAATAAAATTTCATGGAAACATAATGAAGAAATAAACAATGAAGAAAATATCATCTCACCTCTAAACAATGAAATTAATAATGAATTTGAAACACCCTCTCAACAAATTCCACCATTAACAACACCTCTAAAATTTGTGCGTAGAAAAGACAAGTACTTAATTAAAGTCTAAAAAAATATTTTAGAACCAATGCATAACAAAATGTCTGATCACCATTCAAGAAGAATGGATCAACAAATTTGGGATAATTTATTTCATAATTTGGATTATGATATTCAAAGATGTCAATTATTTGTTTCATTGATAAAATTGATTAAGATGAGACCTATAATATACACATTAGGACTAAGAATATCTAACATAGAGGATGAAAATAATGAAATTATTGAAAATCTACATGATGCATATCATAATGTAGGGCCAAAATCATGCACCCAAGATTTTAATGTTGCCCATCATATGCTTATAACTTATGCAGTAAGTGACCAAATAGGGAAAAAATGAATGGTTTCAAAAACAAGATGAACACTTAATATAAACAAAAAAACATTAAAAAAAGCAATTGAAAGACATGAAAGACTTAGTGAATCTAATACCAATGAGTTTTGGGTATTTTCTGGTAGACTTCCATGAAAGGACAAGGATATAGCCGATACTCTCAAAGAGTTACTTGCGGAATTTTTGAAATATAATACAAGATTTTTACCCAACGCAAGTGATGTAGTGAAAAGAAGAGTTGGTTCTCGTAACCATGAACCACATCTGAAACATTTATTTGATATGATTGAAACATAATTGTACTCTAAATTTTTGAAAAAATATCCACAAATTTCTATTTATCAAAGATATTTTGAGATGACCAAACCTTTTTATGTAAAAATAAATCACACACGCCTACTTGTTATTGTAGGCAACATGTTGAAATTTCAATGCACTATGATGGTTTTTACCATATTCATTGTAATTTGCATACTAACAATATTTTTTAGGAGTGTGGCATTAAATTAAAACCAAAATTATCTGGGGAATTTATTCCAACTATCTTTTGCAAAGGATCAGATGGATAATTATTTTATAATAAATCATGTTTAAATGGAAATTATAGCATCTGTGGTGGATTGCCAAAATTGAAAAAATGTATCCATGAGGAGATTAAAAGTGAAATTGGATAGGAATTAATTATATTAATCAAATATAAATCAATGAATTATCAAGTAATAGATGGTAAAGGATATAAAAGGTGTGAGCTTGTTACAAAAAATATACCTATTTTCAAAATTTAGGGAGAAAATTGTTTATGAGTATGCAAGGCACACATATAGGGCTAGATGGTTGGATGAACATTTCAAGATAGTCAAGAATACATTCCCACTTGGTTTGATTATTTTAGTAGTTGACTTTGCTAAAAATTACACATTTAAACCCCAAATGGGAGTTCAATCACAGTATTACAACTCATCACAAGTTGCCATATTCATGCCTATAGTATTCATGCATGCACCTGATAGTATAGATCAACAACAAAATATATTAAAGGAGTACCATTTCTATATCAGTGATGACTGATCACATTATTCATAGTATGTGCAAGGTTATTTTCAGAATTTCTATGAACAGTTGAGTCAAAGAAACATTACATTCAATCAACATTACATTTAGTCAGACAATTATACATTATAATTTAAAAATGCACAGATGTTTTATTGGTTGAGAAGGATGCATGTTACCACTAGTGTAGAACACATTTGGAGTTTTATCAAGGTAGGTCATGTTAAAAGGGAGCATGACGGTGTTGGAGTATTTGTAAAAAGAGCTATTGCAAGGGAGAAGTTGAAATTTGAAGAGGGTATTCCTTTGACAAATGCAAACACCATGGTTGAACGGTGTAATGAGAATATGTGTCATGTTACTCAACCAAATTCTACTATTTTTAGACATTTTTGGTTAATAGAAGAATACAATTTGGAAAAATATGAGGATTGCATGACTCTAATGGGTTCAAGTGACCTCCACTCATTTCATAACTCAAATGCAAGTTCTTAGACTATTCATATGAGACACTTGGCATGTTTTTATTCTACATGCATGGACTCTGTTTGGAATGAGAGTGAGTCACAAGAGTGCGTAGATGATTGGAGTTCCAAAACTCTAATTCCAATCAACACATATTAGGTTCTAATAACATTGCAACTTAAAAAATGACATCATCATATGACTTTGACCATGTATTTGATCTAGTGCAACCAGGTAGAATATTTTTTATTATATTCATATTGATGCTAAAAATGGTTTTTTTTTTATACAGAGCATGTTTTGTAGTTATTGCATATGAGGATAATGAAGAGGGCACTGATTAATACTTATGTTGGTGTGTAGAGAGAGAAAAAATTGACTTCCTTAGCTATAGGTCGAGAAAACATTGACTATCTCATTGGGTCAGTGGTAGTCATTGGAACTAGGTTTCGATAATATCCTATAAAATATTTAGATAAATGGTTGTTTGAAGAGATTTAAATACACAAGAAGATACTGTACTATTTAAGTTTAATTCTTTTAATGAATATTCAACTACAAAAATGTCATAGGAGGTCATTAAATAGGAAACTAGAGAAAGTTTGGAAGTTAGACCATGAAGCTATTCTTGATACTATCAAGGTTAGAGCATATCCGAGTGGTTCATTGGATTGAAATACATAGGTATGTTAAATTTTTAAATGTAGAGTTAATCAATTTTAGAAACTATTTTTTTATTTTTTAGGTAATATGTATGAATTTAATTTTTAATTACTTACTAACAATTATTTGTAGGTTAGTGGTGCCAAATAAGCTTCCACCTTCACATGGTGGCACTGTAATTAGAGAATTTTATATTCTTAAAGATAAGAGAAAATTAGGTTGGACATGATCGAAGTGATATATTTTTAGGTGGAGGTGTTGGAGGTAGAAATGGTACTTGGAGCTCAAGAAGTTGCTTGTTCAATGCCAAAAATTTACATTTTTAGACAACTCACTATAACTTGTCCAATAGATTGCTCTCAAAGGTTCCACCTTAGTGATCTAAGGTGTGATTAGAGGGATTAAATAGGTAGGGGAAGGATCTGAAGGTTCATAAAAATGGCTTACAGGTTCCCTTTTATGCATGTTTGAACTTAGGCTAATAAATTGTATTTTTATTGTATAGGGAAGGGCATTCTTGAGGCTAGAATTGGTGGTGGGTTTGTCAATCAGCCCTGATGAGAGACCAAAAAATTAGTCCTAGATTTTATCCACCCCCAATAGGTGTTGGCAATTTTATTTTTCAGTTAGGAAGCATTAGAACAATAATTTTTCAACCACAACTTAAACTTTGACAACATTTATTGTCATTATTTTCACACTCCTGAACGGTAGTGAAAATGCACATCCAGGTGGATTTAAACATAATGGTGATGTGATAAAATGTAATTGTCCTATATATATGTGATTGAAGTGATATATTCTTAGGTAGAGGTCTTGGAGGAAAAAATGGTAGTTGGAGCTCAAGAAGTTGCTTGTTCATTGCCAAAAAGTTTCATTTTTAGACATGTCACTACAACTTGTCCAACATATTTCTCTTGAAGGTTCCCCCTAAGTGTTATGGGGTATGATTATATGGATTACATAGGTAGGGGAGGGACCTGACGGTTCACTAAAATGACTTACAGGTTTCATTTTATGTGTGTTTGAATGTAGGCTAAAAAATTACATATTTTTTGTATTGGGAAGGGCGTTCTTGAGGCCAAAATAGATGGTGGATTTGTCAATAGAGCTTGATGAGAGGATAATAACTCATTCCTAGATGTTATATACCCACCAAAGGTATTTTTAGTGTCATTTTTTGTCAGGAATCATTGGAATAACAACTATACAACCATAACTTAAACTTTGACAACATTTATTATCTTTGTTTTTGCACTCCTGAACGGTAGTAAAAATGCACTTTTAGGTGGATTTGAACATCCTATCAATGTGAAAACATGTAAATTAACTATCTATATGTGATATAAGCGGGTAGAAATGGTAGTTGGAGCTCAAGAAGTTGCTTGATCAATGCCAAAAAGTTATATTTTTAGCCCTGATTTCTATCGAAGGTTAAACCTGATTTCTCTAGGGTGTAGTTAGAGGGATTAAATAGGAAAGGGGGGGATCTAATGGTTCATATAAATGACTTATAGGTTTCATTTTATGCATGTTTGAACTTAGGCTAAAAAAATGCATTTTTCTTGTATTGGGAAGGGCATTGTTGAGGCTAGAATGGGTGGTGGGTTTATCAGTCAAGCCTGATGAAAGGATAAGAACCCAATCCTAGATGTTATCTTCCCCCCTATAGGTGTTTTTAGTGTCATTTGTTGGTAAATAAGCATCATCACAATAGTTTTTCAACCATAAATTAAACTTTGACAACATTTGTTGTCAGTGTTTCTGCGCTCCTGAATGGTAGTGAAATGTACTTTTAGGTGGATTTGAACATTGTGGTAGTGTGATAAAATTTAATTTTCCTATATGGATGTGATCAAAGTTATATATTCTTAAGTAGAGGTCTTGGAGGTAGAAAAATATTTTGGAGCTCAAGAAGTTGTTTGTTCAATGCCCAAAAGTTGCATTTTTGGACATGTCATTGCAACTTATCCAATGGATTTCTCTTGAAGGTTTCCCTTGAGTGATCCAGGGTGAAATTAGAGGGATTAAATAGGATAGGGAGGGATCTAATGGTTCATGTAAATGAATTATAGGTTTCTTTTTATGCATGTTTATAACTAGGCTAAAAAATTACATTTTTCTTGTATTGGGAAGGGCGTTCTTGAGGTCGAAATGGGTGGTGGGTTTATCGATCAGGCCTTATGGGAGGAAAATAACCTATTATTAAACATTAAATTCCCCCTTGAATGTGTTGGTAGTGGCATTTTTTGGTCAAGAAGCATCGGAGCAACAGTTCTGCTAAGCCCTCAGCCTGTAAAATTTTTGAGTAAATCTAAAGTAAGGGTTTCATGAGTAAAACACCCCTAAAACTCAAAAAATTAAACAATAAGGTCTGAAACTTTGTGAAAAAATAGGTAATTTATCTTATAACTTATTACAAGTATAACTGGTTTGACAAGAAGTTTGCAATTGTAGGTACAAATGACTATTTTTATGTACACCTGTAAAAGACCATTTTTGAGAAAGTTGTGCATAAGGTAAGATGAGTTTTTCATTGATTTGAGTTATATAAACTTGGGAAAGGGTTAAAACATGTTAAAATTTCTAAAATACTACTATAATTATAATTTTAAGAGCTATAAACTCTATTTTGATAATTTAACATATTGGAGTAACAACAAGGTCTAGAGACCTAGAAACTTAAAAAGATAGAATTTGAAAATGAGAGCTCAATCTCTTAGAGACCTGTAGTTGTTTAATTTATTGTAAGTTTTGAAACATACATAAATAATTTATTTTTCCTAATACCTATACACAGTCTCTTAAATAAGATTGTTTAAAAGGAGAGTAGATTTGAGAGATTGGTGACTAATTAAGAGCAAACCTAATGAGTAATTGACTAGTTTAAAATAAGATTGTTTGAGAGTGGATTTTGAATCAATTTGAGAAAAAGAGTAGATAAGTGAGGTTGGAATTATTCATGAACTTAGAGCATATGAATAGGAATTTCATAACCTTATTAAACATAGAAGATAAAATTGTGCATTAGGTGGTATTAGGGGATGATAAATGGTTTTGGCTAAAGATGGATCAATGTCTCATGAGTGAATATTATGTTTCAAGTAAGTAAGGTTGAATTTTATCAAACTAAAGACATTATATTCAAGGTTAGGTATAATTTCATCTTACATTTTTAGCAAATATAAAGCTACAAAGATGAAGAAGTAGACCATGTACATGGTCACCAAAAGGAGTTGAGTGTAGAAGAGGTATTGATAGAGATTACTCGAGAGGTGAGGGAAAATATAAAGGAACAAAAATCATATAAGGCATACAAGTAGTAGTCCTGGTTTTAATAAAATCTAATCAAAAAATAATTAGAGCCAATGAAGGTGAAAGATCAGGTAACATACAGGTATAGGTATCAGATTGAGAAATTTGCAGGGATTTATGAATGATTTTATGTCTTTGCATTATACAAATTTGAACATGATTGGGTATGGGATTCAAGTGAAATCAAATTGTATTAATGATCAATTGAAAATTTGTAAATGGGTGATGACAAATGCAAAATAGATAAGAGTGTCATTAGTCATTTCCACTACCTACAATCAAATTAAAACTTTAATTTAAGAAAATATGGGAGACCCAAGATTTATAGCATTGAAAACAATAAAAAAATTTATCCTCATTTGTGTACAACATTAAATACAAGATCTGAGAGATAATAGTTTGAAAGATCAAAACAACACTATACAATAATATTTTAAATTAAAACTAAATATAAATTAGATAGATTGCCATGATAGTCATAAAATATAGACACATGTGTACAATGTCAATAATACATAGATTACCATCATAAGCATACAAAATATTACATCTACCAATATAAAATCTAATGTTGGGTGAATGTCATATACACATATACAATGCCAAAAATGAATAAATTACCATATAGACATACAAAAAATCACATCTCAAGTAAGACATCATATTCATTAAATAACATCCCTCTCTTTGCCTTCCTTGAAAGAGACTCTCCTTAGGATGCCTTTCTGGTAGATGAAGACCCCTCTAATGCCTTAGATTACTCCAAGGTCCGACTACAGGTCCTACGCTCATAGCTCACTTGCAACTAAACATGTTAAAATAAAAGTATTATTACAAAATTAACATAAAATACATTCAACCAATTTTTAAGAAATTAATTTTAAATTACAATAAAAAATAATTTAAACATGCACTTAATGCAAGCTTGTGGTCCTGCTCAATCTATTTTTGACACTTAAACAAGTAAATGGCAATCTTAGTTGTTCGAATAAGAATCTAAATAAGGGAATAAACATGAGAATTTTACTTACTAATCATCTAAATAGGACTATCAGATGTCATATGACAACCCTACATACACAATACATTCATCTAACCACCAAGGCATTAGAGGGGTATTCATCTACTAGAAGGGATCCCAAGGAGAGTCTCTTTCAAGGAAGGAAAAGTAAAACCACCAAGGCATTAAAGGGGTCTTCATCTACCAGAAGGGCATTCCAAGGAGAGTATCTTTCAAGAAAGGCAAAGAGAGGGATGTTATTTGATGAATATGATGTCTTACATGAGATGTGATTTTTTGTATGTCTATATGGTAATTTATTAATTTTTGGCATTGTATATGTGTATATGACATTCACCCAACATTAGATATTATATTGGTAGATGTAATATTTTGTATGCCTATCATGGTAATCTATGTATTATTGATATTTTACACATGTGTCTATTTTGTATGACTATCATGGCAATCTATCTAATTTATATTTAGTTTTAATTTCAAATGTTATTGTATAGTGTTGTTTTGATCTTCCAAACTATTATCTCTCAGATCTTGTATTTAATGTTGTACACAAATGAGGATAAATTTTTTTATTGTTTTCAATGCTATAAATCTTGGATCTCCCATATTTTTTTTAATTAAAGTTATTATTTGATTGTAAGTAGTGGAAATGACTAATGACACTCTTATATATTTTGCATTTTTCATCACCCATTTACAAATTTTCAATTGATCATTAATACAAATTGATTTCACTTGAATCCCATACCCAATCATGTTCAAATTTGTATAATGCAAAGACATAAAATCATTCATAAATCCTTCCAAATTTCTCAATCTAATACCTATACCTGTATGTTACCTGATCTTTCACCTTCATTGGCTCTAATGCTTTTTTGACTAGATTTTATTAAAACTAGGACTACTACTTGTATGCCTTATATGATTTTTGTTCCTTTATATTTTCCCTCACCTCTCGAGTAATCTCTATCAATACCTCTTCTACACTCAACTCCTTTTGGTGACCATGTAGAGTTTATAGCTCTCAAAATGCAAGAAGTGGGGTACTACCTTTCTCTCCTATCCTTGTGCATCTCCATCCTTGGTTTTCTCCTCCATAATGCCTTCATTTCATGTGTCTCTATTAATTCATCAAAATTGTGATCATGTCATCAATACATAGCAAATACATCTTCTAAACACATGGATCTCCATGAAGGTACTAGAATTCCTATACTACATGTGTGACATTTGCATCAACCTTTACAATGGTTTTAAACTGCAAACTAGCAACACCTTTGCCTCAAATTTGTATCTTTCTCTCCCTACGAGAGATCACCATGTAGGAATCATGTTTTTCCAACTTATTGAAAAAAAAATAGTACATGTGTCACTCTTGATATTAGTAAGGAGAGAAGATCTCATATAAGTAAAAATTAGACTTATCCACATAAATTTCAAAGCTATCAACATGGCACAAGTACACTAAAACAATCATAGATCCTAGGAAGTCATCACACTACTTGATGCATCTTTGTACCTTCATGTTTTTGATCTAGTATATAAAATACACCCTGCTCTACTGAATGTTACAAAAACACCAACTCATGTTCCTCTAATGATAGTCCATGCATCATTTTACTTGGTCAGCGCCACAACTGTATACACCACTCCAACACCCTGAATTATATAGTCAACATTGGCCTTCTCCTTTTGAGAACACCAGGTCTTAATTATTATTCTACATGTAGCCTTCATCTACCAACCATGCCAACCATGACATAAGTGGACCAATCATAGCTCCAAAGAAGTCATTGCACTACTCAGTGCACCAATACACCTACCAAGTTTTTGAGCCTAAAAAATGAATCTAAAATGTATCACTACTCTATCGACTGTCCAAACATACAATTTTCTCATTTGAGGAACCCTAGGTCTCATTTTTTCATTTGCATCTTCATTTTCATGTTCTTATTCCTAAACCACTTCAAAATAGGTACACCTTCAAGTTTCTCTATACCTCCTTACTTTGCATGGATTTTTCTTCTTCTACATCTCAACTAACAACATGTGGTCAGTAGGATATCACATCAACACACCTCTTCTATTTTTTTCAAGAACTATAAAAAGCTCATCACCTTGTCCTACACCTCCTCCAAAGGATTCTATCTTTCTCCTCAAGTTGTAGATTTTATTCTCCATCAACAGGAACATTGTGTAGGTTTTTGACTTTTTTGAGAATATGTGTCATGTTACTCAACTAAATTCTACTATTTCTATACATTTATGGTTAATGGAAGAAGAAAATTTGGAAAAATATGAGGTTTGTATAAATCTAATGGGTTCAAGTGACCTCCACTCATTTCGTAATTCAAATGCAATTTCTTGGACTATTCATATGAGACACTTGGCATGTTTTTATTCTACATGTAGGGACTCTGTTTGGAATGAGAGTGAGTCACAAGAGTGGGTGGATGATTGGAGTTCCAAAACTCTAAATCCAATCAACACATATTAGGTTCTAATAACATTTAAACTTACAAATATGACATCATCAGATGACTTTGACCATGTATTTGATCTAGTGCAACTAGGTAGAATATTTTTCATTATATTTATATTGTCACTAAAAATGGTTTTTTGTGATACAGAGCATGTTTTGTAGTTATTGCAAATGAGGATAATGAAAAGGGAACTAATTAATAATTATGTTGGTGTGTAAAGAAATAAAAATTTGACTTCCTTAGTTATAGATGGAGAAAACATTGACTATCCCATTCGGTCAGTGGTAGTCACTAAAACTTGGTTTCAATAATATCCTATAGAATATTTAGATAAATGGTTGTTTGAAGAGTTTGAAACACACAGGAAGATATTGTTCTATTAAAATTTGATTCTTATAATGAATATTTGACTACAAAAATATCATGGGAGGCTATTAAATAGGAAACTATGGAAAGTTTGGGAGTTAGACCATGAAGCTATTCTTGATACTATCAAGGTTAGAGCAGATCCTAGTGGTTCATTGGATTGAAATACGTAGGTATGTTAACTTTTCAAATGTATGTGTAATCAATTTTAGAAATTATTTTTTATTTTCTAGGTAATACGTATGAATTTAATTTTTAATTACTTACTAACAATTATTTGTAGGTTAGTGGTGTCAGATAAGCTTCCAGCTTCACATGGTAGCACTGTAATTAGATAATTCTATATTATTAAAGATAAGAGAAGCTCAGGTTGGACATGATCAAAGTGATATATTCTCAGAGGGAGGTGTCGGAGGTAGAAATGGTAGTTAGAGCTCAAGAAGTTACTTGTTCAATGCCAAAAATTTGCATTTTTAGATAACTCACTACAACTTATCCAATAGATTGCTCTCAAAGGTTACACCTTGGTGATATAGGGTGTGATTAGAGGGATTGAAGAGGTATGGGAGGGATGTGATGGTTAATAAAAATGGCTTACATGTTCCCTTTTATGCATGTTTAAACTTAGGCTAATAAATTGTATTTTTATTGTATAGGGAAGGGCATTCTTGAGGCTAGAATGGGTGGTGGGTTTGTCAATTGGACCTGATGGGAGACCAAAAAATTGGTCCTAGATGTTATCCACCCCCAACAGGTGTTTTAAATTTTAGTTTTTAATCATGAAGCATTAGAACAATAATTCTATAACCATAACTTAAACTTTGACAACATTTATTGTCATTGTTTCTACGCTCCTGAACGGTAGTGAAATTGCACGTCCAGGTGGATTTGAACATCATGGTGATGTGATAAAATGTAATTTTCTTATATATATGTGATTAAAGTGATATATTCTTAGCTAGAGGTCTTAGAGGCAAAAATGGTAGTTGGAGCTCAAGAAGTTGCTTGTTCATTGCCAAAAAGTTACATTTTTAGACGTGTCACTACAACTTGTCCAACATATTGCTCTCGAAGGTTCTCCTAAGTGTTATGGGGTGTGATTAGAGGGATTAAATAGGTAGGGGAGGGATCTGAAGGTTCACTAAAATTTCTTACAAGTTTCATTTTATGTGTGTTTGAACGTAGGCTAAAAAAATACATTTTTTTGTATTGGGAAAGGCATTCTTGAGGCCAAAATAGATGGTGGGTTTGTCAATAGAGCTTGATGAGAGGATAATAACTCATTACTAGATGTTATATACCCACCAAAGGTGTTTTTATTGTCATTTTTTTAAGGAAGCATTGGAATAACAACTATGCAACCACAACTTAAACTTTGACAACATTTATGGTCTTTGTTTTTGAAATCCTGAATGGTAGTAAAAATCCACTTTCAGGTGGATTTGAACATACTAGTAGTGTGATAACATGTATTTTACATATCTATATGTGATTGAGTGATAAATTTTTAGGTGGAGGCCTCGGAGGTAGAAATGGCATTTGGAGCTCAAGAAGTTGTTTGATCAATGCCAAAAGATTGTATTTTTAGACCCCTCACTGCAACTTATCCAAAAAATTACTATCAAAGGTTGAACTTAATTTATCTATGGTGTGGTTAGAGGGATTATATAGGAAAGGGAGGGATCTAATGGTTTATATAAATGACTTATAAGTTTCATTTTATGTATGTTTGAACTTAGGCTTTAAAAATGCATTTTTCTTGTATTGTGAAGGGCATTCTTAAGGCTGGACTGGGTGGTGGGTTTATCGATCAACCCTGATGAAAGGATAATAACCCAATACTAGATGTTATATTCCCCCATAGAGGTGTTTTTAGTGTCATTTTTTGGTCAGGAAGCATCATAACAATAGTTCTGCAACCATAACATAAACTTTGACAACATGTGTTGTCAATGTTTCTGCGCTCCTGAATGGTAGTGAAAATGCACATTTGTGTGGATTTGAGAATTGTGGTAGTGTGATAACATGTAATTTGAATATATGAATGTGAAAAAAGTTATATATTCTTAATTAGAGGTCCTGGAGGAAAAAATAGATGGTGGAGCTCAAGAAGTTGTTTGTTCAATGCCCAAAAGTTGCATTTTTGAACATGTCACTGCAACTTATCCAATGGATTTATCTTGAAGGTTTCCCTTGAGTGATCCAGGGTGAAATTAGAGGGATTAAATATTATATGAATGGATTTGATGGTTCATGAAAATGAATTATAGGTTTCTTTTTATGCATGTTTAAACTTAGGCTAAAAAATTACATTTTTCTTGTATTGGGAAGGGCGTTCTTGAGGTTGAAATGGGTGGTGGGTTTATCGATCAGGCCTTATGGGAGGAAAATATCCTAGTATTAAACATTAAATTCCCCCTTGAATGTGTTGGTAGTGTCATTTTTTGGTCAGGAAGCATCGGAACAACAGTTCTGCTAAGCTCTCAGCCTGTAAAAATTTTGAGTAAATCTAAAGTAAGGGTTTCATGAGTAAAACACCCCTAAAACTCAAAAAATTAAACAATAAGGTCTAAAACTTTGTGAAAAACTAGGTAATTTATCTTATAACTTAGTACATGTATAATTGGTTTGACAAGAGGTTTGAAATTGTAGGTACAAAGGATTATTTTTATGTACACCTGTAAAAGACCATTCTTGAGAAAGTTGTGCATAAGGTAAGATGAGTTTTTGGTTGATTTTAGTTATATAAACTTGGGAAAGGTTTAAAACATGTTAAAAATTATAAAATAATGCTATAAATATAATTTTAAGAGCTATAAACTCTATTTTGATAATTTAACCTATTGGAGTAACAACAAGGTCTAGGGACCTAGAAACTTAAAAAGATAGAATTTGAAAATGAGAGCTCAATCTCTTAGAGACCTATAGTTGTTTGATTTATTGTAAGTTTTGAAACCTACATAAATAATTTATTTTTCCTAATACCTATACAAATTCTCTTAAATAATATTGTTCAAAAGAAGGAGAGTAGATTTGAGAGATTGGTGACTAATTAAGAGCAAACCTAATGAGAAATTGACTAGTTTACAAGAATATTGTTTGAGAGTGGATTTTGAATTGATTTGAGAACAGGAGTGGATAAGTGAGGCTGGAATTATTCATGATCTTGGAGAATATGAATAGGAATTTCATAGCCTTGTTAAACATAAAAGATAAAATTGTGCATTAGGTGGTATTAGGGGATGATAAAGGGTTTTGGCCAAAGATGGATCAATGTCTCAAGAGTGAATATTATGTTTCAAGCAAGTAAGTTTTAATTTTATCAAACTAAATACATTATATTCTAGGTTAGGTATAATTTCATCTTGTAAGTTTATCAAAGATAAAGCTACAAAGATGAAGAAGTAGACCATGTACATGGTCACCAAAAGGAGTTGAGTGTAGAAGAGGTATTGATAGAGATACTTGAGAGGTGAGGGAAAGTATAAAGGAACAAAAATAATATAAGGAATACAATTAGTAGGCCTAGTTTTAATAAAATCTAGTCAAAAAAGCATTAGAGCCAGTGAAGATGAAAGATCAAGTAACATACAGGTATAGGTATCAGATTGAGAAATTTGCAGGGATTTATGAATGATTTTATGTCTTTGCATTATACAAATTTGAACATGATTGGGTATGGGTTTTAAGTAAAATCAAATTGTATTAATGAGCAATTGAAAATTTTTAAATGGGTGATGATAAATGCAAAATATATAAGAGTGTCATTAGTCATTTCAACTAATTACAATCAAATAAAAACTTTAATTTAAAAAAAAATGGGAGATCCAAGATTTATAGCATTGAAAAGAACAATTTTTTAATCCCCATTTTTTAACAACATTAAATATGAGATCTGATAGATAATAGTTTGGAAGATCAAAACAACACTATACAATAACATTATAAATTAAAATTGAATATAATTTAGATAGATTACCATGATAGTCATACAATATAGGCACATGTGTATAATGTCAATAATACATAGATTACCATGATAGGCATACAAAATATTACATCTACCAAAATAGTATCTAATGTTGGGTGAATGTCATATATGCATATACAATGCCAAAAATTCATAAATTACCATATATACATACAAAAAATCACATCTCATTTAAGACATCATATTCATCAAATAACCTCCCTCTCTTTGCCTTCCTTGAAAGAGACTCTCGTTGGGATGCCCTTTTGGTAGATGAACACCCCTCTAATGCCTTGGATTACTCCAAGGTCTAACTATAGGTCCTACGTTCATAGCTCACTTGCAACTAAAGATGTTCAAATACAAGTATTATTACAAAATTAACATAAAATACATTCAACCAATTTTTAAGAAATTAATTTTAAATTACAATAAAAAATAATTTAAACATGTACTTAATGCAAGCTTGTGGTCCTGATCAATCTATTTTTGACGCTCAAACAAGTCAATGGAAAGCTTAGTTGTTCGAATAGGCATCTAAAATATGGAAGAAACATGAGAAGTTTCCCTACTAATCATCTAAATAGGACTATCAAATGTCATATGACAACCCTACATACACAATACATTCACATAAGTTATATTTTCCCCAAGTATGTAAAAAAATTATTAAAACAAGTCTATTTTTACAATTCAAAATTATAATTTAATATATACCTTTGTCAATGCCTATTTATATGACATTGCGGCAATAATGCCTATGTCATTCTTAGCTCACAATGATAGAGGAAAGTTCACTTGAGCCATCATTTTTTCATGTAAACAAGGTCTCACTTACTTTTCTATAAAGTATCATATATATATATATAT
Organism: Torreya grandis; assembly: GCA_037957365.1. NCBI lineage: Eukaryota > Viridiplantae > Streptophyta > Pinopsida > Cupressales > Taxaceae > Torreya > Torreya grandis. The sequence continues at coordinate 409,515 of JARHVA010000513.1, read as the reverse complement.
ATATATATATATATATATATATATATATATATATATATATATATATATATATATATATATATATATATATAGCAAATGTTTCTCAATGTAAACCAAGAATCATGGAAGTGTAACTACCATGCAACTTGTAATGGCTAAGAATAGAAAGTAGTTTACATGTTTGAGGTAATATAAAAATTATAATACATGTAGGAAGTGTGAGTGGAAGAGTATGTGAGTGGAAGAGTAGGAGGTAGAAAGAATAGTAGCACTTTGAGAAGGTGGAGATAGGGAGAAAAAAGGAATAAGAGACAAATCAATAACTTTGTCCTTACTTGTAAAGTTTCTTTGGATAGAGTAAAATATAAATAAGTGTCTAGAAGTTTATGATCAATACTTTGGTTTTCATATCTCTAGTCAAAAAAGATTCAAGTCAGTAGTCTACAAGTTCAACATGGTGAAACCCAAGTTTTAATACTCTGTCTGTAGGTACAGTCAGAAAGAGGAGAACATGGTCAGTTTAAAGTGTTATTGTAAATGATTGAAAGATGATTAAGGGATAAAGGAGATAAATTAAATTAATATAAACATATTTAATTTCTCAATACTATTGATAAAATTCAAAATACATGGGAAGACTATATACAATCCAATTAGTAACAATTTTGAGTTTGCATAGTCATAAAGAAAGACCATATAAAGTTTTTGGAAATAGATTTGAGGATTTAAGGTATTGTGAATGTTGTGGGATATTGTTTTTCCATGTGTTTTATTCTTTTAATTTCTCTTAAATGAAGGTAAAGGCTCTTAAGGGTTTATTTTATCCTATTTTTTGAAATAGTCATGTTGGAGGGGTACAAAATTCTGTAAAACTACATATTGGGAGTGATTTAGTATTGAAAAAGGAAAATTAATATTTTGAGAAGATGTGTATGGTAAGGGAAGATCCATATCAAGCCTTATAATCTTTGATAAGGGTCAAAAGGTCATTCTAGCTCATTTATTATCCTCTTAGATAAGTGCATGACTGAGACAACAAAAGTTATGGTTTGAAAATGGAAAATGAGATAACAAGTGATTTAACTAATGAAAAGTCATTAAAATTTTGGATAGGTGTATTTATATAGGAGTAAGATTATTTTTAAGTTTTAAAGTCTTTTTGAGTTCATATGGTATGGTTTCACAATCAGTAGCCTTGAATTAGGTTTAGGAGACCTAATTAGTCCTGAGGGGTGTTAAGTTAGGTGTTCTCCAAAGAGATTTAAATTATGAAATTTTGTGTGGAGATATGTGATATAAATGGGTATTTGAATGTGAGTTTGGTTTGGTTGGATATTTTTAGTTTACTTAGAACAAGGAGGTTTACCTCAAAAAAGGGCTAGTAAAAGGAAGGTGTCAAAAAGGAAAGGAGAGTTAAGTGAAGAGTTGAAGCTTAGGGGTTGTGTGGAATGGTTGGATTCATGAAGTGAGATGTAATTGAGTAGGTAGATGGTATTATTATTATTATTGTGTAAGGAAAAAATCAAAGTAGCATGCAGATCTATGAAAATACATAAGAAGATTATGAAGAACAAAGTTAGGATAAAGAAAGAGAACATGAAAATAGAGTATGAATTTAGGAGGTTGATGTTAAAAGGAAATATTTCAGAGGTAGTTGATTAGTAAAATGACTTGAATTAGAGAAGGAAAATTAAGTGAATAAAATGAGGCTTAAGAGCCATTGTGTATGTAAGAGTGAACAAGAAAGACCTAGTAAATGCAAAGTGATCAAAGAGATAAAGAGGTTGAAGATAGAAGACAAAGAAGGACAAGAAAATATTAGAGTTGCGTATTTGGTAGAGGTAAGTGTGTGTTTCCATCCATATCAAGGAATCTTGTTAGAACCTTTGCATCAACATACTTGATAGATAAATTTAAATTAAACTTATAAGGTAAATATACATAGACTAAACGTATATAGAGCATACGATTACCTCATAATTTTACCCATGTATAAATAAAAGGTGTCATCCTAATAGAGATAGATGCAATAGTAGATGGGCCAACAAATGAATCTAAAAATGTAAAAAATAGTTGTGTCAAATCAAATTCTACAAATATCGACTATGATGATGAAGGCACTGTCACCTCCTAGGACATAAAAAATGACATAAATATTATATACTTTCTATGTAAATTAATTGTTAGATAAATTAAATTTGTAAATATAACTTAAATTTAACATGACATTTATATAAAATATACCTGCATCTGTGTAATGGCTGATGTCTACACACTAAATGTGCATGCCAAAAACTCATCACTCATAAGTATATTATCCAAGACCTCTGAACCATAAACACCATCATCATCATAAGGTGCAGTGCACATAGCTCCATAAGAACTATAAAGGTGGGGTTGGGTATGCACACTAGGTGGTGTATCTCTAGCATTGGTCTGTGAGAGCCTACTCATATGTTAAATGAGTGTATTAGTGAGTGAACTAAGATCGTGTATAATTTCAATCTCTATGATGTACTAAACTATAGATAGGATATGATGCTCAAGTGGATTTTGGATATGGATCCTTTCATGCCGATTAGGTGCATAATGTGCACCTGATTGATCCTGTGCAAAGCCTTTCTCTTAGCCCTGAAACTAACTATAATCAAAATAGTTTAGAATCTTATTGAGAACAATATCATAGTAGAGTTTCCTTAAAAAATACAATGGGACCTCATGGTTGTTACACAGTGGATAATCAAACACCATCCACCATCGGTCCCAAAAATTGGTTGTGATTAAATTATGTTGGTAGTGATAAATTGGAAAATGTTTAGCAGCTACAAAAAATGGTGCATTGGTGGTTGGGTCAATGAATAAGGTACAAATGGAGGATTTTGATATGTCTTTGTTTTTTACCCCAAGTGGTGACAACTTTTAAGCATAAGAAGCCCTACAACTACCCTGATATGAATTCCATCTGTCAATTTGACTCATTATAGAGCCAATTTAATCTAATACTGTCTCTAGCGAATTGGCTAGATAAGTGTGGTGGGTGTTGGTGCAAGTGGGATCCCTCATTATATCGATTAATTCTTCAATTTCAATTTTATTTCCCATAATGTGGTCAACTAGACTCTCTTGGCTACCTAGGGGATTTTTTGGAATTGTAGGAGGGTTAGGTGGAGGGATAGGAGGATGAACAAGAGAGTCTATGGAGGGTTAGGTGGAGGGTTAGGAGGATGAAAGAGAGGGTTATGTGGAGGGTTAGGTAGAATAATAGGAGGATTAGCAGAATGGGATGTTTAAAATAAATAAATTACAACGAATAATTACTAAAATTATTAAAAATTAGGATTAAACAATGAAAATAACTAAAATTTAAGGTTAAAAAGTGTAGTTTTTTTAGCATTTACCTCTTCTACATCATGACATCATAGATTATCAGCTTCCTAGGATGAATTCTGGCAAGGTTTAGCCTCTCTCACCTAAAATGTGATAAAAAATGATAAGGTTAACAAAAGAAGCTCAAATGCAAAATAAAGAATTTTGCATTCATGTTTAAATTTTTATTTATTTTTGGTTACAAAAGTAATGTGATTGTGTTAAATAATGTGATGACATTATTGAAAACAATAATAACACAATCGTATTATGGCTCAATAATTATTGAGTTATATTTTAAATAACACGATCATGTTAATTAAATAATGTGATCATATTATTTAATAATGTAATCACATTATCAAAAATGTCCATGAAATTGTCCCCCAACTCCATGCACTTACCCGCATAGTCATTGAGTCTTCTAGTAAAGAGCATAGTCATCAATGTATCATTATGAAAAAAAATAAAGAATGAAGAATATAAGGATTGAATATGATGTGAAAGATCACCCTTGTCATTATATATTTCAAATTTAAGCACATTAAAACTATAAGGAAAGGGGTATAGTAGGAACTCATGAACCAATGGGTTATATAATATATCATGAGAAGTGAACACATGGCTATGTATTTGAGATCATTGGGAATTTTGCACTTGCATATATTAAAGGGATTATTAAATAAATGTATCTTTAGATGAAATACCATGTGTATGAGAAAATGTGTGATTAAGAAATGAATAAATATATGTGTTATGATTTTAAGTAATACCATGACCAATAAATGTAGCATTAGAAGCAGGATGAGAAGGTTTAGTAACAATATGAGGTACAAGAGAAGTAGTAGGTTATGAATGAATAATCATAGTAACTCGAGTATAAATAATAGGAAGAGACACAATAGATAGAGAAATAGAAATATTAGCCTTGTCACATATGGTATAAGGATAACCTATAATAAGCATATTATAAACATTCAAATGATCATTGACAACTTGTTCATTCTATAGTGTAGATACCTTAGCCAAAGTTTTTTTTTTGTGATTTTTTAAAATCAATTAATATGCCATCTAAGCCATCAGGATTATCTTTAATCAATTTCTTAAAGTGATCATGTTTATTAACTATTTCTTGACCTATATTATTAATATTATCATCCATACCGTTAGCATACATGTCATTATCATCATTATAATTTTAATCATGTTTAATATAAGCATACTCACCATTTAAATTTATATTATTTACATTATAAACCATATAATAATTATGCATTTTTTTAATAATTGGTATTATCACTAAAAATGAAACAATATTTAACGTTAAAGGGGTGCAAGAGGCCACAAATTCACCAAAATGATTTATGGGAAAGTGGTTTTATATTAAAAATATAATACATTTAATTATTAAAAATGTAATTAATTATAATTGAATTTAAATAGTAATAAGAAACTTAATTAACATTCCAATTGTAGAGAAACAATTGATCAACATCGTGTTTAGAGGAGTATATTTATTTTCCTATAATTTAGAAACAATCGCAATGGTTTGAGAGAAAAATCAAGGTATATGTGGTAAGACAATGAGAACACATAAAATGCATTGTGGCTTGATCACTTCCCTATGACCTTCCACTCCACATTTATGGTAACTTGAATCATGGAGTCCAAATTTATGTAAACTAGAAAATAGACAGAAAGTGATAAGATAACTATGATTCGTAGGTTTGAGACTCCAAAACCCTCATTTAATATTTTGAATATTTTATTTGATCATTAGGAAATGATTCTTCTTATTCAAACCTTAATAGGTTAGTTGAACCTACAATTTGACAAGCAAATGGATTTATTTTGGGGCATGTGTTTAGGTTTAACAAGGTTTTCCAGAAACATCTACTTATCAACCCCTTAAACAATTCACAATATGAAAGATAACATGCCAAGTAAAATGCAATTCAGCCAAGCAGTCAAGTGAAATGAAGATGTGTCAGTAAAATTATATTAAATGTTTAAGGTAAAATCATAAGGTTATGTCACACTATATAATATTTTATCCCCATGTATAACTAATTCAATATGCTAAAATTATAAATATGACTATTCTAAGGGAATTGACAAATAGCCATGACAGCCTTGGTCATTTGGGGCCTTAGTTTTTAGGTGATCCACACTTGAATCACTATCATCATTGGGATGATCTTAGTTAGATATAAAACCCTTCCACCTTCAACGTATTTATATCTAAAAATACATCCTTCCTAGAACTTCAAGCTCATCCTCTTCTCTTTCAATGTAGTATTATCATCTACAAGATTGGAATTAAAAAACTATTCTCATAGAAGAGGTAGGAACCCTTTTCACTCATTTGGATGTTCTAAATCTTGTTCTCTGTATCCTCTCCATCCTCACTCTTGTGTTCCACGCAAAATTCTTTTTTGTTCCTTTTCATTTTCATTCTCAAGCATTTATTCTTAGCTCACATCCATCCACTTTACCTTCTCATGCTTAGCCATCCTTGTTTGTTTCTAACTACATTCCCATTGGATATTATTTGTGGGCTTCTAATGAATTCTCCTCATGTTATCCAAATCCCACCCCATCCTCTCCCTATCATAGTAAACAAACATGTTTCACTTTTCCTCCTTCTAAGCTTTCACTTCATATTGACAATGCCAAACTCCTACCTGAAGCCAAGATGCTTTAAATAGATGTTATAATGGTATATTCATATAGATTTGGCCTACCATTATATCTTTGAGGGAATAAATTTATTCTTCATGGGATAAATATGGGTCACTACTATCAAGATACTCCTAAAAGGCTTCTTCTAGGTTTTGTTATGAGATGAAAGTTATTGTTGGGAGGTTATGGATTAATTTCTTTAGTTTTTTAAATGTTTGAGTCTATGCATTAGACCTTGGGAATCACATTTTATCCCACCAATTAAGTTAATATTTTATGACCTATATGGATCAAAATTTATGAGATTCCTTCCATTTATTGGAAACCCTTTATCTTGGAAGGAATCACCTTTAAAATGGGAGAGTTTGTAACTTTTGACAATGGGGACACACATGATGCATCATATGCTCAAATTTATGCTAAATTTAACATATCTAATCTCCTTTCAGCTTCCATTCTGCATAGTTATTTTCTTGGCACATGGATAAAATATATTGACTTTGAAGGATTCTCCTTAATATTTTATCACTACCACTCAAATGGCCACATATTTTATCAAATTTGGGATTTGTGTGAAAATATTAAATGAAAACACTACTATGAAAATTTTTGATAAAAATATAACAATGATAACATTCAATGATTTAGAACTATTGTATTCTATAAACTTACTAAAAATAGCTAAGTGTAAGGAGAAAACAAAGACTTAGCTAGAAACTATGCCTTCAAGAGGAATCAATCTCTGAAACTTGTTATGTAGAGAGGTCTGGTGGCTAGAATCTAGAAATGGAACTAGATCTAGACCTAAACAATGACACTAAGAAGAGGACACTAGAGGAGTGTCTCTCTTGTCCAAACTAGGTTATTCATATCCACTTGCAATGAGGAAATATGGGTTTTTGGGTTCTCTATGCCTTCCTCTGTAGAACATGTAGCTAGCATTGAGAGCTTATGATCACTTGTGGAGACCACTTTATAATTGATTTTCCTTAAAAAATCATAGTTCCTTGACATGTGAAGATTGATGCAAATCAATGAGAAAAGGGGTCAGTGGTTGAATTTGGATGAGACCTCAACACCCCATGTGTTGAGTGTTGCCTATGTACCAATTCTTTGAAGAAGGATGAAACTTCGTGTAGTTATCCCATGTTATGGTGGTGTGTGAATAATTGGTGGATTGTGCTATATGTTAGTGCAATAATGATGTGATTAGATGCCTTAACTATGATTTTTGACTTGTATATTGTATTCACACTTGACCTCTAGGATACTAGGGTTGTATGCAATCAAAATTGGGAGAAATAGATATTATGATCTTAGTGTGCAAGTGTGATTCTGGTGCATTTTGATGTGGAAGCCACTCGTATGAAAAATGGTTTGAAAAGATTTTATAATCACATCCTTAAAAATCCTTTGAATGAGGATCATTAGGTACATGGGATAACCTTTTTATATCTTTAAATTTGTAAAATTAGCCATTATTTGATAGGAGGATAAGAGAGGGGGGAAGGACACTATAATGATGCGCTATAGTCACCTAGGGGACTCTTGGCCCCCATTGATCTACTTTACCTTCACATGCCCAAAAACCCTTATTTTCTACTAAATCCATCACCATTAGATCTTGTTCAAGGGTTTTTTGACCATTATCTTAATGCTCTCTAAATCCTCCCCCATCCTCTCCCATTCATAACAAATAGTCAACATAAATTTAAAGGTGTTATAATGATTTAACATAGTAATTATATTAATATTTTTTAAGGATATTAAAAATGTGTTTTGAGCTAACTCAAGAAAAATTTCATGAATAATTTTTAATATAATGACATTTTTCCTTTCGTAGTTTTTTTTAATAATAATTACAAATCAAGTGTCCCACTTACTCTTCCCTCCCCTTCTAGTCTTTTTCTTTATGATTATTACAAATTACTCTTCCCTCCCCTACTAGTCCTTTTCTTTATGATTATAATGATTTAACATAGTAATTATATTAATATTTTTTAAGGATATTACAAATGTGTTTTGAGCTAACTCAAGAAAAATTTCATGAATAATCTTTAATATAATGACATTTTTTCTCCCGTAGTTTTTTCTATAATAATTACAAAGCAAGTGTCCCACTTACTCTTCCCTCCCTTACTTGTGCTATAGTCACCTAGGGGAATCTTGGCCCTCATTGATCCACATTACCTTCTCATGCCCAACCACCCTTATTTAATACTAAATTTATCCCCATTGGATCTCACTCAAGGGATTCTTGGCCATAATCTTCATGCTCTCCAAATCCTCCCCCATCCTTTGCCCATCATAATAAATAGTCATAATAAATTTAAAGGTTTTATAATGATTTAATATAGTAATTATATTAATATTTTCTAAGGATATTACAAATGTGTTATGAGCTAACTCAAGAAAAAATTCATGAATAATCTTTAAAATAATGACATTTTTCCTCCCATAGCTTTTTTAATAATAATTAAAAATCAAGTGTCCCACTTACTCTTCCCTTCCCTCCTAATCCTTTTCTTATCTATAATTTAGAAACAATCCCAATGGTTTGAGAGAAGAATCAAGGTATAGGTGGTAAGACAATGAGAACACATAAAATGGATGGTGTCTTGATCACCTCCCTATGACCTTACACTCCACTTTTATGGTAACTTGAATCATAGAGTCCAAATTTATGTAAACTATAAAATAGATAGAAAGTGATATGATAACTATGATTCTTAGGTTTAAGACTCCAAAAACCTTATTTAATAATGTGAATATTTGTTTCGCTCATTAGGAAATATGTCTTCTTATTCAAACTTTAATAGGTTAGTTGAACCTACAAGTTCACAAGCAAATGAATTTATTTGGGGTATGTGCTCAGGGTTAGCAAGGTTTTCAAGAAACATCTACTTATCAAACACTTAAACAGTTAACAATATGAAAGATAACATGCCAAGTAAAATGCAAATCAGCCAAGTAGTCAGGTGCAATGAAAATGTGTCACTAAAATGATATTAAATGTTATAAGGTAAAATCATAAGGTTATGTCACACTATATAATATTTTATTCCCATGCATAACTAATTCAGTATGTTAAAATTATAAATATGACCATTATGAGGGAATTGGCAAATAGCCATGACAGCCTTGGCCATTTGGGGCCTTGGATTTTAGGTGATCCATACTTAAATAACTCTCATAGTTGGGACACTCTCAGTTAGACAAAAAACCCTTCCCCCTTCAACATATTTATATCTATAAATAGATCCTTCTTAGAAATTCAAGCTCATCCTCTTCACTTTCAATGTCGTATTATCATTTATAAGAGATTCAAATAAAAAAATATACTTGGAGAAGAGGTAGGAACCATTTTCATTCATTTGGATGTTTTATATTTTGTTCTCCGTATCCTTTCCATCCTCACTCTTGTGTTCCACCCAAAAATATTTTTTGTTCCTTTTCATTTTCATTCTCAAGCATTTATTCTTAGCTCACATCCATCCACTTTACCTTCTCATGCTTAGCCATCCTTGTTTGTTTCTAACTCCATTCCCATTGGATATTATTTTAGGGCTTCTTATGAATTCTTCTCATGTTATCCAAATCCTACCCCATCCTCTCCCTATCATAGCAAATAATCATGTTTCTCTTTTAATGCTTCTTTTAAGTTTTCAATTCAGATTGATAATGCCAAATGCCTACCTGAAGTGAAGATGCTTTAAATAGATGTTCTAATTGGTATATTCATACAGATTTAGCCTATCATTATATCCTTGAAGGAATACATTCATTCTTCATGGGATAAATATGGGTCACTACTATCAAGATACTCTTAAAAGGCTTCTTCTAGGTTTTGTTATGAGATGAAAGTTATTGTTGGGAGGTTATGGATTAATTTCCTTAGTTTTTTAAATGTTCAAGTCTATGCATTAGACCTTGGGAGTCACATTTTATCCCACCAATTAAGTTAACCTTTTATGACCTATATGGATCAAAATTTATGGGATTCCTTCCATCTATTGGAAACCCTTTATCGTAGAAGGGATCACCTTTAAAATGAGAGAGTTTGTCACTTTTGATAATGGGGACACACATGATGCATCGTATGCTCAAAGTTGTGCTAAATTTAAAATATCTAATCTCTTTTTAGATTCCATTCTACATAGTTATTTACTTGGCACATGGATAAAATATATCAACTATGAAGGATTTCCCTTAATATTTTATCACTACCACTAAAATGGCCACATGTTTTATCAAATTTGGGATTTGTGTGAAAATATTAAATGACAACACTACTATGCAAAATTAGGAGAAAAATATAACAATGATAACATTCAATGATTCAGAACTACTGTATTCTTGGAAAATTAGTAAAAATAGCTAAGTGTAAGGAGAAAACAAAGACTTGGCTATAAACTATTCCTATGAGAGGAATTAAGATCTAAAACTTGTTGTGTAGAGAGGTCTGATGGCTAGACTCTGGAACTGGAACTAGATCTAGACCTAAACAATGGCACTGAGAAGAGGACACTAAAGGGGTGTCTCTCTTATCCAAACTAGGTTGTTCCCATCCACTTGCAACGAGGAAATATGGGTTTTTGTGTTTTCTATGCCTTCATCTATAGAACATGTATTTGGCATGAGAGCTTATGATCACTTGTGGAGAGAACTTTATAATTGATTTTTCTTAAAAAAGTGTAGGTCTTTGATATGTGAATATTGATGCAAATCAATGAGAAAAAGGGTCAACAGTTGAATTTGGGAGAGACCTCAACACCCCATGTGTTGAGTGTTGCATACATACCAATTCTTTAAATAACTGGTGGATTGTGCTAGATGTATGTGCAACACTAACTTGATTAGATGCCTTAACTATGGCTTGTGACTTGTAGACTGTATTCACACTTGAGCTCTGGGATACTAGGGTTATATGTAATCAAAATTGGGAGAAATAAATATTATACTCTTAGTGTGTAAGTGTGATTTTGGGGCTTTTCGATGTGGAATCCACTCATGTGAAAAATGGTTTGAAAAGTGTTTAAATAATCATATCATTAAAAATATTTCAAATGAGGATCATTAGGGACATGGGCCGACCTTTTCATAGCTTTGAATTTGGAGAATTAGTCATTATTTGGTAAGAAGATAGAAGAGGGGGGAAGGACACTATAGTGATGAGCTATAGTCAACTAGGGGACTCTTATCCCCCATTGATCCACTTTACCTTCTCATGCCCAACCACCCTTATTTACTAATAAATCCATCACCATTGGATCTCACTCAAGGGATTCTTGGCCATAATCTTCACACTCTTCAAATCCTCCCCATCATAATAAACTTAGAAGTGTTATATTGATTTAACATAGTAATTATATTAATATTTTTAAAGGATATTAGGATTGTGTTTTGAGCTAACTCAAGAAAAATTTCATGAATATTCTTTAATATAATGACATTTTTCCTACCGTAGTTTTTTTTATAATAATTACAAAACAAGTGTCCCACTTAATATTCCCTCCCCTATTAGTCTTTTTCTTCATCATTATTACAAATTAGTAAAATGTATATCTAAAAAATGTCAAGAGATATCAATCTTGAGGCATTTATATTGGGTTTATCACATACCACATATATTATTGACTCAATTATCTTTTCTGTACATTTCTTATTGATTAGTTATAGGAGACATGAATCTAGCAACACCATTATGTCATGCTCAAAAAACTTGTTAAAAAAAAAATTGAGATCCAAACTCCACAACATGCCCAAGATATTGTGATTTTTTTATCAACTTCTCCAAAAAAAAAGAAAATAATCATTTATTTTATGATTAAATGAATACCAAAATTAAGGTTGAAACTACCCTCTAATAATCAAATTGATATCAAATTTAAAGTTATCCACTAGTTATTAACACCTTATAGACATTACAATCCACCAACACTCGTAACTACCATTGTAGGCTATACCTACAATGTATGTTTCTAAGAAGAACACCACAATCAATGGAGGACAAGGAGGGAGGAGAGTGGAAGAAAGATAGAGAAAAAGAGGGGGGACATGACATAAATGTCCATAATCAAAATAAAATATACCAATAAGTCCTAATCTAGATCAATAATCAATAAACTCAAAAATATCTTAGACTAATATAATTTTACAACTAATATATTCATAGAGGTAGGTATTTGAAGCTCAGTTTCTCCCCCTTAAGCTATAAATATTATAGCCATTGAAGGAAAATGAGTAGAAGAAGATTTGTTTATAGGTATACATTACATTACAGATTTGAGATAAGGGTGCTTGATCAAAGTGTGAATGAACAAGATAAATAAATGTTACGTACAAAACTTTATGTGAATGCCCCTCTCTAATTTCATAATAATTAACTAGGTATTTTTTTGGTATTGTGCATATGTATTGTTGGTTGTAATCCATTTATCATTATTAAAATTTGGTAATAAATTTTAACAAAGTTACTAAATAAATTTAAATATTTTATAATTATTTATCATATTAGTTATATATTAGTAATTCCTACACTCACTTTTCTATTCATTATTAGTCCCTGCTTGCAGGAACTATAGAAATTGATAAAACTAATAATTCTTACATAATGAACCAATAACATGAAAGAACTATTATATTTCTAAAGTTTTTATTTAATTTTTATAATTTTTGAACTTTAAAAAATCTATTAAAATTAATTATTTCTCAAATAATTAATTTTTATTTCAACGAATAAAAAATTTAAAATATAACTAAAATACAAGTGTATATTATGTTCTGATAATATCGACACTTAATCTAAAAATTATGTAAATTATTTAATTAATTAATTGTTAATATTTTAACCACCCTATTATTACTCCATGTCCAATCAATTTTTACCTCTTACTATTATGCCTCTATTTTCTAAAAATTATGTAACCTTTTACTATTATGCCTCTATTTTCTAAAAAAAGTTGTTTAATTAATTAATTATTAATACTTTCACTGTCCTACTCCAGTCAATAGAAAACATGAATGTAATCAATTTTACCTCGTACTATTATTATTATTACCATGCATTTCTTCATGGATATTTCAAAACATTAAACTCATATATAATAATGGCCCTTATTTTCTTTAGTTTTATTAAAAATCTTATTTGTTATAGAGGCCAAACTAACATCAAAATATATCTGTATATCAATTCTTAATTTCATAGATAATTTCAAATGGAAAAATATTTTTTTAATTTATAAAAAATACAATTTCAAATAAGTTATTGTTGATTTTAGTTAAGGCAAAGAAATAATTTAAAAGTTCAATAAATTTATAATTTTATTATAATATCATAGACAATTAATTAATTACAATTAAATATTTACATGCATAATTTATTTTATCAAATAAATTAAAAAAATATAAAAATGATCATATCCACATTAAATTTAATTTCTTATAAAAAAGATGTATCTTCAGTTAAGACATTTAGAACTTATACTTCATCTTATTTAAGGTTTCTATTTTTAAATATTATATAAAACAAGAAACTTGAATGAATCCCTAATGAGCACAATTAACTTTCATCTTCAATTTTTTTCTTGTCACTTTTATATCATTATTTTAAGTTCTTTGTACATCTATATACATTATAATTTATTGACCAACTATTTTTATTACACATTGTTTGCAATATAGTACTTTTAATTGTTTAAAAAAATAATAAATATTACAATCCTTAATACTATTCATATTACAATTCTTAATCCTTAAATGGTGTTCATTATCAAAAAATAGGCTTGATACCATGATGGAATTATCCAAGATTCAACTGATAGAATTGAACACACGAACTACAAATGCAAAGCAAATAGAAGCAGAACTCTGTTGTTGAGACTAAAATCAAAATAGAGGATAATTATAATAATTTTTCATTCATAAATAATTTAAAATATATTAGATGAGAGAGATATTTATAGGTACAATGGAGGCATATAGTTAATACATTTGAAAATGTGAACATAAGACAATTGGCAAATGGTTTGTGTGATTTTTGTGTAATATACCAATATTGGTGGGTGAATGTCAAGGATATCGTTACCCATCAAATTTCCTATAATTTTCACATGTGCATGTACACAATAATTACCTCATTATGACACCTATGTGACCTCAATATTACACCTAAGCAACCTAAATATATGTGTAAGAATAATTTATAATAATAAATACACAAAAAATAATATTTTACACTACCATATATCACTTTGAGTGAATAGGGTAAAGGCTAAAGATAACAAAGACTTGGAACTCAACAAGGTCATACTACACATATTTCATCATGTGGCCCTGACATATGTAAAGATGAAAATCATCCAGACTTGAACATATATGATGGAAAACTGAATATACAACACATCCTCATACTCTCTAAATAAGACATGGACTCTAAAGTAAAATGATATGGATGCAAAATAAATATAAAAGTGAATTAAAAATCTAATAGATCTGCGGACATCAAAAAATGACATTTCAAAACTGAGAGACACTTTATGATTGTGAGGCAACAAGAATTTCCCATATCCTTCACTTCAATTTTTTTATAAAATATTAAAATTAAAAATACCACAACAAAAATAATAATAACTAATATAGAATATAAAATAATAAAATTAAAATTAAATTAAATTATATAATTAATAATAATGATATTTTAAAATTTTAAAATCTAATTTTATTTAAGATGCTCAAACAATCTCATTGTACACTTTTAAAATTCCTTATATTAATGTCAACATTATTTTATATTTATATTAAGCAACCGTATTGTATACATTAATAAAAATTCATTATAGTAATGTCAACATTATTTAATATTTATATATACCTTCACATAAGTAAACCTATATATAAAAAGGAAGGGGAAATCATTTTAAAAAATTGCTTGCATTTGATAACTTGTGACTAAGTATTTGTGTAAAACAAAAACTCTTAGAAGTTTCAAGGATGCTTTATGACTAAGAATTTGTTGAAATGGATTCAAGAGATAACATTATCAATTATCAAAGCCAAAACCTACATGCATATAGTTAAGTATCACAATTGCATAATCACATTAAGTGGGAGAACTATGTGTGGTTTGATTGCCTCCATGGATTATTTGGATGCATTTACAATAGTCAATCATCAATGAGGTTGATTGGAGTCAAATCATCCCACTACACTTCTCCCTTTATTTTATAGGTTTCTAGTTCTCAAAACTACCCAACTAGATTTCAAAGCAAAGAGAAAGAAAATAGAGGTTTCTATGCATTATCTCTATAATCAAAATATATTAACCCTCATAATAGAAACTAGCATAGAAATCATAATTTCATCATAGTAAAAATAGACAAGTCCATAGTCCATGTGCAAGGTTGTATTGTATTTCTTTATAAGGAGTGTTGACTTGTCCATAAATATTTGCAGTCTTTGCTTCCATAATCGGTATATCATAGTCCTATCTTACCTTGATTTGTTTTGTCAAATATCAATTACATCCAACTAGAAATCAATTAATATATGTATCTAATTATTCGTTGTACTTACTATTTTTTAGCATATGTCTCTTGTGGATCAATTTCAATTGTCAATTATGATTCATATTCATATTTATGCTTAAATGTCATTTATTACAAGATAGATAATCTTTCAATGTTTTATACTTGTTGAACACTATTAAATAAAAAAATAAGGTAACACACACAATAGAAATAAAAAAATATAATTATTTAATTATTGGTTGTCCTTACTAGTTTTAGCATATGTCTCTTGTTGATCAGTTCCAATTGTCCATCACTAAATTTGAATTTTAAGTTTGTCACTACCTCTAAATTTAAGTGCGATTTATGTGTAACTTACATTGATTTCAACTTTAAGTTTGAAAGTCAATTTTAAAAAATGCACGTAATGCCTAGCGTGTTTATTCATATAATAAAAAGGAGGGGTACTATGGAGTACCGCCAATGGTCTCATCTGATTAGACAAGAACAGATTACAAGGTCATCCCGGAGACTCGAACAGAGCTCGGGGATTCGAACGCGGCTCTGAGGCCTGCCCCCAAGGGCCTCAGTTTTATGATGGCCCATCCCACCATCTCACCACGCGCCTCTTGCGCGATCGATTGCCTGGCTTTTGCGTATTTGTATGTCTAATTAAAATAGATTTGGGACTTTGGACGGAGGAGATTGGCGGATGTGTTTCCGATATTCAAAAGTATTTGAAAACTAATTAATAATCATTCTCTTCTTTTTTAATGGCGGATGAGGTTGTGTTATTTTAATGATTTATATATTAAATTGTATCACATTTATTTATATATATATATCGTGAATGTGTTTAATGAGATTTTAAATAGTAAAATTAGATTTAATTGTATACATTATTTTTTTAATGTAATAAATGATAAGAAAGATTTAAGAAGAATATCATATTTTATATTAATTTTATTGTTAAAAATAAATAGTGTAATATATGTTTAAAGAGGTAAAGATAAAATAGAAAAATAAAGGTGAACAAACTCTATGCCTAAAAATGTAAAAAATGATTTGACAATCTTGTGCATTAATATAAAAGCTCTGAAAACATAATTTGTTTTTTTCCTAATATCCTTTGTAAATCTGTAGGAAAATGATATCTTCCCTCAAAACTTTAATAAGGCAGTGACATCTACAAAACCTAAAAGAATGGGGGATGTAATTTAGGGCCTATGTTCTCCTTAGCTTCATCATTATCAAGCCCCTAGATTGCTTGTACTTCGAAAATAACACAAGAAGTAGCGATGTAGGGTCTATTCTATATGACTTTTCACTTTAGAATGAATATATGATGGAGTAATAAATGCTTCATATCTAATTGTATTATACTCTAACTACTTGAATTTATTACTTTTCCACATTCACGATTGATTGCCTTGATGGATGGATTCATGTCTTATATGTGCTAATGCACTTATTTATTTATAAACTTCTCGAATTCAAATTAAGACCTATTGTTATACGAGCTGACATACAACAATCGGGATAGCTAACCAAAGGAAACACACAATCCATGGGAGACCTAAAACAAGGGTCAAAAGGGCCCTTTTCAGAACCATACACTATAGGTGTCTAAAGGAAATCTCAGAAATCCAAGAAATTAAGGCGAGGAGGTGGGAGAGAGAGAGGAAATGAGGAGGGAAAATGTGGGGAACAACCATAAACATAAGGAAAATGCACCAATAAGAGCCTAATTCGAACTAATGATCGATAAACACACAAGTACCCTAGAATAGTGTGATTTTACAACTAAAAACTACACACATACCATAATTAGGTGTGTACATAATGCGTAACTTTGATGTGCATGCACACACATATCAAAGTAAAACAAGAAAAAGGGGTGGGGGATACAAAAAACAATTACTCCATAAGTTGTTGTAATAACCCCTATGCTCTTATGGACATATAAATAAATTTGCATGGTGATAAGTGCCCAAAAAATCAATAATCTACTACTAAAATCTAGGAATGGAAGATCTTAGATTGATACACCTAGTTTAGTTGGAGGTTGGTAGTTACCCCTATAAGATTCCCTAATGTTTATGGAATTTCCCTTTGAAACTAAAAAAGAACAATTTTATGTGGATAAATCCTCATAAATAATATACTATTGAAAAATAGAAAATATAAATTGGAAATGATGCACCTCATTTTGTTGAAAAATGTGAGGGTGCCTATGTATGAGTTCCTTGATTCATTGAATCTTTGTAAAGTAAAAATGTTCCCATAAAAGCCCAAATCTCAGAACTTGTTAGGATCCCTTCATCTTAACTCTTCTAATTTGTATGAGGTATTATTAATAAAAACTCAAACACATATGCTTTGTAAGTCACCCATTTGCTATTTGTATTTATCCCATATGTATGATAGATAGTTGTTGTCTGAGTAGAATATCTTAAATAGATGTCTTGTGTAAAATGAAAGATCATTTATTGAATATTTTGTATTGATATATGCTCAAAGAAGGTTTCTCCCTTGAAGAGTCCCGTGATACTTTGTAGTGAGATTCTATCATTTTCAATATAGTATTGTTATTCTCTTTCCATTTAGTGCATATATGTTATATATCTATTGTTATATTAATTTGTTTGCAAGTAGGTTTCTAACATATAGTATCAGATTTCTTTCAAAGGCAATTTTTCTATAGCAATTTTCAAGGGTTTAGAGTTCTTTACTATTATCCATCATATGCTCTCACCTTGTCAAATAGGGATCTTGGTGATCTAAAAGTGGTAACAAGGTGGTGGCACTAAACTTCTTCCTTAATTTTTTTCTCTTATCTCTTCTTTCCTTGTGTTATAAATTGTGTTTTGGTAGTTTTAAAACTAACAAAAAGCTATTGTTTCAGACTAAGCGGTTATCAGTTTTCTTTGATTCTATAGAGTGAGGGGTCATGCCCTAATATGCAAGCCAACAGACAACATTGTATATGGACTTGTGCTTCCATGTACTTTTAGGTATATATGAAGACCCCTTAGTTGATTTATAACCTGGCCATAGGAAGCATTCGGTTGTTTATTTTTGTGATGCACCAGTAAGTTGTTAACTTTGTAAAGTTACTTGCACCATACCTTAGAGACAGGAATGGTGGGCAATAGAATGGTTATTTAACATAGTGATCTGAAATATTGAGCAAGCACTATTTTACAAACAAGATTAGTATATTGACAAGACCATGCATTATCTTCCCATATTATCATGGAATTCATCCAGTCATATATTCAATTATGAAATATTGAAAATTGTAATAAGATCTAATAGTCAGAAAAATATCATATTCTGCCAGTTGACAGGAACATAGTACCTACAACCACCATAAGGGTTAGAATGTTTTAGAATAATTACCTAAAAATTGTAGTAGCCAACTGTTACCTAAACTCATTTTTGTACATTTTTTACCCATAGGCCAAATACATTGTTGTGATTTTCTTATTGATATGATCATTTAAATGGGTATATCAAGTTTTTGAAAACAAACTCCACAAAATTGCAACCCCAAAAACAATTTTTTTCACCTTAGTGAAAGTTATACCATTGTGATCATCTTGTCAAGGCACTAATTTTAACATATAATTTTAGTTAGAATTTTATGGTTCCCCCAGACCCCTCTAGTCAATGGTTTTCATCTATGCAAGAAGCCAAGCCATGGCATAAAACATTGAAGAAATCCAAGTTGAATTCCTATCTCAACTTGACTTCCTACTCATTGAGTTGAATGAGTGAATGCATAACGTCAATGCACAATATATCATGCTCTCCAAAATTCTTAATGGTGATTGAAATTTTGAATGTGGATTTCTATCTTGAACCATGCCACATGGCCTTAAATTGGACTTTCAAAAAATTGATGGTATAGAAGCAACAAACTAGATTTATTATGCTGAAGAGTATTTCAATTTTCAGCTTGCACAATACATAGGGGGTAGACAAGGTACCCATCACATTGTTTCACATGAAGAAGGAAGTTGTCCAATGTTACCAATGGTATAAAAAATATTATACAAAACTCACTTGGAATGACTTTATTGGTTCACTTTGGTCTCAATGCTTGCGATGATTTCACCAAAGCCCTGACCAAACTACAACAAAGGGTTAAATGATGATTTTTAAAGAGTTATTTCATCATTGAGCTCAAAGATATAATTTGTTCAAAGGTCAAGATGTTTAACCCAGAGAACATGATCGAAGCATTAGGATTGGTCAAGCTTGCAGAAGATAATATCACCTTCCAACATCGATATTCTAATTTTAATTCTTTCAAGACATCTACAACACCATGGCTAGCCATAAATTCTTCTACAAAATTCACTCACAGTAAATGCCTTATGGAGGCATAAATGCGTGTTCATCATGAAAAAGGTCTATGTTACAACTATGATGAAAATTATCTAGAGGACACAAATACAATGAAAAAATTCATATTTCTTTGATGTCAAATTGCCAACAAATGCTATAGAGTGGGAAGATGCTCAAGATTCCCATGATGAAGAACCTAAATTTGATTAACTTAATACCATAGAGTCGCACCCCAAAATTTTAGTTTGTTCCTATGGTAGGGTAACTACTCCTTAGACTATGAAAGTAAAAGGGTTTTTTTAAAAACACCCCCTCACCATTCTCATTGACTTTGGTATTACACATAAACTCATTGATTGTAGGATAGCTAAATAGGATGATTTTTATGTTTTCCTTGTTCAATTTTTAAGATCATGATTTATAATGGAGGAACCTTACATTGTAAGGGTTCAAAATTCCATAGTTTATGCATTTCAATTGAGGACTATAATTTAATATCTTATGTATTTGTTATACCTCTAGGAGGTTGTGACATAGTTTTAGGAGGACAATGAATTCAGACACTAGGCCCTATTCTATGGGACTTTTTAAAGCTATGGATGAAATTCACTGATAAGGATGAGTAATGCACATTAAAAGGTGTCACACTAGGATCTACAAATAACATGAACTCTCTCCAAATTGAAAAGTTATTAAAAAGGGATCTCATAGGATTGTTGCACATATTTATGTCATTTAGTTCAATGAATCCTCTGATTCCAACGATCCACCAGATTTACAGAGATTATTTTTGAAATATGCAATTATTTATAAGGAATCTAAATGGTTACCCCCATAACGGCATGAAGATCATGTGATTCAATTGATTGCAAGTAGCGTACCTCCAAACATTTACCCTTATTGGTAACCATTTCTATAGAGTAATGAAATAGATAAAATGGTGCAATAATTATTTCAAGCTAGAGTCATTAGGCCTAATATTAGTGTTTTCTCTTCTCTTATATTTTTGGTACATAAAAAAATATGGATACTGGCACCTCTATATTAAATTTAGTGCACTCAAAAAACTCACTATCAAGGACAAGTTTCCCATTTTAGTGATTAATGAATTTTTGGTCAAATTGCATGGAATTCACTTCATATTGAAGCTTGAGTTGCGATCAGGGTATCATTATATCCACATCAAGGAAAATGTTATTCGTAAGACATCCTTTCAAGCTCATGATGGTCATTATGAGTTTCTCTTCATGCCCTTTGGCCTCACCAATGCTCCATTAACCTTTCAAGGCTTAATGAACAAGATATTTTGACCATTTCTACACAAATTCATTTTGGTGTTCTTTGATGACACCCTTGTCTATAGTCATACCTGGTAGAACTTAGAAGCATCTAATAAATTTAGACCACATATTCCAACTCCTTTCTAATATCCATTTATGTGTCAAACAAGTCCAAGTGGGATCTGGGCCAAAATGAAATTGAGTATCTTGGATGCAACATCTGTGAGGAAGGTGTCAAAGTGGATCCTAAAAGAATGAGGCTATAAAAAATTGGCCTAAATTCAAATCACTCAAGACCCTTCATGTGTTTCTGGGCCTAACTAGTCTCATAAAAAATTTGCCTAGGACTATGGGAAAATTATTATTACATTAATAACCATGTTAAAAAAAGATGCCTTTCAGTGGTATGAGGTAGTAGACAAAGCCTTTTAAGTATTTGAGTGTGCAATGTGCACTACACCTATTCTGGGTATGCCTGACTTATCTAAACCATTTTTCATTGCCTCATGAAGTGTAATTGGAATTTTTCTAATGTAGGACGGTTGATCCCTTGCATTCATTAGCAAGGCACTTATGAGGAAAAGCTTTTCGAATTCCACATATGAGTATGAGATTACCTACAAGAAGGGTAATTTTTTTTTTGTCACATATGCGTTGTCTTGCAAGTATGAATAACATAAAACCTCATGTGTATTATCCTCCTCCGTTTTAGATTTGGTGCTTTGAGCATAACAATAATGGTCCCATGACACATATTTAACAATTCATTCAAGAAATGACCACTAACCTTGCCTCTTGACCAAATTAGTCTTGGGATGGTCACTATTTAAGGCACAAAGGACCTTTGGTATTGACATCAAAATCAACATTGAGACAATAAATTATATTAGAGTCACATGCCTCTCCATCAGCGAGCCACTCAGGTTTTGTAAAAACCTATGAAAGGATTTGCCAATTTTTTTTCTAAGAAGGCATTAAATAGGACATCAAAAATTTGTGGAAGAAAGTGAATTAAATCAACACAACAAAGGGGAAATTTTCATCACCCCGAGCATACTTCAACCCTTCCCTATCCCTATCCAGGTATGGTTGTATATTTTTGTAGACTTTTTTGAGGGACTACCCAAGTCAGGGGGAAATAAATTATTCTCGTGGTAGTGGATCGACTCTCCAAGTATGCCCATTTTTACGCCCCCATCCATCCTTTTGCTACCTCCATTGTTGCTCAAACCTTTCTTGATTATATTTTATACCTCCATCGGCTACCTTCTTCAATTGTGTGTGACCATGATTCCAATTTTACTGGTTGCTTCTGGAAGAAACTTCTCTACCATTATGGCACCCAACCTAATAAGATTTATGCCTATCATTCGCAAACTGATGGTCTCACTTACTGTTCTCTCGTTGTACTGGGCCTTTTCATTATGATTAATACAAACTAGTACAAATATCTTAAATACATATATCTTAAAAATGACAAGAGATGTCAATCTTGAGGCATTTATATTTGGTTTGTCATATACCACATTGATTAATGACTCCATTACCTTCTTCACAAATTATCTGTTGATAAGTTATAGGAGCTCTCAATTTATTGCACCACGATGTCATACTTGCAAGACTCTTTACAAGGAAAAGTCGGTTTCCAAAGTCGACAACATGTCCAAGATATCATGATTTTTTTAATTAAGTTCTGTAGGCAAGAAGAAAATTCATCTATTTTATGTTTAAATGGACATCAAAATTAAAGTTGAAATTACCCTGTAACAATTAAATTGTTATCAAATTTAAAGTTGGGTAGTAATTATTAACATCTCGCAAACATTAGACGTTACAATCCACCAACACTGAACTACCATTGTAAGTTACACTTATGAACATAAAAATACGTGAAAAAAATTATCATTATAATAATAACTATTCAAGGAAGTCATATTAAGATGATTTAAAATATACAAATGAAATAATAATCTAAATAAACTTATTAATTACTTTAATGTTAACCTTTAATAAATACATTTTTTGTTCTCTTAATTAAGATTTTAAATTTATATATTTTTAAATCGTAATTATAATTAAAAAATGAGAGTTAACATTTTTTTTCGAAAAAAAGTTTTTTACAAAAATCGCGCGCAATCCTTAACATTAAGTGCGTATATTTATTCATAAAAAAGGGCAAAATGAAGGGTACTATCAAGTACCGCAGACAGTTTACCTCGCCTGTTTAGACGAGAATATTAAAGACGATCATCCCGGGGATTCGAACGCGGCTATTCGGCCGCCCGCCAAGGGACTAAGTTTCAAAATGGCGTGTTTCCTATATTCAAAAGTATTTGAAAACTAATTAATAATCTTTCTCTTCTTTTTTTTATTAGATTGTAGCACATTTATACATACATATTGTAAATAAAATTAATGAGATTTAATTGTAAAATTAGATTTAATTATATCATGAATATTTTAACGTACTAAATGATACGAGTGGATTAAGAAGAATCTCAAATTTTAAGTGAATTTGGAGTCGGTAATTAGAAGTAGATAGTGTGGAACATGTTTAGAAAATGAGTTAAAGAAAACTTTAAAAAAAAAAAGAGTAAATGGAGTTTTCTTTTGGTTTAGATATTTTTAATTTTGGGCATTGATAGATATGAAAAAATGATTTGACGATTTTTTTGGGTCAATTTCAAAGTTTTGGAAATTTTATTTGTTTTTTAAATATTTTACATTGATTTCTATGAAAATGATTTTCTTCTTAAAATTTTTAATAGAACAGTTACATCTAAAAACATTTAAAAATGGGGGATCTATTATGGGACGTGTTCTCCTTAACTTGATTGTTGCCAAGCCCCTACAATGCTTGCACTATTTTGAAAATGGCACAAGAAGTAGAGCTGCAAGGTCTACTCTATATAAATTTTTACTCTAGAATGAATGCATGATGGAGTAATAAATGCCTTAAATTTGCTTGTATTCTACCTTAAATAGTTGAATTAATTGCTTTGGCACATTCACAATTGATTATGTTGATGGATGGATTTGTGTCTTGTATGCACTAATGTTCTCATGTATTTATAGATTCCTCCAATTCATATCATATTGGTTTGTGAGCCAAAATATAATAGGTGGGAAAGCCGACAAAAGGAAACCCACAATTCATAGGGAACCCAATACAAGGGTCAGAAGGGCCCATCCTAAAACCGTACATTGTACATTTCTAGTGGAGATCTCAAACATATAGGAAAATAAAATGGGAGAAGAAAGATAGAATAAATGGGGAAGAAAGGGTGGGGAACATCCATAAACATAGGGAAAACATGCCAATACTAACATAATTTAAACCAGTGATCAACAATCACACAAGTACCCTAGAATAATATAATTTTACAACTTATATAATAATGCCCCATTCCAATGTGTGTGTTATGTGTGCACACATATCAAATTAAAACAAACAAAAGAGTGGTAACGACCTTTATATGAGTCCCCAGTGTCCTCCATTTGTTCAAATGTCCTTGCCAAACCAACACAAACAAATGTAGATAAATGCTCATAATAACAATCTGCTAAAATCAAGAAAATATAAATTGGAAATGATGCACCTTATTTTCTTGGAAAATGTGAGGGCGCCCATGTATGAGTTATATAATATTTGAAACTATGTGATCTAAAAATGTCCCCATAGGAGTCCATATCTCAAAAAATTTGTTGAATCTTGCACACATTTTTGGGTATAAGTTTCAATAACCAAAAATCAAAGCTAAACAATTTTGATGTAATATAAACGAGAGGAGGGTTAGGAAGTTTCTTGAATATTACCATGGTGGGAACAAGTTTCATGCATTGTGTACATCTTGGAAACATCAACTTGTAATTTCCCTCACCTAAAGGAGAAAAAATACAAACATGTCCACGGCCTTGGAATCTAGAAAAAAAGATGTGTGGAATATATGCCTCCCTTTTCAAGTATGGACTAACCCTATGAAACACATATCTCAAAAGAAAAGTATTATGTGTGTCATGTGTAAGATATGAAATACAATCTTTATTGTCTAGCATGATAACATATCATCGTGAAAGTATCTATGTAATATAAATTGCCCCACATATACCTACAATATAATCTATATAAGCACAAGTGTTATATGATAAAAGTAGGAAAAATATAAGTAATGTAAGCACATTAGAATTTTTTTCCAAGTGGGATACATGCACTCGATGTAATCACAATAATAATATAGCCTCCATGAGAAACTTGTAATAAGCATAACACAAAGGTAACATACCCCAATAAAGGAAGTGTAAACACATATACATCAATATCTAGTGCCAAAATGTGACCTTTCAAATAATATTGATAGAAAAGTGAGCTAAGAAGCTATCAATCAAATTATTAAAGGAATGCATGAAGCTCGATGGTAGATCATAAAACAAATCCAAGGCATAGTCCTTGAGACTTCTAGGAAAGAACATAGTCATCAATGTATCATTGTGTGAAAAACCAAAGCATGAAGAATATAAGGATTGAATATGATGTGAAATATCACACTTGCCATTATATATTTCAAATTTAATCAAAATAAAATCATAAGGAAAGGCATAGGGTAGGAACTCATGAGCTAATAGGTTGTATAATATATCATGAAAAGTGAACACATGGCTATGAATTTGAGACCATTGGGAATTTTGCACTTTCATAAATTGAAGGGATTATTAAATCAATGTATCTTTAGATGTAATAGCATGTGTATGAGCAAATGTATGATTAACACATGCACAAATGGATGTGTTATGATTTTAAATAATACCATGACCAATAGATATAACATTAGAAGTAGGTCGAGAAGGTCTAGTAACAATACGAGGTACAATAGAAGTAGTAGGCTATGAATGAATAATCATAGTAACTTGAGTATAAATATAGGAAGAGGCACAATAGATAGATCAATAGGGATGTCGGTGTCATGACCTATGGTATAAACATAACCTATAGTAACCATATTATAAACATTCAAATGGTCATTGACAACTTGTTCATTCTCCAATGTAGATTCCTTAGCCAAAGTTTATTTTTCACTTCTTATAAATCAAGTAATATGTCATCTAAGTCATAAAAAATATCTTTAATCAATTTCTTAAAGTGTGCAAGTCTATTAACTTTTCCTGACCTATATCATTAATGTTATCACTCATACCATTGGCATACATATCATTTTCATCATTATAATTGTAATCATGTTTAATATAAGCATATTCACCATTCAAATTGTATTGTTTGCATTATAAACCATATAAGAAGTATACATTTTATTAATAATTGGTATTATCACTATAAATGAAAGAATATCTAACACTAGAAGGGCGTAAGAGAGCACAAATTCACTAAAATGATTTATGGGAAAGTGGTTTTACATTTAAAATTTAATACATTTACCCATAAAAAATGTAATTAATTATAACTAGATTTAAAAAATAATATCAAACTTAATTAACATTCCAATTGTAGAGAAACAATCAACCAAAAGAGAGGGTTTAGAGGAGTATATTTATTTTCTTGCAATTTGTAAACAATCCCAATGGTCCAAGGGAAGAATCAAGGTATATGTGGTAAGACAATGAGAACACATAAAATGCATGGTGGCTTGAGCACTTCCCTATGACCTTAAACTCCACATTTATGGTAACTTGAATTGTGAAGTCCAAATTTATGTAAAATAACAAATAGACAGAAAGTCATTTGAAAACTACGATTCTTGGGTTTAAGGCTCCAAAAACCTCACCTAGTATTTTGAATATTTACATTGATCATTAGGATGTATGTATTCTTATTTAAACCTTAATAGGGTAATTCATGTTAGGAATCAAAGCTTCACAACCAAAGCTATAATACCACATGTTAGTAATACAATTCCTAATCCTAATACTGCATGTTAGATCAATGAGCTATATCCTACATTGCAAGTAAATTATATGAGGAAAATAAGCTACAAAAGAATATACAAGTAAGAGGACACATTATACATAGATTACATGGAAACCTTGTAATGTGCAAGGAAAAAAAATGGGAAAATGACAACTTCTAGATTTCATTAATAATCTTAGCATCAACTCTCTTCTAAAACAACTCCTTCAGTGCTTAGAAACCAAGCACTCATTGCTTCCACCTAAAGCATTCAGGTTGTGAACTAAGATAAACTAGCCTACATGATCTAACCTCCAAGCATGCAAGTCAAAGGATTTCATGGATCCTCTAATAGGATGAATTTAAAAAGGAGATCTCATGCTAATAAATATCATTTACAACATAGAGAGAAAATAGAGAGAGAGGAGAAAATTACGCTATACTCCAATTGGGTACAATATTCATGAATATGGAATCATGTCCCCCATGTGCAAAGTCAAGCCTTTGAATGGCATCTCATAATGCCCACTTGACCACTCCATGTGCACAACCATGTGCTCACCCATGTGTTACATCCCACTCCACATGTGACCTCAATCTAGCATAGTCATCCTTGTCTCCTACTTTCCCATGTGCACACATGTATGGGTCAAAATATTCCCAACTTTTGACCACACCCAATAAGAGCTCACAAATAATTATGCCCCATAAGCACATGCCTAAGTAGAAACATGTGATCCACTATCATTATGTCCTCACATGCTTTCCACAAGCTAACCCATGTGACTTAGTGGAGAAATACAGCCCATTTCTCTCTCATCCTCTTTTCACCATCAAATATGCTTCATGGGCCATACCACCCACCGTGGGTCATGCAAGGTCATTACCTAGCCACATCACTAACAATTCATATCATGAGCGGGCCACATGACCAATGAATAGTGACCATGAATAGTGATTCATGCATAGTGACTTCACATCCTAACATTCTGCTACTTGAAGTTAATATACACAACCTTTTACCACACATGAGTATTCAACAACCAACTACTCATCCATGTCCTCTACTGCCCTGACACAAACCTAATAGAATTTTTGTTGCACTACTAAAATTTCTCTATCCTGATCAGCTTTGTCAACATCTATTCCTTCATAGCATATTATATCACTGAAGTGATAAATCACTTCTCCACACACAAACCAATCCTCCAATAAGATTCTGTCATGAACTGCTCACAACTCCCACCGCTTGGGAATATCTAGTTTAGTGCTCACCATGGCAACATGAGGCTTCCTACTCCTGATGAATCCAATACACATGACATAACATGTCTTCTCCTACTCTAAGACACTCTTGTGAAGACAATTCAAAATGTAAGAAGTGGGGTACTACCTTTCTCTCCTATCCTTGTGCATCTCCATCCTTGGTTTGCTCCTCCATAATGCCTTCATTTCATGTGTCTCTATTAAGCCATCAAAATTGTGATCATATTGTGGACTGCATCCAACATGTCATCAATACATAACAACAACCTCTTCTAAACACATGGATCTCCATGAAAGTACTAAAATTCCTATACTACATGTGTGACATTTGCATCAACCTTTACAATGATTTTAAATTGCAAATTATCAATACCTTTGCCTCAAATTTGTATCTTTCTCTCCCTAAGAGAGATCACCATGTAGGAATCATGTTTTTCCAACTTATTGAACAAAAAATAGTACATGTGTCACTCTTGATATTAGTAAGGAAAGAATATCTCATAGAATTCAAAACTAGACTTATCCACATAAATTTCAAAGCTATCAACATGACACAAGTACACTAAAACAATCATAGATCCTAGGAAGTCATCACACTACTTGATGCATCTTTGCACCTATCATGTTTTTGATCCAGTATATAAAATGCACACTGCTCTACTGAATGTTACAAAAACACCAACTCATGTTCCTCTAATGTTAGTCCATGCATCGGTTTACTTGGTTAATGCCACAACCGTATACACAACACTCCAACACCCTGAATTATATAGTCAACATTGGCCTTATCCTTCTGAGAACACCAGGTCTTAATTATTATTCTGCATGTAGCCTTCATCTACCAACCATGCCAACCATGACATAATTGGACCAATCACAACTCCAAATAAGTCATTGCACTACTCAGTGCACCAATACACCTACCAAGTTTTTGAGCCTAAAAAATGAATCCAAAATGCATCACTACTCTATCGAATGTCCAAACATAAAATTTTCTCATTTGAGGAACCCTAGGTCTCATTTTTTCATTTGCATCTTCATCTTCATGTTCCTATTCCTCAACCACTTCAAAATAGGTACACCTTCAAGTTTCTCTATACCTCCTTACTTTGCATGGATTTTTCTTCTTCTACATCTCAACTAACAACATGTGGTTAGCAGGATATCGCATCAACACAACTCTTCTATTTTTTCCAAGAAATATAAAAAGGTCATCACCTTGTCCTACACCTCCTCCAAAGGAGTCTAGCTTGCTCCTCAAGTTGTAGAGTTTATTCTCCATCAACAGGAACATTGTGTAGGTTTTTGACTTTTTTGAGAATATGTGTCATGTTACTCAACTAAATTCTACTATTTCTAGACATTTCTAGTTAATGGAAGAAGAATATTTGGAAAAATATGAGGATTTTATGACTCTAATGGGTTCAAGTGACCTCCACTCATTTCGTAGCTCAAATGCAAGTTCTTGGACTATTCATATGAGACACTTGGCATGTTTTTATTCTACATGCATGGACTATGTTTGGAATGAGAGTGAGTCACAAGAGTGGGTGGATGATTGGAGTTCCAAAAATCTAATTCCAATCAACACATATTAGGTTCTAATAACATTGAAACTTATAAATATGACATCATCAGATGACTTTGACCATGTATTTGATCTAGTGCAACTAGGTAGAATATTTTTCATTATATTTATATTGTCGCTAAAAATGGTTTTTTGTGATACAAAGCATGTTTTGTAGTTATTGTAGATGATGATAATGAAGAGGGCATTGATTAATACTTATGTTGGTGTGTAGAGAGATAAAAAATTGACTTCCTTAGTTATAGATGGAGAAAACATTGACTATCCCATTCGGTCAGTGGTAGTCACTGAAACTTGGTTTCAATAATATCCTATAGAATATTTAGATAAATGGTTGTTTGAAGAGTTTGAAATGCACATGAAGATATTGTTCTATTAAAATTTGATTCTTATAATGAATATTCAACTACAAAAATATAATGGGAGACCATTAAATAGGAAACTATGGAAAGTTTGGGAGTTAGACCATCAATCTATTCTTGATACTATCAAGGTTAGAGCAGATCCTAGTGGTTCATTGGATTGAAATACGTAGATATGTTAACTTTTAAAATGTATATGTAATCAATTTTGGAAACTATTTTTTATTTTCTAGGTAATACGTATGAATTTAATTTTTAATTACTTACTAACAATTATTTATAGGTTAGTGGTGCCAGATAAGCTTCCACCTTCACATGGTGGCACTGTAATTAGATAATTCTATATTATTAAAGATAATAAAAGCTCAGGTTGGACATGATCGAAGTGATAGATTCTCAGATGGAGGTGCCAGAGGTAGAAATGGTAGTTGAAGCTCAATAAGTTACTTGTTTAATGCCAAAAATTTGCATTTTTAGATAACTCACTACAACTTGTCCGATAGATTTCTCTCAAAGGTTACACCTTAGTGATCTAGGGTGTGATTAAAGGGATTGAAGAGGTATGGGAGGGATCTGATGGTTCATGAAAATGGCTTACAGGTTCCCTTTTATGCATGTTTAAACTGAGGATAATAAATTGTATTTTTATTGTATAGGGAAGGGCATTCTTGAGGTGATTTATAAATTAGGGATTTGGACTGGGAGGACAGAGCGGTAATTTTTGCAATGAAAACATGTAGAGTCAGCCAAAATAGGTGACCCTACAGGTCATGATGGTCAGAGCTCACCGTTACAGGGTGCTGGTCGAGCTAGGGTGAGTGTGCCCTAGCTCGATCTTGGTGTTTGTTCGTGTCTGTGCCAGGGGGGAGTGAATCGTGTGGGGGAGGGCTGGGGCTGCGGTGTTAGTAAATTTTTTTTGGTATTGGTGCATCCTTTCTTGTGCATGTGGGGGTTTTTGTCTTGATTGGAGGCCATAGGTGGGGTGTTTTCCCTAGTTATATTGGTCTACAGTTCAAAGGTAGTGCTGGGTGCTGGGTCGGCTAAACTCTAGTGGTGGTTCTTTCTCTCAGAGCCCTACTTGCTCACCTTAGTCTGGTTGAGTGGCAATGCCGATTGGGGAGTCTTCAAGGGCTTGTCCCAAGATGGATTATCGCTCAACAATAGTTGGTGAAAATTTTACTTCGCATGCTTCGAAGGTTTTTGATAATAACTTATTCTCACCAGTACCAACAATGGTTGGATCGGGCTTGTCTGGTGGTACTCAAATTACAAAGATCAATGGTTGTTTTGAACATTGTGAGGTGAGGCCAAAACTAGTTATCCCACTAGATATGATTGTAGAAGATATTGAATATTATTTGAAACATGCTTTATTGTGAAAGTTTATGGGGATACGGGTTTCATTACAATTTCTTGAATCATGGGCCCAATGGACTTGGATGCCCGAGGGAGAAATGGAGGTAATGCTTTTAACAAGTAGCTTTTTCATGGTTTTATTCAATCGCTTGGCGGACCACAACAAGGCCTTTGAAGGAGGCCCCTATTTTCATAACCAGATTGGGCTATTTATTAAACCTTGGCATGCAGGCTTCAATCCTGCTGAAGAGCTTCTGAATCAGGTTTCGGTGTGGGTTCGTCTTCCAAGGTTCCTTGTGGAATGTTGGTGGGAGGATGTTTTACATTTGTTGGCTTTGATGCTAGGAAAACTAGTTGGTACTTCGCAATAGACTCAAGGTAAAAACATGATGACTTTTGCTCGTATCTGTGTTTAGATTGATTTAAGTAAACCTTGGCCAGATTCAGTGGATATGTGTGCAGGTCCTTACACTTGGGTGCAATAGTTGGATTATGAAACTCTTCCTTTTCAATGTCATCTCTGTCATGAATATGGTCATTTACAGAGAAGATGCCCAAAGGCTAGACCTATGGATTCCCAACGTTCTCAACCACCCTGTAACCCCCCTAGGGTTGAAAAGGGGAAGGAACCCATTCTTGGTGATGTGGATGGGGCTGATGGTTTCATTCCTGTCAAGGCTCGAAATAGGAATCAAGGTCAAAAGAGGAATTTGAAAGAAAGGCGGGAGGAAAATTATTTCAACAGATTTGAAGTCTTAGATGATCTCAGCTAGCAGGAAGTGTATCCAGGTTTGATGAATCTGGATTAGGATGCTTTGGGTATAGGTCATGAGGGCCTTCTTTCATAAGCTACTCAGGGTCTGCAGGATATTAGGGCTTTGAAAATGGACACTGATGTTCAAATGGAAGTCCAAGTGGAATCGGTTCCTATTGTAGTAAGGAAGAAGGGTGGGGAGGATGGATCTCCTCTTGTTTCAAATACAGGTATTGAGGGGGTGAAGATTGACAAGTCTTCTTCTTCTCATTTGGGTCTTCTTCAAAAGGAGCTTAAAAAAGGAGCAGGGGAGAAGTCTTCCAAGCTTGGTAGAAAAAAGGATTTGGAAAAGATTAAATTAATAGGGGAAACTTTGGTAGAGTCAGGGTCTATTAAGACTCTTGATTCTCATTTTTTGACCCCCTTGAAATGATCGTTCTATCCTGGAATATAAGGGGCTTGAACAGTGGCCCTCGATAAAAAGCCATTCGAGATTTGGTTAGAAGTCAATCTCTTGATGTTTTTTTCTAGTAGGAGACTAAGGTATCAGTGGAGGGTATGTTTGGTTTAGTGCCTAAGCTTTGGGGGAGTGGACAGTGCTAGTGTATTGGTGCTCAAGGGTCTGCGGGGGGAGTGGCTTGTTTATGGAATCCTCGGAAGATCCATCCTCTTTGGTGGTTATCCTTGAAGTCTTCTATCTCTATGATTGCATCTTGTGTTTAGATGGGGGAGACTATTCTCTTCTCCAATATCTATGCACCTACTGATCTTCAAGGTAAACAACTTTTGTGGTCCCATATCCAGTTTGTTCGAAGCATGGCTCCTATCCATCCGTGGATAATGGCTAGAGACTTCAATGCTATTTATGAGTTGGCTAAGAAGAGGGGTGGTATTGCGAGGCTGGAGCCTTCTATGATGCTACTTCAGGATAATGTCTCAATTTTAAATTATGTGGATATCAAGCCCATTAATGGCCAGTTTACTTGGAATAATAAGAGGATTGGGAATAATTGCATTGCAGAACGACTTGACTGCTTTTTGGTTTCTTGCTACTGGGTTGGTGTGTTGTGGTGTTCTAGCTCAAAAATTTTGGATTAGAGGGGTTTAGATCATTGGCCTATCAAGCTAGCTATTTATTCAGCTCGAGTACCTCAATCTCCTACTTTCAAGTTCCAGCTAATGTGGCTACGTGACTCCTCTCTCAATGACTATATTGCTGAGTGGTGGAGGTATGGTAGACCTACTTATGGTACAATAATGTATACTTTTACTAAGTTACTTCAATTTTTCAAGTATCAGCTTAAACATTGGAATCGATAGTGCTTTAGGAACATTTTCTATGAGAAGACTGCTGCCCAAGCTGAGTTGGATGGTATTATGAGGTTGATCAGAGAGGATGGAATGAATGAGGACCTATTGTAGGAAGAGACTAGGGCTTTGAAAGCATTAGAAGAATGTGAGCTACAAGAGGAGGTTTTTTGGAAACAAAAGGCTCTAATTGAGTGGCTTTAGGAAGGGGATAAAAATACTACTTTTTTCTTCAACTCGGTGAAAGCCAGGAGACATGGCAATTCTATTTATGCTCTGGTGAATGATAGGGGTGAAACTCTTTCTTCTTTTCATGAAATTACACAATAAACTAAGCAATATTTTGCTTCATTATTTAGAGAGGACTCGCAAGGGGGTTCTGATGAGGAAGCTCAGGTTCTTTCTTGTATCCCTTCTTTGGTTTCTAGGGAGATGAATGAGTAGCTTATGAGTAATATCACGATTGAGGAGCTAGAGGGGATTGTGTTTCAAATGAAGAGTGGGAAAGCTCTTGGGCCTGATGGTTTCTCAATTGAGTTCTTTCAAGAATTTTGGGAGATTATCAAGTTGGAATTATTGGCAGTTGTTCAACAGTCTCATAAGAATAAATAGATGCTATGGGCCTTGAATTCCACCTTCCTTGCTCTCATCCCAAAGTGTGAGGGGGTGGATAGGTTATGTCAATTTTGGCTTATCTCTCTTTACAATGTGATTTATAAAATTATCTCTAAGTTGATTCTTGATAGGTTGAAAAAGTGGCTTAAAGTGTTGATTTATGAAGAACATAGTGGTTTTGTGTTGGGATGTCAGATTCTGGATGGGATTGTTATTGCAACTGAAACCATTCACTCTATGGCCAGCTCTAAAGATAAGGCAATGTTCATCAAGCTTGATATGGCTAAGGCTTATGATTGCATTCGATGGTCCTTCCTTTGAAAGGTCCTTGGTGCTTTTGGTTTTGGGGATGAGTGGATTTATTGGGTTATGAGTTGTGTTACTTCGGTATCCTTCTCTGTGTTAATAAATGGCAAGCACTCTGAGATTTTTGGTGCCTCTCGGTGTCTGCGACAGGGTGACCCCCCTCTCTCCTTACTTGTTTCTTCTTCTTTTTGAGGGTCTGGGATGCTTGATAAGAAGGAATGTGGAGTTAGGTTTCATTCAAGGGTGGGGGTGGGGAGGTGGTCTACCTTCACAATCTCTCTTGCAGTTTGTGGATGACACTGCTTTGATGGGTATGGCTACAATTAGGGAAGCTTTGAATAAATGCAAGGTGTTGGATGTTTATCTTGTAGCCTCAGGCCAATTGATTAATGAAGATAAGTCTTCTATATTTTTATTTAATACTCTAGGTTCCATTCAGAGGAGAATGGCTCATATCTTGAGATTTTAGATTGGGGTGCTCTCTTTGACCTATCTTGGTATACCCATCTCTGTTGGAAGACTTCCTAGGGAGTCTTGGCAGAATATGCTGGATAAATTTCATGTGAAAGTTAATCATTAGACGTATCGTTGGTTGTGTTCAACTGTTCAAATCTGTGGTGCAGGCTCTCTCATTTATAGATGTATGATTCAGGTGGCTCTTATGGGCTTTGTTAAGGAGTTGGATTCCTTAGCAAGATATTTTTTATGGGCTGGTAGCTTATTGTCTTCTAAATGGAGCCTTGTCAAATGGGACATTTTTTGTAGCCCAAAGCAGCTTGGCAGCCTTGGGTTAAGGCAGTTGTCACTGTTAGGGATGGTGTTGGTTGCTAAATTGTATTAGCAGTGGTGTGTGGAGTATGATGGGATTTGGGCTAGGGTATTTACTCAAAAAAACTTCTTGGGGGTCCCTCAAATTGATATTCCTCATTATCCCCTAGTGGGAAAGGCTCGGTGATTTGGAGTACACTCAAGAAAGGTGTTGCTCTGATTAAGGGGGGTTTATTTTGGATT
This sequence comes from Torreya grandis, assembly GCA_037957365.1. Classification (NCBI taxonomy): domain Eukaryota; kingdom Viridiplantae; phylum Streptophyta; class Pinopsida; order Cupressales; family Taxaceae; genus Torreya; species Torreya grandis. The sequence continues at coordinate 373,884 of JARHVA010000513.1, read as the reverse complement.
TGTAAAAGAGGGACTAAAGCTCATTTTTGGTCTAATTCTTGGGATGATTTTCCTCCCATTGTGTCTCAGTTCCCTAATTTGGTAACTCTATGCCAGAGGTTCTGTGAGGTAGGATGGTCAAGGGTGAGTGACCTCAAGTCCTTTTCTTCTCATGGGCAGCTGGTGGTGGTGAGATGGAAGAAACCTGATGAGTGGCCTATTGTTGGTATGGAGGAGGAGTGTGCTGAGCTTCATAGCATCCTTTCTCATAGGTGTTGTAGCTCCCACCAAGAAAGGGATGTCCTTTCTTGGTCTCCAATCCTAAGGGTGTCTATACTATTGCCTCTGGATATTAGGTTTTGTTATTTCAACAGCTAGATGGGGTACAGGTTCACTGGTCAAAAAAAGCATGGAATAAGCTTTCTTGGCTGAAGTGTAACTAATTTATTTGGACTTTGGCTTGGAATAGGTGCTTGACATGGGATAAGCTTTAGAAGAGGGGTTTTCAGGGTCCTATGTGTGTTTTGTGTGGATGTGGAGAGGAGGACTCCTCCCACTTATTTTTCTAGTGTTTCATAACTTGGCAGCTTTAGCATTTTTTGTGGGAGGTTTGGAAAAGACCTTGTGTTCATGCGTCCTCCCTGGGGGATTTTTGGAATAGTTTGGGTAGACCTCCTTTAATGGCCTCTTTCTTACAAGATGTGTGGTATGTTGGGCCTTCTTTCATACTCTGACAGATTTGGTTGGAACAAAATTGAAGAATATTTTGAGGAGAGAAGTTGTTGATTGAAAAAGTTTGGCACAAAATTATGGGTATGATTCGAGAGACAGTGGAAGCTAAGTGTGACTTGGTGTTCCCTTTGGTGAAAGGGGATGCTGAGTTAGTGGATAGATTGGGTATTCAACGGTTGTCTCCAGCTTTTGCTTGTGTTAGGAGAGGAAGGCGGGTGAATAAGAAAGTTCAAAGGGGGGGAGTTGGCTACCCCCTCTGGCTAGCATTTTGAAGCTCAATACTGATGGCTCTTCAAGAGGCAATCCTAGCCCTGCTTGGATTGGTGGGGCTGGTAGGGATTTTTCTAGATTGGTGGTTTTTTTCTTTTTTGTTCATGAAGGAGTATAGACTAACAACCTTATGGAAGGTTTGGCGATCCTCTACACTTTGGAGAGGGCTTATTCTTTGGGATGACACAAGGTTATTTGTGAGTCTGACTCACAGGTTTTGATTAACGTGTTGAATAAATAGAAGGTATTTGACGTTAGTTGACAACTGGATTTGATAGTGCAATAGATTTTGTAGATGAGTTCTTTGATGGAAATGGTGTCCTTTATCCATATCCCAAGGGAGTGGAATAGGGCAGCATATTATTTGGCTAAGTGGGCCTCTGAGCATTTAGATGGCTGGAAGATTGATGACTGGGAGCAGGTTCCCCATGAGCTCTGACATGACTTGGAGAGGATTTTGGCTGAGGATGGGAATGGTATTGGTGAAGGATAATGGTGTTTCAAGCTTGGTTTGACTGGTTCTTATAGATTCTTGGGGCCCTGGCCCTTTGATGTTTTGTAATGCTCTTTTCTGATTTTCAATAAAGTTTTTACCCTTCTTATTAAAAAAAAAGGGGGCATTCTTGAGGCTAGAATGGGTGGTGGGTTTGTCAATTGGACCTGATGGGAGACCAAAAAATTGGTCTTAGATGTTATCCACCCCCAATAGGTGTTTGAAATTTCAGTTTTCAGTTGGGAAGCATTATAAAAATAATTCTACAACCATAACTTAAACTTTGACAACATTTATTGTCATTGTTTCTACACTCCTGAACGGTAGTGAAATTGCACTTCTAGGTGGACTTGAACATCATGGTGATGTGATAAAATGTAATTTTCTTATATATATGTGATTAAATTGATAGATTCTTAGCTAGAGGTCTTGGAGGCAAAAATGGTAGTTGGAGCTCAAGAAGTTGCTTGTTCATTGCCAAAAAGTTACATTTTTAGACATGTCACTACAACTTGTCCAACATTTGCTCTCGAAGGTTCCCATAAGTGTTATGGGGTATGATTAGATGGATTAAATAGGTAGGGGATGGATCTGATGGTTAACTAAAATTACTTACAAGTTTCATTTTATGTGTGTTTGAACATAGGCTAAAAAATTACATTTTTTTTGTATTGGGAAGGGCATTATTAAGGCCGAAATAGATGGTGGGTTTGTCAATAGAGCTTGATGAGAGCATAATAACTCATTCCTAGATGTTATATACCCACCAAAGGTGTTTTTATTGTCATTTTTTTAGGAAGCATTGGAATAACAACTATGCAACCACAACTTAAACTTTGACAACATTTATTATCTTTGTTTTCGCACTCCTGAATGGTAGTAAAAATGCAATTTCAGGTGGATTTGAACATCCTAATAGTGTGATAACAATTAATTTACCTATCTAGATGTGATATGAGTAATAAATTCTTATGTGGAGGTCTTGGAGGTAGAAATGGCAGTTGGAGCTCAAGAAGTTGCTTGATCAATGCCAAAAGATTGTATTTTTAGACCCCTCACTACAACTTATCTAAAAAATTACTATCGAAGGTTAAACCTAATTTATCTATGGTGTAGTTAGAGGGATTAAATAGGAAATGGAGGGATATAATGGTTTTTATAAATGACTTATAGGTTTCATTTTATGTATGTTTGAACTTAGGCTAAAAAAATGCATTTTTCTTGTATTGGGAAGGGCATTCTTGAGGTTGGAATGGGTGGTGGGTTTATCGATCAACCCTGATTAAAGGATAATAACCCAATACTAGATGTTATATTCCCCCATATAAGTATTTTTAGTGTCATTTTTTGGTCAGGAAGCATCATAACAATAGTTATGCAACCATAACATAAACTTTGACAACATTTGTTGTCAATGTTTCTGCGCTCCTGAATGGTAGTGAAAATTCACTTTCATGTGGATTTGATCATTATGGTAGTGTGATAACATGTAATTTGAATATATTAATGTGATAAAAGTGATATTTTCTTATGTAGAGGTCCTAGAGTAAAAAATAGATGGTGGAGCTCAAGAAGTTGTTTGTTCAATGCCCAAAAGTTGCATTTTTGGACATGTCACTGCAACTTGTCCAATGGATTTATATTGAAGGTTTCCATTGAGTGATCCAAGGTGAAATTAGAGGGATTAAATATTCTAGGAATGGATTTGATGGTTCATGGAAATGAATTATAGGTTTCTTTTTATGCATGTTTAAACTTAGGCTAAAAAATTACATTTTTCTTGTATTGGGAAGGGTGTTCTTGAGGTCGAAATGGGTGGTGGGTTTATCGATCAGGCATTATGGGAGGACAATAACCTAGTATTAAACATTAAATTCCCCATTTAATGTGTTGTTAGTGTCATTTTTTGGTCAGGAAGCATCGAAACAACAGTTTTGCTAAGCTCTTAGGCTGTAAAAATTCTGAGTAAATCTATATTAAGTGTTTCATGAGTAAAACACCCCTAAAACTCAAAAAATTAAACAATAAGGTTTGAAACTTTGTGAAAAACTAGGTAATTTATCTTATAACTTAGTACAAGTATAATTGGTTTGACAAGAGGTTTGCAATTGTAGGTAGAAAGGATTATTTTTATGTACACCTGTAAAAGACCATTCTTGAGAAAGTTGTGCATAAGGTAAGATGAGTTTTTGGTTGATTTTAGTTATATAAAATTGGGAAAGGGTTAAAACATGTTAAAATTTATAAAATACTACTATAAATATAATTTTAAGAGCTATAAACTCTATTTTGATAATTTAACCTATTGGTCTAGGGACTTAGAAACTTAAAAAGATAGAATTTGAAAATGAGATCTCAATCTCTTAGAGACCTATAGTTGTTTGATTTATTGTAAGTTTTGAAACCTACATAAATAATTTATTTTTCCTAATACCTATACAAATGCTCTTAAATAAGATTTTTCAAAAGAAGGAGAGTAGATTTGAGAGATTGGCGACTAATTAAGAGCAAACCTAATGAGTAATTGACTAGTTTACAAGAAGATTGTTCGAGAGTGGATTTTCAATTGATTTGAGAACAAGAGTGGATAAGTGAGGCTGGAATTGTTCATGATCTTAGAGAATATGAATAGGAATTTCATAGCCTTGTTAAACATAGAAGATAAAATTGTGCATTAGGTGGTATTAGGGGATGATAAAGGGTTTTGGCCAAAGATGGATCAATGTCTCATGAGTGAATATTATGTTTCAAGAAAGTAAGGTTTAATTTTATCAAACTAAAGCCATTATAGTCAAGGTTAGGTATAATTTCATCTTGTAAGTTTATCAAAGATAAAGCTACAAAGATGAAGAAGTAGACCATGTACATGGTCACCAAAAGGAGTTGAGTGTAGAAGAGGTATTGATAGAGATACTTGAGAGGTGAGGGAAAGTATAAAGGAACAAAAATAATATAAGGAATACAATTAGTAGGCCTAGTTTTAATAAAATCTAGTCAAAAAAGCATTAGAGCCAGTGAAGATGAAAGACCAAGTAACATACAGGTATAGGTATCAGATTGAGAAATTTGCAGGGATTTATGAATGATTTTATGTCTTTGCATTATAAAAATTTGAACATGATTGGGTATGGGTTTTAAGTGAAATCAAATTGTATTAATGATAAATTAAAAATTTGTAAATGGGTGATGACAAATGCAAAATATATAAGAGTGTCATTAGTCATTTCCACTACTTACAATCAAACAAAAACTTTAATTTAAAAACAACGGGAGATCCAAAATTTATAGCATTGAAAAGAACAATTTTTTAATCCTCATTTGTTAACAACATTAAATATGAGATTTGATAGATAATAGTTTGGAAGATCAAAACAACACTATACAATAACATTTTAAATTAAAATTGAATATAATTTAGATAGATTACCATGATAGTCATACAATATAGGCACATGTGTATAATGTCAATAATACATAGATTACCATGATAGGCATACAAAATATTACATCTACCAATATAGTATCTAATGTTGGGTGAATGTCATATATGCATATACAATGCCAAAAATACATAAATTACCATATAGACATACAAAAAATCACATCTCATGTAAGACATCATATTCATCAAATAGCCTCGTTCTCTTTGCCTTCCTTGAAAGAGACTCTCCTTGGGATGCCCTTTTGGTAGATGAAGACCCCTCTAATGCCTTGGATTACTCCAAGGTTTGACTATAGGTCCTACGTTCACATCTCACTTGCAACTAAACATGTTCAAATACAAGTATTATTACAAAATTAACATAAAATAAATTCAACCAATTTTTAAGAAATTAATTTTAAATTACAATAAAAAATAATTTAAACATGTACTTAATGCAAGCTTGTGGTCCTGATCAATCTATTTTTGATGCTCAAACAAGTCAATGGAAAGCTTAGTTGTTCGAATAGGCATCTAAAATAAGGAAGAAACATGAGAAGTTTCCCTACTAATCATCTAAATAGGACTATCAAATGTCATATGACAACCCTACATACACAATATATTCACATAAGTTATATTTTCCCCAAGTATGTAGAAAAATTATTAAAACAAGTCTATTTTTATAGTTCAAAATTATAAATTAATATATACCTTTGTCAATGCCTATGCAAATGACATTGTGGCGACAATGCCTATGTCATTCTCAGCTCACAGTGATAGAGGAGAGTTTACTTGAGCCATCATTTTTTCATGTAAACAAGGTCTCACTTACTTTTCTATAAAGTATCAAATATATATATATATATATATATAGTGAATTTTTCTCAATGTAAACCAAGATATATATGGAAATGTATTTCAATATGTATATCATGAAAAGACAATGTAAACCAAGAATCATGGAAGTGTAACTTAGCCATTACAAGTTGCATGGTAGTTACACTTCCATGATTCTTGGTTTACATTGTCTTTTCATGATATACTTCCAATATCAAGGAATCTTGTTAGAACCTTTTCATCAACATACTTGATAGATAAATTTAACTTAAACTTATAAGGTAAATATGCATAGACTAAATGTATATCGAGCATAAGATTAACTCAAAATTTTACCCATGTATAAATAAAAGGTGTCATCCTAATAGAGATAGATGCCAAAGTAGATGGGCCAACAAATGGATCTAAAAATGTAAAAAAAAGTTGTGTCAAATCAAATGCTACAAATATCGACTATGACGATGAAGGCACTGCCACCTCCTAAGACATAAAAAATGACATAAATATTATATAATTTATATGTAAATTAATTGTTAGATAAATTAAATTTGTAAATGTAACTTAAATTTAACATGACATTTATATAAAATATACCTGCATCTGTGTAATGGATGATGTCTACACACCAAATGTGCATGCCGAAAACTCATCACTCATAAGTATATTATCCAAGACCTCTGAACCATAAACACCATCATCATCATAAGGTGTAGTACACATAGCTCCACAAGAACTAAAAAGGTGGGGTTAGGTATGCACACTAGGTGGTGTATCTCTAGCATTGGTCTGTGAGAGCCTACTCAGATGTTAAATGAGTGTATTAGTGAGTGAACTAAGATCATGTGGAATGTCAATCTTTATGATGTAATAAACTATAGATAGGATCTCATGCTCAAGTGGATTTTGGATATGGATCCTTTCATGCTGATTAGGTGCATAATGTGCACCCGATTGATCCTGTGCAAAGCCTTTCTCTTAGCCCTGAAACTAACTATAATCAAAATAGTTTAGAATCTTATTGAGAACAAACTCATATTAGATTTTCCTTAAAAAATACAATGGGACCTCATGGTTGTTACACAATGGATAATCAAACACCATCCACCATCAGTCCCAAAAATTGGTTGTGATTAAATTATGTTGGTAGTGATAAATTGGAAAATGTTTAGCAGCTACCAAAAATGGTGCATGGTGGTTGGGTCAATGAATAAGGTAAAAACGGAGGATTTTGATATGTCTTTGTTTTTGACCTCAAGTGGTGACAATTTTTTAGCATAAGAAGCCCTACAACTACCCTGATATGAATTCCATCTTTCAATTTGACTCATTATAGAGCGAAGTTAACCTAATAATGTCTCTAGGGAATTGGATAGATAGGTGTGGTGGGTGTTGGTGGAAGTGGGATCCCTCATTATACTAATTAATTATTTAATTTCAATTTTATTTCCCATAATGTGGTCAACTAGACTCTCTTGGCTGCTTGGGGGATTTTTTGAAACTGTAGGAGGGTTAGGTGGAAGGATAGGAGGATGAACAAGAGAGTCTTTGGAGGGTTAGGTGGAGGGTTAGGAGGATGAACAAGAGGGTTCTGTGGAGGGTTAGGTAGAATAATAGGAGGATTAACAGAATGGGATGTTCAAAACAAATAAATTACAACTAAAAATTACTAAAATTATTAAAAATTAGGATTAAACAATGAAAATAACTAAAATTTAAGGTTAACAAGTGTAGTTTTTTAGCATTTACCTCTTCTACATCATGGCATCGTAGATTAGCAGCTTCCTAGGATCAATTCTGGCAAGGTTTAGCCTCTCTCACCTAAAATGTGATAAAAAATGATACGGTTAACAAAAGAAGCTCAAATGCAAAATAAAGAATTTTGCATTCATGTTTCAATTTTTATTTATTTTTGGTTACACAGGTAATGCGATTGTGTTATTAATGTGATGACATTATTGAAAACAATAATAACACAATCGTATTATGGCTCAATAATTATTGAGTTATATTTTAAATAACGTGATCATGTTAATTAACTAATGTGATCATATTATTTAATAATGTAATCGCCTTATCAAAAATGTCCATGAAATTGTCCCCCAACTCCATGCACTTACCCCCATAGTCATTGAGTCTTCTAGTAAAGAGCATAGTCATCAATGTATCAATATGAAAAAAAATAAAGCATGAAGAATATAAGGATTGAATATGATGTGAAAGATCACCCTTGTCATTATATATTTCAAATTTAAGCACAATAAAACTATAAGGAAAAGGGTATAGTAGGACCTCATGAACCAATGGGTTATATAATATATCATGAGAACTGAACACATGGCTATGTATTTGATATCATTGGGAATTTTGCACTTACATATATTAAAGGGATTATTAAATAAATGTATCTTTAAAAATGAAATACCATGTGTATGAGAAAATGTGTGATTAACACATGAATAAATATATGTGTTATGATTTTAAGTAATACCATGACCAATAAATGTAGCATTAGAAGCAAGCTGAGAAGGTCTAGTAACAATATGAGGTACAAGGGAAGTAGTAGGTTATGAATGAATAATCATAGTAACTCGAGTATAAATAATAGGAAGAGACACAATAGATAGAGCAACATAAATATTATCCTTGTGACATCTGTTATAAGGATAACCTATAATAAGCACATTATAAACATTCAAATGATCATTGACAACTTGTTCATTCTATAGTGTAGATACCTTAGCCAAAGTTTTTTTTTTTGTGATTTTTTAAAATCAATTAATATGCCATCTAAGCCATCAAGATTATCTTTAATCAATTTATTAAAGTGATCATGTCTATTAACTATTTCTTGACATATTTTAATTAATGTTATCATCCATACCATTAGCATATATGTCATTATCATCACTAGAATTGTAATCATGTTTAATATAAACATACTCACCATTTAAATTTATATTATTTACATTATAAACCATATAATAATTATGAATTTTTTTAATAATTGGTATTATCACTAAAAATGAAACAATATCTAACGTTAAAGGGGTGCAAGAGGCCACAAAATCACCAAAATGATTTATGGGAAAGTGGTTTTATATTAAAAATATAATACATTTGATTATTAAAAATGTAATTAATTATAACTGAATTTAAATAGTAATATCAAACTTAATTAACATTCCAATTGTAGAGAAACGATTGACCAACATCGTGTTTAGAGGAGTATATTTATTTTCCTATAATTTAGAAACAATCCCAATGGTTTGAGAGAAAAATCAAGGTATATGTGGTAAGACAATGAGAACACATAAAATGCATTGTGGCTTGATCACTTCCCTATGACCTTCCACTCCACATTTATGGTAACTTGAATCATGGAGTCCAAATTTATGTAAACTAGAAAATAGACAGAAAGTGATAAGATAACTATGATTCTTAGGTTTGAGACTCCAAAACCCTCATTTAATATTTTGAATATTTTATTTGATCATTAGGAAATGATTCTTCTTATTCAAACCTTAATAGGTTAGTTGAACCTACAATTTGACAAGCAAATGGATTTATTTTGGGGCATGTGTTTAGGTTTAACAAGGTTTTCCAGAAACATCTACTTATCAACCCCTTAAACAATTCACAATATGAAAGATAACATGCCAAGTAAAATGCAATTCAGCCAAGCAGTCAAGTGAAATGAAGATGTGTCAGTAAAATTATATTAAATGTTTAAGGTAAAATCATAAGGTTATGTCACACTATATAATATTTTATCCCCATGTATAACTAATTCAATATGCTAAAATTATAAATATGACTATTCTAAGGGAATTGACAAATAGCCATGACAGCCTTGGTCATTTGGGGCCTTAGCTTTTAGGTGATCCACACTTGAATCACTATCATCATTGGGATGCTCTTAGTTAGATATAAAACCCTTCCACCTTCAACGTATTTATATCTAAAAATACATCCTTCCTAGAACTTCAAGCTCATCCTCTTCTCTTTCAATGTAGTATTATCATCTACAAGATTGGAATTAAAAAACTATTCTCATAGAAGAGGTAGGAACCCTTTTCACTCATTTGGATGTTCTAAATCTTGTTCTCTGTATCCTCTCCATCCTCACTCTTGTGTTCCATGCAAAATTCTTTTTTGTTCCTTTTCATTTTCATTCTCAAGCATTTATTCTTAGCTCACATCCATCCACTTTACCTTCTCATGCTTAGCCATCCTTGTTTGTTTCTAACTACATTCCCATTGGATATTATTTGTGGGCTTCTAATGAATTCTCCTCATGTTATCCAAATCCCACCCCATCCTCTCCCTATCATAGTAAACAAACATGTTTCACTTTTCCTCCTTCTAAGCTTTCACTTCATATTGACAATGCCAAACTCCTACCTGAAGCCAAGATGCTTTAAATAGATGTTATTATGGTATATTCATATAGATTTGGCCTACCATTATATCCTTGAGGGAATAAATTTATTCTTCATGGGATAAATATGGGTCACTACTATCAAGATACTCCTAAAAGGCTTCTTCTAGGTTTTGTTATGAGATGAAAGTTATTGTTGGGAGGTTATGGATTAATTTCTTTAGTTTTTTAAATGTTTGAGTCTATGCATTAGACCTTGGGAATCACATTTTATCCCACCAATTAAGTTAATATTTTATGACCTATATGGATCAAAATTTATGAGATTCCTTCCATTTATTGGAAACCCTTTATCTTGGAAGGAATCACCTTTAAAATGGGAGAGTTTGTAACTTTTGACAATGGGGACACACATGATGCATCATATGCTCAAATTTATGCTAAATTTAACAAAATCTAATCTCCTTTCAGCTTCCATTCTGCATAGTTATTTTCTTGGCACATGGATAAAATATATTGACTTTGAAGGATTCTCCTTAATATTTTATCACTACCACTCAAATGGCCACATATTTTATCAAATTTGGGATTTGTGTGAAAATATTAAATGAAAACACTACTATGAAAATTTCTGATAAAAATATAACAATGATAACATTCAATTATTTAGAACTATTGTATTCTATAAACTTACTAAAAATAGCTAAGTGTAAGGAGAAAACAAAGACTTAGCTAGAAACTATGCCTTCAAGAGGAATCAATCTCTGAAACTTGTTATGTAGAGAGGTCTGGTGGCTAGAATCTAGAAATGGAACTAGATCTAGACCTAAACAATGACACTAAGAAGAGGACACTAGAGGAGTGTCTCTCTTGTCCAAACTAGGTTATTCCTATCCACTTGCAATGAGGAAATATGGGTTTTTGGGTTCTCTATGCCTTCCTCTGTAGAACATGTAGCTAGCATTGAGAGCTTATGATCACTTGTGGAGACCACTTTATAATTGATTTTACTTAAAAAATCATAGTTCCTTGACATGTGAAGATTGATGCAAATCAATGAGTAAAGGGGTCAGTGGTTGAATTTGGATGAGACCTCAACACCCCATGTGTTGAGTGTTGCCTATGTACCAATTCTTTGAAGAAGGATGAAACTTCATGTAGTTATCCCATGTTATGGTGGTGTGTGAATAATTTGTGGATTGTGCTATATGTTAGTGCAATAATGATGTGATTAGATGCCTTAACTATGATTTCTGACTTGTATATTGTATTCACACTTGACCTCAAGGATACTAGGGTTGTATGCAATCAAAATTGGGAGAAATAGATATTATGCTCTTAGTGTGCAAGTGTGATTCTGGTGCATTTTGATGTGGAAGCCACTCATATGAAAAATGGTTTGAAAAGATTTTATAATCACATCCTTAAAAATCCTTTGAATGAGGATCATTAGGTACATGGGATAACCTTTTTATATCTTTAAATTTGTAAAATTAGCCATTATTTGATAGGAGGATAAGAGAGGGGGGAAGGACACTATAATGATGCGCTATAGTCACCTAGGGGACTCTTGGCCCCCATTGATCTACTTTACCTTCACATGCCCAAAAACCCTTATTTTCTACTAAATCCATCACCATTAGATCTTGTTCAAGGGTTTTTTGACCATTATCCTAATGCTCTCTAAATCCTCCCCCATCCTCTCCCATTCATAAAAAATAGTCAACATAAATTTAAAGGTGTTATAATGATTTAACATAGTAATTATATTAATATTTTTTAAGGATATTAAAAATGTGTTTTGAGCTAACTCAAGAAAAATTTCATGAATAATTTTTAATATAATGACATTTTTCCTTTCGTAGTTTTTTTTAATAATAATTACAAATCAAGTGTCCCACTTACTCTTCCCTCCCCTTCTAGTCTTTTTCTTTATGATTATTACAAATTACTCTTCCCTCCCCTACTAGTCCTTTTCTTTATGATTATAATGATTTAACATAGTAATTATATTAATATTTTTTAAGGATATTACAAATGTGTTTTGAGCTAACTCAAGAAAAATTTCATGAATAATCTTTAATATAATGACATTTTTTCTCCCGTAGTTTTTTCTATAATAATTACAAAGCAAGTGTCCCACTTACTCTTCCCTCCCTTACTTGTGCTATAGTCACCTAGGGGAATCTTGGCCCTCATTGATCCACATTACCTTCTCATGCCCAACCACCCTTATTTAATACTAAATTTATCACCATTGGATCTCACTCAAGGGATTCTTGGCCATAATCTTCATGCTCTCCAAATCCTCCCCCATCCTTTGCCCATCATAATAAATAGTCATAATAAATTTAAAGGTTTTATAATGATTTAATATAGTAATTATATTAATATTTTCTAAGGATATTACAAATGTGTTATGAGCTAACTCAAGAAAAAATTCATGAATAATATTTAAAATAATGACATTTTTCCTCCCATAGCTTTTTTAATAATAATTAGAAATCAAGTGTCCCACTTACTCTTCCCTTCCCTCCTAATCCTTTTCTTATCTATAATTTAGAAACAATCCCAATGGTTTGAGAGAAGAATCAAGGTATAGGTGGTAAGACAATGAGAACACATAAAATGGATGGTGTCTTGATCACCTCCCTATGACCTTACACTCCACTTTTATGGTAACTTGAATCATAGAGTCCAAATTTATGTAAACTATAAAATAGATAGAAAGTGATATGATAACTATGATTCTTAGGTTTAAGACTCCAAAAACCTTATTTAATAATGTGAATATTTGTTTTGCTCATTAGGAAATATGTCTTCTTATTCAAACTTTAATAGGTTAGTTGAACCTACAAGTTCACAAGCAAATGAATTTATTTGGGGTATGTGCTCAGGGTTAGCAAGGTTTTCAAGAAACATCTACTTATCAAACCCTTAAACAGTTAACAATATGAAAGATAACATGCCAAGTAAAATGCAATTCAGCCAAGTAGTCAGGTGCAATGAAAATGTGTCACTAAAATGATATTAAATGTTATAAGGTAAAATCATAAGGTTATGTCACACTATATAATTTTTATTCCCATGCATAACTAATTCAGTATGTTAAAATTATAAATATGACCATTATGAGGGAATTGGCAAATAGCCATGACAGCCTTGGCCATTTGGGGCCTTGGATTTTAGGTGATCCATACTTAAATAACTCTCATAGTTGGGACACTCTCAGTTAGACAAAAAACCCTTCCCCCTTCAACATATTTATATCTATAAATAGATCCTTCTTAGAAATTCAAGCTCATCCTCTTCACTTTCAATGTCGTATTATCATTTATAAGAGATTCAAATAAAAAAATATACTTGGAGAAGAGGTAGGAACCATTTTCATTCATTTGGATGTTTTATATTTTGTTCTCCGTATCCTTTCCATCCTCACTCTTGTGTTCCACCGAAAATTATTTTTTGTTCCTTTTCATTTTCATTCTCAAGCATTTATTCTTAGCTCACATCCATCCACTTTACCTTCTCATGCTTAGCCATCCTTGTTTGTTTCTAACTCCATTCCCATTGGATATTATTTTAGGGCTTCTTATGAATTCTTCTCATGTTATCCAAATCCTACCCCATCCTCTCCCTATCATAGCAAATAATCATGTTTCTCTTTTAATGCTTCTTTTAAGTTTTCAATTCATATTGATAATGCCAAATGCCTACCTGAAGTGAAGATGCTTTAAATAGATGTTCTAATTGGTATATTCATACAGATTTGGCCTATCATTATATCCTTGAAGGAATACATTCATTCTTCATGGGATAAATATGGGTCACTACTATCAAGATACTCTTAAAAGGCTTCTTCTAGGTTTTTTTATGAGATGAAAGTTCTTGTTGGGAGGTTATGGATTAATTTCCTTAGTTTTTTAAATGTTCAAGTCTATGCATTAGACCTTGGGAGTCACATTTTATCCCACCAATTAAGTTAACCTTTTATGACCTATATGGATCAAAATTTATGGGATTCCTTCCATCTATTGGAAACCCTTTATCGTAGAAGGGATCACCTTTAAAACGAGAGAGTTTGTCACTTTTGATAATGGGGACACACATGATGCATCGTATGCTCAAAGTTGTGCTAAATTTAACATATCTAATCTCTTTTTAGATTCCATTCTACATAGTTATTTACTTGGCACATGGATAAAATATATCAACTATGAAGGATTTCCCTTAATATTTTATCACTACCACTAAAATGGCCACATGTTTTATCAAATTTGGGATTTGTGTGAAAATATTAAATGACAACACTACTATGCAAAATTAGGAGAAAAATATAACAATGATAACATTCAATGATTCAGAACTACTGTATTCTTGGAAAATTAGTAAAAATAGCTAAGTGTAAGGAGAAAACAAAGACTTGGCTATAAACTATTCCTATGAGAGGAATTAAGATCTAAAACTTGTTGTGTAGAGAGGTCTGATGGCTAGACTCTGGAACTGGAACTAGATCTAGACCTAAACAATGGCACTGAGAAGAGGACACTAAAGGGGTGTCTCTCTTATCCAAACTAGGTTGTTCCCATCCACTTGCAACGAGGAAATATGGGTTTTTGTGTTTTCTATGCCTTCATCTATAGAACATGTATTTGGCATGAGAGCTTATGATCACTTGTGGAGAGAACTTTATAATTGATTTTTCTTAAAAAAGTGTAGTTCTTTGATATGTGAATATTGATGCAAATCAATGAGAAAAAGGGTCAACAGTTGAATTTGGGAGAGACCTCAACACCCCATGTGTTGAGTGTTGCATACATACCAATTCTTTAAATAACTGGTGGATTGTGCTAGATGTATGTGCAACACTAACTTGATTAGATGCCTTAACTATGGCTTGTGACTTGTAGACTGTATTCACACTTGAGCTCTGGGATACTAGGGTTATATGTAATCAAAATTGGGAGAAATAAATATTATACTCTTAGTGTGTAAGTGTGATTTTGGGGCTTTTCGATGTGGAATCCACTCATGTGAAAAATGGTTTGAAAAGTGTTTAAATAATCATATCATTAAAAATATTTCAAATGAGGATCATTAGGGACATGAGCCGACCTTTTCATAGCTTTGAATTTGGAGAATTAGTCATTATTTGGTAAGAAGATAGAAGAGGGGGGAAGGACACTATAGTGATGAGCTATAGTCAACTAGGGGACTCTTATCCCCCATTGATCCACTTTACCTTCTCATGCCCAACCACCCTTATTTACTAATAAATCCATCACCATTGGATCTCACTCAAGGGATTCTTGGCCATAATCTTCACACTCTTCAAATCCTCCCCATCATAATAAACTTAGAAGTGTTATATTGATTTAACATAGTAATTATATTAATATTTTTAAAGGATATTAGGATTGTGTTTTGAGCTAACTCAAGAAAAATTTCATGAATATTCTTTAATATAATGACATTTTTCCTACCGTAGTTTTTTTTATAATAATTACAAAACAAGTGTCCCACTTAATATTCCCTCCCCTATTAGCCTTTTTCTTCATGATTATTACAAATTAGTATAATGCATATCTAAAAAATGTCAAGAGATATCAATCTTGAGGCATTTATATTGGGTTTATCACATACCACATATATTATTGACTCAATTATCTTTTTTGTACATTTCTTATTGATTAGTTATAGGAGACATGAATCTAGCAACACCATTATGTCATGCTCAAAAAACTTGTTAAAAAAAAAATTGAGATCCAAACTCCACAACATGCCCAAGATATTGTGATTTTTTTATCAACTTCTCCAAAAAAAAAGAAAATAATCATTTATTTTATGATTAAATGAATACCAAAATTAAGGTTGAAACTACCCTCTAATAATCAAATTGATATCAAATTTAAAGTTATCCACTAGTTATTAACACCTTATAGACATTACAATCCACCAACACTCGTAACTACCATTGTAGGCTATACCTACAATGTATGTTTCTAAGAAGAACACCACAATCAATGGAGGACAAGGAGGGGGGAGAGTGGAAGAAAGATAGAGAAAAAGAGGGGGGACATGACATAAATGTCCATAATCAAAATAAAATATACCAATAAGTCCTAATCTAGATCAATAATCAATAAACTCAAAAATATCTTAGACTAATATAATTTTATAACTAATATATTCATAGAGGTAGGTATTTGAAGCTCAGTTTCTCCCCCTTAAGCTATAAATATTATAGCCATTGAAGGAAAATGAGTAGAAGAAGATTTGTTTATAGGTATACATTACATTACAGATTTGAGATAAGGGTGCTTGATCAAAGTGTGAATGAACAAGATAAATAAATGTTACGTACAAAACTTTATGTGAATGCCCCTCTCTAATTTCATAATAATTAACTAGGTATTTTTTTGGTATTGTGCATATGTATTGTTGGTTGTAATCCATTTATCATTATTAAAATTTGGTAATAAATTTTAACAAAGTTACTAAATAAATTTAAATATTTTATAATTATTTATCATATTAGTTATATATTAGTAATTCCTACACTCACTTTTCTATTCATTATTAGTCCCTGCTTGCAGGAACTATAGAAATTGATAAAACTAATAATTCTTACATAATGAACCAATAACATGAAAGAACTATTATATTTCTAAAGTTTTTATTTAATTTTTATAATTTTTGAAATTTAAAAAATCTATTAAAATTAATTATTTCTCAAATAATTAATTTTTATTTCAACGAATAAAAAATTTAAAATATAACTAAAATACAAGTGTATATTATGTTCTGATAATATCGACACTTAATCTAAAAGTTATGTAAATTATTTAATTAATTAATTGTTAATATTTTAACCACCCTATTATTACTCCATGTCCAATCAATTTTTACCTCTTACTATTATGCCTCTATTTTCTAAAAATTATGTAACCTTTTACTATTATGCCTCTATTTTCTAAAAAAAGTTGTTTAATTAATTAATTATTAATACTTTCACTGTCCTACTCCAGTCAATAGAAAACATGAATGTAATCAATTTTACCTCATACTATTATTATTATTACCATGCATTTCTTCATGGATATTTCAAAACATTAAACTCATATATAATAATGGCCCTTATTTTCTTTAGTTTTATTAAAAATCTTATTTGTTATAGAGGCCAAACTAACATCAAAATATATCTGTATATCAATTCTTAATTTCATAGATAATTTCAAATGGAAAAATATTTTTTTAATTTATAAAAAATACAATTTCAAATAAGTTATTGTTGATTTTAGTTAAGGCAAAGAAATAATTTAAAAGTTCAATAAATTTATAATTTTATTATAATATCATAGACAATTAATTAATTACAATTAAATATTTACATGCATAATTTATTTTATCAAATAAATTAAAAAAATATAAACATGATCATATCCACATTAAATTTAATTTCTTATAAAAAGGATGTATCTTCAGTTAAGACATTTAGAACTTATACTTCATCTTATTTAAGGTTTCTATTTTTAAATATTATATAAAACAAGAAACTTGAATGAATCCCTAATGAGCACAATTAACTTTCATCTTCAATTTTTTTCTTGTCACTTTTATATCATTATTTTAAGTTCTTTGTACATCTATATACATTATAATTTATTGACCAACTATTTTTATTACACATTGTTTGCAATATAGTACTTTTAATTGTTTAAAAAAATAATAAATATTACAATCCTTAATACTATTCATATTACAATTCTTAATCCTTAAATGGTGTTCATTATCAAAAAATAGGCTTGATACCATGATGGAATTATCCAAGATTCAACTGATAGAATTGAACACACGAACTACAAATGCAAAGCAAATAGAAGCAGAACTCTGTTGTTGAGACTAAAATCAAAATAGAGGATAATTATAATAATTTTTCATTCATAAATAATTTAAAATATATTAGATGAGAGAGATATTTATAGGTACAATGGAGGCATATAGTTAATACATTTGAAAATGTGAACATAAGACAATTGGCAAATGGTTTGTGTGATTTTTGTGTAATATACCAATATTGGTGGGTGAATGTCAAGGATATCGTTACCCATCAAATTTCCTATAATTTTCACATGTGCATGTACACAATAATTACCTCATTATGACACCTATGTGACCTCAATATTACACCTAAGCAACCTAAATATATGTGTAAGAATAATTTATAATAATAAATACACAAAAAATAATATTTTACACTACCATATATCACTTTGAGTGAATAGGGTAAAGGCTAAAGATAACAAAGACTTGGAACTCAACAAGGTCATACTACACATATTTCATCATGTGGCCCTGACATATGTAAAGATGAAAATCATCCAGACTTGAACATATATGATGGAAAACTGAATATACAACACATCCTCATACTCTCTAAATAAGACATGGACTCTAAAGTAAAATGATATGGATGCAAAATAAATATAAAAGTGAATTAAAAATCTAATAGATCTGCGGACATCAAAAAATGACATTTCAAAACTGAGAGACACTTTATGATTGTGAGGCAACAAGAATTTCCCATATCCTTCACTTCAATTTTTTTTATAAAATATTAAAATTAAAAATACCACAACAAAAATAATAATAACTAATATAGAATATAAAATAATAAAATTAAAATTAAATTAAATTATATAATTAATAATAATGATATTTTAAAATTTTAAAATCTAATTTTATTTAAGATGCTCAAACAATCTCATTGTACACTTTTAAAATTCCTTATATTAATGTCAACATTATTTTATATTTATATTAAGCAACCGTATTGTATACATTAATAAAAATTCATTATAGTAATGTCAACATTATTTAATATTTATATATACCTTCACATAAGTAAACCTATATATAAAAAGGAAGGGGAAATCATTTTAAAAAATTGCTTGCATTTGATAACTTGTGACTAAGTATTTGTGTAAAACAAAAACTCTTAGAAGTTTCAAGGATGCTTTATGACTAAGAATTTGTTGAAATGGATTCAAGAGATAACATTATCAATTATCAAAGCCAAAACCTACATGCATATAGTTAAGTATCACAATTGCATAATCACATTAAGTGGGAGAACTATGTGTGGTTTGATTGCCTCCATGGATTATTTGGATGCATTTACAATAGTCAATCATCAATGAGGTTGATTGGAGTCAGATCATCCCACTACACTTCTCCCTTTATTTTATAGGTTTCTAGTTCTCAAAACTACCCAACTAGATTTCAAAGCAAAGAGAAAGAAAATAGAGGTTTTTATGCATTATCTCTATAATCAAAATATATTAACCCTCATAATAGAAACTAGCATAGAAATCATAATTTCATCATAGTAAAAATAGACAAGTCCATAGTCCATGTGCAAGGTTGTATTGTATTTCTTTATAAGGAGTGTTGACTTGTCCATAAATATTTGCAGTCTTTGCTTCCATAATCGGTATATCATAGTCCTATCTTACCTTGATTTGTTTTGTCAAATATCAATTACATCCAACTAGAAATCAATTAATATATGTATCTAATTATTCGTTGTACTTACTATTTTTTAGCATATGTCTCTTGTGGATCAATTTCAATTGTCAATTATGATTCATATTCATATTTATGCTTAAATGTCATTTATTACAAGATAGATAATCTTTCAATGTTTTATACTTGTTGAACACTATTAAATAAAAAAATAAGGTAACACACACAATAGAAATAAAAAAATATAATTATTTAATTATTGGTTGTCCTTACTAGTTTTAGCATATGTCTCTTGTTGATCAGTTCCAATTGTCCATCACTAAATTTGAATTTTAAGTTTGTCACTACCTCTAAATTTAAGTGCGATTTATGTGTAACTTACATTGATTTCAACTTTAAGTTTGAAAGTCAATTTTACAAAATGCGCGTAATGCCTAGCGTGTTTATTCATATAATAAAAAGGAGGGGTACTATGGAGTACCGCCAATGGTCTCATCTGATCAGACAAGAACAGATTACAAGGTCATCCCGGAGACTCGAACAGAGCTCGGGGATTCGAACGCGGCTCTGAGGCCTGCCCCCAAGGGCCTCAGTTTTATGATGGCCCATCCCACCATCTCACCACGCGCCTCTTGCGCGATCGATTGCCTGGCTTTTGCGTATTTGTATGTCTAATTAAAATAGATTTGGGACTTTGGACGGAGGAGATTGGCGGATGTGTTTCCGATATTCAAAAGTATTTGAAAACTAATTAATAATCGTTCTCTTCTTTTTTAATGGCGGATGAGGTTGTGTTATTTTAATGATTTATATATTAAATTGTATCACATTTATTTATATATATATATCGTGAATGTGTTTAATGAGATTTTAAATAGTAAAATTAGATTTAATTGTATACATTATTTTTTTAATGTAATAAATGATAAGAAAGATTTAAGAAGAATATCATATTTTATATTAATTTTATTGTTAAAAATAAATAGTGTAATATATGTTTAAAGAGGTAAAGATAAAATAGAAAAATAAAGGTGAACAAACTCTATGCCTAAAAATGTAAAAAATGATTTGACAATCTTGTGCATTAATATAAAAGCTCTGAAAACATAATTTGTTTTTTTTCCTAATATCCTTTGTAAATCTGTAGGAAAATGATATCTTCCCTCAAAACTTTAATAAGGCAGTGACATCTACAAAACCTAAAAGAATGGGGGATGTAATTTAGGGCCTATGTTCTCCTTAGCTTCATCATTATCAAGCCCCTAGATTGCTTGTACTTCGAAAATAACACAAGAAGTAGCGATGTAGGGTCTATTCTATATGACTTTTCACTTTAGAATGAATATATGATGGAGTAATAAATGCTTCATATCTAATTGTATTATACTCTAACTACTTGAATTTATTACTTTTCCACATTCACGATTGATTGCCTTGATGGATGGATTCATGTCTTATATGTGCTAATGCACTTATTTATTTATAAACTTCTCGAATTCAAATTAAGACCTATTGTTATACGAGCTGACATACAACAATCGGGATAGCTAACCAAAGGAAACACACAATCCATGGGAGACCTAAAACAAGGGTCAAAAGGGCCCTTTTCAGAACCATACACTATAGGTGTCTAAAGGAAATCTCAGAAATCCAAGAAATTAAGGCGAGGAGGTGGGAGAGAGAGAGGAAATGAGGAGGGAAAATGTGGGGAACAACCATAAACATAAGGAAAATGCACCAATAAGAGCCTAATTCGAACTAATGATCGATAAACACACAAGTACCCTAGAATAGTGTGATTTTACAACTAAAAACTACACACATACCATAATTAGGTGTGTACATAATGCGTAACTTTGATGTGCATGCACACACATATCAAAGTAAAACAAGAAAAAGGGGTGGGGGATACAAAAAACAATTACTCCATAAGTTGTTGTAATAACCCCTATGCTCTTATGGACATATAAATAAATTTGCATGGTGATAAGTGCCCAAAAAATCAATAATCTACTACTAAAATCTAGGAATGGAAGATCTTAGATTGATACACCTAGTTTAGTTGGAGGTTGGTAGTTACCCCTATAAGATTCCCTAATATTTATGGAATTTCCCTTTGAAACTAAAAAAGAACAATTTTATGTGGATAAATCCTCATAAATAATATACTATTGAAAAATAGAAAATATAAATTGGAAATGATGCACCTCATTTTGTTGAAAAATGTGAGGGTGCCTATGTATGAGTTCCTTGATTCATTGAATCTTTGTAAAGTAAAAATGTTCCCATAAAAGCCCAAATCTCAGAACTTGTTAGGATCCCTTCATCTTAACTCTTCTAATTTGTATGAGGTATTATTAATAAAAACTCAAACACATATGCTTTGTAAGTCACCCATTTGCTATTTGTATTTATCCCATATGTATGATAGATAGTTGTTGTCTGAGTAGAATATCTTAAATAGATGTCTTGTGTAAAATGAAAGATCATTTATTGAATATTTTGTATTGATATATGCTCAAAGAAGGTTTCTCCCTTGAAGAGTCCCGTGATACTTTGTAGTGAGATTCTATCATTTTCAATATAGTATTGTTATTCTCTTTCCATTTAGTGCATATATGTTATATATCTATTGTTATATTAATTTGTTTGCAAGTAGGTTTCTAACATATAGTATCAGATTTCTTTCAAAGGCAATTTTTCTATAGCAATTTTCAAGGGTTTAGAGTTCTTTACTATTATCCATCATATGCTCTCACCTTGTCAAATAGGGATCTTGGTGATCTAAAAGTGGTAACAAGGTGGTGGCACTAAACTTCTTCCTTAATTTTTTTCTCTTATCTCTTCTTTCCTTGTGTTATAAATTGTGTTTTGGTAGTTTTAAAACTAACAAAAAGCTATTGTTTCAGACTAAGCGGTTATCAGTTTTCTTTGATTCTATAGAGTGAGGGGTCATGCCCTAATATGCAAGCCAACAGACAACATTGTATATGGACTTGTGCTTCCATGTACTTTTAGGTATATATGAAGACCCCTTAGTTGATTTATAACCTGGCCATAGGAAGCATTCGGTTGTTTATTTTTGTGATGCACCAGTAAGTTGTTAACTTTGTAAAGTTACTTGCACCATACCTTAGAGACAGGAATGGTGGGCAATAGAATGGTTATTTAACATAGTGATCTGAAATATTGAGCAAGCACTATTTTACAAACAAGATTAGTATATTGACAAGACCATGCATTATCTTCCCATATTATCATGGAATTCATCCAGTCATATATTCAATTATGAAATATTGAAAATTGTAATAGGATCTAATAGTCAGAAAAATATCATATTCTGCCAGTTGACAGGAACATAGTACCTACAACCACCATAAGGGTTAGAATGTTTTAGAATAATTACCTAAAAATTGTAGTAGCCAACTGTTACCTAAACTCATTTTTGTACATTTTTTACCCATAGGCCAAATACATTGTTGTGATTTTCTTATTGATATGATCATTTAAATGGGTATATCAAGTTTTTGAAAACAAACTCCACAAAATTACAACCCCAAAAACAATTTTTTTCACCTTAGTGAAAGTTATACCATTGTGATCATCTTGTCAAGGCACTAATTTTAACATATAATTTTAGTTAGAATTTTATGGTTCCCCCAGACCCCTCTAGTCAATGGTTTTCATCTATGCAAGAAGCCAAGCCATGGCATAAAACATTGAAGAAATCCAAGTTGAATTCCAATCTCAACTTGACTTCCTACTCATTGAGTTGAATGAGTGAATGCATAACGTCAATGCACAATATATCATGCTCTCCAAAATTATTAATGGTGATTGAAATTTTGAATGTGGATTTCTATCTTGAACCATGCCACATGGCCTTAAATTGGACTTTCAAAAAATTGATGGTATAGAAGCAACAAACTAGATTTATTATGCTGAAGAGTATTTCAATTTTCAGCTTGCACAATACATAGGGGGTAGACAAGGTACCCATCACATTGTTTCACATGAAGAAGGAAGTTGTCCAATGTTACCAATGGTATAAAAAATATTATACAAAACTCACTTGGAATGACTTTATTGGTTCACTTTGGTCTCAATGCTTGCGATGATTTCACCAAAGCCCTGACCAAACTACAACAAAGGGTTAAATGATAATTTTTAAAGAGTTATTTCATCATTGAGCTCAAAGATATAATTTGTTCAAAGGTCAAGATGTTTAACCCAGAGAACATGATCGAAGCATTAGGATTGGTCAAGCTTGCAGAAGATAATATCACCTTCCAACATCGATATTCTAATTTTAATTCTTTCAAGACATCTACAACACCATGGCTAGCCATAAATTCTTCTACAAAATTCACTCACAGTAAATGCCTTATGGAGGCATAAATGCGTGTTCATCATGAAAAAGGTCTATGTTACAACTATGATGAAAATTATCTAGAGGACACAAATACAATGAAAAAATTCATATTTCTTTGATGTCAAATTGCCAACAAATGCTATAGAGTGGGAAGATGCTCAAGATTCCCATGATGAAGAACCTAAATTTGATTAACTTAATACCATAGAGTCGCACCCCAAAATTTTAGTTTGTTCCTATGGTAGGGTAACTACTCCTTAGACTATGAGAGTAAAAGGGTTTTTTTAAAAACACCCCCTCACCATTCTCATTGACTTTGGTATTACACATAAACTCATTGATTGTAGGATAGCTAAATAGGATGATTTTTATGTTTTCCTTGTTCAATTTTTGAGATCATGATTTATAATGGAGGAACCTTACATTGTAAGGGTTCAAAATTCCATAGTTTATGCATTTCAATTGAGGACTATAATTTAATATCTTATGTATTTGTTATACCTCTAGGAGGTTGTGACATAGTTTTAGGAGGACAATGAATTCAGACACTAGGCCCTATTCTATGGGACTTTTTAAAGCTATGGATGAAATTCACTGATAAGGATGAGTAATGCACATTAAAAGGCGTCACACTAGGATCTACAAA
This sequence comes from Torreya grandis, assembly GCA_037957365.1. Taxonomy (NCBI): domain Eukaryota; kingdom Viridiplantae; phylum Streptophyta; class Pinopsida; order Cupressales; family Taxaceae; genus Torreya; species Torreya grandis. Next base: position 349,228 of record JARHVA010000513.1, on the reverse strand, counting down.
TAACATGAACTCTCTCCAAATTGAAAAGTTATTAAAAAGGGATCTCATAGGATTGTTGCACATATTTATGTCATTTAGTTCAATGAATCCTCTGATTCCAACGATCCACCAGATTTACAGAGATTATTTTTGAAATATGCAATTATTTATAAGGAATCTAAATGGTTACCCCCATAACGGCATGAAGATCATGTGATTCAATTGATTGCAAGTAGCGTACCTCCAAACATTTACCCTTATTGGTAACCATTTCTATAGAGTAATGAAATAGATAAAATGGTGCAATAATTATTTCAAGCTAGAGTCATTAGGCCTAATATTAGTGTTTTCTCTTCTCTTATATTTTTGGTACATAAAAAAATATGGGTACTGGCACCTCTATATTAAATTTAGTGCACTCAAAAAACTCACTATCAAGGACAAGTTTCCCATTTTAGTGATTAATGAATTTTTGGTCAAATTGCATGGAATTCACTTCATATTGAAGCTTGAGTTGCGATCAGGGTATCATTATATCCACATCAAGGAAAATGTTATTCGTAAGACATCCTTTCAAGCTCATGATGGTCATTATGAGTTTCTCTTCATGCCCTTTGGCCTCACCAATGCTCCATTAACCTTTCAAGGCTTAATGAACAAGATATTTTGACCATTTCTACACAAATTCATTTTGGTGTTCTTTGATGACACCCTTGTCTATAGTCATACCTGGTAGAACTTAGAAGCATCTAATAAATTTAGACCACATATTCCAACTCCTTTCTAATATCCATTTATGTGTCAAACAAGTCCAAGTGGGATCTGGGCCAAAATGAAATTGAGTATCTTGGATGCAACATCTGTGAGGAAGGTGTCAAAGTGGATCCTAAAAGAATGAGGCTATAAAAAATTGGCCTAAATTCAAATCACTCAAGACCCTTCATGTGTTTCTGGGCCTAACTAGTCTCATAAAAAATTTGCCTAGGACTATGGGAAAATTATTATTACATTAATAACCATGTTAAAAAAAGATGCCTTTCAGTGGTATGAGGTAGTAGACAAAGCCTTTTAAGTATTTGAGTGTGCAATGTGCACTACACCTATTCTGGGTATGCCTGACTTATCTAAACCATTTTTCATTGCCTCATGAAGTGTAATTGGAATTTTTCTAATGTAGGACGGTTGATCCCTTGCATTCATTAGCAAGGCACTTATGAGGAAAAGCTTTTCGAATTCCACATATGAGTATGAGATTACCTACAAGAAGGGTAATTTTTTTTTTGTCACATATGCGTTGTCTTGCAAGTATGAATAACATAAAACCTCATGTGTATTATCCTCCTCCGTTTTAGATTTGGTGCTTTGAGCATAACAATAATGGTCCCATGACACATATTTAACAATTCATTCAAGAAATGACCACTAACCTTGCCTCTTGACCAAATTAGTCTTGGGATGGTCACTATTTAAGGCACAAAGGACCTTTGGTATTGACATCAAAATCAACATTGAGACAATAAATTATATTAGAGTCACATGCCTCTCCATCAGCGAGCCACTCAGGTTTTGTAAAAACCTATGAAAGGATTTGCCAATTTTTTTTCTAAGAAGGCATTAAATAGGACATCAAAAATTTGTGGAAGAAAGTGAATTAAATCAACACAACAAAGGGGAAATTTTCATCACCCCGAGCATACTTCAACCCTTCCCTATCCCTATCCAGGTATGGTTGTATATTTTTGTAGACTTTTTTGAGGGACTACCCAAGTCAGGGGGAAATAAATTATTCTCGTGGTAGTGGATCGACTCTCCAAGTATGCCCATTTTTACGCCCCCATCCATCCTTTTGCTACCTCCATTGTTGCTCAAACCTTTCTTGATTATATTTTATACCTCCATCGGCTACCTTCTTCAATTGTGTGTGACCATGATTCCAATTTTACTGGTTGCTTCTGGAAGAAACTTCTCTACCATTATGGCACCCAACCTAATAAGATTTATGCCTATCATTCGCAAACTGATGGTCTCACTTACTGTTCTCTCGTTGTACTGGGCCTTTTCATTATGATTAATACAAACTAGTACAAATATCTTAAATACATATATCTTAAAAATGACAAGAGATGTCAATCTTGAGGCATTTATATTTGGTTTGTCATATACCACATTGATTAATGACTCCATTACCTTCTTCACAAATTATCTGTTGATAAGTTATAGGAGCTCTCAATTTATTGCACCACGATGTCATACTTGCAAGACTCTTTACAAGGAAAAGTCGGTTTCCAAAGTCGACAACATGTCCAAGATATCATGATTTTTTTAATTAAGTTCTGTAGGCAAGAAGAAAATTCATCTATTTTATGTTTAAATGGACATCAAAATTAAAGTTGAAATTACCCTGTAACAATTAAATTGTTATCAAATTTAAAGTTGGGTAGTAATTATTAACATCTCGCAAACATTAGACGTTACAATCCACCAACACTGAACTACCATTGTAAGTTACACTTATGAACATAAAAATACGTGAAAAAAATTATCATTATAATAATAACTATTCAAGGAAGTCATATTAAGATGATTTAAAATATACAAATGAAATAATAATCTAAATAAACTTATTAATTACTTTAATGTTAACCTTTAATAAATACATTTTTTGTTCTCTTAATTAAGATTTTAAATTTATATATTTTTAAATCGTAATTATAATTAAAAAATGAGAGTTAACATTTTTTTTCGAAAAAAAGTTTTTTACAAAAATCGCGCGCAATCCTTAACATTAAGTGCGTATATTTATTCATAAAAAAGGGCAAAATGAAGGGTACTATCAAGTACCGCAGACAGTTTACCTCGCCTGTTTAGACGAGAATATTAAAGACGATCATCCCGGGGATTCGAACGCGGCTATTCGGCCGCCCGCCAAGGGACTAAGTTTCAAAATGGCGTGTTTCCTATATTCAAAAGTATTTGAAAACTAATTAATAATCTTTCTCTTCTTTTTTTTATTAGATTGTAGCACATTTATACATACATATTGTAAATAAAATTAATGAGATTTAATTGTAAAATTAGATTTAATTATATCATGAATATTTTAACGTACTAAATGATACGAGTGGATTAAGAAGAATCTCAAATTTTAAGTGAATTTGGAGTCGGTAATTAGAAGTAGATAGTGTGGAACATGTTTAGAAAATGAGTTAAAGAAAACTTTAAAAAAAAAAAGAGTAAATGGAGTTTTCTTTTGGTTTAGATATTTTTAATTTTGGGCATTGATAGATATGAAAAAATGATTTGACGATTTTTTTGGGTCAATTTCAAAGTTTTGGAAATTTTATTTGTTTTTTAAATATTTTACATTGATTTCTATGAAAATGATTTTCTTCTTAAAATTTTTAATAGAACAGTTACATCTAAAAACATTTAAAAATGGGGGATCTATTATGGGACGTGTTCTCCTTAACTTGATTGTTGCCAAGCCCCTACAATGCTTGCACTATTTTGAAAATGGCACAAGAAGTAGAGCTGCAAGGTCTACTCTATATAAATTTTTACTCTAGAATGAATGCATGATGGAGTAATAAATGCCTTAAATTTGCTTGTATTCTACCTTAAATAGTTGAATTAATTGCTTTGGCACATTCACAATTGATTATGTTGATGGATGGATTTGTGTCTTGTATGCACTAATGTTCTCATGTATTTATAGATTCCTCCAATTCATATCATATTGGTTTGTGAGCCAAAATATAATAGGTGGGAAAGCCGACAAAAGGAAACCCACAATTCATAGGGAACCCAATACAAGGGTCAGAAGGGCCCATCCTAAAACCGTACATTGTACATTTCTAGTGGAGATCTCAAACATATAGGAAAATAAAATGGGAGAAGAAAGATAGAATAAATGGGGAAGAAAGGGTGGGGAACATCCATAAACATAGGGAAAACATGCCAATACTAACATAATTTAAACCAGTGATCAACAATCACACAAGTACCCTAGAATAATATAATTTTACAACTTATATAATAATGCCCCATTCCAATGTGTGTGTTATGTGTGCACACATATCAAATTAAAACAAACAAAAGAGTGGTAACGACCTTTATATGAGTCCCCAGTGTCCTCCATTTGTTCAAATGTCCTTGCCAAACCAACACAAACAAATGTAGATAAATGCTCATAATAACAATCTGCTAAAATCAAGAAAATATAAATTGGAAATGATGCACCTTATTTTCTTGGAAAATGTGAGGGCGCCCATGTATGAGTTATATAATATTTGAAACTATGTGATCTAAAAATGTCCCCATAGGAGTCCATATCTCAAAAAATTTGTTGAATCTTGCACACATTTTTGGGTATAAGTTTCAATAACCAAAAATCAAAGCTAAACAATTTTGATGTAATATAAACGAGAGGAGGGTTAGGAAGTTTCTTGAATCTTACCATGGTGGGAACAAGTTTCATGCATTGTGTACATCTTGGAAACATCAACTTGTAATTTCCCTCACCTAAAGGAGAAAAAATACAAACATGTCCACGGCCTTGGAATCTAGAAAAAAAGATGTGTGGAATATATGCCTCCCTTTTCAAGTATGGACTAACCCTATGAAACACATATCTCAAAAGAAAAGTATTATGTGTGTCATGTGTAAGATATGAAATACAATCTTTATTGTCTAGCATGATAACATATCATCGTGAAAGTATCTATGTAATATAAATTGCCCCACATATACCTACAATATAATCTATATAAGCACAAGTGTTATATGATAAAAGTAGGAAAAATATAAGTAATGTAAGCACATTAGAATTTTTTTCCAAGTGGGATACATGCACTCGATGTAATCACAATAATAATATAGCCTCCATGAGAAACTTGTAATAAGCATAACACAAAGGTAACATACCCCAATAAAGGAAGTGTAAACACATATACATCAATATCTAGTGCCAAAATGTGACCTTTCAAATAATATTGATAGAAAAGTGAGCTAAGAAGCTATCAACCAAATTATTAAAGGAATGCATGAAGCTCGATGGTAGATCATAAAACAAATCCAAGGCATAGTCCTTGAGACTTCTAGGAAAGAACATAGTCATCAATGTATCATTGTGTGAAAAACCAAAGCATGAAGAATATAAGGATTGAATATGATGTGAAATATCACACTTGCCATTATATATTTCAAATTTAATCAAAATAAAATCATAAGGAAAGGCATAGGGTAGGAACTCATGAGCTAATAGGTTGTATAATATATCATGAAAAGTGAACACATGGCTATGAATTTGAGACCATTGGGAATTTTGCACTTTCATAAATTGAAGGGATTATTAAATCAATGTATCTTTAGATGTAATAGCATGTGTATGAGCAAATGTATGATTAACACATGCACAAATGGATGTGTTATGATTTTAAATAATACCATGACCAATAGATATAACATTAGAAGTAGGTCGAGAAGGTCTAGTAACAATACGAGGTACAATAGAAGTAGTAGGCTATGAATGAATAATCATAGTAACTTGAGTATAAATATAGGAAGAGGCACAATAGATAGATCAATAGGGATGTCGGTGTCATGACCTATGGTATAAACATAACCTATAGTAACCATATTATAAACATTCAAATGGTCATTGACAACTTGTTCATTCTCCAATGTAGATTCCTTAGCCAAAGTTTATTTTTCACTTCTTATAAATCAAGTAATATGTCATCTAAGTCATAAAAAATATCTTTAATCAATTTCTTAAAGTGTGCAAGTCTATTAACTTTTCCTGACCTATATCATTAATGTTATCACTCATACCATTGGCATACATATCATTTTCATCATTATAATTGTAATCATGTTTAATATAAGCATATTCACCATTCAAATTGTATTGTTTGCATTATAAACCATATAAGAAGTATACATTTTATTAATAATTGGTATTATCACTATAAATGAAAGAATATCTAACACTAGAAGGGTGTAAGAGAGCACAAATTCACTAAAATGATTTATGGGAAAGTGGTTTTACATTTAAAATTTAATACATTTACCCATAAAAAATGTAATTAATTATAACTAGATTTAAAAAATAATATCAAACTTAATTAACATTCCAATTGTAGAGAAACAATCAACCAAAAGAGAGGGTTTAGAGGAGTATATTTATTTTCCTGCAATTTGTAAACAATCCCAATGGTCCAAGGGAAGAATCAAGGTATATGTGGTAAGACAATGAGAACACATAAAATGCATGGTGGCTTGAGCACTTCCCTATGACCTTAAACTCCACATTTATGGTAACTTGAATTGTGAAGTCCAAATTTATGTAAAATAACAAATAGACAGAAAGTCATTTGAAAACTACGATTCTTGGGTTTAAGGCTCCAAAAACCTCACCTAGTATTTTGAATATTTACATTGATCATTAGGATGTGTGTATTCTTATTTAAACCTTAATAGGGTAATTCATGTTAGGAATCAAAGCTTCACAACCAAAGCTATAATACCACATGTTAGTAATACAATTCCTAATCCTAATACTGCATGTTAGATCAATGAGCTATATCCTACATTGCAAGTAAATTATATGAGGAAAATAAGCTACAAAAGAATATACAAGTAAGAGGACACATTATACATAGATTACATGGAAACCTTGTAATGTGCAAGGAAAAAAAATGGGAAAATGACAACTTCTAGATTTCATTAATAATCTTAGCATCAACTCTCTTCTAAAACAACTCCTTCAGTGCTTAGAAACCAAGCACTCATTGCTTCCACCTAAAGCATTCAGGTTGTGAACTAAGATAAACTAGCCTACATGATCTAACCTCCAAGCATGCAAGTCAAAGGATTTCATGGATCCTCTAATAGGATGAATTTAAAAAGGAGAGCTCATGCTAATAAATATCATTTACAACATAGAGAGAAAATAGAGAGAGAGGAGAAAATTACGCTATACTCCAATTGGGTACAATATTCATGAATATGGAATCATGTCCCCCATGTGCAAAGTCAAGCCTTTGAATGGCATCTCATAATGCCCACTTGACCACTCCATGTGCACAACCATGTGCTCACCCATGTGTTACATCCCACTCCACATGTGACCTCAATCTAGCATAGTCATCCTTGTCTCCTACTTTCCCATGTGCACACATGTATGGGTCAAAATATTCCCAACTTTTGACCACACCCAATAAGAGCCCACAAATAATTATGCCCCATAAGCACATGCCTAAGTAGAAACATGTGATCCACTATCATTATGTCCTCACATGCTTTCCACAAGCTAACCCATGTGACTTAGTGGAGAAATACAGCCCATTTCTCTCTCATCCTCTTTTCACCATCAAATATGCTTCATGGGCCATACCACCCACCGTGGGTCATGCAAGGTCATTACCTAGCCACATCACTAACAATTCATATCATGAGCGGGCCACATGACCAATGAATAGTGACCATGAATAGTGATTCATGCATAGTGACTTCACATCCTAACATTCTGCTACTTGAAGTTAATATACACAACCTTTTACCACACATGAGTATTCAACAACCAACTACTCATCCATGTCCTCTACTGCCCTGACACAAACCTAATAGAATTTTTGTTGCACTACTAAAATTTCTCTATCCTGATCAGCTTTGTCAACATCTATTCCTTCATAGCATATTATATCACTGAAGTGATAAATCACTTCTCCACACACAAACCAATCCTCCAATAAGATTCTGTCATGAACTGCTCACAACTCCCACCGCTTGGGAATATCTAGTTTAGTGCTCACCATGGCAACATGAGGCTTCCTACTCCTGATGAATCCAATACACATGACATAACATGTCTTCTCCTACTCTAAGACACTCTTGTGAAGACAATTCAAAATGTAAGAAGTGGGGTACTACCTTTCTCTCCTATCCTTGTGCATCTCCATCCTTGGTTTGCTCCTCCATAATGCCTTCATTTCATGTGTCTCTATTAAGCCATCAAAATTGTGATCATATTGTGGACTGCATCCAACATGTCATCAATACATAACAACAACCTCTTCTAAACACATGGATCTCCATGAAAGTACTAAAATTCCTATACTACATGTGTGACATTTGCATCAACCTTTACAATGATTTTAAATTGCAAATTATCAATACCTTTGCCTCAAATTTGTATCTTTCTCTCCCTAAGAGAGATCACCATGTAGGAATCATGTTTTTCCAACTTATTGAACAAAAAATAGTACATGTGTCACTCTTGATAGTAGTAAGGAAAGAATATCTCATAGAATTCAAAACTAGACTTATCCACATAAATTTCAAAGCTATCAACATGACACAAGTACACTAAAACAATCATAGATCCTAGGAAGTCATCACACTACTTGATGCATCTTTGCACCTATCATGTTTTTGATCCAGTATATAAAATGCACACTGCTCTACTGAATGTTACAAAAACACCAACTCATGTTCCTCTAATGTTAGTCCATGCATCGGTTTACTTGGTTAATGCCACAACCGTATACACAACACTCCAACACCCTGAATTATATAGTCAACATTGGCCTTATCCTTCTGAGAACACCAGGTCTTAATTATTATTCTGCATGTAGCCTTCATCTACCAACCATGCCAACCATGACATAATTGGACCAATCACAACTCCAAATAAGTCATTGCACTACTCAGTGCACCAATACACCTACCAAGTTTTTGAGCCTAAAAAATGAATCCAAAATGCATCACTACTCTATCGAATGTCCAAACATAAAATTTTCTCATTTGAGGAACCCTAGGTCTCATTTTTTCATTTGCATCTTCATCTTCATGTTCCTATTCCTCAACCACTTCAAAATAGGTACACCTTCAAGTTTCTCTGTACCTCCTTACTTTGCATGGATTTTTCTTCTTCTACATCTCAACTAACAACATGTGGTTAGCAGGATATCGCATCAACACAACTCTTCTATTTTTTCCAAGAAATATAAAAAGGTCATCACCTTGTCCTACACCTCCTCCAAAGGAGTCTAGCTTGCTCCTCAAGTTGTAGAGTTTATTCTCCATCAACAGGAACATTGTGTAGGTTTTTGACTTTTTTGAGAATATGTGTCATGTTACTCAACTAAATTCTACTATTTCTAGACATTTCTAGTTAATGGAAGAAGAATATTTGGAAAAATATGAGGATTTTATGACTCTAATGGGTTCAAGTGACCTCCACTCATTTCGTAGCTCAAATGCAAGTTCTTGGACTATTCATATGAGACACTTGGCATGTTTTTATTCTACATGCATGGACTATGTTTGGAATGAGAGTGAGTCACAAGAGTGGGTGGATGATTGGAGTTCCAAAAATCTAATTCCAATCAACACATATTAGGTTCTAATAACATTGAAACTTATAAATATGACATCATCAGATGACTTTGACCATGTATTTGATCTAGTGCAACTAGGTAGAATATTTTTCATTATATTTATATTGTCGCTAAAAATGGTTTTTTGTGATACAAAGCATGTTTTGTAGTTATTGTAGATGATGATAATGAAGAGGGCATTGATTAATACTTATGTTGGTGTGTAGAGAGATAAAAAATTGACTTCCTTAGTTATAGATGGAGAAAACATTGACTATCCCATTCGGTCAGTGGTAGTCACTGAAACTTGGTTTCAATAATATCCTATAGAATATTTAGATAAATGGTTGTTTGAAGAGTTTGAAATGCACATGAAGATATTGTTCTATTAAAATTTGATTCTTATAATGAATATTCAACTACAAAAATATAATGGGAGACCATTAAATAGGAAACTATGGAAAGTTTGGGAGTTAGACCATCAATCTATTCTTGATACTATCAAGGTTAGAGCAGATCCTAGTGGTTCATTGGATTGAAATACATAGGTATGTTAACTTTTAAAATGTATATGTAATCAATTTTAGAAACTATTTTTTATTTTCTAGGTAATACGTATGAATTTAATTTTTAATTACTTACTAACAATTATTTATAGGTTAGTGGTGCCAGATAAGCTTCCACCTTCACATGGTGGCACTGTAATTAGATAATTCTATATTATTAAAGATAAGAAAAGCTCAGGTTGGACATGATCGAAGTGATAGATTCTCAGATGGAGGTGCCAGAGGTAGAAATGGTAGTTGAAGCTCAATAAGTTACTTGTTTAATGCCAAAAATTTGCATTTTTAGATAACTCACTACAACTTGTCCGATAGATTTCTCTCAAAGGTTACACCTTAGTGATATAGGGTGTGATTAAAGGGATTGAAGAGGTATGGGAGGGATCTGATGGTTCATGAAAATGGCTTACAGGTTCCCTTTTATGCATGTTTAAACTGAGGATAATAAATTGTATTTTTATTGTATAGGGAAGGGCATTCTTGAGGTGATTTATAAATTAGGGATTTGGACTGGGAGGACAGAGCGGTAATTTTTGCAATGAAAACATGTAGAGTCAGCCAAAATAGGTGACCCTACAGGTCATGATGGTCAGAGCTCACCGTTACAGGGTGCTGGTCGAGCTAGGGTGAGTGTGCCCTAGCTCGATCTTGGTGTTTGTTCGTGTCTGTGCCAGGGGGGAGTGAATCGTGTGGGGGAGGGCTGGGGCTGCGGTGTTAGTAAATTTTTTTTGGTATTGGTGCATCCTTTCTTGTGCATGTGGGGGTTTTTGTCTTGATTGGAGGCCATAGGTGGGGTGTTGTCCCTAGTTATATTGGTCTACAGTTCAAAGGTAGTGCTGGGTGCTGGGTCGGCTAAACTCTAGTGGTGGTTCTTTCTCTCAGAGCCCTAATTGCTCACCTTAGTCTGGTTGAGTGGCAATGCCGATTGGGGAGTCTTCAAGGGCTTGTCCCAAGATGGATTATCGCTCAACAATAGTTGGTGAAAATTTTACTTCGCATGCTTCGAAGGTTTTTGATAATAACTTATTCTCACCAGTACCAACAATGGTTGGATCGGGCTTGTCTGGTGGTACTCAAATTACAAAGATCAATGGTTGTTTTGAACATTGTGAGGTGAGGCCAAAACTAGTTATCCCACTAGATATGATTGTAGAAGATATTGAATATTATTTGAAACATGCTTTATTGTGAAAGTTTATGGGGATACGGGTTTCATTACAATTTCTTGAATCATGGGCCCAATGGACTTGGATGCCCGAGGGAGAAATGGAGGTAATGCTTTTAACAAGTAGCTTTTTCATGGTTTTATTCAATCGCTTGGCGGACCACAACAAGGCCTTTGAAGGAGGCCCCTATTTTCATAACCAGATTGGGCTATTTATTAAACCTTGGCATGCAGGCTTCAATCCTGCTGAAGAGCTTCTGAATCAGGTTTCGGTGTGGGTTCGTCTTCCAAGGTTCCTTGTGGAATGTTGGTGGGAGGATGTTTTACATTTGTTGGCTTTGATGCTAGGAAAACTAGTTGGTACTTCGCAATAGACTCAAGGTAAAAACATGATGACTTTTGCTCGTATCTGTGTTGAGATTGATTTAAGTAAACCTTGGCCAGATTCAGTGGATATGTGTGCAGGTCCTTACACTTGGGTGCAATAGTTGGATTATGAAACTCTTCCTTTTCAATGTCATCTCTGTCATGAATATGGTCATTTACAGAGAAGATGCCCAAAGGCTAGACCTATGGATTCCCAACGTTCTCAACCACCCTGTAACCCCCCTAGGGTTGAAAAGGGGAAGGAACCCATTCTTGGTGATGTGGATGGGGCTGATGGTTTCATTCCTGTCAAGGCTCGAAATAGGAATCAAGGTCAAAAGAGGAATTTGAAAGAAAGGCGGGAGGAAAATTATTTCAACAGATTTGAAGTCTTAGATGATCTCAGCTAGCAGGAAGTGTATCCAGGTTTGATGAATCTGGATTAGGATGCTTTGGGTATAGGTCATGAGGGCCTTCTTTCATAAGCTACTCAGGGTCTGCAGGATATTAGGGCTTTGAAAATGGACACTGATGTTCAAATGGAAGTCCAAGTGGAATCGGTTCCTATTGTAGTAAGGAAGAAGGGTGGGGAGGATGGATCTCCTCTTGTTTCAAATACAGGTATTGAGGGGGTGAAGATTGACAAGTCTTCTTCTTCTCATTTGGGTCTTCTTCAAAAGGAGCTTAAAAAAGGAGCAGGGGAGAAGTCTTCCAAGCTTGGTAGAAAAAAGGATTTGGAAAAGATTAAATTAATAGGGGAAACTTTGGTAGAGTCAGGGTCTATTAAGACTCTTGATTCTCATTTTTTGACCCCCTTGAAATGATCGTTCTATCCTGGAATATAAGGGGCTTGAATAGTGGCCCTCGATAAAAAGCCATTCGAGATTTGGTTAGAAGTCAATCTCTTGATGTTTTTTTCTAGTAGGAGACTAAGGTATCAGTGGAGGGTATGTTTGGTTTAGTGCCTAAGCTTTGGGGGAGTGGACAGTGCTAGTGTATTGGTGCTCAAGGGTCTGCGGGGGGAGTGGCTTGTTTATGGAATCCTCGGAAGATCCATCCTCTTTGGTGGTTATCCTTGAAGTCTTCTATCTCTATGATTGCATCTTGTGTTTAGATGGGGGAGACTATTCTCTTCTCCAATATCTATGCACCTACTGATCTTCAAGGTAAACAACTTTTGTGGTCCCATATCCAGTTTGTTTGAAGCATGGCTCCTATCCATCCGTGGATAATGGCTAGAGACTTAAATGCTATTTATGAGTTGGCTAAGAAGAGGGGTGGTATTGCGAGGCTGGAGCCTTCTATGATGCTACTTCAGGATAATGTCTCAATTTTAAATTATGTGGATATCAAGCCCATTAATGGCCAGTTTACTTGGAATAATAAGAGGATTGGGAATAATTGCATTGCAGAACGACTTGACTGCTTTTTGGTTTCTTGCTACTGGGTTGGTGTGTTGTGGTGTTCTAGCTCAAAAATTTTGGATTAGAGGGGTTTAGATCATTGGCCTATCAAGCTAGCTATTTATTCAGCTCGAGTACCTCAATCTCCTACTTTCAAGTTCCAGCTAATGTGGCTACGTGACTCCTCTCTCAATGACTATATTGCTGAGTGGTGGAGGTATGGTAGACCTACTTATGGTACAATAATGTATACTTTTACTAAGTTACTTCAATTTTTCAAGTATCAGCTTAAACATTGGAATCGATAGTGCTTTAGGAACATTTTCTATGAGAAGACTGCTGCCCAAGCTGAGTTGGATGGTATTATGAGGTTGATCAGAGAGGATGGAATGAATGAGGACCTATTGTAGGAAGAGACTAGGGCTTTGAAAGCATTAGAAGAATGTGAGCTACAAGAGGAGGTTTTTTGGAAACAAAAGGCTCTAATTGAGTGGCTTTAGGAAGGGGATAAAAATACTACTTTTTTCTTCAACTCGGTGAAAGCCAGGAGACATGGCAATTCTATTTATGCTCTGGTGAATGATAGGGGTGAAACTCTTTCTTCTTTTCATGAAATTACACAATAAACTAAGCAATATTTTGCTTCATTATTTAGAGAGGACTCGCAAGGGGGTTCTGATGAGGAAGCTCAGGTTCTTTCTTGTATCCCTTCTTTGGTTTCTAGGGAGATGAATGAGTAGCTTATGAGTAATATCACGATTGAGGAGCTAGAGGGGATTGTGTTTCAAATGAAGAGGGGGAAAGCTCTTGGGCCTGATGGTTTCTCAATTGAGTTCTTTCAAGAATTTTGGGAGATTATCAAGTTGGAATTATTGGCAGTTGTTCAACAGTCTCATAAGAATAAACAGATGCTATGGGCCTTGAATTCCACCTTCCTTGCTCTCATCCCAAAGTGTGAGGGGGTGGATAGGTTATGTCAATTTTGGCTTATCTCTCTTTACAATGTGATTTATAAAATTATCTCTAAGTTGATTCTTGATAGGTTGAAAAAGTGGCTTAAAGTGTTGATTTATGAAGAACATAGTGGTTTTGTGTTGGGATGTCAGATTCTGGATGGGATTGTTATTGCAACTGAAACCATTCACTCTATGGCCAGCTCTAAAGATAAGGCAATGTTCATCAAGCTTGATATGGCTAAGGCTTATGATTGCATTCGATGGTCCTTCCTTTGAAAGGTCCTTGGTGCTTTTGGTTTTGGGGATGAGTGGATTTATTGGGTTATGAGTTGTGTTACTTCGGTATCCTTCTCTGTGTTAATAAATGGCAAGCACTCTGAGATTTTTGGTGCCTCTCGGTGTCTGCGACAGGGTGACCCCCCTCTCTCCTTACTTGTTTCTTCTTCTTTTTGAGGGTCTGGGATGCTTGATAAGAAGGAATGTGGAGTTAGGTTTCATTCAAGGGTGGGGGTGGGGAGGTGGCCTACCTTCACAATCTCTCTTGCAGTTTGTGGATGACACTGCTTTGATGGGTATGGCTACAATTAGGGAAGCTTCGAATATATGCAAGGTGTTGGATGTTTATCTTGTAGCCTCAGGCCAATTGATTAATGAAGATAAGTCTTCTATATTTTTATTTAATACTCTAGGTTCCATTCAGAGGAGAATGGCTCATATCTTGAGATTTTAGATTGGGGTGCTCTCTTTGACCTATCTTGGTATACCCATCTCTGTTGGAAGACTTCCTAGGGAGTCTTGGCAGAATATGCTGGATAAATTTCATGTGAAAGTTAATCATTAGACGTATCGTTGGTTGTGTTCAACTGTTCAAATCTGTGGTGCAGGCTCTCTCATTTATAGATGTATGATTCAGGTGGCTCTTATGGGCTTTGTTAAGGAGTTGGATTCCTTAGCAAGATAGTTTTTATGTGCTGGTAGCTTATTGTCTTCTAAATGGAGCCTTGTCAAATGGGACATTTTTTGTAGCCCAAAGCAGCTTGGCAGCCTTGGGTTAAGGCAGTTGTCACTGTTAGGGATGGTGTTGGTTGCTAAATTGTATTAGCAGTGGTGTGTGGAGTACGATGGGATTTGGGCTAGGGTATTTACTCAAAAAAACTTCTTGGGGGTCCCTCAAATTGATATTCCTCATTATCCCCTAGTGGGAAAGGCTCGGTGATTTGGAGTACACTCAAGAAAGGTGTTGCTCTGATTAAGGGGGGTTTATTTTGGATTTGTAAAAGAGGGACTAAAGCTCATTTTTGGTCTAATTCTTGGGATGATTTTCCTCCCATTGTGTCTCAGTTCCCTAATTTGGTAACTCTATGCCAGAGGTTCTGTGAGGTAGGATGGTCAAGGGTGAGTGACCTCAAGTCCTTTTCTTCTCATGGGCAGCTGGTGGTGGTGAGATGGAAGAAACCTGATGAGTGGCCTATTGTTGGTATGGAGGAGGAGTGTGCTGAGCTTCATATCATCCTTTCTCATAGGTGTTGTAGCTCCCACCAAGAAAGGGATGTCCTTTCTTGGTCTCATACTATTATTATTATTACCATGCATTTCTTCATGGATATTTCAAAACATTAAACTCATATATAATAATGGCCCTTATTTTCTTTAGTTTTATTAAAAATCTTATTTGTTATAGAGGCCAAACTAACATCAAAATATATCTGTATATCAATTCTTAATTTCATAGATAATTTCAAATGGAAAAATATTTTTTTAATTTATAAAAAATACAATTTCAAATAAGTTATTGTTGATTTTAGTTAAGGCAAAGAAATAATTTAAAAGTTCAATAAATTTATAATTTTATTATAATATCATAGACAATTAATTAATTACAATTAAATATTTACATGCATAATTTATTTTATCAAATAAATTAAAAAAATATAAACATGATCATATCCACATTAAATTTAATTTCTTATAAAAAAGATGTATCTTCAGTTAAGACATTTAGAACTTATACTTCATCTTATTTAAGGTTTCTATTTTTAAATATTATATAAAACAAGAAACTTGAATGAATCCCTAATGAGCACAATTAACTTTCATCTTCAATTTTTTTCTTGTCACTTTTATATCATTATTTTAAGTTCTTTGTACATCTATATACATTATAATTTATTGACCAACTATTTTTATTACACATTGTTTGCAATATAGTACTTTTAATTGTTTAAAAAAATAATAAATATTACAATCCTTAATACTATTCATATTACAATTCTTAATCCTTAAATGGTGTTCATTATCAAAAAATAGGCTTGATACCATGATGGAATTATCCAAGATTCAACTGATAGAATTGAACACACGAACTACAAATGCAAAGCAAATAGAAGCAGAACTCTGTTGTTGAGACTAAAATCAAAATAGAGGATAATTATAATAATTTTTCATTCATAAATAATTTAAAATATATTAGATGAGAGAGATATTTATAGGTACAATGGAGGCATATAGTTAATACATTTGACAATGTGAACATAAGACAATTGGCAAATGGTTTGTGTGATTTTTGTGTAATATACCAATATTGGTGGGTGAATGTCAAGGATATCGTTACCCATCAAATTTCCTATAATTTTCACATGTGCATGTACACAATAATTACCTCATTATGACACCTATGTGACCTCAATATTACACCTAAGCAACCTAAATATATGTGTAAGAATAATTTATAATAATAAATACACAAAAAATAATATTTTACACTACCATATATCACTTTGAGTGAATAGGGTAAAGGCTAAAGATAACAAAGACTTGGAACTCAACAAGGTCATACTACACATATTTCATCATGTGGCCCTGACATATGTAAAGATGAAAATCATCCAGACTTGAACATATATGATGGAAAACTGAATATACAACACATCCTCATACTCTCTAAATAAGACATGGACTCTAAAGTAAAATGATATGGATGCAAAATAAATATAAAAGTGAATTAAAAATCTAATAGATCTGCGGACATCAAAAAATGACATTTCAAAACTGAGAGACACTTTATGATTGTGAGGCAACAAGAATTTCCCATATCCTTCACTTCAATTTTTTTTATAAAATATTAAAATTAAAAATACCACAACAAAAATAATAATAACTAATATAGAATATAAAATAATAAAATTAAAATTAAATTAAATTATATAATTAATAATAATGATATTTTAAAATTTTAAAATCTAATTTTATTTAAGATGCTCAAACAATCTCATTGTACACTTTTAAAATTCCTTATATTAATGTCAACATTATTTTATATTTATATTAAGCAACCGTATTGTATACATTAATAAAAATTCATTATAGTAATGTCAACATTATTTAATATTTATATATACCTTCACATAAGTAAACCTATATATAAAAAGGAAGGGGAAATCATTTTAAAAAATTGCTTGCATTTGATAACTTGTGACTAAGTATTTGTGTAAAACAAAAACTCTTAGAAGTTTCAAGGATGCTTTATGACTAAGAATTTGTTGAAATGGATTCAAGAGATAACATTATCAATTATCAAAGCCAAAACCTACATGCATATAGTTAAGTATCACAATTGCATAATCACATTAAGTGGGAGAACTATGTGTGGTTTGATTGCCTCCATGGATTATTTGGATGCATTTACAATAGTCAATCATCAATGAGGTTGATTGGAGTCAGATCATCCCACTACACTTCTCCCTTTATTTTATAGGTTTCTAGTTCTCAAAACTACCCAACTAGATTTCAAAGCAAAGAGAAAGAAAATAGAGGTTTTTATGCATTATCTCTATAATCAAAATATATTAACCCTCATAATAGAAACTAGCATAGAAATCATAATTTCATCATAGTAAAAATAGACAAGTCCATAGTCCATGTGCAAGGTTGTATTGTATTTCTTTATAAGGAGTGTTGACTTGTCCATAAATATTTGCAGTCTTTGCTTCCATAATCGGTATATCATAGTCCTATCTTACCTTGATTTGTTTTGTCAAATATCAATTACATCCAACTAGAAATCAATTAATATATGTATCTAATTATTCGTTGTACTTACTATTTTTTAGCATATGTCTCTTGTGGATCAATTTCAATTGTCAATTATGATTCATATTCATATTTATGCTTAAATGTCATTTATTACAAGATAGATAATCTTTCAATGTTTTATACTTGTTGAACACTATTAAATAAAAAAATAAGGTAACACACACAATAGAAATAAAAAAATATAATTATTTAATTATTGGTTGTCCTTACTAGTTTTAGCATATGTCTCTTGTTGATCAGTTCCAATTGTCCATCACTAAATTTGAATTTTAAGTTTGTCACTACCTCTAAATTTAAGTGCGATTTATGTGTAACTTACATTGATTTCAACTTTAAGTTTGAAAGTCAATTTTACAAAATGCGCGTAATGCCTAGCGTGTTTATTCATATAATAAAAAGGAGGGGTACTATGGAGTACCGCCAATGGTCTCATCTGATCAGACAAGAACAGATTACAAGGTCATCCCGGAGACTCGAACAGAGCTCGGGGATTCGAACGCGGCTCTGAGGCCTGCCCCCAAGGGCCTCAGTTTTATGATGGCCCATCCCACCATCTCACCACGCGCCTCTTGCGCGATCGATTGCCTGGCTTTTGCGTATTTGTATGTCTAATTAAAATAGATTTGGGACTTTGGACGGAGGAGATTGGCGGATGTGTTTCCGATATTCAAAAGTATTTGAAAACTAATTAATAATCGTTCTCTTCTTTTTTAATGGCGGATGAGGTTGTGTTATTTTAATGATTTATATATTAAATTGTATCACATTTATTTATATATATATATCGTGAATGTGTTTAATGAGATTTTAAATAGTAAAATTAGATTTAATTGTATACATTATTTTTTTAATGTAATAAATGATAAGAAAGATTTAAGAAGAATATCATATTTTATATTAATTTTATTGTTAAAAATAAATAGTGTAATATATGTTTAAAGAGGTAAAGATAAAATAGAAAAATAAAGGTGAACAAACTCTATGCCTAAAAATGTAAAAAATGATTTGACAATCTTGTGCATTAATATAAAAGCTCTGAAAACATAATTTGTTTTTTTTCCTAATATCCTTTGTAAATCTGTAGGAAAATGATATCTTCCCTCAAAACTTTAATAAGGCAGTGACATCTACAAAACCTAAAAGAATGGGGGATGTAATTTAGGGCCTATGTTCTCCTTAGCTTCATCATTATCAAGCCCCTAGATTGCTTGTACTTCGAAAATAACACAAGAAGTAGCGATGTAGGGTCTATTCTATATGACTTTTCACTTTAGAATGAATATATGATGGAGTAATAAATGCTTCATATCTAATTGTATTATACTCTAACTACTTGAATTTATTACTTTTCCACATTCACGATTGATTGCCTTGATGGATGGATTCATGTCTTATATGTGCTAATGCACTTATTTATTTATAAACTTCTCGAATTCAAATTAAGACCTATTGTTATACGAGCTGACATACAACAATCGGGATAGCTAACCAAAGGAAACACACAATCCATGGGAGACCTAAAACAAGGGTCAAAAGGGCCCTTTTCAGAACCATACACTATAGGTGTCTAAAGGAAATCTCAGAAATCCAAGAAATTAAGGCGAGGAGGTGGGAGAGAGAGAGGAAATGAGGAGGGAAAATGTGGGGAACAACCATAAACATAAGGAAAATGCACCAATAAGAGCCTAATTCGAACTAATGATCGATAAACACACAAGTACCCTAGAATAGTGTGATTTTACAACTAAAAACTACACACATACCATAATTAGGTGTGTACATAATGCGTAACTTTGATGTGCATGCACACACATATCAAAGTAAAACAAGAAAAAGGGGTGGGGGATACAAAAAACAATTACTCCATAAGTTGTTGTAATAACCCCTATGCTCTTATGGACATATAAATAAATTTGCATGGTGATAAGTGCCCAAAAAATCAATAATCTACTACTAAAATCTAGGAATGGAAGATCTTAGATTGATACACCTAGTTTAGTTGGAGGTTGGTAGTTACCCCTATAAGATTCCCTAATATTTATGGAATTTCCCTTTGAAACTAAAAAAGAACAATTTTATGTGGATAAATCCTCATAAATAATATACTATTGAAAAATAGAAAATATAAATTGGAAATGATGCACCTCATTTTGTTGAAAAATGTGAGGGTGCCTATGTATGAGTTCCTTGATTCATTGAATCTTTGTAAAGTAAAAATGTTCCCATAAAAGCCCAAATCTCAGAACTTGTTAGGATCCCTTCATCTTAACTCTTCTAATTTGTATGAGGTATTATTAATAAAAACTCAAACACATATGCTTTGTAAGTCACCCATTTGCTATTTGTATTTATCCCATATGTATGATAGATAGTTGTTGTCTGAGTAGAATATCTTAAATAGATGTCTTGTGTAAAATGAAAGATCATTTATTGAATATTTTGTATTGATATATGCTCAAAGAAGGTTTCTCCCTTGAAGAGTCCCGTGATACTTTGTAGTGAGATTCTATCATTTTCAATATAGTATTGTTATTCTCTTTCCATTTAGTGCATATATGTTATATATCTATTGTTATATTAATTTGTTTGCAAGTAGGTTTCTAACATATAGTATCAGATTTCTTTCAAAGGCAATTTTTCTATAGCAATTTTCAAGGGTTTAGAGTTCTTTACTATTATCCATCATATGCTCTCACCTTGTCAAATAGGGATCTTGGTGATCTAAAAGTGGTAACAAGGTGGTGGCACTAAACTTCTTCCTTAATTTTTTTCTCTTATCTCTTCTTTCCTTGTGTTATAAATTGTGTTTTGGTAGTTTTAAAACTAACAAAAAGCTATTGTTTCAGACTAAGCGGTTATCAGTTTTCTTTGATTCTATAGAGTGAGGGGTCATGCCCTAATATGCAAGCCAACAGACAACATTGTATATGGACTTGTGCTTCCATGTACTTTTAGGTATATATGAAGACCCCTTAGTTGATTTATAACCTGGCCATAGGAAGCATTCGGTTGTTTATTTTTGTGATGCACCAGTAAGTTGTTAACTTTGTAAAGTTACTTGCACCATACCTTAGAGACAGGAATGGTGGGCAATAGAATGGTTATTTAACATAGTGATCTAAAATATTGAGCAAGCACTATTTTACAAACAAGATTAGTATATTGACAAGACCATGCATTATCTTCCCATATTATCATGGAATTCATCCAGTCATATATTCAATTATGAAATATTGAAAATTGTAATAGGATCTAATAGTCAGAAAAATATCATATTCTGCCAGTTGACAGGAACATAGTACCTACAACCACCATAAGGGTTAGAATGTTTTAGAATAATTACCTAAAAATTGTAGTAGCCAACTGTTACCTAAACTCATTTTTGTACATTTTTTACCCATAGGCCAAATACATTGTTGTGATTTTCTTATTGATATGATCATTTAAATGGGTATATCAAGTTTTTGAAAACAAACTCCACAAAATTACAACCCCAAAAACAATTTTTTTCACCTTAGTGAAAGTTATACCATTGTGATCATCTTGTCAAGGCACTAATTTTAACATATAATTTTAGTTAGAATTTTATGGTTCCCCCAGACCCCTCTAGTCAATGGTTTTCATCTATGCAAGAAGCCAAGCCATGGCATAAAACATTGAAGAAATCCAAGTTGAATTCCAATCTCAACTTGACTTCCTACTCATTGAGTTGAATGAGTGAATGCATAACGTCAATGCACAATATATCATGCTCTCCAAAATTCTTAATGGTGATTGAAATTTTGAATGTGGATTTCTATCTTGAACCATGCCACATGGCCTTAAATTGGACTTTCAAAAAATTGATGGTATAGAAGCAACAAACTAGATTTATTATGCTGAAGAGTATTTCAATTTTCAGCTTGCACAATACATAGGGGGTAGACAAGGTACCCATCACATTGTTTCACATGAAGAAGGAAGTTGTCCAATGTTACCAATGGTATAAAAAATATTATACAAAACTCACTTGGAATGACTTTATTGGTTCACTTTGGTCTCAATGCTTGCGATGATTTCACCAAAGCCCTGACCAAACTACAACAAAGGGTTAAATGATAATTTTTAAAGAGTTATTTCATCATTGAGCTCAAAGATATAATTTGTTCAAAGGTCAAGATGTTTAACCCAGAGAACATGATCGAAGCATTAGGATTGGTCAAGCTTGCAGAAGATAATATCACCTTCCAACATCGATATTCTAATTTTAATTCTTTCAAGACATCTACAACACCATGGCTAGCCATAAATTCTTCTACAAAATTCACTCACAGTAAATGCCTTATGGAGGCATAAATGCGTGTTCATCATGAAAAAGGTCTATGTTACAACTATGATGAAAATTATCTAGAGGACACAAATACAATGAAAAAATTATCCATCATATGCTCTCACCTTATCCAATAGGGATCTTGGTGATCTAAAAGTGGTAACAAGGTGGTGGCCCTAAACTTCTTCCTCAATTTTTTTCTCTTCTCTCTTCTTTCCTTAAGTTATAAATTGTGTTTTGGTAGTTTTAAAACTAACAAAAAGCCACTGTTTCAAAATAAGCAATTATCAATTTTCCTTGATTCTATAGAGTGAGGGGTCATGCCCCAATATGCAAGCCAATATACACATTGTATATGGACTTATGCTTCCATGTACCTTTAGGTATATACGAATACCCCTTAGTTGATTTATAACCTGGCCATAGGAAACATTCGGTTGTTTATTTTTGTGATGCACCAGTAAGTTGTTAACTTTGGAAAGTTTCTTGCACCGTACCTCAGAGACAAGATGGTGGGCAATAGAATTGTTATTTAACATAGTTAGTGATCTGAAATATTGAGCAAGCACTATTTTACAAATGAGATTAGTATATTGACAAAACCATGCATTATCTTTCCATGTAACCTTGGAATTCATACAATCACATATTCAATTATGAAATATTGAAAATTGTAGTAATGTCTAATAGTAAAAAAAATATCATATTTTTCTAGTTGACAGGAACATAGTAACTACAACCACCATTAGGGTTAGAATGTTTTAGAATAATTACCTTAAATCATTGTAGTAGCCAACCATTACCTAAACTCATTTTAGTACATTTTTTTCCCATAGGTCAAATGCATTGTTGTGATTTTCTTATTGATATGATCATTTAAATGGGTATATCAATTTTTCAAAAACAAATTCCACAAAACTACAACCCCAATAACAATTTTTTTCACCTTAGTGAAAGTTATACCATTGTGATCATCTCGTCAAGCCACTAATTTTAACATATAATTTTAGTTAGTATTTTATGGCTCCCCCAGACCCCTCTAGTCAATGGTTGTCACCTATGCGAGAAGGCAAGCCATTGCATAAAACATTAAAGAAATCCAAGTTGAATTCCAATCTCAACTTGACTTCCTACTCATTGAGCTGAATGAACAGATACATAACATCAATGTATAATATACCATGCTCTCCAAAATTCTTAATGGTGATTGACATTTTGAATGTGGATTTCTATCTTGAACCATGCCACATGGCCCTAAATTGGACTTTCAAAAAATTGATGGTATAGAAGCAACAAACTAAATTTATTGTGTCGAATAGTATTTTAATTTTTAGATTGCATAATACATACGAGGTAGACAAGGTACCCATCACATTATTTCGCATGAAGAAGGAAGTTGTCCAATGTTACCAATGGTATAAAAAATATCATACAAAACTCACTTGGAATGATTTTCAAGTTTTTATTGGTTCACTTTGGTCCCAATGCTTACGATGATTTCACCAAAGCCCTGACCAAACTACAACAAAGGGTTAAATGATGATTTTTTCAAGAGTTATTTCATCATTGAGAGCAAAGATATAATTTGTGCAGAGGTCAAGATGTTTAACCCAGAGAACATGATCGAAGCATTAGGATCGGTCACCTCCCAATGTTGATATTCTAATTTTGGTTCTTTCAAGACATCTACAACACCATGGCTAGTCATAAATTATTCTACAAAATTCATTCACAGTAAATGCCTTATGGAGGCAGAAATGTGTGCTCATAATGAAAAAGGTCTATGTTACAACTGTGATGAAAATTATCTAGAGGACACAAATACAATGAAAAAAATCATATTTCTTTGATGTTGAATTTCCAACAAATGATATAGAGTGGGAAGATGTTTAAGATTCCCATGATGAAGAACTAAATTAGATTAACCTAATACCATAGAGCTACACCCCAAAATTTCAGTTTGTTCCTTGGCTAGGGTAACCACTCCTTAGACTATTAGAGTAAAGGGTATTTTAAAAAACACCCCCTCACCATTCTCATTGACTTTGGTAGTACACATAAATTCATTGATCGTAGGCTAGCTAAATAGGATGCTATAAATTTGGATGGAAGAGATTGGCGGGCGTTTTTCCTATATTCAAAATTATTTGAAAACTAATTAATAATCTTTCTCTTCTTTTTTTAATAAAATTAATCATGACATACTCTTGTTTGACCGGAGTTTTTTCAAATTTTATTAGATTGTAGCACATTTATACATGCATATTGTAAATAAGATTAATCAGATTTAATGGTAAAATTAGATTTAATTATATCATGAATATTTTAATGTACTAAATGATACGAGTGGATCAAGAAGAATCTCAAATTTTAAGTGAATTTGGAGTCGGTAATTAGAAGTAGATAGTGTGGAACATGTTCAGAAAATGAGCTAAACAAAACTTAAAATAAAAAATAAAAAATGGATTTTTCTTTTCACATTGTTTAGACATTTTTAATTTTGGGTATTGATAGATATGAAAAAAATGATTTGATGATTTTTTTTTTGTCAATTTCAAAGTTCTCAAAATTTTATTTATTTTTTAAATATTCTATATCGATTTCTATAAAAATGATTTCCTTCTTAAAATATTTAATAGGGCAGTTACATCTAAAAACATTTAAAAATGGGGTATGCATTATGAGACGTGTTCTTCCTAACTTGATTGTTGTCAAGCCCCTATAATGATTGCACTATTTGCTTGTATTCTACCCTAAATGGTTGAATTAATTGCTTTGGCACATTCACAATTGATTATGTTGATGGATGGATTTGTGTCTTGTATGCACTAATGTACTCATGTATTTATAGACTCTAATTCTTATCATATTGGTTTGTGAGCCAAAATATAATAGGTGGGAAAGCTGACAAAAGGAAACCCACAATTCACAGGGAACCCAATACAAGGGTCAAAAGGGCCCACCCTAAAACCATACATTGTACATTTCTAGTGGAGATCTCAAACATATAGGAAAATAAAATGGGAGAAGAAAGATAGAATAAATGGGGAAGAAAGGGTGGGGAACATCCATAAACATAGGGAAAACATGCCAATACTAACATAATTTAAACCAGTGATCAACAAACACACAAGTACCCTAGAATAATATAATTTTACAACTTATATAATAATGCCCCATTTCAATGTGTGTGTTACGTGTGCACACATATCAAATTAAAATAAACAAAAGAGTGGTAACGACCTTTATATGAGTCCCCAGTGTCCTCCATTTGTTCAAATGTCCTTGCCAAACCAACACAAATAAATGTAGATAAATGCTCATAATAATAATCTACTAAAATTAAGAAAATATAAATTGGAAATGATGCACCTTATTTTGTTGGAAAGTGTGAGGGCGCCCATGTATGAGTTATATAATATTTGAAACTATGTGAAGTAAAAATGTCCCCATAGGAGTCCATATCTCAAAACTTTTGTTGAATCCTACACACATTTTTGGGTATAAGTTTCAATAACCAAAAATCAAAGCTAAACAATTTTGATGTAATATAAATAAGAGCAGGGTTAGGAAGTTTCTTGAATATTACCATGGTGGGAACAAGTTTCATGCATTATGTACATCTTGGAAACATCAACTTGTAATTTCCCTCACCTAAAGGAGAAAAAATACAAACATGTCCAAGGACTTGGAATCTATAAAAAAAGATGTGTGGAATATATGCCTCCCTTTTCAAGTATGGACTAACCCTATGAAACACATATCTCAAAAAAAAAGTATTATGTGTGTCATGTGTAAGATATGAAATACAATATTTGTTGTCTAGCATAATAAGATATCATCGCAAAAGTATCTATGTAATATAAATTGCCCCACATATACCTAAAATATAATCTATATAAGCACAAATTTTATATGCTAAAAGTAGGAAAAATATAAGTAATGTAAACACATTGGAAATTTTTTCCAAGTGGGATACATGCACTCAATGTAATCACAATAATAATATGGCCTCCATGGGAAACTTGTAATAAGCATAATACAAAGGCAACATACCCCAATAAAGGAAGTGTAAACACACATACATCAATATCTAGCGCCAAAATGTGACCTTTCAAATAATATTAATAGAAAAGTGAGCTAAGAAGCTATCGACCAAATTATTAAAGGAATGCATGAAGCTCGATGGTAGATCATAAAACAAATCCAAGGCATAGTCCTTGAGACTTCTAGGAAAGAACATAGTCATCAATGTATCATTGTGTAAAAAACCAAAGCATGAAGAATATAAGGATTGAATATGATGTGAAATATCACAATTGCCATTATATATTTCAAATTTAAGCACAATAAAACCAGAAGGAAAGGGATAGGGTAGGACCTCATGAGCTAATGGGTTGTATAATATATCATGAAAAGTGAACACATAGCTATGTATTTGAGATCATTGGTAATTTTGCACTTGCATATATTGAAGGGATTATTAAATCAATGTATCTTTAGATGTAATAACATGTGTATGAGCAAATGCATGATTAACACATGCATAAATAGATGTGTTATGATTTTAACTAATACCATGACTAATAGATGTATCATTAGAAGCAAGTCGAGAAGGTCTAGTAACAATATGAGGTACAATAGAAGTAGTAGGATATGAAGGGATAATCGTAGTAACTTGAGTAGAAATATAGGAAGAGGCACAATAGATAGATAATTAGGGATATCAACATCATGACCTATGATATAAGCATAGCCTATAGTAAACCCATTATAAACATTCAAAGCATCATTGACAACTTGTTCATTCTCCAATGTAGATTCCTTAGGCAAAGTTTATTTTGCGCTTCTTTTAAATCAAGTAATATGTCATCTAAGTCATCAAAAACATATTTAATCAATTTCCTAAAGTGAGCAAGTCTATTACCTATTTCCTGACCTATATCATTAATGTTATCAGTCATACCATTGGCATACATATCATTATCATCATTATAATTGTAATCATGTTTAATATAAGCATATTCACCATTCAAATTTGTATTGTTTGCATTATAAACCATATAATAAGTATACTTTTTATTAATAATTGGTATCATCACTATAAATGAAATAATATCTAACACTAGAGGGGTGTAAGAAAGCACAAATTCACTAAAATGATTTATGGGAAAGTGGTTTTACATTAAAAATATAATACATTTACCCATAAAAAATGTAATTAATTATAACTGGATTTAAGAAATAATATCAAACTTAATTAACATTCCAATTATAGAGAAACAATCGACCAAGAGAGGGTTTAGAGGAGTATATTTATTTTCCTATAATTTGGAAACAATCCCAATGGTCCAGGAGAAGAATCAAGGTACATGTGGTAAGACAATGAGAACACATAAAATGCATGGTGGCTTGAGCAACTCCCTATGACCTTACACTCCACATTTATGGTAACTTGAATCATGGAGTCCAAATTTATGTAAAAGAACAAATATACAGAAAGTGATTTGACAACTATGATTCTTAGGTTTAAGGATCCAAAAACCTCACCTAGTATTTTGAATATTTACGTCGATCATTAGGATATATGTATTCTTATTTAAACCTTAATAGGGTAATTCATGTTATGAATCAAAGCTTCACAACCAAAGTTGTAATACCACATGTTAGGAATAAAGTTCATAATCCTAATACTGCATGTTAGATCAATGAGCTATATCCTACATTAAAAATAAATTATATGTATAAAATAAGCTAAAAAAGAATAGACAAGTAAGAAGACACATCATACATAGATTACATGGAAACCTTGTAATGTGCAAGAAAAAAGCATCGGCAAAATGACAACTTTTAGACTTCATTAATAATCTCAGCATCAACTCTCTTCTAAAACAACTCCTTCAATGCTTACAAACCAAGCACTCATTGCTTCCATCTAAAACATTTAGGTTGTGAACTAATCTAAACTAGATTACATGATCCAACCTCCAAGAATGCAAGTCCAAGGATTGCATGGATCTTCTAACAAGATGCATTTAAAAAGGAGAGCTCATATTAATAAATATCATTTACAACATAGAGAGAAAATAGAGAGAGAGGAGAAAATTACGCTATACTCCAATTGGGTGAAATATTCACGAATATGGAATCATGTCCCCCATGTGCAAAGTCAAGTCTTTGAATGGCATCTCATAATTCCCACTTGACCACTCCATGTGCACACCCATGTGCTGCATCCCACTCCACATGTGACCTTTATCTAGCATAGTCATCCTTGTCTCTAACTTTCCCATGTGCACACATGTGAGAGTCAAAATATTCCCTATTTTTAACCACGCCGAATAGGAGCCCATAAATAATTGTACCCCATAAGCACATGGCTAAGTAGAAACATGTGATCCACTATCACTATGTCCTCACATGCTTTCCACAAGCTAACCCATGTGACTTAGTGGAGAAATTCATGCCATTTCTCTCTCATCCTCTTTTTACCATCAAATAGGCTTCGTGGGCCATACCACCCACCATGGGTCATGCAAAGTCATTACCTAGCCACATCACTAACAATCCATATCACGAGCAGGCCACATGACCAATGAATAGTGACCATGAATAGTGCATATGAATAGTGATTCATGCATAGTGACTGTGAATAGTGACTTCATATCCTAACATTCTCCCACTTGAAGTCAATATACATAGGCTTCTACCACACATGAGTATTCAACAACCAGCTACTCATCCATGTCCTCTACTGCCCTGACACAAACCCAATAGAATTTTTGTTGCACTACTAAAACTTATCTATCTTGATTAGCTTTGTCAACATCTATTCCTCCATAGCATATTGTAGCACTGAAGTGACAAATCACTTCTCCACACATAATCTAATCCTTCAATAAGATTCTACCATGAATCGCTCACAACTCCCACTGCTTGGGAATATCCAGTTTAGTGCTCACCATGGCAACACGAGGCTTCCTACTCTTGATCAATCCAATACAAATGATATAACATGTCTTCTCCTAATCTAAGACACTCATGTGAAGAAAAATCAAAGTGCAAGAAGTAGGGTACTACCTTTCTCTCCTGTCTTTGTGCATCTCCATCCTTGGTTTGCTCCTCCATAATGCCTTCATTTCATGTGTCTCTATTAAGCCATCAAAATTATGATCATGTTGGGGATTGCATCCAACATGTCATCAACACATAGAAACAACCTCTTCTAAACACTTGGATCTCCATGAAGGTATTTAAATTCTTGTACTACATGTGTGAAATTTGCATCAACCTGTACAATAATTATAAATTGAAAACTAGCAACACCTTTGCCTTCAATTTGTATCTATCTCTCCTTAAGAGAGATCGCCATGTGGGAATCATGTTTTTACAAATTCTTGAACAAAAAATAGTACATGTGTCACTCTTGATAGTAGTAAGGAGAGAAGATATCATAGAAGTCAAAACTAGACTTATCCACATAAATTTCAAACCTATCAACATGACACAAGTACACTAAAACAATCATAGCTCCTAGGAAGTCAGCACACTACTTGATGCATCTTTGCACCTATCATGTTTTTGATCCAACATATAAAATACACCCTGCTCTATTGAATGTCATCAAAACACCAACTCATGTGCCTCCAGTGTTAGTCCATGAATTGGTTTACCTAGCCAATGACACAACCATATACACAACACTTCAACACCCAAAATTATATAGTCAACATTAGCCTTCTCCTTCTGAAAACACTCGGTCTTAATTATTCTTCTACATGTAGCCTTCATCTACCAACCATGTTAACCATGACACAAGTGGACCAATAATAGCTCCGAGGAAGTCATTTCACTACTCAGTGCACCATGCACCTACCAAGTTTTTGAGCTTTAAAAATGAATCCAAAATGCATCACTATTCTACCACATGTCCAAACATACAATTTTCTCATTTGAGGAACCCTAGGTCTCATTTGTTTATTTTCATTTTCATCTTCATCTTCCTATTCCTCAACCACTTCAAAATAGGTACACCTTTATGTTTATCTGTACCTTCTTCCTTTACATGGATTTTTCTTCTTCTACATCCCAGCTAACAACATGTGGTCAATAGGATATCACATCAACACATCTCTTCTATTTGTTTCCAAGAACTATAAAAAGGTCATCACCTTGTCCTACACCTCCTCTAAAAGAGTCTAGCTTGCTCCTCAAGTTGTAGAGTTGATTCTCCACCAATAGGAACATTGTGTAGGCTGTTGCCTTGTTTGACAAAGCTTTTTCAATTTTATCCTACACTCATCTATAGGCTTCTCCTCAACAACATGAAGAGATCAAGATATTTACCAAGAGATCCTCAACCATTCTCCATAGAGATATACCTATAAAAAAAAAACCTCTCTTTTTTGTTCTTCTTTAATCTCCATTTGATCTCTCCTCTTGTCACGATAGCTTCACCTTGCACACAACCAAACAACAACATAAAATACTCACAAATGGTGTTTTTCACCATGGATCTGATACTAGATGTTAGGAATCAAAGCTTCATAACTAAATCTATGAAACCACAAGTTAGGAATAAAGTTTATACTCCTGACACTACATGTTATTTCAATGAGCTATATCGTATAATGCAAGTAAATTAAATGCCAAAAATAATCTATAAAAGAATAAACAAGAAAGAGGACACATTAAAAAAAGATTACATGGAACCTTTCAATGTGTAAGGAAAAACCATGGGAAAAATGGTAGCTTCCATACTTCATTAATAATCTTAACACTAACTCTCTTCTACAATAGCTCCTCCAACAACTCCTTAAATCCTTACAAACCAAGCACTCAATTCTTCCACTAGAAGCATTAAAGTTGTGAACCAAGTTAAACTAACCTGCATGATCCAACCTCCAATCATGCAATCCCAAGGCTTGTATGGATCCTCTAACAGTATGAATTTACAAAGGAGAGATCATGCTAATAAATAACATTTTATACATAGAGAGAAAATAGAGAGAGGATGAAATTATGTTGTACTCTAAGTGGATGCACTATTCATGAATAGGTAATCATGTCCCTCCATGTGCAAAGTCAAGCCTTTGAATGGAATCTCATAATTCCCACTTGACCACTCCATATGCACACTCATGTTCTTACCCATGTGCTACGCCCCACTCTACATGTAACCTCAATCTAACATAGTGATCCTTATCTCCCACTTTCCCATGTGCACATGTGTGAGTTAAAAGATTCCTAACTTTTGACCACACCCAACAGGATCCCATAAACAAATATGCCCCATAATCACATGCCTAAGTAGAAACATGTGATCCACTATCATTATGTCCTCACATGCTTTCCATAAGCCAACCCATGTGAATTAGTAGAGAAATGCAACCCATTTCTCTCTCCTCCTCTTTTCACCATCAAAGATGCTCCATGGGCCATACCACCCACTGTGGGTCATGCCAAGTCATCACCTAGACAGATCACTAACCATCCACATCACCAACATACCATATCACCAATGAATAATGACCATGAATAGTGCATGTGAATAGTGATTCATGAATAGTGACTATGAATAATGAATTCACATCCTAATAATTAAACCTACAAGTTGACAAGTAAATGGATTTGTTTTGGGGCATGTGCTCAGGGTTAGAATGGTTTTAAAGAAACAACTACTTATTAAATCCTTTAATGGTTCAAAATATGAAAGATAACATGCCAAGTAAAATGCAATTCAGCCAAGCAGTCAAGTGTAATGAAAATGTGTCACTAAAAATTATATTAAATTTTATAAGGTTAAGGCATAAGGATATGTCACACTATATAATATTTTATCCTCATATAGGGCCAATTTAGTATGCTAAAATTATAAATATGACCATTCTATGGGAATTGGAAAATAACCATGGCAGCCTTGGCCATTTGGGGCCTTGGTTTTTTAGGTGATCCACATGTAAATTAGTCTCATAGTTGGGATGCTCTCAGTTAGATAGAAAACCCTTCCCCCTTAGACATATTTATATTTAAAATTATGTCCTTCTAGAACTTTAAGCTCATCCTCTTCGCTTTCAATAGATTATTACCATTTACAAGAGATTGGAATTAGATAAGTATACTTGGAGAAGAAGGAACCCTTTTAATTTATCCAGATGTTTTAAATTTTTTTCTCCATATCCTCTCCATCCTCGCTCTTGTGTTCTACCCAAAATGATTTTTTGTTTTTTTTCATTTTCATTCTCAAGCATCTATTCTTAGCTCCCATCCATCCACTTTAGCTTCTCATTCTTAACCATCATTATTTAGTGCTAACTCCATTCCATTGGATATTATTTATGGGATTCTTGGGAATTATCCTCATGTTATCCAAATCCCACTCCATCCTCTCCCTATCATAACAAACAATCATTTTTCTCTTTTCCTTATTCTAAGCTTTCACTTCATATTAACAATACCAAACTCCTACCTGAAGCCAAGACACTTTAAGAAGATGCTCTAATTGGTATATTCATATGGATTTGGCCTAACATTCTATCCTTGAAGGAATACATTCATTCTTCATGGGATAAATATGGGGTCACTACTATCAAGATACTCCTAAAAGGCTTCTTCCATGTTTCATTCTAAGATGAAAGTTATTGTTGGGAGGTTATGGAATAATTTTCTTATTTTTTTAATTGATCAAGTCTATGCATTAGACCTTAGGAATCATATTTTATCCCATCAAGCAAGCTAATGTTTTCTCAACTATCTGGATTATAATTTATGGGATTCCTCTCATTTATTGGAAACCTTTTATCTTGAAATTAATCACCTTTAAAATGAGAGAGTTTGTCACTTTTAACAATGGGGACACACATGATGCATAATATGCTTATATTTGTGCTAAATTTAACATATCAAATCTCCTTTCAGCTTCCATTCTTCATAATTATTTACCTTACACATGGAGAAAATATATCAACTTTGAAGGACTCCCCTTAAGATTTTATCACTGCCTCTCAAATGGTCACATGTTTTATCAAATTTGGGATTTGTGTGAAAATCCTAAATGACAACACTACTATGAAAAATTGGGATACAAATATAAAAATGATAACATTCACTAATTTAGAACTATTATACTCTAGAAACTTACTAAAAATAGCAAAGTGTAAGGAGAAAATAAAGACTTAACTAGAAATTATGCCTCTAAAAGGAACCAAGAAATGAAATTTGTTGTGAAAATATGTCTAATAGCTAGAATCTAAAACTAGAAATAGATCTAGGCCTAAACAAGAGCACTTGAAAGAGGACACTAGAGGGGTGGCTCTCTTGTCCAACCTAGGCCACTCTTGTCCACTTATAGTGATGAAATATGGTTTCTAGGTTCCCTGTGCCTTCATTTATAGAACATTTTGGAATCCCTATATGAATCCCAATATACATAACCAGTGAAAAATTAGCGTAGATACTGGTGTAAATAGTGAACTAACCACTATAGATAAAATAAGGTTAATTTTAAGTGTAAAATTGGCACAAAACTAGTGAAAATACTAAGTATAATCTAGGTTTGATGTATATAGAATGGAGAATGACATGAATTTTCATTCCATCTATGAAACTGGTGCAAACATTGATGTAATTAGGAAGCAATGTGTTGTGCACATGCCCTCAACTGACATCTGGTGCATATAGATTCTAATACTGAGTAAAAATAATTATGATTCTAAGCAAAACTTGAGTGCCAATCTAGAACAACATGTCATGAATGATTGCCCCAAATAAAAAAATATGAGACAAAAACCATGTAATTCTAAGTCATTCTAGAAACTAAGACTTTGAAATTGTTGAATATTAATTTGAGTGAACTAAAGTTATGATAACTTTTGGAAATGACTCTTTTCTAGGCACTTGGACAACAATGCTAAGAAGGACACTAGAACAATGCTTTCCTATCCAATATGGTGGTCTTATCTAAATTGACTTTATCTATGTTTTCTGAGCCTAAAACTGTGTCAATGGTGTAACCACTATTAAATCATGTTTGTGTACTAATATAAGAACATAAATTTTCTAAGACAAACCTCTATGAACCCCTCCTAATTTGAGGTGATTTATTGATCCTATGTAAGAACTTAACATAAAATAAATGGTTATGTAATACATTGTTATGATGTAAAAAATGTAAATCTGAGTAATATTGACATCATGGAAAAACATGGCATCATTATTTATGTAAAATAAGCATAGTAATAATGTAATATGCACATGAAAATAAGCATTCATAAGAAGTATGTCTAGATAGATGTGATAATTAAACATGTAAATTTCTGAGCAATTGAGTATATAATGATAAATGAAACTACTTAGTGTGGAATGCATGATGTCCATCATGGCATTAAAATGAGTTGGGTGCATGATGCCCAACATGGCATCCAAATATGGGAAAAGAAGCAAACAAAGTGTCATGGCCTCAAAGAGTGTACACACAACACACTCAACACATATTAGAATGCCAAGGGGCCATAAATAAGGGACATGTTCAAATGTCACTCATTCAAATAGAAGACCATACAAAGGTATGTTTAAATGCCCTCACATTCATACAAGGAAATAATGGGGATTCGAGCCACATAAAAGAGCATGCTCAAATGTCCAAATGAAAAAATATAAAATAGACACAAGGAAATGTTCAATGTCCTCACACACATAAAATTAGAGAAGGTGGGAAAATAAGTATAGAATCTATGTTTACTATTCCCATAGTGAGCTAGCTAATGAGTGTACATGTTGTAGGAATCCTGTGTGTAATCTAAAACTGGGTGTTGATAGTTTTAGCTTACTAAGAAAATATTGGGGTGAGGGACACTAAATCAATGTGCTATTTTCCTCCAAAGTGCTCCTATTTAGATGAAATTTTTGAGTGTGTAATAGTGAAGTATCTATAACTAATTCTGTAACTAATATTCTATGTAATCTACAATCACTCATGTACACTGGTGAAGCATGTATAATATAAAATTGGATAAAATAAGTATCGAATATTAAGTACAATTAATTTGTTGTATGACACAATGTATATAATCATGCATAATTATTGATTTTTGTATTTTTTTATATTTTACTATTTTTGTATTTTCTTTCATATATATGAATGTATAATGATATGACGATCTAGGAATTAAATAACACATCCAAGGGATGTGGGCAATCAAATCTAGATATAGTGGTAGATGATCAAGTGCCAGGTAATAGATTTAGCCAAACTTAAATAAATCATCATCATCTTGGTCATCATACCACTCATTCTCTACAAATATAACTTTGTCTTTGGCATTACTCTAAATCTTGTGCATTTGAATAATATGTTTCTTGGCTATGTAAAAGGCCTCATGTATTATCCTAAGATATATCAAGTTAGATTTTGTTTCCTCATTTTGTAATCTATGATTGTCATCAAATCCATCTTGGATAATACAAACTATGTTCCCCTCAAACTTGAATGTGAGACACCTTTGTGATCTATCCAATGTAGCTTCTATTTCTTGTAATATGTGTTACAATATGTAGCCTTTATTTTATTTCCTATGTTCATGATGAATAGTAGGGTGTTCAACACCTTGAGACCACATGCAACTAGCACTATAATGTGGTTGATGGAATATTAGCAAAATATAGCATGTTATAACTCGTCACTGTTATGCCCTATATGTTATAAAAATATAAGTGCACATGTATTTGGGTTTGAATCCTCATCAATGTCTATGTGCTATCGATATTTATCTTTAATGAAAACTTGAATAGTTAAAAAATTACCCCTAGAATGTTTATGGTTTGTGCGTGTCTGAATCTATTATGAGGTCTTAGCCTATTTAGGTAGAGGTTGTATGATCTAAATAGTTCCCTTAGCCTTTTTCTTCTCAAGTTTCTACTATAATGTTGAGCATGTATCTATAACATGTTCTATGTTTCTATGAAAATGACAAAATGGATTACCATCCTAATTTTACAATTGGCTAATGGATCTGTGGTGTACTACTGAGAATGCTATCAATTCCATATCAATTAGATTTTGTAACATCACATGTGATCTATCATGTGTACTATTTTATTGTAGTATGATAACTAGTTCAATATACATGTATGTGATATTATTTATTGAATCTAAGAATGGTTGTAAAATTGCATGTGGGGTGGTATCCAACTATTAACAAACATTATTTACCTTATGTGTGTTAGTAATAAATACTTTTTATATATTTGTATGTACTAGTATAATGGACTTAAAATCATCTCAGTATTCTCCTGGGCCCATTGGTGTAAACTTGAAACTTCAAAAATAGTCATCAATGTTCATTGGAGTTGTGTATCTATCCCCCTCAGACGTGGCCTCAAAATCACTATCATAATTCTAGATGTAAAAATCCTTAGGTTTCTTTAAATTTACTAGTAAGGTAATTATTGTATATGTTCTTCACTATCCACCCTAGGTGGTGACATCAGTGGTGCAGAGGTGCCTATGGATGGTGCTTGAGGAGTATGTGTACTAGACTCACCAACTTCATATGTGTGCATCTATTATATGGGAATAATCTGTGTTTGTGGTACTATAATAGGTTGTGGTTCCTCCAATGGTGATGAACTCTAAGAAGTACTTTATGTAACCTTATAATATCTAAAGGGTTGATTTGATGGACATAGGTATAAATATCCATCACGAAGAATTTTAACACATTTGTGGAAGGTATAAGGTACAAATTTAATAACATGTATCCATGGTATACCTAATATCAAATTATAATACAAATGGTTAGGTATTATCTAAAATTATGTAGATAGTTTTTTTGGTCCCACTATCATATCCAAGGTGATAGAACCCAAAGCTTGGTGTGGCACATCATCAAATCCTTTGTCATTCTTATATGTATTTTAAATGACTACCATGTTGATGCCCATTATTTATATAAATGTTAGATTATAAATATATAGTCCTAAACCATTATCAATTAAAACTATTTTGATTATTGTGTTGTTGATTTGAACTTGTATAAATAATGGTAAATTTTGATCAATGGTTGAGTGTGGTGGCAAATAATCATTGACAAAAGAAATTATATCCTCATTATCCTTCAAAGTATTCATAAAAAATACAAAATAAAAGGTTCTATGTCATAAAAAAACTTTAATAATAATAAAAAACTTTGTACTAGGAACTGATAGATAAGATCGGTCATGATAATCATGATGAGGTACATAAATTAGGAAATCATAACTCTAAAACCTTATTGGAGAAATGAAAGCAATAAGAAACCCTAATGGTAAGCTAGGGTTTGTAATATTTGACAATGGGCATGTTCACCAATATGTTTTATCAAATTTGAGATTTGTGTGAAAATAAATGACAACAATACTGTGTAGAACTAGAATAATAATATAACAATGATAACATAAACTAATTTGAGACTACTATATTCTATAAACTTAATAAAAATATTAAAGTATAAGGAGAAAATAAAGACTTATAAATTATGCCTCCAAGAGGAATCAATATTTGAAACTTGATGTGTAGAGAAGTCTGGTGGCTAGAATCAAGAATCTAAAATTGGATCTAGACCTGGAAAATAACTTTGGGAAGAGGACACTAGAGGGGTAGCACTCCTATCAAACATAGGGTGCTCTTGTCTACTTGTAGAAGAAGGAATATGGGTTTCTAGGTTCTCTATGTCTTCGTCTACATAGCCTATATATGGCATGATAGCTTACGATCAATTGTAGATACCACTGTATAATTGATTTTTATTTAAAAAACTTAGTTCCTTGACATGTGAAGACTGATGCAAATCAATGGAAAAAAAGAGTTATTATTTGAAGTTGGGTGAGACCTCAACACTCCATGTGTTGAGCTCTACCTACATAGAAATACTTTGATAGGGATCAAACTTCATGTAGTTCTCCCATGCTACAGTGGTGTGTGAATAATTGGTGAAATATGTTATATGATGGTGTAATATTGATGTGATTAGATGCTTTAACTGTGACTTGTGACCTATATAATGTATTCAGACTTGAGTGTTGGGCTATGTAACAATCCCATTGGGGTCAACTAGAAATATATATATTTTTCATTTAATTAGTACATATGCTATAAATAAATTTAACCATGATAATTTAAATAAGGATCACATATATACCCAAGTGTAATAATAATTAATACATATTACATCTTATATCACATATCTCTAATGCCATGAGAACACTACATAAAATGAATGTATAAAGTAATTGCATCAATTCAACCATGGTTGATACAAGTCTACAACCGCTGATATCAATATAAAATAATATGTAACAACAATTCTTCATGATAGTATTCAATATTAAATAAAATAAAATACAATGTACATATAATATACATGGTTTCCCCAGAGTATAGTTATCGAACTCAAGTATTTGTGGCAATATCAAGTGTCATCTCAAAAGTGTAATGTTGTGGGGAGGGAGAGCATCATCCAAGTGATTTTCCACACTAACCACATACCAATGATCTCACACACTAATTCCATCAAGAAATGACCCTCCTTTCATGGATGAGTCAATAGTGATGGTACGGTAATCTAGAGCGACAAACAAGTACTCATGTGCTATATGATTTATAAAACTAAACATGTAGTGTATCATAAAAAACCCTTCTATTAAAAGATATTACACAAACATGTAAATCATACTCAGAAAATTATAATGTCTTACTAAACATACTTTGGCCCAAATTTTTATGAATAGTAAATAATAATGATCTATAAATCAATCAAATTCAAACATACCATTTGATCGAACTGCCTTCATCTAGAGTTGTGATGCTAGTAAGCCAATGAAGTCCATATCACTCCTTACTTAGTATCGACAATATAGATTGGTCAAACAATAATTTAACCACAAGATTCATATAATTTACATTCTACTAGCAAACACATCACATAACATATCGTACATAAGAGTAAATAAAGCCTACATTTATTACATCAAACATATGAATGAATATTACATTATTTTCTATCCCATATTAGAAATAATGACTACAGTTTATACCACCCAGGTATATACAAATTTACTTATAGATTTTCACTACCATAATTAGTTTCCAAATATACTACACCCTATGATAACCCATATTACCATAGTCTAGTATTCTAAGATATAACTAATAGTTTTCCACAATTAGTCATATAAAGTAGTCTTAAATACATGGAAACATAAGCTTCTATTCAATTAACTAGATATAACAAATCAAATTATAGTTCCCATGAAACACAATAATATACTATCATAACATTTTTTAAACTTTCAAGTAACTAGATATAATGAATCAATTCACAGTTCCCATGGAACACAATAATAGACTATCATAGCATTTTTTAAACTCTCAAAGTTGTATGCATGCATACATAAAGTCCTACTAACTGTCACAAAATATACCATTCATATAAATAACCAACGTGAATATATTAAATCAATAAAATATAGGTGCGAGTCTATACATAATAATTATAGTATGTACCATCTGGGTATAACATACATTTATATAATAGTAATCTACGATATCTCATACTATCATAGTTCACTACTACATAAATACACATAACCAAACTTACAATTTTAAGGATCAAACAATCTACATACATAAAATCAATCAAGAAAGTACATGATTATACCACCCAAGTATACCCTAAGTTTAAACTATATACTAGTATTTAAAGAAATATAAATTATAAGCATGCATCATGATGCACCTTTATATGCTAAATATAACCAAACATTTGTACATATTAACACTCTCATAATATGTATCGCACATAAGTATTCAATACTGAATACATATAACTAATAATCAATCAATCATTTTCAGGGAAATAAAGAACTCAATAACTCATTATAACATTTATTTAATCATCTTGTTTCTTTTTCTAGAAGACTATTTTGATATGGTTATAGTTTCGGTCCTTTAGATACTTGATGATTAGATAAAATCATACTTCTAGCTACAATCTTAAGCTTATGAACCAACACAACCATTTTTAATATGTACTTATATTACATACTTAAATTCATGTGTAGATATAGCAAAATCAGACTCAACACATAGAAAACATAGTATAATCCAATCTAGCATTTGTTATACATTTTATGGGTTTGAATGCATGCATTCGAGAATTTAATTTTATGTTATTCCTTAACATAGTTTATAATCCACCCCTGTAAATATAACTATAAAAATACACCCCTCTATACATGTACACACTATTAGTCATATTAACACCTACATATATTAATATTCTCTAAAGATATTTCTAAGAGGTTATTCAACCATTATAATATCATAGGGTTTGACCATGGTTTTGAATCCAACAATCATCCTAAATAAATTTTAGGGATTTTGTATAAGTCTGTGAATACTAGGTTGAAAGTCTTGAACTTAGGATTGTATGAATTATCCTCTTTTTATTACTAGATACAGATTTGAATATTATTTAAATTTATGAGTAATTCGACCCATTAATATAAATAGCCATATTTATAATTTTTCTAAAATTTTTCCTTGATTAGTATTTTATAATCATACCATTTTTATATAGTCCCTACTATATAATCCACTCATCTTAAAGAACTAAAGGGTTTTAAATCTCCTTTTCCTAAATCCATTTCATGATGAATAAAAATAGGTGTATGCAACATTGACGATGCTATACCTCCATCAATCCATGATATGCACATCAAATATCTATTTCGTTTACCCTTGTGCATGAAATAGAGTCAAAATGTGGGGGGGGGGGGTTAAGTATGTCAAATCACATCTCACAACCCACTATGGAATAGATCTTGGATGACACTATATTAATTATATGCATAAATATTAATAATGGCATAAATTCTCATTTGTATGTAGCCATTGATTTAATATATGCATATCCATATGTATGCAGCAGAAAAGATTCTCCTACACAGCCTTGTTAGGTTTACATATATATAATATTTTGGGCTATTATCCAAGTCATTAACTTCTAGATGAATGATTTTACAGATAAGTCAACAATGTTTCTTTTATGCAGTTATATATGGCATTGCGATATTAAACTAACTCTAATGCACAAGTCTACACTATAATACAAATCACTTCACTATTGGAAGTACATTAGTATACAGAAAGGATTTATATCAAAGCAGATTGATGCCACGATCAAAAGTATAAATAGAATAAGTTGCCTAACACACATATTCTGAGTTTTTGAAAGGGGTGTCTAGGCTATAAACTTCAATGACTTGCTAAGGACTGGTCATCTTAATATTTGTGATGATACCCTTGACTAGATAACATGCTAAAAGTAATATCAATGATTCAATAATCATCTATTTAGGTAGTCAAAAAAAATGTGTAGTGATGTCTTTGGTATTATGCTAATAACATACATCAGCTTTAATAACATACACTTACTGGAATATCAGTAAGAAGATAATAAATTATAGATATTTACCAGATGATGGTTCTCACACAAAATAGAGATGCCATCTGTAAGATGTGTATATACATAACAAGATATTTACACAATCAAACCACTAAATATAGTTTTACATATTAAAATCTAAGGATTCAATATGGCACTGACATTAATAAGCAGGTAATAGGATGAAGAAAAGATATCAATGATTCATACTTATAAAATACACACATTCATATGTTATAAAATTTCAATGACTTGGTTCAATAGTGACGTCCTTGAGAATTTTTTGCTTAAAAATAGTCTCAAAGATGTCACCCTAAATTTGTGTTACCTAGGCTATGGTGATGCCAATAGACACTGATGGGTCGAAGGTTATATATATTTTTATTGACTCAAAAATGGTTACTTATATAGGGAAATGTTCAAGGACTTAATTGTCTCTATATAGGTTAAAATCATTGAATTCATTTCCTATAATAATTTGATCCACCAAAGGCCTTTATTAATAACAATTGGGATGAATAAATTAACTTGGGTGATCCATAAATATGATTCAGTCAATAAATAATACATATAATTTCATTCCTTTTACATTTTACTCTTTCCTAACCATTTTAATATCCAATATGAGTATGATAAATTCAAAACTACACCTACCTGACAACCAATAACTTCATTTTGCTTGTCTATCCTTCTTGCCTTGCTTCCCTTCCAATGCCTCTTTTATCCTCTTAATTATTATTTTTAATTCCAGACACTTTCCCTCATCTTTTCCATAACCACCCCATTAAAAAGGGCATAGTCCTTTTGTTTTAAAAAGATTTTTCTTTGTTTTAGATTTTTTTTTTGTTTTTATTTCCTTTTTAAGGTATTTATTCTTTTTTCGATTTTTCCTAATTTTGGTCCTCATATTTATTTTTATTTTTTAATTATAATTTTCCTTTTTCCCCCTTTTTCAAGGTTATTTTCCATCTTTATTTATTTATAATATAAAATAGAGACAAACTGTAATTTCTTAATTAATCATTCTTTATTTCCATTAACAAATTAAATGATAATTTCATATTTTACTATTAATCCAAAATTTTAACTCTAATTTTCTAATAATGTTTCCACTAGCTTAAATGATAAAACATACCAATTCATTAAACTATTAATCCATACTAGCAAATCATAGAAATCAACTTTCAAATGCAAGTAGAAATTAACACATGACATGCAAATCATTTTTATTGCATTCTAACATGTGCTAACTATTGTGGTGTGTGTAGGGTTATTTCTAGTTTGCTGTCATTCTCTGACATCTCCATCTATGTCACCCTCTCCAGTGATGCTCTCCCTCCATCACACTTTGAGTGATGGATTCTCTTGCATCAACCTTATAAATGAAATGATAAATCAACATGATCATAAATTAAAAACATACTTACAACTAACTCATAGCAATGTGATCATGTAACCTATGAAATATCTTACTTTCCCATAACAACATATATTTCAAAGCTTAGTCAAAATATTACCAAATCAGATGTGTCAACTATAAATAACTAGAGATAGTCAAATAGTTTGCTTAGTGAGGAATCAAAATGTAACATCTTTCCCCTTAAAGTTTGTCATCATCCCAAATGGATCTTATCAATTATACATTTTGAATTAAAAACATTATTCCATAGAGAAATAACATAATATAAGGTAGTAAATAAATGAGAAATTACCTGTAGAACTCATTAAAGTTCCCTCAAGCTTCACTATTATCAAAGTATTGATCCCATAAGACCCTGTTCTATGACATCTCTCAATTATACAAACATGGTTTACGAGTATTACTTACTCTGATTGATTCTATTATGATCACCCCAAGGTCCAAAACCATCAAGGCAAACCTATATACTATAAGACTGACCAATTTTGTTACCTTGAAGGATCTCACATATCTTAGTGAAAGTTTCATTAACTTTTCAAGAGCACATAAGATCATCATATAAGCTAAAACAAATGACCAGAGAGAGTTTCAAAAAATATTCTAGATCCTCTACACATCTCTCTAATCTAGAGACTATTTTTCTCATTCTGGATAAAAGTAATTAGGGAACCTAACAAGAATGATGTGTATAAATTAATACTTTCATTATCCTATGTATCTCTTGATAAGTATAACATGTCAATACTCTCACTACTTCATGGAGCTCTTGATAAGTATGATGATGCATAGGAACTAGAAGTACTACATTTCCAATATATAAAAAATTACTAAATAATCATTCCATCATATATATGCATATGGCCATATGACTGAGTTTGACAATTCCATCTATTAATCTTTGATTTGAAAAGTTCATCCATTGGATCCAAACTCAATAACTACTGAGTCAATGTGAGTCTAAGTAGGATCCACTCCTATCGCTTAGTATTCACGTTCCTAATTCACCACTCTTCCCTTAGGTCTCCATGACTTAATGATCTCCAAAAATTGTACAATGTTTAATGAATCATAATTCTATACTAATATATCATAGAAAACAATGCTATATGCTAAATAATTCTAGATGTATCAATTTACATACAAGAGAAATTATACAATTAGTCCATAATTTTATTAAGTTACCACTAACCAAACATAACTAGTATCATATTTCCTTGCTTAACATATAGTGTTATATTCATAGTTATGAGTAAATAATGTTAAAATTAACATAACATACAAAGTACAAGTATCACACTGTCCTTACAACCTTGTAAAGGATCAAGCAAGACATTGTCTCCTTGCTTGCTCAGTTAACACACAAGTTAAAAGTTTATCTAAACCCCTAGATTGACAAGATGTTTTGCACATCCTATACTCTACTCACTCTTGGTGAAAGGTACATAAATATCTTTTCAAACAAACATGATTTAATCAAAATAGATTAATATCAATCTAATCATGGGTATATAATATCATAATAATTATAATC
This sequence comes from Torreya grandis, assembly GCA_037957365.1. Lineage (NCBI taxonomy): Eukaryota > Viridiplantae > Streptophyta > Pinopsida > Cupressales > Taxaceae > Torreya > Torreya grandis. The sequence continues at coordinate 304,583 of JARHVA010000513.1, read as the reverse complement.
AAATTATAATTCTCAATCTATAATTTAATATATAATTCAAGATTTGCCAGTCCACATTGTCTAAAATCACAAGTTAGATAAATAAGTGACCCTAGAGAGTCACTATTAAAAAGTAGAGATCTATCATACAAATTTCCTACATACCCTCACAAGGTAAAAAGAAAACATCATAATTTAATGTTGCCAAATCATTACCTACTTACCAAATCTGTAAGTGTACTATCATAATTTATTTCCATAACCGAAATAAAAATAAAATACTGACCACAAAGATGTATCAATCCATCCAGTCTTAAAAATTATATCACAATAAGAAGTATAAGACATTCTCTCACAAACTTCGAGGTAATATGGTCAAACAACATTTCAGAAACAAATTTTAATATCAAGAAAATATCCTCTCGATAACTTATAATGATGTCAAAGGAGAATGAGATAATAACAACTCTCCTCTAAGCTAACTAAGAGAAATTTAACTTATTCCTAACACACATAGCTTAAGGGTGAAAATCCATAAATAAACTCCTAACACAAATGAATTATCAACTAAAATAACAACACTCTACTACAAGAAAATTCCCACCGCACTAGGTGGTACCAAATTAAAAATGGTCTTATAAGATTTTCCATTTCTAGGATTAGTGAACATACAACACAAAAACTAAAGCAAACATATATTTAAGTGAGAATAATCTCATAATTATTAGACACTCATAACATAAAACATAAATGGTAAAGGTGACTTGATTACCAAGGAAGATGTAATCATATTCGAGGTGTTCGATCTAAGTGATCAAACTATGGTATAAATCTCTTCTTCATAACTCATGAACTATGCTATAACTTACCTACCAAACATCAAATACAACTATCACCATTGAGACATGTGATAAACCAAATCTTTAACAACTCTAAGAGGGTATAAGTTCTCCACACACTTTTCATGAATGTCTCATACTTACAATAGTCACCAAGCCATACAAGAGGATTTACCAATTCTCAAAACTTTAATCATGATGTAACATGGTTCAACACTGAGGCACCACAAATCCAAAATACTAGTGCAATACTTCATGTTACTAGGTTCACATTGGTGAACAGAAAGACACAAAAATGCTAATAGACTCATTTAATGCTAGAGTTCGATCCACAACTCTAATACCACATGTAACAACCTTGCTAGGGTCAACTAGAAATATGATTTTATTTATTTATTTAGTTAGGACTATACTATAAATATATTTCTCCATGATAATTTAAATAAGGATCATATATATACCCAAGTGTGATAAAAATAAATACATATTACATATTATATCAAATATCTCCAATGACATGAGAACACTACATAAAATTAATGTAGAAAGTAATTACATCAATTCAACCATGGCTGATACAAGTCAACAACCACTACTATCAATATACAAAAATAAATAACTACAATTATTCATGATAGTATTAAATAATAAATAAAATACAATGCAATGTAAATATAATATACATGGCTTTCCTGGAGCATAGTTTCTAAATTCAAGTATCTGTGACAATCTTAAGTTTCATCTCAAAAGTAATTCTGCTATGGGGAGGGAGAGTATCATTGAAGCAATTTTTCACACCAACCATAGACCAACGATCCCTCACACTAATCCCATTAGGAAATGAACCTCCCTTCATGGATGAGTAAATAGTGATGGCATAGTAATCTAGAGAGACAAACAAGTACCTGTGTGCTATATGATTTCTAAAACTAAACATGCAATGTATCATAGAAAACTATTCTATTACAATATATCACACAAACATGTAAATTACATACTCATAAAATGATAATATCTCACTAAACATATTTTGGGCCAAAGTTTTATGAATAGTAAATAATAATGATCTATATATCAATCAAATTCATACACATCACTTAATTAGATTGCCTTCATCTGGCATTATGATGCTAGTAAGCCAGTGAAGTCCATCTCACTCCTTACTCAGTATTAACAATGCAGATTGGTCAAACAATATTTTAACCACAAGATTCATATAAATTGCATCCTACTAGTAAACACATCACTTAACATGCTATACATAGGAGCAAATAGATCTTACATTTATTTTCTCAAACGTACGAATAAATCTTACATTATTTTCTATCTCATATTAGAAATAATGACTAGAGGTTATACCACCCAGGTATATACATATTTAAATGTAGATTTTCACTAACATAATGAGTTTTCAAATATACTACACCCTATGATAACCTTCAAATATACTACACCCTATGATAACCTATATTACCATAGTCCAATATCATAAGATATAACTGCTAGTTTTTGACAATCAATCATATAAACTAATCTTAAATATATGGAAACATAGGCCTTTATTCAAGTAACTAGATATAACAAAGAAAATCATAGTTCCCAAGGAACATAATAATATACTATCATAGCATTTGATAAAATCTCAAGGTTGTATAAATGCATACATAAAGTCCTATTAACTTTCATAAAACATACCATTCATAGAAATAACCAACATTTATACTTTAAATCAATCAAATGTATATGTGAGTCTAGACATAATAATTACAGTATTTATTGTCAGGGTATAACATACATTTATACTATAGTAATCTATGACATCCCATGCTGTCATAATTCACTAATATAGAAATACACATAACCAAACTTATGATTTCAAGGATCAAATGATCCAAATACATAAAATCAATCAAGCAAGTATATGATTATACCACCAATGTATACCCTAGGTTTAAATTGTATACTAGCATTCAAAGAAATATAACTTATAAGCATGCATCATGATGCATAATTATATGCTAAATAGAACCAAGCATTTATACATATTAACACTCTCATAATATGTACCACATACAAATATTTAATAATAAATGCATATAACTAACAATCAAACAATTATTTGTAGAGAAACAAAGAACTCAAAAATTGGTTATAACATTCATTTAATCATCTCATTCCTTTTTCTAGAAGACTATTTAAACATGGTTATAGTTTCGATCCTTTAGACACCTGATGATTATATAAAATCATACTTTTAGCTACAAGATTAGAATTATGACCCAACACAACCATTTTTAATATGTACTTTTATTGCATACTTAAATCCATGTGTAGATATAGAAAAACAAGACTCAATACACATAAAACATAGGATAATCCAGTCTAGCATTTACTATATGTTTTAGGGGTTTTAATTCATGCATTCAATAACTTAATTTTATGTAATTTATTAACATATTTTATAATCTACCCGTGAAAATATAACCATAAGAATAAACCCCTCTATACATGTACACACTATTAGTCATATTAATACCTACATATATTAATATTATCTAAAGAGATTTTTGAAAGGTTATTCAATTGTTATGATATCGTAGGGTTTGACCATGATTTTCAATCCAAAACTCACCCTTAATAAATTTTGGGGATTTTGTATAAGTCTATGAATACTAGGTTGAATGTTTCCAAACTTAGGCTTGTATAACACGAATTTTCTTCTTTTTATTACTATATACGGATTTGACTATTATTTAAGTTTATGTGTAATTAGACATATTGAGATAAATAGCCATATTTATAATTTTTCCAAAAGATTTCTTTTATGATTATTTTATACTCATACCATTAGTATATAGTCCCTACTATATAATCCACTCCTCTTAATGTGCTAAAGGTTCTTAAATCTCCTTTTCCTAAATCCATTTCATGATGATCAGAGATAGGTGTATGCAACATTGATGATGCTCCATCTCCATCAATCCATGATATGCACAACAAATATCTAATTCATTTGCCCTTGTGCATGAAATAGAGTCAAAATGTGGGGGTGGGGTTAAGTATGTCAAATCACATTTTGCATCCCACTACATAATAGATCTTAGATGATTCTATATTAATTATAGGCATAAATATTAATAATGGCATAAATGCTCATTTGTATATAGTCACTGATTTAATATATGCATATCCATATGTGTGCAACAAAAAAATTATCCTACATAACGTTATTAGGTTTGCATGTATATAATATTTTTAAATAATTTTTTGGGCTATTATCCAAGTCATTAACTTCTATAATAATGCTTTTATGGATAAGTTGCCAATGTTTCTTTTATGCGGCTATATATGGCATTGAGGACATTAAACTAAATCCAATACACAAGTCTACGCCATAATACAAATCACTTCACCATTGGTAGTGTATTGGTATACATAAATGATTTATGTTAAAGTAAATTGATGCCATAATCAAAAGTATAAATAGAAGAAGTCACCTAACACATATTCTGAGCTTTTAAAAGGGATGCCTAGATTTAAACTTTATTGACTTGTTAAGGACTATTTATCTTAATATTTGTGATGATTCCCTTGACTAGCTAGCATGCTAAAAGTAATATCAATGATTCAATAATCATCTATTTAGGTAGTCAAACAAAGTACAAGGATGTCTTTAATAATATACACCAACTTTAATAATATACACTTACTGGAAGCTCAGACAAAAGATAATAAGTTGTAGTGTTTTACTAGATGATGCTTCTAACATAAAATAGAGATGCCATCCATAAGATGTGTATATACATAACAAGATATTTACACAATCAAACCACTAAATATAATTTTACATATTAAAACCTAGTGATTCAATATGACATTGACACCAATAAATAGGTATTAGGATGAAGAAAATATATCAGTGATTCATAATTATTAAATACACACATTCATATGTTATAAAACTATAACAACATGGTTCAATAGTGATGCCCTTGGGAATTTTCTACTTAAAAATAAACTCAAAGACATCATCCTAAATTTGTGTTACACGTGATATGGTGATGCCAATAGACATTGATGGGCTGAAGCTTATATATATTTATATTGACTCAAATTTTTTTACTTATATAGGGAAATGTTCAACTTAATTGCCTCTAAATATGTTGAAATCATTGAATTCATTTCCTAGAATGATTTGATCCACCAAAGGACTTTATTAATAATAGTTGGGCTGAATATATTAACTTGGGTGATCCATAAATATGATTCAGTCAATATATAATATAAAGAATTTCATTCCTTCTACATTTTACTCTTTCCTAACCATTTTAACATGCATTATAAGTATGGCGAATTGAAAACTACACCTACCTGGCAACTGGTAACTTCCTTTTGCTTGCCTATCCTTGCTGCCTCACTTCCCTTCCAATGCCTCTTTTCACCTCTTTTTTTAATTCCAGACACTTGTCCTCATCCTTTCCACAACCACCACATTAAAAAGGGTGTAGTCCTTTTGTTTTAAAATATTTTTCTTTGTTTTTCTTTTCCTTTTTAAGGTATTTATTCTTTTTTTGATTTTTCATAATTTTAGTGCTCATATTTCTTTTTATTATCTTTTTCCTTCTTTTTTTTGCTTTTTTCCAAGGTAATTTTCCATATTTATTTATTTTTAATATAAAAAAGAGAAAAGATGTAATTTCTAAATTAATCATTCTTTATTGCCACTAGCAAATTGAATGACAATTTCATAAATTACTTTTAATCTAAATTTTTAACTCTAATTTGCTAATAATTTTTCCACAAGCTTATATGATAAAATATACCAATTCATTAAGCTATTAAACCATACTGAAAAACCATAGAAATCAAATTTAAAATGCAATTAAAAATTAACACACCATGTGTAAATCATTTTTAATGCATTATAACATGTGCTAACTACTATGGTGTGTGCAGGGTTCTTGCCAATTCTTTGTCATCCTTCGATGTCTCTATCTACATAACCCTCTTCGATAATGATCTCCATCCATAAAACTTAAGGGATAGGTTCTCCTACATCAACCTAACAAAAAATAAGGTGGTTAGACCATAACAATCATGATATACATTCATCATAATATATAATTGAAATGTCAAATCAACATGATCATAAAGTAAACATATACTTACAGCTAACTCATAGCAATGTGATCATGTAACCTAAGAAATATCCTAATGTCCCATATCAACATATATTTTAAAGCTTAGTCAAAATATAACCAAATTAGATGTGTTAACTATAAATATCCACAAATAGTCAAATAGTTTGATTCGCGAGGAATCAAGATGTAACAAGTTATTAGAGTTGTATACAATCAGAATTAGGAGAAATAGATATTCTACTCTTAGTGTGTAAGTGTGATTTTGGTGCTTTTCGATGTGGAAACCACCTATGTGAAAAATGGTTTGAAAATTGTTTATATAGTCATATCATTAAAAATACTTTGAATGGGGCTCATTAAGGACACAAACTAACCTTCTTATATTTAGGAAGATAAGAGAGGGGTGAAGGACATTAGAGCAATGCACTATAGTCCCCAAGGGCAATTTGTCCAATGGGTGATTTTATCATATTGAGTGTTAGGTAGGGCATAAAATGAGTCTAAGGTTGATTAGGATAGGATAAATTTCATTTGAGGGTTGTAAATCAGCTTAGAAGAGTGTGTAAGGTGGTCAAAAGTGATCAAAAGGGGACCTAAAATAAGTTTAGATATAAGTGTGTAAAAGAGTGGTCACAATGTAGGATTTTAGCTTAAATGTTAATTTTATGTGTCTATACCACATCAACAAAGATTGTGTAATCTCCAAGATTTTCACCAACAATACTAATAATTTTATCTCAGTTCCTTTTAATCCTTCTCCATCCCACACTCCCTTTGAGTTAATAAAATCTCTTCTTCCTCCTCCCTGCTTCCCCTCCTTTTTCATCCTCCTCACTCATCACTCCTCATGTAACAACTCCTTTGATTGTCAACACTTTCTCCCACCCCCTTCCTATCCTTACATTGTTTATAATATTTTTTCTAATTATTTCCCACTTATATTGGTGTCATCTTTCCCTTTTTTTTCCCTTCTTTTCATCTCCCTTCTCTTATTGAAGTACCTTCTTCTTATAGATCTCTTCACTGCATGGTAAACTACCCTTCATATGTCTCTAACTCTGATATTTATTGCAATCTAAAATATTATTTCACTCTAATTTTATCATGCTCTTTCATCTTGGTTTTAATATCCAATGCTAAATGTCAAAACACCCATGTTAGGAAATCACAAGTCAATATCTATGAATATGCTCAAGAAGAGATTGGTAAAGAGGAACACAAAATTCTTAATGAACATTTTATATGATGGAGGGGGAAGGACCCTATGATTTATAAATTTATTTCATCGCATGGAATATAAAGGCCTAAATTCCCCTAATAATTAGAGGCTGGTCAAAAGATACTTTTGGCTTTGTCATCCTAATATAGTTTTATTGCAAGAAATAAAAATGCCTTATGTTGAATTCTCTGGGCTAGTTAAATGACATTGGCCTCTTTGGGATGATATTGACAAAAATGCAAAGGGATATTCATGGGGAATTGGTGTTGCTTTAGACACCACAATAATCTCATCTTATTTAATTCAATCCAATATAAATTAGATTTTTTAGGACTTTAAATCATTTTTGGAATCAATTGAATTCAAGGGAAGAAATCTGTATGGACCTAACTATATTATTCTAATAATAATGAAATGTATTGAATTCTAATAATTTTTGTGTCGTAAATAAAATAAATGCTTAAAATTTATTTTAGGAGGGGATTTTAATGTGATCCTCTCATATCTTGACCATAAAGGAGGAAGACAACATACTACTTGATATTAGGGAGATATTATAAATGGTTTTTCAACAAATGGTCTTGTTTATGTTGATAAATTTTAGTGTAGATTTAATAATGGAAATTTATAATAAACTCATTAAAAAAAACTACACAAAATATTGTATAATTAACTCCATAATATTCTATGCATCTTTCAATTCATTCGAGACAATATTACATTAGACAAATTACATATAAATAGAGAGTTCAACTCCTAATGTTAGGGAGTATGACCCTATCAACAATCCCAAAATATCTCTCCTATTATCTCTCACATGAATCCCCAAGATATATCCAAGGATATTTCACACACCTATTCTAATGTTGAGTTGTTATTACAACTCAACGTGCACATACAAGAATATAGTATCCTAGATAATATATTTAATCACACCATAATTATACTCATGATTATATCTACTAATACAATATAATGTGAGTACTAACATGTTTTTATTGACACATATTCCCAAAAAATAATGCCTCTTCTTTCGTAAAAAAAAATAGTTAGGATTTTGTGGCTTTGCATAACGCCTTGATAGATTTCTAGTCACCTAAAATTGGTTTGAAACTTTTTGGATTTTAGATTCATGTATACTCAAAGTGGAAGGTTATAATCACTATTTAGTAAGTTTTTTCATTTCCATAGATATTTATCCTTTTAAAAGTACCTTTGAATTTGAAATGATGTGGCTATGCGATAATAATTTCCTAATATCGTATCAAAATAATGGAAGGAATGCCCTTTAATTCATGGTACTAAATCATTCATTTTCATGTCAAAGCTAAAATATCCTAAAATCCATATAAGGGATTGGAATCACACTTCCTTCAATAACATACTCATCATTAAAAAAATATCTTACTTATATCAACAATCACATTCCATAGTATTAAAATTCGATCTTCCATATTGACAATGACAAGCTTGACATAAATTTACCAGACATGAAATGAGCACATAATTAAGGTCATAATCCATCATTCTCTCACACTTTAATGTTATATTATGAGTTAAATATTATATTTTTATATTAAACACCTAAAATAACCTCACTATCTACTTCAAACTTTCTAAATATCTTGCATAAACATTTCTTGACTCTTAGTTTAGTCTGTCTATACACAGGTTGGTTCTGTCATATTTGGTCATTATTTCTAGTTTATATTGACCTAATCTAGTTGAAATTGACCATTTCCTAGTAATGATTATTTTTCAAAATGAAACCTCTCCTTAGGATCGACCCATTTTCCTAACATGTCTTTGTCATGAGAAATTACCCATTTTGACTTGTATTAAAAAAATCAAGGTATCATTCAAAAGAGACTTGGTGTAGAATAAGATTATGAGAAGGATTATTTTATATGCTAGTATTCATATACAAATAAAATCACAAAACATAACACTTCAAGCTTACTCCCTCATATCGGCCAGGTCAATGCAAAAAAGAAATAAATAAGAAATCATGACAAGCAATACCTTACCAATGTGACTCTCCTTCAAGACTTATCAACAAACATGTTTATATCCATATGTAGCATTCCAAGTATTTATCAATGTCATGGAGGAATCACCATGATCATCTCTTAAAATATAAACTTGATACAACTCTTGCATGATGCAATTTGGAAGAAAGGTTGAATCTTCTAGGTTGTATTCTGCATTATGTCTTTGCACTAATAAGCTTGATAATTATCCATGGAGGCCCTTGTATTTATAGTTTTCTTGAAATGATACCGATTTTCCATCTTAAGATCAAGATGTGTGGTCCAATATTGATTCAACTTTGGAGACCAAATGCATTCAATTTTATAATTAATATTGCATTTATTAGGCACGGTTCAACATTTCTAATTTTTATTGTATTTATGTTGATATTTTAGATTTTTAACTTTGTGACCAATGATGTCATGATGATATCACCCTTTTTAGATATTTATTGAATTTTCATTTTTAAAAAATTATATATTCACTAATTTGACATGGATTTTTCAATTAAGCATTTAATTGGATTTAATTAGTTAAGTGATTCTGATTAGGCCTTTTAAAATTCTTAAAATTTGATTAATTGCCTTACAATATTGGTCAAAAATGTCAATTTGTTAGGTCATAATTTGACTAGAGATGAATTAGTATAAGGTGATGATTTCGTATAGGATAATTACCCTATTATGGATACATTGACACCGTTCGACAATTATACATGATGTGTGTAAATGAATTTGGGCATTTCAATGGTATTTGGTCCAGTTGGTATGTTACTATGAGAATTTATTTAAACTCACAATTATGGTATGATAGTGGTGAGAATTAGATGTATATATTTTGCCCCTATTTGAGAAGGCATGGTAAGACATTCAAGTGAATTAATGACTTTTCAAAGAATAAGAAGGTTTCTCGAATTGATTACAATTAGAAGAAAATAAAAATTCATTCCCATTTTCATTGATTTTAATTGACTTATAGAAAAATGGGTTTATAAAAATGCCCCAAACATTGTTTTGGAGATCCATGATGCCCCTCAAGGGTAGAGTGGAAAAATAATTTTGATGGATTAGCAGGTCAACAAAGGTAAAATTCAAAGTAATGGAATTTGGTTTACATGGTGTAACAATAATGCCACATATAAGTCCCTTGTATATGTGATTTTGATGAGGCACGTATAAGTCCCTTGTAATCTTGACTTTGGGCCCTTATAACCTGCACACTCACTAAATACATCAAATACATCCATAGAAAAATAATTGATATCAAGAATAATATGGAGCATATGTATATATACATAATTATTTCACCACATGAACATCCCAAGACTAGTAATAAATATTGGTTAGTTAAATATTATCAATAGTAAAATCATAATATAGACCATCATGCCATTCAATAACAATAATTAGATAGCAAAATACATCCATTCAAGATAATCATGTTAAGTAACCATGCATAGAAAATGTTGAACTAGATAACCAAGGTCCATAATGAAACACAATATAAAGTGTGGAAACTTCATGACTCCATCTAGTCCAAAACATATCCATAAAGTCCACAAAATATATAATAGGGAGTGATATCAAAATAAGATCTCACAAAAATAAAGAAGGTTACTAGAGATAATCAAGAGAAGTTGATTACTTTTGAATACAAATTATATAAGGATCCATCTAATGTTGACCTTATTGAAAATGTGCTCGTGATTAAACACCAATTCATGCAACACCAAATGTACTTTTCCAAATGTGCTCATATTTGATCTAGATTGAACTATCTCAAGATTAGGGATAAGGGCTCCAGATTATTCTTTAGTTTTCTGAAGGCAAAACACAGTAAGCAAAAAATCATATGGATTGATATTGGGGGATGATCACTAATGAGCTTAGTGAAATTAATAAATATTTATTCTCATTTTACTCCAACATTTTTTTGATTGATGGGTCAAGACCTTAGGTTAATCATAACAAAATTTTATGTGTTAGGTGTATTCTAGATAAGGTTTCCCTTGAACAAGCTTCTTCCTTGTATAGTGAAATTTCCATGGATGAGATATTTTATAAAATTGACTCCCTTAATTATGATAAATATCCTAGGATTGATGGGTTCCCTTTTGAATTCTACAAAGCCAATAAGGATTGGATTGCTCATGATTGTATTAGAATCTTTAAGGAAGTTTTGAAGGCCATCTCCCTTGGTGCAGAGATTAATAGAGGAGTTATCTAGCTTATCCCTTAGGATGATGACCAAACTCAGGTCAAAAATTGGAGGCCAATAACCATGTTGAATGTCTCTTGTAAAATTATTTCCAAGATTATTACTATGAGACTTTCCTTTCTATTTCCTAATATTGTCTCAAATCTTCATATAGGTTTTTTGGAGGGTAGATTTATCCTTGATAACCTCATCTCTAGTTGGGACTGAATGCATTGGGTGTTGGACTATAAATAGGATGTGGGTATGATTCTTCTTGACTTTGAGAAGGCTTATGATAAAATTGAATGGCCATTCATTGAAATGATGCTAAAAGCCTTTGGGTTTCAAGATAGATTTTTTAGAATGATTAGTGTCCTTTTTAAAGATGTTTCAGTTGTTATTGAAATTAATAGTGAGATTAAAGAATATTTAAAGCTTTAATAGTCCATTAGACAAGGCTACCCCATGGCCCCTTATTTATTTTTAATGACGATTGAAGTTTTACACTATATTTTGAAAAGTATTATTTTGGTAAGCGATTATCCTTGCCCGATGAGTCAGAACTAATTGATATGTTGCTTATTGATGATAGCACATTGTTCACTCTATTGGAAAAGGATAACTTAGAACATGTTGCATCTAGACTAGATATTTTTTGCTCTACCTATGGTTCAAAAGTTCAGATGCATAAATCATTTATGATTGGTTAGGAGAAAAAACCACTTGATTGGATTGCAAATTTTGGATGGACTTGGAAAGGCCCAACTAGCTTGGTTAGATATTTGGAATCCATTTTGATCTTCTTCCTCCCTTTAAAGAAATGTGGAGTTGTTGCTTAAAAAGTTGGCCTTGTTTGTTTGAATGTGATATCTCTTAGTTTGACATTGCTTTTGGTTATGTTTGTGATAATAAAAGAGTTCATATTTTTTTCACAAGTTTTGATTGGTGTTATCCATTGAGATTATTTGGTTTATTTTGAAGCAAAATAATATGGACATTATTCAATTTAAGACTAAGGTGCTTACTAACTTCATAGCTGAATTTGTCTCTAGTCTTGTTTCTATCCAATTTTATCTTTAGTTGAAGGTGTCATTGTCTTAATTAGAAACATTACTTATGATAGGCATGATGAAGATTACCTCCAACACTTTTTTGGAAAATATTCAATACCCCATAATGATTCATACTTTGGATCAACATGTGTGTCATGATAAAACAACTAATGAGTAGATCTTAGAATTTGATTGTGAAATAATGAAGGAGTCCTAATTTGAACAAGTAGAGGGCCATGTCCCAACCTAGGTCGCTTCCTATGATTTTAATAGATATGGTATTAACACCTAGGTAGCTACTAATAAATATGTTATTTTTATCTTACAAGTGTCTAATTCTCAGGCTCAACAAGATTAGTCTAGTGGGAACTTGGGGAGTGAAAACATATTAGTTTTTTTCTTAATATGAGTGCTAGAAATGGTCCTATGTATCCAACTCTCACTGTACCTAAAGGTGGGATTATTCTTGACTCTCATGGGAATATTTTCCACTCTAATTTGGGGAAGTTGATTGAATTGAATGTTAGTAAGCTTGCAGTCAGACTGGAAAAGGTTGATGAGAAGGGAGGTAAATAATAAATCAATGATTTGGTTCAGTTTGTTAAGAATTCCAATTTGAAAAGTTTCTTCATTTGGATAAGTATTTCATCCCTCATTCTAGTCTCCATGATTTTACTTCTAGATATTAGGGACATGCGCATGATAAGTCCAACAACTAGGACCTAAGGTTGATGGTATGAGTTTGGCGGATTTTCATGATGGTGTTAAGATAATTGACTAAGTTAGGTGGCTGATTTTTCCTTGTTGAGGATGGTGTTTGGTTATTTATACTATTTATTTTTATTGGTACCATGATGAGGTGGATATTTTTTTTATTGTAATAATTTTAACTTTGAACATTTCTTCCTATTGTGTTTTTAGGCCTTTTTGGCTATTTGTATCCGTGTTTCATGTTTGGGCATATAGACTTTTGTTAATGTTCTTGAAATAATAATAATAATAATAATAATAATTAATTAGATAATTTATTTATTTAATTAATATATGGTTTTAATTAAATAATTTTAAAAATGAAGGTTATTTTTTCTCCAATAAGTTATAAGGAAGAATAATATTTTTTAAGACAAGATTAGTACTATTACCTGGATCAAGTTCATTATTTATTTCTCCCTTACAATGAGCACATAAAAAAGAGAAAAAGACGTTTGAGAGTTTTTTAGAATGAAAAATGAAAGAGAAATACATAAGATAAGTAAATGCCCTAGAAATAAGTGGTTATCTATTTATAATCACATTTTTTTCAATTTTTCCAATGTTAATATATATGATTTGAACACTACATCAAACAAATAATTTCATAAGACAAGTCAAATCAATCAAGATCTCTAAACTCAACCTGAGTTGAAATAATTTGTCCAATGACCTTACTCAAGTAGGAAACATGGAATACAAGATGTATTTTTTTTTAAAATGAGGTAACTCTCATTTGTATGTTATAATACCCATCTTCATCAAGACCTAATAGTGCCCATAATACTTAGGTTAAGGCTTGTTATCCTTCTTTTAATATTTCAAGGACATTTGATTATATGGTTTTAGTCGCATAAAAACACAATCACCTACTTCAAAATGTCTTTTGGTGTGGTGTTGATGAATTTTATGCTTCCTTCAGTGGTATTCCATGTTAAGTATTGAAAGAGCCAATACAAAGAATTATTTTATTGTACTATGCAATAGAGCCAAACACAAAAACATATTATAATCACACTATAATATTATTTCATTTTCACACTCTAATATAAAATCATACAGGGGTTACAACTCTTTCCTATATTAGGGAGATCATATCTCCACTAATTTCTCACATGGATACACAATCTCCCATACAAAAATAATAACAAACTTATTTATGTCCTATTATTATAACTTACAATAATAATACAACTAATAATATATTCTTAACCAAATATATTATAAAAAACTACCTATCTGTAATAATGAATTATTACTCTCATAATTATTCATATTATGGTGTACAAATTGCTGTAAGGGATAACTATTCCCTAACATTCCCCCCTTTAGGCCTTACATGGTAATTTGTGTTCACAGGACTTAATGAAACTAAAGAAGGAACACATCAACTTCTTATCAACCATTCACTATTGAGAACCCATCAATCGAATCAATGTGGGAACTTTGAACAAGAACATATGCCATCAACCAATCACTGAGTGAACCACATCAACCTGTACAGTGTGGGAACCACAACATGAACCATCAGTTTAACTTTCACTCCTGCATCTCCTAAATACCTTTTTTATGCAGTACACTATGTGGGAGAATAAGAAATGCACCTCTTATTCATTACACAAACAAAAAAATGCTGAAAATATAATATAATATATATATATATATATATATATATATATATATATATATATATATATATATATATATATATATATATATATATATATATGAACCACTATATAAATAAGCATCCCTTCATTAGTGGCTAATGAGAGGCGTAGAAAGCCTCCATCCTCCAATGTCCTCCAACCTCTAGTAGGTCCACTCAATATAAGTAATCTTTAGAATTATAACCAATGTCCTCATTCATTGGTTCTTCTTCATCAATTTCCTTTTCTTCATCAACATTCATAGCATTATCTTCTAATTTTCCATCAAACAAGTCCTCAACTCTCTTTGTGTATTTTACAATCAAATGGCCAAGTTGTTTACGATAGAAGCAAGTAAACCATTTCTTTGTATCCTTAGAAGTTGATCCTTGTTTGAAATAAGATTTGGATCTTATTTTAGCATATGAATTATCCTCTTTATTTTTACCATACAATACACTTTCAACTGGATTAATATTTTTATTTTCTTCATCTATCAATGAAGAAATTAGATCTTCTAAGCTAGGATTTATTTTTCTTAGTGTAAAAACCATATTGGAATATCTAGCTAGCATGCTATTTAGTAAAATAGCTTTTACATCATCATCAGATACATCTACATTTATTCTTGCTAACTGATTTAGAATTGAGAGAAACTTACTTATGTGCTATACCATTGTCGCTTTCCTCCATATTGAGTCTAAATAGCTTCTATTTGAGAGTCACTATTGCACTTCCTATTTGAGATTAAAATAACTTGTTCAATGTAGTCCAAATGGTATTTGAAATTTTTGATAGGTCAATATTATGCAAGTAAGCATTAGATAAACCTAGGCCGATAATTATTATTTCTTTCTAATCTTTTCTCTCCCATTTCACTATTTCCTTTGCTTCTTTTGGTTTCTTCATTTTTCTATCAGTAATATCCCAAAGATCCTTGATGATTAATAATAATTGGGTTCTTACTTTCCATGTGTGGAAATATTTTCCTTCAAATTTTTTGATGTAATTCAATTTGTCCATTATGACACCCCCCCCCCTCCCCCCCCCCCCCCCCGCCCCCCACAATTTGGATGTTGTGTATAAGTGATAATGCAACTAATTACATAAATAATATTGACCTTGAAAACCTTGAAAATTAAGAAACGACTTTGAAAAATAATAATAAAGACTCAACTATAATAATTTTGGACCCATTAACAAGAAATAACATTAATCTAAAAATCTAAATTAAAAGTAAAGGACAAAACAACAATTTGACTCTTTAAAAAAAAATCACTAGATACTACAACTAAATTATCTTTTGAACAACCTAAAAAATATTATAATATAACCTAAATATTAAATACCTTAATAAATTATATGAATTTTGACATGGATTTTGATATTAAAGCTTATAAAATAAACTATTATGAAATTTTGCATGTATTGACAAGAATGCTACATTGGGAGGACATGAAACAACTAGGCTAAGAAATAATGAATTATATTCAATGGAAATGTATCATAATGATGAAATGCAGAAACCTAATAGGTTGCTTAATAGCTCTGACATCATGCAATATTTTAAAGCTCTATCAATATGTTGATCCTATAGATCTATGCATGCTTGTTTAGATGAAAATAGTGACCAAACTAAACTATGTGTTATCTAATTTTATTGTATCAATGAGCACATATTTTGTGGAAATAATTCATGCCAAAGACATATGTACCTGATTAAAAAAAAAAAAAAAATATTGATACATACACAAACATAAGGATTGCATGTCATATATCAAGACTATTGTACATAGTTTTAGATCTCTATTTTATTTGTAGATCATGCAATTCACCCAAACGTCCCACATAGCCAATAAATCAAAGATTTAAATCCACACATAGGTAGGTGTATGAAGCATATATGGGACTATACACGTAACAAAATTAAAACAACTAACCCATCATAACCTTCCTAATCTGATACCAATGTTAGGTACTAAAAGATACAATAAAAAGAATTATTTTATTATACTGTGAAATAGAGCCAAACATAGAAACATATTATAATCACATTGCAATATTATTTCATTTTCACATTTTGATACAAAATCATACGGGTGTTAAAATTAAATAAGAAAACACTTTCCTATAATTGGGGAGATTATATCTCCACCAATTTCTCACCCGAATACACAATCTCCCATACATAAATAATAACAAACTTATTTATGTACTATTATTATAACTTACAACAATACTCCAACTAACAATATATTCTTAACAAAATATATTCTAACAAACTACCTATCCATAATAATGAATTATTGCTCTCATAATTATTCATATTATGGTATACAAATTACTGTGAGGGCTAACAATTCCCTAACATGCCATTACCAAGTTCTCTCTGAGACTTAGAAATTACCTTTTACTTGTGTTAAATGTGTTCTTAAACTATTTAAACCTTTGATTGAACCATCAATGATGAGGTGATTACCCATATAAATGGAGACATTTTGGATGAGGTATGGAAAAAAGTGTTATACCACAATTCTACAAGCGGAAACCATTGAACCGATCTCTCCTATTTATCTAAACAAAAACATCATAGATAATACTCCAAGAACTTATTAACCACCTCATGTTTTCCATCATATTTTGGGTAATATGACAATATTATATCCAAATGAGTATTCAAGCATGAGAATAAATCATTCCAAAAATCACTAACAAATATAAAATCAAAATCACTTATAATGTTCTCTAAGGATTTATGTAGCTTATGCATTGCATCTACATAAAGGTTAATGAGAATGTACTTGATATAAAATAATGTCACAAAACACAACATTGGTCATATTTTATGATTCTATCCACAACAACCTTGATGAAATGTTTCCATTTGAACTTGGCCAACCCTATGATTAAATCCATGAAACTATCCTCTCATATCTAGCTAAGAATAGATAGTGGTTGAAAATGACCCAAGGCATAAATTCTCATGCTTTTTTTGATGACATACCATGCATTCTACCATAATTTTTTGGAAATCCCATTTGATCACTACCCAAAATAATGTTTGATTGATTATATGAAAAGTATTTAGGAAAATTGAATACCCACCAATTAGTGAAGTATGGAATATATAAGAACCTTATGGTTAAGTGTAGGAAATTGGGGGGGGGGGGGGGGGCGGGGGGGCGGGGGGGGTGGGGGGTGGTGGAAGAGGAAAATTTTCCACTAAAATGTGATTTACTTGAAAATGCTTGTAGGATTTAAAAAATGTGTACATGATTTTTTTTTAACTTGATAATGACAAAAATTGAACCCCATACACATTAAGCTTAGAATTGATAAGATTAACAAATTATAGAGGTTGAAGGATTAAAAGGCTTGAAATGTCACTCTACATCTTCATATAATTTTATATTACTAAATATAATAAATTAGGGCCACTATTCATATTCTATAATTAGTCTCATAACTCTACAAGTTGTTTTTTATAATATATATTATTAAAATCTAGTTTGGCCATTACTTGGTAATTTTTATAATTTTAGTAATGAACCTAAGGATTTCATGATTCAATAAATGGATCTAGTTTACTAGACATGTTGTCTATTTCATTTCCACTATACTCAATTATGTAACTCATGTATGTAAGAAACTTCTTCAAAATTATTGATGTAAAATGAACTATTTGGTTAAGTTTTAGGGACATAATAAATAATGGCATGGTCTGAGCATTCTTGAATTGATGAAGTTAATAAATTAAAGCCTTTAAAATCAAGGGTTTTTTCAAATATGATAAAACCACAAGTATAGGCAATAGTTCTGTAATTTCCCTAGTAGTTGTGTAACTACCTATATTTGAAGGTGGTGGTTTCAAAACTCCCATAGAGATTTCCAAAATGTTGGTCTACTTAAATTGGTGGTTTCACCAATAAAAAAAACACTACTAAAGGAGTAGTTTTAAATTCTTCCTCTTCTTGGTGACATTTTATTTGAATTATTTGGTGGGTTATAAGGTGTAAGGTCATAAACAAAGTCTCTATTGAATTTAAATATCATCAAATTAATTGGTGAGAATTATTGAAGTTGGATTCATATTTTACTTTATAAGTTTTAGCCCTTTTTCATGTTTCCTCATTATTCTGTAGTTGTGAATGGTTGTTTCATTTGTGTTAGATCACTATGAATTATCAAAGATGGTAGTCCTATGCCAAATATTAGGATAATGTAGTAATAAAATATCCATACATGAAGGCTATGTTTGGTAGTAATTGTTTTTATTTGAAATGTGCACCCATGGATGCTCCATGACGTGGGGTGATTTATGATGGGGCCCTTGATGCACAGGTCTTGTGTGTGGTGAAAGAGACTATGATGTTGGGCATAGAAGTATTATTGCTTAGTTACACATTCTATCATTGATTGTTTCATCACAATGATGGGAACACCCCTAAGGTGTAAGACCCTTGAACTCCTTAGGATGAGCCTCTAGATTAGGCTAGATTCCTTCTATTCTAAGCACACTTAGTTTAAGACTGGTGCATAGAACTAAAGAGAATAAATTTAAATCTACCACTAGCCTAAACCTAATATCTTTGATGGAAAAGGTAAGGAAAAGGTAAGAGATGCTAAAATGTAAAAAGGTGATATGCTTAGAATAGAGAGAGAACTCCTACTACCATAAACACAATACAAAATTTTGAGAATAAGATGATATCACATAGATCCCACTAAGGACACTCTAATTGCATAAGTTTTTCACATGAAGGCATGGAAATGCAATGCAACACTAAGAGGGATGGAAAATGGTCTATAGACAATATCAACACAGACCATGGTATACACAGAAAACAACTTACAAGTGAGTTTTGAGTTCAATGAAGAGGTGCTAGGAATGGATAATGGTGAGAGGGAAAAACATTACCCATAGTCAAGGATCAAAAAATACAAATAACACACAAATCTTTAAAATAATGGAAGGAGGTGAACTTAATTCTCATTAGTCTACAACATTTATCTAATACAAGTACTTTTGGAGGGAAAATTTTAAAAATGTGAGGTTACTAAAAATATGTCAACCTTTTTACAAGTGAAAAACCAAGATTTTATAGTGAACAAGACTATTTTAAAATAAATGTGCCACTTGGGGTGGTGGGTGTATGATTATATTCCTTTACGGTGTCACAACCATGCTTCTTGAAGTTTTTTTGATGATTGGATATGAAGTTGGTGGTAGGATCATTTTTGGATACATGTGTGCATAGGGGAACAAAATATTTCCCTGAAAAGGTAATACGGTGCTGTAAACTTTGCATCCTGATGCCCAGTAGTCTCTTATGTGTTTAATCACTTTGACAATACCTCAGACTCTTCTCAACTACCTCTAATGACCTTATTTATATCCTGTTACCACTCAATGTGTGATACTTCATGATTGGTTTCATGTGTCATATCACCACATCGAGGGTTGGCATTTCTCTTGATAAAATTGAGAACTTTCTTCTGTTGAATGAGTGTTGGGTAGCCATATGGTAGTGGTAGAAGGAGGATTACATTCTATGCACTTTTAAGGGCATATATGTAAGGTACTGTGTGTGGGCATGAAACTACATTGGTTAAATGTGAGGAAGAAAATAAGGGTGTGCATGATGATTGGATATCCCAAGCATGCTCTTCATAATTCATAGTTGATCCCTGTGCTCTAAATTTTACTCAATTCTTAGGAACCTAGAGGTCTTGCATCTTGAAATCATGCACCTTTTAGCTTGTGAGCCAGATAATCCTATGCATGAGATATGCATTGAGAACTTTATGTAGGTGTGACTCATCACTATATTATCATGCAGACCTATGTTTGACTATCTCAGGTGCAGGCATGGATAGAGAATGCCTGCACATTTAGCTTGAGTTCCTAAGATCCCATAGGTGCATAACTCCTTTTATAATCTCGATAAGTCTTGCACCAACTTGGGTGACTTAGAAAGTCAAAAGTAACATATACAATTGTTTAATTACAATGTTAATGGATAAAATATTGATTTACCCACTATAGTTTTTCCCACAATTGATTTCTTCAAGGCATAGTGTGCTCATAGTATGAATTTCATTTCCTTTCTAACACTTTTTGGCCTCTATTTTAGCATTATAAGTAGTCTATAACAATCATCTATCAATAATTTTTTGAGATGGGAATATAGTATCTATGTGTGTGATTTTGAGTGTGAAATATCCACCTCTTTTATGGATTAGATTAGTATCAGATTTAAATTAGTATCAATTATAGTCCTTTTGATGGGTTGTTCATTTTTTACTACATTTCAGTATATGTTTGTTACAAAATAAAAAACTTTGCTAGTGGTCAAGGTATCTTAGTTATTTTTGAAGAAGATATTTCGACAAGGAAGTGGAATAAAAAGATTAGAAGTATGGTTTTTTATGATGAATATTATGCCCCTACAACATAAGAGAAAGTTAAAAATATTGAAGGAGTGGCTAACATCTCTCTTTCTATGTATCAAAGTAGTAAATAGTTAACATCAAAAATCATAAACCATTACCATAGTATTTAAACTAAGACATAATGCACATAAGAAAATAAACCAAAAAATCTAAGTGTATGTCTTTGTGATATTTTAAAATTTGACCAAATAAAATAGGGAATGTCTAGGTTAAATAACCTACAAATGTTATTTCACCCCAACCACTTGGTTTTTGTGAGAAACCTAGAAGATATGAGAATCCACTAAATAAGTTCACTCAATAATTTGTGCATGCACAATTACTTTCAATTCCAAAAATATAAATATAACTCCCTAATTTAAGATTACCTCTTATTGTAGTGTGAACTAAAACAAATCTAGGATAGGTAGATAATAACTAATCTAATCTAATCTAATCCTAGTGTGAATACACAACTGCAACACCCTCCCTTCAGAGAAACATTGAGGAGTGAGAAAAGACAAAGCTAGAATATATATCCTCAAATATGGGTCTAGAAAATAGGCCAAATCAGGTACCCATGTAAAATGAAATATAAATAAGAAAAAAGTCAATGCAAGTTTTCTCAAAAAACTAGTAAGAAAAAATAAAAGTGGAGAGAGCTAACTATGTTTCAAGGCATCCCAAGAAGAAAACAACTTAATAATTGAAAACAATGTTGAATAATGTGCATTAGATGGAATTAAGGCCATTAAACACAAACTCATTAGGTGGATTTGAAATCCACAAAATATTTGGTGAGAATATTTGGTCTGAATCTTGTACTAAAGAGCCAAATTTTTTTAGGGATGCCAAAAAATGAACACTATGAAGTTTGAATCCAATAATCTTCACTACAGATCTTATAGGTGTTGGGGATGCTAGACTAAAAAACACTATCAATACATTTATACAAACTATATGGTTTTTGGTGGATGGAAAGTCACTAACAAATTTAATATTACACAAGTGGTATAAATCCACTAATCAATCATTGAAAAAACTAAAATGGTGCACTTGAGACTATTATAGGTTTCTAATATGAAAAATAGTTCACCAAACTATATTTAATCAACTAACTAAAATAGAATATGCAATTCATCAAGGGTTATAAAGTGACATAACACCCAAAAAATCATGATATACACCCCCCATCCCATACTATGGATTAGTTGGAGTAACGCAAAAAATATTTATAAGTAGACAAAGCCAAATACTTGGATAAAAAGATGTTGACAACATCAGATACATAACCTGATGTCTCTCTCAACATTAAGATAATCATGATGTCAATGGGGTGTCAAATATATAAATAAATATCTCCCAATAACATGGCCATGATACTGATGGGAGATCCAAACAACTAAATTAGAGAAAATAATCTTAGAATAGAGCACACATGCATGAAGGTGGATGAGGTTGAAAAAATCCATCCATGGATCTATATGACTCAATGCGATTGCAAAATGATCCCATAAAAATAAACCCACCAAATGACCCAAAGAAGTCCAAAATGTTATCAATTTATAGAAGATGTCAATATTAACAACATAGTTGTTCCTAAGACAAGGAAGTAGTGCACAGATGAATAATTTGAAGTTTAGGAACTGTGTTAGTAAATCCTCATAAATAATGTTAATGACACTACCACAAATTATTAAAAATCCATTATCACAAATATGACTATCATGTCGAGCAAGATCTCCTCTTTCTAAACCTTTTTTTTCATAAATTGACTAATGTAAGGATTTCATATTTATTCATTTCTAAATACGTCTTTATATTCCCATATATGTTTTAAATATACATGTATAAATTTATTTATGTATCTTTTGTTGCATTCATCCAAATTTGAAAAAAAAAAAGGATAACAAATTAGCCCTAATTCTATGTATAATGAATAAAAATAACCAATATTCATTTTGTTTTGAGGTTGTTAAGGGGTGGGAATGCTTGGCTATATATTATTTATCATTTTTAGGGTCTATTTACTTGTATATTTATTTTTATAAATATATATTCATTAAAAAAATGTATAAAAAATAGGTAATAAACTACATGATCTTATCTAACCTTCCACCAAATGGTTTCAAAAAATAATAAATGATACTTTAGAAGGTGGTGGTGGGGGCATGGATGAAGACCAAATATCTATTATGCTTATATAAAAAATAAGAATACCTCTTCAAATTTTAACTACTTGACCAACTTATACTTCCCCATTTTTTAAAAACATTAGTACTTTAGAAACTAGACTAGATATGCCACAATTAATGCTCATACATAATTCACAAAATTTTGAATGTAGGCATCTCAAATAATCTATGGAAGTTCATATTTATCAAATTTTAATAAAACATTAAGACCTCTTTTAGGCACCTAGCTTCCTACACTTACCCTTATGTTTAAGGGTTGATTTATTGCACAAGTATAGGTTATCTTTATACCATAGAGTATCCCCTTTCCATACAATTTTTTCTAACACACTTGGATCATAATTAGAGATTTTAAATGAGATTTTATGTATCTATTTCATTTTCCCATTATAATATTACCTCATCTTCCCAATCTTTCTATAATATATACAAACTACAAACAATGCTTTTTTGAACTCATTCCTCCTAGAGAATGCATTAACCTTACATTTTCCTTTCCTTTCTTGTAGATGATCTCAAATTCATTTACTAACATCTTCATGATCCATTTTCACTATCATTATAATGGTAACATATGTTATAAGAATTATTTTAGACTATCATTATTATTTTTCACCTTAAAATATTTTCCAATCAAATATAGTCTCCATAGTTTGATTGCATGAAAGATATCTACAATTTCCTTCCCATAAGTGGGATTTAGAAAATTAGTATCCTTGAGCTGGATAATCTTAGTTACAATGGGTTTTCCTTATTACATGAGTATGAGCCCCATGTTATATCCAAAAGTATCATATTTAACAATGATTTAAAAAAAAAAATATAGGGTAGCTAGAATTTGATTTGTGCACATGACATCCATCAAATTATTAAATTCCATAGTGGCTACCTAATTCCAATGGAAGGATTCCTTATTTAATAAATATGAAACTGAGATAAACTATATAGACTAAATGTAGCATTTCACTAAACATTTAGGGAGATCTAAACCTACTAATAAATCCCCCATATAATTCTAGACACATACATTAACATTTATATTGAGATAATGCACTTGTGACAACTCATTATATGCCCTTAGCTCATGCCTCATTCCATAGTCTTTCAACTGCCATTAATTCAATCATATTGTAGATGATCCATTCCTACAAGAAATTAATGATGTCAAAATATCTATATCCAACATCCTAAGCAACCAAAACTCACTTTCAGATTGATCCACACCTTTAGTTTAACTATCTATTCTCTTTGGACAAGACCACCCTATTTAGACAATCTCACTCCATAGTAGTGTCTAGTTCTACCAACCATATTGTCATGCCAAATAAAAACTAGTTTTTCAAATTTTAATTTATGTAATAGGTCCTCCCACAATTTTAACAAGGCCCATCCAAAGCAATTGCCAAAAAATCACTATAAATCCACATTTCAAACCATTCTATACACAAAATGCTCATACATGAAAAAATTCTTGAACATCTCACTACACATTGAGAGAAAAACATCTATTTTTTCCAATTCAGATTCTACACATCCTAAGTAGCCCTGAACTAAGTCTGCATACAACTCAAATGTCACAAACCATTTTAGAAACACTTAATCACACTAAGATGTCACCAGCAGTTATAATTTTATATTAGTCTTTGACACAAATGACTATAAAATGGGATGACTATCTAGAGTTTGAGGCCTCTTCAGAGTATGGGTATTTAGGCAAACACTCAACATAGTGGGTATTTAGGTCAAAAACAACTTCATCTGCTAACCCCATTTTTAAATTTTATGCATTTGTCATTCATGGTATATTTAGATATGGTTACAAGTGAAGAAGAAGACATATAATGGCTTCTACAACATAATGCTCATCACAGAAAACATAAATAAGACCAACAAGTGACAATGAATAGACTTAGATTTTCATAGTACAAAATCCCTTCTGGATGTTAATGCTCCTTAAGGACACTAATGCATCATGCCCTTATCTAATTATAGAAACATTAACTAGAGTTATAATGAAGCCCTACTTTTAATTCACAATCACTATACACAGTCGTATAGTCAGATCTATACTTTATACAGACTCATGCATTCTTATTTTCATCTAAGTTATTTCCTTCTTGCATTTTCCCTTTTTATAATTTTTCCAAATATGTAAACTTACAAATTAATTAATGCTTAATTTATTTATATATTTTAAAACATAATTTAACTCAATACATTTTATCTAATTAGGATCTACCATCTACTATTTCCCATTTTTGATAAAACATATTGGTGAACCCATCTATTGATTGAATATTAAAAAACCCTAGCCATAGATCTTCCTAGGGTTTTTCACATTCTTTTTTATTTTGAATTAATTTATTAGTTTTTCCAATTTGATAATTTTTTTATTTGCAACAATATTCCAATCTTTTGTTTCATATCTTATGAAATCCAAGAAATTTATTTTTACCTCTCTTAGATAAAGTGATAGATGAAATGGTATTCTAATTGAGCATACTTATATCCATTTTGATAATGTACAAAACATGGAAAAGAAAAAGGATATATCAAGACATTTATATGTTAATGAAAAAAATGAGTATGTAGAGGTCCATAACACCAATTCAAATCATGATCAATATGATCATGATAACCTTACTCCTCAAGATAAAAACCAATATGTACTTCCACCTATAGGTGATGAACAACCATAGTTTAAAAAAGAGGAAGTTATTAGGAGATTTCAATAAATAATATGTGAACAACCTAACAATTATCATATAATTTTTCAAACTCTTTTGGACATAAAGAAAGCAAGCATGGATAATATATCCAATACTTCTCACATTATGGGTATTTACCTTTTTCCAAATCATTCAATACAAATTTTTTACCACCATTTAATATGGGGGAAATCAATAGTTTCATAAAATTAATGTGCTAATTCCTACTCAGTCATTGAAAACACCACCTTTGGTTAACACAAATTATTTTTTTCCTAATGTAAAATCCATCATGCAAGAGATTAGCTATTTGAAAAATTAATGTGTTACATTTTGAACAAGGAGCCTCAAAATATAATCAAGAACTTGATTCTTGCACTTTTTTGGCATATAATATTGTATCTTATCCATTACCAAACCATTTTTGTGGCACCTATTATTAAATTATATGATGGAATAGGTTACCCTGA
Organism: Torreya grandis; assembly: GCA_037957365.1. NCBI lineage: Eukaryota > Viridiplantae > Streptophyta > Pinopsida > Cupressales > Taxaceae > Torreya > Torreya grandis. The sequence goes on along the minus strand of JARHVA010000513.1, from coordinate 277,922 downwards.
GTAGTGCTTGATAAATTTTTAATGTAACATGTTTAGACTATGCATATAATGATAAGTTGTTTACTAAGTTATTTACCAGAGGTTTAAATGGATGTGTTCTAAGATGGTTCTAAATTTTCCCACACAAGTCAATTTTTTCATTTAATCCATTAGAAAATTTATTTATCACACACTTTTCAATCAACATAAGTGAAAATATTTCATATGCTCAGATTGATCAACTAAATTAGGAATCCAAATAGCTTATTGCATATTATGTATTAATGTATAATAACATGACATATAAAATGAAAAATCCTATGGAAAATAAATATTTAAAAGATAAATTCAAGTGGAGATTTCTTCCACCTTTGCATGAGTCCATTATGTTCAAGAAGTTTATGTCATTCACCAATGTATCTTGCAATTAAGGAAATAGAAGTCACATTATTGGGAATGGACAATCTTGAGTATAAAACAAATCCTACTTCTACTTCTCAAGTTAAAAATTTGATTAAACCAACATACAAGTTGAGACCAAATGAGAACAAGAGTGATCAAAATGAAATAGTGAATGCAGTTTCACAACCCACTCCATATATTATAATATCAACTCCTCCAAGGAGATAGTTTACTAATTTACTAGAATCTCCCTACACGGTATTAAAAAATTTATTATAATGAAATGCCAAATATATCTATCTAATTTAAGAATTTTATATAACTAATCCTCTTCCAAAAGGATTTAATTAGAATGATTTTCATGATTATCATTGAGCACTAGAAAATACTACTAATAGATGCATTAGTTTTGTCATGATCTATCTGCATATTTCATTTTCATATTGTCATACTTAGTTTTAGCATTATTTTATACTATAAAAAACTAATTGGAATTGATATTTTAATATTTTGGATGATGGACAAAAATATTTCAATAGAGTTATTTTTGTACATGAGATATTTGGTCCTAATATTCAGATTTTTGTGTAATACTATTCAATTCTATTTATATATGATTATATTTTTCAGGTACTATTGATGTCATTTGTGGGTTTAAGAATAGGTGAAATTAGATAGGTTGGAGATTGATTCCTATAGTTAGGGGATAAGGGATAAAGGCAGCCGACACATTTAAAAATAGGAAATTTAATGAACCAAAACTCGTAATAGTCCATCTTTTTGTTTTTCTATTTTATCATCTTCTTGACTTGTCCATCATGATGTTTGGCTTGTATTCACTTGTAAATTATTAATGTTGCATGATTTACTTATATTAACTATGTGATTATTCCTCCTTTGTATGAGTTGAGGCAATGTTGTCTCTTTGCTTTGCTTATTCAGTATTGTGACCTCGAGTGACCTAGTTGAATCTGGTTTTATTATTATTATTTTTATTAAATAATTGTTGTCATATTATTATTATTATTTCCTTCCCAAGGTACCTTAGCCCAAATTATAGACCCCCATCTCTTGCCACTCTCCCCCATCAACTCCTAGCAAAAAGGACCCTAACAAATTACTTATAAGTCAAATTAAGTAATAATTCACTACTTGACAAATGGAAAATTTGTAATAATTATTTTTGATAAATTAAAAAATTTCCATTCTCACTTGGTCGTGGGACTTGAATAAAATATTTTTATAGAAAATAAATATTTTTGCATTGGTCATGGATTTTGACCTAAAGGAAAATATGATCTTAACATCATTTCATTTTTTTTGATATGGATAAAATCTGATTTTTAACATTAATGTGAGGCAACTTGGGAGGCGCTGAGCTCGACCCCTAAAATCTCCCCATTTTTTTCTTTGGGTCAATGGAGAATAAGGAAAGAGGAGGGAGGTGTGAAGAGGAAGGATAAAGAAGAAGAGGAGGGAGGCATAGAGATGGAGGAGAAAAGATAAAACCCTAAGGGGTAGTATAGTGGCTTGGAGGAGTTTGTTGAGGGAAAAATATTTTGGATTTGGAGAGAGAACCTCTTGCTTGATTGTGTCTAGAAAAAGAGGTTTGACAAGCTAGTAAGAACACACAATAATTTCTATTTCTCCTCTATTGCTTGTAAGGAAAACAAGTATGTTTTTGTATTTTTTTAAATTTTGGAGAGAATTTTCAATTCCAGATTTAATGGAAAGTAAATAAAGAAGAAAAAAAATTACTTGCAAGTTCATAAGGAATTCAAATGATTTCCTGATGAACCTGCAAGGGTTTATGGAGAGACTATTTTTCAAAAATCTCTCCTATTCTTGCCATGATTGCTGAAGAAAATTTAATTTTAGAGTTGGATTTTTAAAAATTAATTAGTTTAGTCAAAACCCTACTTAAAAATTTATGTCTAAATGTCTTAAATCATTTTTGGTTTTTATTTTCTTTCATTCAGCTAAGATGTGGTGACTTAGGGTCAAATATTGGTATTTTTACTCACCCTGTTGGAAAATGGTGACCTAGTTTGACCCATAAGCAGAAAAGTTGTTATTTTGTTTAGGCATTTTGAGATTTTATCTGTTGCCTAGATTTTTGGGTTTGAAATTCAAATTTTTAGGTTGTTATGCTGTTAAAACTCGTGCATAAACTTTGTGGGGTTTTGATGAATAATTTTTATTGATATTTGGGGTTTTTAGAAACTAGTCTTGGCTAAAATTATTATTATTTAGACTTAATATCAATTTTTTTAAGCATACCTAGAAATGATTAATTATTTTCTAAACTTATGAAAAAATCCATGCTTACCTGATATATAAAATTTGAACTAACTTTAATGATTAAACTTGTAAAAATTGTCGTGAAAGGACAATGTTGCAAGTGATTAAAAATAAAATAGTTTTGGTCAGCTGGTAACAACTATGTGAAATGTTTTAAATTACATTGATGGATATATATGGTTTTATTTTTCATACAATAATAAGTTGTATAAAAATTAGTTTCAACAATTTTAAAATTTTCAGCTGCATATTGCCTCATTAAAGTTTTAGTTGAAAGTTTTAATTTCAGCTATATGTTACTAAATTAGTTTTAATAAGTTAAAATTTAGTTAAAAGGATTAAATGTACTCTCATATGTTCATATGCCCCATTATATCTTAGATTGAAATTTGAACTTTTAGCTATAACATTACATTTTATTTTATTTGATTATGTTACAAAATTTAGTGATTATACAATGTTGAGCCTAATTGTTTATATGACTGTGTTTAAATGTTTATTTTAGTTTGCATCAAGTATATTATGAAAGAGATTAGATCTTAGAGTGATTAAAATAAGTATATTTTCTTTATGTTGTAGTTAAATGATCAGTTAAGACATTCTAAAACAAGTAAATTTCTATACTTTACTTGAAACCATTATTGCATTAAACTCCATTACCATGGAGCAATTGGTTATCATTTTCAATTACATGGCTTCACTCTAATTGTTTGGTTTACTTTGATTATAAACAACCACATACAAGTGTACTTTCCATAAGATGATATGTTACTTAGTTCTAATTTCAATTACACTACTTGTACAAGTTTGATCTACCATTATACTTTGACTTACATATTTATTTCCTTTATTTACATACATGACATAAAATTGAAAGAATTCTATTGCTAAAGGCAATGAAAGAATAAGTGGTTTAAAAATAATTTATTTCTTTCAAGTTATGTTTTGATTTTAGTTGTATGATTAAATTTTTGAGCACTTAAAATGAGTCCAATTTGAATTGATATCAAAATTTAACTTTAATTAATAGATTTATTTATGTTTCATTTTCAAAAAACGGAACTTGTTTAAATTTTCTTAGCTATTAAAAACACTAAAATAATATTCTTCTTCTTTTGTCATAAGGACATAAGTGTGTCATTAATGATAAAATTAGCTATTTATTGGCTATAAGAGGCCATCAAAAACCTCATTTGTATAGACTTAAGGTTATTACTAGTTGCTGATCCAATTTTATATTCATACTTTTTTATACATAATAAATGCATACTTGGATTTGAATATAAACATCATAGTGTGATATAATGACAAAGAATTGTCTTCATTGAATACACATTTCACTAAGTTAGTACATGCTTAAGTTATTTTAAATAGACCTGATAGTATTTTTTTTATGACATGACCATGGTTGTTAAAGTACAAAACAATGTTAACATTCTTATAGGAACAAAATTTAGAAGTTTATGTGTCAAGGATTTATTTTTTAATTGAAGTGGCTTAAATTTTTAATCTCATGATTATGACCAAGTGATATGTAAACAATATTATAAAAATATGATTCTCTAGAAGACTATGCACAGGATGGTATAGTGACAACATTATGCTACTATGAATTAAGAATATCCTATCTACTTACAAATAACAATGTCTTGACAAAAACTATAAATTAAGTAGTTTAAACTTCAATTATTTCTAAAGTGAAGGAATGAGGTACAATGACCCCACAACCATAGATAATGGTAAAATGATATAAAATGAGGGTAGTACTATTTAGATCTTTCACATGCATAAAGTATTTGAATTGCATAGGCATATAATTAATGCTAAAATCTATTTAAACCAAAACCATAATTGAACTTGTTAAAGACCTGTTTGAATAAAATTAATAACCTAAGTGATTAACTTAGTCAACCCAAGCTCAAAAAATATCAAGTTGACTACCCTAACCTATACTGGGTTTCATGGATGTCAAACACTTAGGTAGGATGAAAATACCTAGGTTGTCCTATTCAGAAGGTATCTTATACCATGCAGTCCCAGATATATCGAAGGTGTCTGCTACCATGCATGAGGATATACCTAGGGCAATAATATCCCCCATAGAATCTTCTAGGTGTAATTAAACTAGGTAAGGTTTCATGCACGTAAACACCACATTAGATTATCTAAAACCAAACTTTAGATTCTAAAACATTTCTTTTTCCATTCCAAACTCTGAAAGAATGGATAGTCAATTTTTTTAGGGTCGTTTCACATAGTATTAATTCCTATGCTATGTTGTTGATTCTAGATGAATTAGAACTTAGAAGAATTTATTTCTAGAATATTTCTAAGAAACTAACTAGTGGCTTCTTAGAAAAATGGTTAAAATTAGTCCTGTCAGTAATGTAGGGTGAATATTTTGTCAATTAGCTAACTGATGAGCAAAATAGGTCTATTCAGCCACAGCATAGGGAAATTGGTCATCCAGATGTGCAGGTTTAATACATCAAAAGGGGACAAATCTCTCCTCTCATCAAGGGGAGGTTCACTGTAAATATGCAGGAGCTATATACTATATATATAAGCAAAAAATAACACTCAGGGGTAGGATAAACCATCCATCTCTCTTTTTTTAGAGATGATGTTAACAAGTCAAAGGAGAAATCTTGATGAAATGATAGAAGGCACTTCTCTTCTTTCAAAAGTGCTATTCAGCAAAAAAAAGGAACCTTTCAGGTGGTGACAAATAACTGTAACAGGGCGCAGTAACATAATAGGTTGAAATGTAGCACAAAGTCTCCACCTCAACTGCCAAAGAGTGAAATACGAAGGATAATGAGGGCATAAAGTCATCCCAAGGTCCTTTACATAGAAATAGAATACGGAGAATAATGAGGGCACAAAGTCGTCCCAAGATCTTTTACATAGGAATAGAAAGAAAACACACTAAAGACAATTGTGGGGGCACAAAGTCTCTCCACAATCAGCTTCAGGACACCTTCCTGATTATTTTCACTAATTCTACTTATTCAATTAAATAGATAAAAAATGTATTAAGGAAGCAGACATAAGAATAATTTCCCCAACAACCAAGCTGTTCTAGCACAAAGTCTGAAAAGTCACTTGTTTTCTTATTCAAATAATGAGATATGATCAACAATCTGAGCTCAAAGTCTCAGTAATGCCTTTCAAATTGGGAAAAGTTTTATTTTTGATAACAGAGAGAGATCCCCTTAAAACCATAAGATAGAGTCCAATATATAGTGCTCTAAGAAAGACTTGGGCGCTTTGTTTCACCAAAATGTGTTATGATGCATTTAATGCATTTTAAATTCTATCCATGGGCTATGCTAGAATCAAGCATCAGTCTTTAATATAGGCTACTTGATGTGTTTCCTGATGTGCACGTAGTTGTTTGTTGTACTCAATGTAGAAAAATGGGCCACGCCATTGAATGTTCACGCTCTTCTGATGTCCACTTGGTGGGCTGCTTTACCTTCTAGAAACATATCCTATGCGCATATATTTTTGATCTTTCTCCATCTTTCCCACTTTCCTTGTTGTATTTCATCTTTATCTGTGCAATCTGAGCTCTTAGGCTATCTCTTTAGCTGGTCGCTAAATTTGTTCACAAGATCTATGCCATATTTGAAAATCAATGGATATTTCATTATCTTAAATTTGATGTTTGCAAGGATGTCAATGGTTCAATCGCTTTCTTGGTTCAATCACTTTCTTGGTCCAATCATTTTCTTGGTCTTTGAACCACTGTTTTCTGCCCTCTACAAGGGTACCTATCCTTAGTTCACTGCCATCCATAAGGGCACTTATTCTTTCAGCTTTGGGACACTCCTTTGAACCGACTGCTTGAACCTACTGATTAAACCTTTGAACTTTCCTTTGAAACCATCCATTGCTGCCTCTTTCTTTGCTTGAGGCTGCTTTTCACTGATCTCAACAAGTGAAACTTGGCAGCTTTTGCTAGGCTTTACAAAGGACACATGGTGAATTTTTCTACTTTTTAGATACCTTTTGAGAGTCCTGTAGAAGATGACACGTGGCAGCTTCTATAGAGCTCCTAGAGACACTATGGAAACATTCGAGACTCTTTTGGATTTATGTGGATGATGACACATGGCGCATTCTACTCAAGTTTAGCCACTCACCTGAGACCCACAACATTTTTACTCAATAAAAGGAAGAAGCTACAGATGTTGACATGTGGTGACTTCTACTGAGTTTTGTAGATGACACATGGCATGTTCCACTGCTTTGAAAGTTACTAGAAACTGTGTCTTGACAGATGACACATGGTGGCTTCTGCTACACTTATAAGGGACACGTGGTGCATTTGAGCTTTTATTTCTTTAATGAGTTTTCTATTTTGGTAGACTTTTCCTTTGAACAAAAAGTCTAAAGAATTTCTTTTAGATTATTTATTTGAAGGAAATCTTCCTTATTTTTGCCTCTGCTTTCTGTAAGGCTTTCTGTCAGGCTTTCTTCTCGAGTGAATTCCTTCAGACAAAAAGTCTAAAGGATTTTTGCCTTAACCATTTTACCGTGGGAACTTTTTTGAAGGAATTCCCTATGTCTGCCTTTGCTCGCTGCCTTCCGCAAGGGCACTCGACTTGGTTCATTGCCCTCCACAAGGGCACTTTTTCCTTTGGCTTTGCCTTAGTCAATTTTCTATCAATCTCAATAGGTAACACATGGTAGCATCCATTGTGAAATAGGTGAGGACATGTGGCAGCATCCACTTAACTTATAGAGGCTTTGGATGCCTTTTGAGAGTCCCATAAAAGATGACATGTGGTAGCTTCCACTAAGCTTTAGAAACACTGTAGAAACACTTGGGACTCACTTGGATTCATGTGGATGTTGACACTTGGCAGTTTCTACAGTTTCTTCATGATATAAAAAATGGCTAAGTGTTGAACCTATTTCTCTCTTGTAGAGTCCATAGAAACTATTCTATGAAGTCTATAGAAATGATCTTGTAGAACTGGCAGAGTCCATAGAAATGAATCAGTAAAAATGAGTCCATAGATTCAAGCCTGCAGAGTCCATAGATTCAAGCCTGTAGAGTCCATAGAAATCTTAAAAAGCTTGAATAATGAAGAATTTGAATGCTCAGAATAATTTTTGAGGAGGGGAGTGAGGATTTTGGTTTTTTGGACCAAAATAGTTCAAATGTTGTCTCAAAAATGAGTGATATTTTTGGGGGACAACAGCTGGCTCCAGTTGGGGAACTTCCTTTAGTTGGAATGATTGAGGGGAGTAGAAACCCGAATCTCTAGTGCCTTGAAGGATGCCATTGGGCTATGGAGTCTTACTACCCAAAAAGAAAGATGACAAAAACAAAAATGAAATCACAAAAATAGAACTAAAGACTATACAAATATACATATGTACAAGCTGATCTTATCTGATACTTCACAGATTGAAATAATTCAAATGCTGCCCATTATAAGGTAGAGAGAAGAGCGTGCCATCTTGATATTTCAATAAGAAGCTATTCTCACCATTGAGCTAATGAATAGTAAATGGGCCCTTCTAAAGGGAGTCAAACTTACCGTGCATCCCCTTTGGTTCTCTTCTCTTGTCCCATAGCAGGACTTGATCTCCAACCTGGAAATCATAGTTTTTTGCCTTTCGATCGAAGAGCTTCTTTACCAGACTTTGATGGGCAGCAATTCGGTCCACCACCATAGTTCTCTGCTCATCCAACTCAGTCAAGCACAAGATCCTTTTATCAAGGGGGCTTTCATATGTCTGATCTTCAATTGCCTTAGCCAATTTTAATGCTAGCAATTCCAAGGTGATTGGTATCTCAACATTGATACCATAAAGAAGTTGGAAAGGTGACATACCTATTGCCCTTTTTGGTGTAATTCTATCTACCCACAAAGCATCAACCAATACTTTATGCCATGTCCTTTAGTTGTCATCCACCAGCTTCTTGATGATAGTCATCAGGTTCTTGTTACTTGATTTAGCTTGTCCATTTCCTTGTGGAAAGTAATCAAAAGAGTGAGAGAGAGTGACCCCATAGTAAAAATAGAACTGAGTAAGCTCTTGGGAAGTAAAGCAAGCTACATTATCTATGACAATTTTGGTTGGGACCCCAAACCTGGAAATGATATTCTCCTTGAGGAAATTGGACACTACTTCTGTGGTAGTATGCTTGGTTGGGATAGCTTCCACCCACTTGGTGAAGTAGTCAATTGATGTAAGGACATAATTATGTCCAACACTTGAAGATGGGTTTACAGCTTTAATAAAATCAATTCCCCATTGCTAGAATGGTTCCTCTATGACCACTAGCTCTAGAAGCAAAGTAGCTAACTTTGGTCTCCCAACAAACTGTTGGCATAGTTCACATTGCCTTACCCACTTGTATGCATCTTGGAAAAGAGTTGGCCAATAATACCTGGCTCACAAAATTTTATGGGAAGTCACAGGAGAAAAAAAATGTCCTCCACAAGCTAGATTGTGGAAGGATTTCAAAAGTTGGCTTTGATGCTCCTTGTCCACATAGCGAAGGAACACTCCATCAAGGCTCCTTTTGTATAGGCCATTATCCCAAAGGACAAAATTGGCAGCTTTCAACTTGGTAGTCCTCTCTTCATTGTAAGATAGGTGAGCAGGACACTCACCATAAGTAAGGAAATGAGAAATACCTAAATACCACTCATTATGGCATAGGCATTTTCCCCGTACCAGCTTTGTTGGCTTGATGACTAGATCAAACTCCTGGATCTTTACAATCCAATTGCCTCTTTTCATCCCAAACTCCTGCTGAGTTAGTATAGATTTGACCGTGGTATCAGGAACCAAGGCAGTAGTATGAGAATTCAAGATGTAGAAGTGGAAATGTTTGACTACCTTCACCACTGCATAAGCATGCTTCTCCATATTCAAGTACTTTAGCTCATGAGCTTTGAGAGGGCAGCTCATGAAAGAAATAGGAGATTCCATACCTTCTTTATTTTGTTGAACTAGAATTGCTGAAAGCATGTGTTCATAAGCATAACTGTATATGATGAACTCTTTGTTGTAGTCTGGACAAACCAAAATTGGGGCATAGGAAATGACAGTCTTGATATCTTTAAATGTTGACTTACCTTCTTCAGTTTAGCTGAAGGTGGCCTTTCCCTTCATCATGTTCACAATATGTCGAGTCTTCTTAGCAAACTTAGGGATGAACCACCTTTCTGAAGAAAGATTGAATGACAGTCTTACTTGTAGGCAAGGTAAGCTCTTGGATAGACTTGACTCTATCTGAATCAATCTTTATGCCTCTTTTAGACATAATGTGTTTGAGAAGTTTCCCCTCTGTTACTCCAAAGATTGACTTTTTGGGGTTCAAGGATATACCATTTTGGTGGCAGCGCTCCAACACTTGTTGCAAGTGGCATATATGATTTGGGCGATGTTTAGGAAAGATGGTCAAGTCATCAAGATAAACTAAAATGAACTTACCCATCTCATCCTTGAAAGCAAGATCCATTTCTCTCTGAAAGGTGGCACCAAAATTTATCAAGCCAAATGGCATCCTTCTATATGCAAACGTGCCCCAAGGTGTGGTGAAGGCAGTCTTGTGTTAGTCTATTTCACTAACTTCAACCTGATTATATCCTAAGAAGCCTTCTAGCATTGATGACATCTCTGAGATGATCACTGTCTAAAGTACTTGATCCATGATTGGCAAAGGATAGTTATTCTTCAAAGATGATTGATTCAGATTCCTGAAATCCACACAAATGTGAATTTTTCCATTCTTCTTCCTCATAGGGACTATGTTGGCAATCCATGTGGAATGATGGATTGGAAAAATTATCCTAGAATTCAACATTTTTTTAATCTCAAACAGAATAGTACCTGATATCTTTGGATTATAATGCCAGGATTTTTTCTTGTAAGGAACCAAACCATCCTTGAAAGGAATTTCATGTTGAATTTCCTCAGGCCTGAGTGACTTTAGATCATCATAAAAGTATGCCAAAACATCCATGTAATGGCAAAGCAAGTCAGTAAATTTGAGTTTCTCCTCAGGAGTACAACACTTCCCAATGTTCACCATCTTGGGATTTTTCTTGGTGCCCAAATTTATCTGATCAAACCCCTGGGAGGAGTTTGAATCTATTTATTACTGTTTGATGAACCTATCATGCTTGTCAAATAATTTCTCAAGAGAAAGTAGTCCTTTAAAAATCTTATTCCCTTTTAGCTGCAGGAATTCTTCACCTATGTTTGAATTCATTTCAGGAGTTGATTCAAGTTTTTGGAGCTTACTGCCTTTGAAGTGAAGATGTTTGAAGTTGTATTTTTGTTCCAGAAAGGTGATGATTTGGTTGTCACCATTGAACACTTGCCAATGATTGGCATTATCGGGCACACTTGGTTTAAAGACCAGTTCAATAGTGTACTTGTTTCCTTTGAAGTCTAGATGAGGAATTAAGAGGGTTGCTGAAATAGCCAATGCATCAGCGCAGTCATTGAATTCTCTGGGTATGGTAGAGATGTTGAAAGCATCAAAGCTTTCAATTTGATCCTAGATTAGATTGTGGTAGTGGCGTAATCTCTCATTTTTGATTTGATATAGGTTCCTTACCTGACAAACCACCAGTTCAACATCTCCTTTGGCATGAAGGAGTTTGATGCCTTTATCTCGAGCAGCCTTCAATCTGAGTAATAGGGATTTGTACTCAGCTGTGTTGTTAGTGTCATTGACCTATAACTTGTATGAAGAAGGAAAAATATCTCCTTGAGGAGATATCAATACAATCCTAGCTCCTAAGCTAATAGAAGAATTGCTGCCATCAAATTCTAGGATCCAAACATCATCAAAAGCTGATCTTTCCTTAGATTTCTCCTTGCTTGGAAGGGGGAATTCTTCTATGCTTGCACTGTGTTCTCTCACATCTTTTATTGTTTCATCTGAGTTTATTTTTAGACTGTCATTTTCAAAAGTTTCATCAGCTGAAACATGAGTATCTTCTGTGGTCAAGAAATAATTACCCATGTCTAAAGATTCAAACAAAATTTGAGCTTTAGGGGCTGATGTCTGAGTGACAATATATTTTGATTATTTTTCAGGAAGCAACCTCTACATGATGCCTTTGATAGGGATCCTTGATTCAGATAAGTCCATGCTCAACTCACCACCAACATCCTTGCATAAATTTTATCCTAGAAGAATGTCGTATGAGACTGGGACATCAACCACCAGGACTGTCATCTTGATTCTTTTGTCTGGGAATACTACAAATGCAAATTAGGCATCTTTGATTTGTCCTAGTAGAGATACTTGTTTCTTATCCATAGAGAAACATCTCCTAAAGGTTTTGGTTAGCATGAGTCTAAGAGATTCTACCACTTTGGTTGGCATGACATTGTCAGATGCACCTGAGTCTATGATGCAATTGCTTAGTCTGTAACCATTTATCAACAGGGAAACATAGAAGGGATCTATTTTTTTTGGGGTAGCTAGAGGAGTAATGACAAGGTTTTTTGGGATGGACATGTTCTTTGGGGGATAATTAGTTACCTTTTTGACATCTTGTCCTATAGGGATAGTTTTATTCTTCACACACTCTACCAACCTGTCCAACTACTTAGTATTGGCTTGCAAGAATTCAAATTCAAACATTTGAATTTTGGTCTTCTTGACATTGTCAATTATGTCAAATGACTGAAATGGACTAGGAATAAAGGAAGATAGTTCATCTTTCTAGTTTTTAGGAGGGGGAGGGCTGGTCTGTGGAATTGAAGTTGGAGATGGAGGAATGCTTGATGTACTTACCTTTTTATTACTCACTGGGTCCTTTGGTTGGAAAGGTAGAGAAGTTCCTCATTTGGCAATTGAGATTACAGGCTGAGAACTTTCCCCTATTTTTCTTTTATCAACTTGTTGGGCTGACTAGTTCTGGGACCGAGTGAAAACATCATATGATCCATCAACTGCTTCTCCTTTACCTCTGGGTTCATCCTAGTAATTTAGGAAACCAATGTTGGAGTTGCCAATTAATTCTTCTTGATCTTCTGCAAGGAGATCAATGTCATTTTCTTGATTCAATTCAGGCTAGAAAAAGAAATCAGATTCTATTTCAAGATACCCAACTGCTGAATTAGTTGGGGGTGCTTCAATGGCAAGTTTCCCCTGTGGAGGAGGAAGATGATTGGGTTGTCCTTGATTTTTGGCAGCATTGCCTTGGTATGACTAATTGGGGAATGTCCTTCTTGGCATATCTCTGTATGAAGGATCTGAAGATATCCCTTACACCATTTGCTTTCTGAGAGCTAGCAACTCATTTGCCAGCTTCTGGACCATTGGATCAGTGGTACTTGTAGATGGATATTCAAAAGATGAGGAAAATTTACCTTTGTTAGGATCTCTCCTTATCTTTCCTACCAAGATAAGGTCATATTCCACCTTAGTGGCCAAATCTTGAGCTACAACAAGATCTACTTGGCCAGCATGTCTCAGCAGAAAACTAACTTCAGGCAGCTGAGAGTTGATGAAGAAACATTTGAGGTTTTCAGGTGTTGGCTGAGTAATTGCGAGAATCTTGTTCCTCAGTTTGTCAAACTTGGCTATGAAATCCCTCATTGGTTTATGAGTCTCCTTATTCATTTGTGTGAGTTGAGCTAGCAGGGCATGTGCATCTTCTATAGGCTTGAATCTAGCTTCAAACTTAGCTTTGAGAGTGTTCCAGTTAGTCACAGTCTGGGCCTATAGATGATAGAACCAATCTGTAGTAGCACCTTGTAAAGTTTTCACAAACACCCTGACTGCTACATCCTCATATTCCACACCTATTACACCATAAGCTATGCTGAAGGCTGCAATATGTTCATCAAGATGAACCTTCCCATCACCATAGAACTTGGGGAAATTTTTCCTTGAACTGCGTGGTAGCTCATGTATAGGTGGAGTTAGATTGAGTGGGCCAAAAGAGTTACCCCAAGGACCTTGAACTGCCATTGTATGACTATGGGAAGGTGGGATAACAAATATCAGAGGGGTAAGTATTGAAAAAACTTTATTAATAATAGAAATGGATGCTTTGTCTGGTAATGGAGACTTGCCTTTAGTAGGATGAAAGCTTCTGGTTCGTTGGAGGAGAGATGGTGAAAGAAACGAATCAAAATTACTTTACTGTACCAACTCGAATATAGGGTCAACAATACCTTTAGCCCTTTGGCTTCACATATACCATGGATCTGCAAGCTTGTAAAACAAAAATAGGAAAGAACTGACCTTGCTTCAGCTTAAAGCTTGAGGCTTCAAACTGCGTGTTCTATCCTAGTTGGCGTGGAGGTGGAGGGAGATGGTAAGGCTATAATGATAATGAGTAAGACACAGAATGGAGTTGCTAGAGTCTATAATGGATAAGGGTAGGGACTAATTCAATCTGAAACTTGAGGTTTTAGATTGTGTTTAAATCCCCAGTGGAGTCACCAAAAACTGTAGGGTGAACATTTTGTTAATCAGCTAACTGATGAGAAAAATATGTCTCTTCAGCCATAACATAGGGAAATTGGTCATCCAGATGTGCAGGTTTACTACATCAAAAGGGGAAAAATCTCTCCTATCATCAAGTGGAGGTTCCTTGTAAATATGCAGGAGCTATATACTATATATATAAGTAGAAAATAACACTTAGGGGTAGGATAAACCATCCATCTCTCTTTTTTCAGAGATGATTTTAACAAGTCAAAGGAGAAATTATAATGAAATGACAGAAGGCACTCCTCTTCTTTCAGAAGTGCTGTTTAACAGACAAAAGGAACCTTTCAGGTGGTGACAAATAACTGTAACAGGGTGTAGTAACACAACAAGATGAAATGTATTACAAAGTCTCTACCTCAACTACCAAAGAGTGAAATATGAAGGATAATAAGGGCACAAAGTCATCCCAAGGTCCTTTACACAGAAATAGAATACGAAGGATAATGAGGGCACAAAGTCATCCCAAGATCTTTTACATAGGAATAGAAAGAAAACACACTAAAGACAATTGTGGGGGAACAAAGTCTCTCCACAACTGGCTTCAGGATACCTTCCTGATTATTTTCACTAATTTTACTTATTCAATTAAATAGATAAAAAAATGTATTAAGGAAACAGACATAAGAATAATTTCCCCAACAACCAAGCTGTTCCAGCACAAAGTCTAAAAAGTCACTTGTTCTCTTATTCAAATAATGAGATATGATCAACAATCTGAGCTCAAAGTCTCAGTAATGCCTTTTAATTTGGGTAGATTTTTGTTTTTGATAACAGAGAGAGATCCCCTTAAAATAATAAGAGAGATTCCAATATATAGTGCTCTAAGAAAGACTTGGGTGCTTTGTTTCACCAAAATGTGTTATGATGCATTCAATGCCTTTAATGCATTTTAAATTTTTTCCATGGGCTATGCTGGAATCGAGCATCAGTCTTTAATATAGGCTGCCTGATGTGTTTCCTGATGTACGCACAACTATTTGCTTTACTCGATGTAGAAAAATGGGCCACGCCATTGAATACTCGCATTCTTTCAATGTCCACTTGGTGGGTTGCTTTACCTTCTAGAAACATATGCTATGTGTGGATATTTCTGATCTTTCTCCATAATTCCCTCTTTCCTTGCTGTATTTCATCCTTATCTATGTGATCTGAGCTCTCAAGCTATCTCTTTAGCCGATCACTAAATTTGTTCACAGGATCTGTGCTGTATTTGAAAATCAAAGGATATTTCATTATCTTAAATTTGATATCCATAGGGACGTCAATGGTTCAATCTCTTTCCTGGTTCAATCACTTTCTTGGTCCAATCACTTTCTTGGTCTTTAAACCAATGTTTTCTACCCTCTGCAAGGGTACCTGTCCTTAGTTCACTATCCTCCATAAGGGCACTTGTTCTTTTGGCTTTAGGACACTCCTTTGAACCGATCACTTGAACCTACTGATTGAACCTTTGAACCTTCCTTTGAAACCATCCATTGCTATCTCTTTCTTTGCTTGAGGCTACTTTTTGCTGATCTCAGCAAGTGACACTTGGCAACTTCCACTAGGCTTTACAAAGGACATGTGGCAGCTTTTTCTATTTTTTAGATACCTTTTGAGAGTCCTACGAAAGATTACATGTGGTGGCTTCTTCATAGCTCCTAGAGACACTATGGAAACATTCAGGACTCTTTTGGATTTTTGCGGATGATGACACGTGGTGCATTTCACTCATATTTAGCCACTCACCTGGGACCCACCACAATCCTTACTGAATAAAAGGAAGAAGCTACAGATGTTGACACGTGGTGACTTCCACTAAATTTTTTAGATGACACGTGGCATGTTCCACTGCTTTGAAAGTTACTAGAAACTGTGTCTCAGTAAATGACATGTGGTGGCTTTTGCTGCACTTTGTAAGGGACACATGGCACATTTGGGATTTTATTTCTTCAGTGAGTTTTTTATTTCAGCGAACTTTTCCTTCAGACAAAAAATTTGAAGGAATTCTTTCAAATTATTTGTCTGAAGGAAATCTTCCTTCATTTTGCCTCTGCTTTCCATTGGGCTTTCTATCAGGGTTTTTTCCTGAGTGAATTCCTTCGAACAAAAAGTCCAAAGGATTTTTGCCTTAACCATTTTGCCATGGGAACTTTTTTGAAAGAATTCCCTGTGTCTACCTTTGCTCACTACCTTCCGCAAGGGCACTCGACTTGGTTCATTTCCCTTCACTAGGGCACTTTTTCCTTTGGCTTTGCCTTAGTCAATTTTTTGCCGATCTTAATAGGTAACAAGTGGCAACATCCACTGTGAAACAGGTGAGGACATGTGGCAGCATCCACTTAACTTATAGAGGCTTTGGATTCCTTTTGAGATTCCCACAAAAGATGACACGTGGAAGCTTCTGTTAAGCTTTAGAAACACTTGGGACTCACTTGGATTCATGTGGATGTTGACACTTGGCATTTTTCACAGTTTCTTCATGATAGAAAAAATGGCTGTGTTAAACCTGTTTCTCTCTTGTAGAGTCTGCAGAAACTATTCTGTGAAGTCTGTAGAAATGAGCTTGTAGAACTGGCGGAGTACATAGAAATGAATCAGTAGAAATGAGTCCATAGATTCAAGCCTGTAGAGTCCGTAGATTCAAGCCTGTAGAGTCCGTAGAAATTTGAAAAAGCTTGAATAATGAAGAATTTGAATGCTCAAAATAATTTTTGAAGAGAGGAGTGAGGATTTTGGTAGTTTAAATGTTGTCCCAAAAATGAGTGATATTTTTTGGGGACAACAAGTAATTGAGTCGATAATGACCAAGGGATTGATAGACCAAACTTAAAAGGTCAAAGTCAAGGTAGATATAGATGCTAAGGTAAGGGTCATACTACAATGAACCTAAACCAAGTTAGGAATGAGTGTATTACCCCCAATGATAATAACAATAGTGAAATACCAAATGACAATGTGGTTGGAAATAACCCAACTACTAAGCAAGAATAGATCCTTCATGGGATCTTATCTACTCTAAATTCCATTCAAGGTAAAATTTAAAATCAAGAGAGGAGTCTAAACAATCTTGAGGGTGCATCTCATGAAAAAGTCCATTAATTAGGAGTTGGACAAATAGGGGAGAAAACACTTTAGAAAGTGACTATAAAGATGGTAAAACCCATCATCATAGAACTTAAAAAGCTTCCCATACCTACTTTTTTAGGTGAGGAATTAGGAGATACAGCTGATGCATGGCTCATCAATCTACACAAATGCTTTAACCTCCTTAACATGACATTCAATTTAAAGGCTATGGCTTTCATATATTAGTTAAATGGTTATGTTTTCCTATGGTGGAATCATCTTTGTGCCTTAAAGGGATATCAACTTATGACCCTCACTTGGCCAATTTTTGAGAACCATTTCAAAAAAAGGTACTTGAGTGTAAATTTTAAGGAGCTAAAAATAACAAACTTTCAGTTGCTCAAGCAAGAAAATATGTTTTTCTTTAAATATGAAAACAATTTTCTAAATATGATACCTCATGTGGAATACATGCATGATGAATAGCCAAAGATCACCAAATTCAAGTTAGGATTGAAGGAAATATTGATGCATGATGTTAATATGACTAATCGTAATGCTTTGGCATGTATTATATAGTCTACTCATAGGGTAGAAGAGAAGGAAAAGTCTCATCAAAAAGTGAGACATGACCTCAAGATGAATAGGCAACACTCCAAGGCCAATAATCCACCTCTATAAAAATGTTTAAAGAAGTTAGACTAGAATCATAAGTTCCAAGGGAATAACAAGATTTTTTATCGATTTCAAGGTCAAAATAAGAATTTAAAAATCCAAGGCAACTCTAAAAATGTGTCTTTTAAGAAGGACCAACACTTAAATAATCAACATATAATAGACACAAGGGTAAACACTATTCCATTAGCTCCACAAAGGACCCAAAAGGATTGCCCAAAGATAAAATTGGGCCAACCAACAAACTATAAAGTATATAATGTAGTGGATAATTAGAAATCTAAATTTCAAGCCACTTTGATTGAGGTTTTGAAGTAATCATGCTGAAATTTTGGTAATTTTAAAATTGATTCAAAGGATATTGATGGATTTATTTCACCTTCTGTAGTGAATGAATACAATATAAATTCCAATCCATTAAGAGAAGGATGGGAAGTCAAGTTTGGTACCAGTAAAAGGGTACCTATCCAAGAATGCTTGGAGAAAATTGAACTTGATATGGGCCCCTTCAAGACAAAGGTAAATCTATTTTAACAACCTCAAGATATTATGATATTATTTTAGGTATGGATTGGTTTTAGAAACACTATACAAAACTTGATTACTCTCAAAAAAGGATGCGATGCACTGATGAGAATGGCAAGCTTGTTGAAATCTAAGGTCTTTAAGGGCCAAAAACACAAAAAATGATTTCAACCCTAAAATTAAAGAAGGTTTTCCAAAAGGGATGTAAGCTCTATGTAGTTCAATTTCAAAAACTTTCCAAGAAGGAAGAACCATATTGTGCTAATTTTCTTATCTTATAGGAATTTATGGACATTTTCCTTGAAAAATTGCCTAGTTTGCCACCAAAACAAGATTTTGAATTCTTGATTGAGATCATGTCAGGGGCTGCCCTTGCATTAAAGGCTCCTTATCAAATGAATATGACATATTTTCAAGAATTAAAATTCTAATTACAAGGAATTTTGGAAAACAAAAACATTTGACAAAGTGTGTCAACTTGGGTTGTTCCAATGGTTTTTGTAAGGAAGAAGGATGACACTTTAAGGTTGTGCATTGATTATCGAATGCTTAACAAAGTGATGATCAAGAATCGTTACGTATTTCCCTTGATCATTGATTTATTTGATCAAATGAAGGATGTAGTAGTGTTCTATAAAATCAATTTGAGATTTGTTTACCATTAACTAAGGATCAAAGAGGAATATATTCATAAACAAACCTTTCAAACTCATTATGGCTACTATGAGTTCACCATTCTACCATTTGGCCTTACCAATGCACATGTGGCTTTCTTGAATATAATGAATAGTCTTTTTAGGCATTTCTTGGACAAGTTTATACTAGTGTTCTTGGATGATATCCTTATCTACTCCAAAATCAAGGATGAACATGATCAATATTTAATGATAGATTTACAAAAATTGAGGCAACATAAGTTGTTTGGCAATTTGTCCAAATGCACTTTCTACCAATAAAAAATTCATTACTTTAGACATGTGATTTTAAAGAAAGGCATAAAAGTGGAGCCAACAAAGATTTAAGACATTAAAGATTGGTATGCTCCATCTAACATTCATGAATTACATAGTTTCATGGTCTTGATTGGCTTCTATTTGTGATTTATGGAGAATTTATCTCACCTAGCCAACCCCATTACATTTTTGTAGTGTAAGGACAATAAATTTGTATGGACACCTCAGTGTGAAGAAGATTTTAGAAGGCTCAAAGAGATATTAATAATAACCCAAATTTTGATCATACCTGATCCAAATGGTCATTTTGAGGTATGGGCTGATGCCTCTAAAGAAGTCTTTGGTGGCATATTGACCCAAAAAGGTGAAGTAGTGGCCTATGAATCTTACAAGCTTAAGAAAGCTAAAAATAACTATCCCACACATGTTTTAGAGCTTGTTGCCATAGTGCATGCATTAAAATAGTGAAAGCACTTTTTGATAGGCAAACATTTCAAGGTTAAATTTGATCACTACATCTTAGAACATCTCCTCTCACAAGATGACTTGAATGCCTACTAACATATATGGATGGAAATTGGTAGTAATTTTGACATGGGTATCACTTATGTGAAAGGTAAGGAAAATTATGTGATTTCTGAACTTAGTAAGCATATATACCTTGTTGTCTTGTCTATTTTAAAAGGAAAATTTAGGAATGATATCCTAAAACAATAATTTGTTGATAATTACTGCCAAGAATTAAGTGCAAGATTGGTTGACGAACCATTGAAAAAAAGATTAGCTAACTTTTATGTTGAATTAAATGACCTTGTAATGCATCATAATTGAATTTTTATACCCAAAATGGGTGGGCTACATAATATTATACTAAAATAAGTGCATACCACACCTTATTTCACTCATATATAGGTCACTAAGATGATTCATGTGCTAAAAAGGCTTTATTTTTAGCTTGGTCTAAAAAAGGTGTTAATTTTATGGAAAAGTGCCTAGAATGTCAATGTGTGAAAGCTAAATAATGCCACCTTGGGGGTCTGTTGTACCCATACGACATACCACGAGACAAATGGGTGGTGGTTTTACTTTATTTTATTTTAGGATGGCCTAAATCCTAAAATTAACATGATATTATATTGGTAATAATTGACAAAGCAACTAAAGTCAGTCACTTTATTATTGTAAATTGATAGATGATGTTGTTTTCACTGAACGCTTTGTAAAAGAAGTGGTTCAATTGGATGGCATGCCATAAGTTATTATCTTAGATAGATATAATTTGTTCACATTAAAGTTTTGGAAAATATTGACTGTTGCCTTTAACATTAGACTAAATGTTAGTTCTTTGTACCACTCAGAAATAAAAAGATAAACTAAAACATTGAACCAAATGGTCAAAGACATGCTACCCATGTATGTTATAGATCAACACACCAAGTGGGAGGATTCTCTTCACTTAGTTATGTTTGTCTATAATAACTCTTATCATTATTCAATTAAAATGTATCCTTTTAAATCTCCATATGGGATAGAATTTAGAACTCCACCTGGTTGGGACAACCTAAGAAACCAAGCCATTGTTGGTCCATAATTGTTACTAGAATATAATGAAAAAATGGCCATAATACACCAAAAATTGAAGGCTAATTCTGATTGTCAAAATATTTATGCATATTTGAAGAGAATGCCTCATGAATTTACTATTAGAGAAATCTTTTTCTATGTGTAAGGCCGTAGAAGAGTTCCATCAAGTTTGGGAAAACCTCCAAGCTGGATCCTCACATTGTTGGCCCATTCAACATCTTGCACAAAATCAGCCCTATTGCCTATCAACTAGATTTACTTCCTTCTCTATCAAGAATAAATGATGTGTTCTATATTATATTTCTAAGGAAATATGTACATGATCCATCTCATGTATTGGATTAGAAAATCTTGTAGGTTTTAGAAGAGGAAAAGATGCAGTTAGAACTAGTGAAAATCCTAGATCATTATAGCATCAAATTAATAAATCAAGAAATTCAATAGGTTTTGATACAATGGGACCCACTAAGTACCAAAAATGTCACTTGAGAGGACACACAACTATTTAAGCAACACTATGCCTAGTTATTTTGACTTATCATTAAGATGCATCCTTTTTATGGGGAGAAGGATGTCATGACCCACCTCCATATTTTATTTTCATATTGTCATACTTAGTGTTAACATAATTTTATACTATATAACACTATTTGGAACTGTTATTTTAATATTTCGATGATGGAAAAAAATGTTACAGCTAGATTTATTTTTGTACATGATATATTTGGTCATACTATTCAATTTTCTATGTAATACTATTCAGTTTTACTTGTATACAATTATATAATTTAGGTACTTCTAATGCCATTTGTGGGTGCAAGAATAGGTGAAATGAGATAAGTTGGAGATTGATTTTGGTGGTCAGGGGGTAAGGAATAAAATTAGCTGATACATGTAAAAAGGGAAAATTTAATGAACTAAAACTTGCAACAATCCATCTTTTTGTATTTCTATTCTATCATCTTCTTGACTTGTCCATCATGATTTTTATCTTATCTTCGCTTGTTAATTGTTAATGTTGTGGGATTTACTTATATTACTTGTGTGCTTGTTTTACCTTATATGAGTTGAGGCAACATTATCTCTTTTCTTGGATTATTCGATGTTGTGATCTTCAGTGTCTTGGCTAAATTTAGTTTTAGTATTATTATTTTCATTAAATCATTGTTGTCATTATTTTATTATTATTATTTTTTCTTGCTTGGGGTACCTTAGCCCATATTATATACCCCCCACTCTTGCCACTCTCCCCCTTCAACTCCTAGAAAAAAGGACCCTAACGAATTACTTATAAGTCAAATTTTAGCAATAATTTACTACATGACAAATGAAAAATTTGTAATAATGATTTTTGATAGATTAAAAATTTTCCATTATATTTTGGTTGTGGGAATTGAATAAAATATTTTTATGGCAAATAAATATTTTTTCCTTGGCCATGGATTTTGACCTAAAGAGAAATATGATCTTAACATCATTTTGTTTTTGAGATGGGCAAAATTTGATTTTTAACATTAATGAGAGGTGACTTGGGAGGAGCTGAGCTTAACCCCCAAAGCCACCCCATTTTTTGCCTTGGGTCAATGGAGAATAAGGAAAGAGGAGGATGGAGGCAGATAGAGGGAGGAGAAATAAGAATAAGAGGGAGGCATAGAGAAGGAAGAGAGAAAGAAGGAGGGAGGCATAGAGTTGGAGGAGAAAAGATAAAACCCTAGGGGGTAGGGAAACAACTTGGAGGAGGTTGTTGAGGGCACAATCTTCTATATTTGGAGAGATAACCTCCTACTTGGATGTGAATAGGAAAGGAGGCTTGACAAGCTATTAAAAACACATACATTTTTTTGTTTCTCCTTCATTGCTTGTAAGGAAAACAAGTAAGTTTTTGTATTATTTAAAATTTTGTAGAGAGTTTTCATTACAAGATTTAATTGCAAGTAAATAAAGGAGAAGAAACAATTTTCTTTTAGGTTCATAAAGAAATCAAATGACTTCTTGATGAACCTACAAGGGTTTATGGAGAGAATCTTTTGCAAAAATCTCTACTATTCTTGCCATGGTTGCTAAAAAAAATTTAATTTCAAATTTGGGGTTTTAAAAATTAACTAGTTCAGTCAAAACCTTGCTTAAAAATTTATGGTTGAATGTCGTAAATCATTTTTAGTTTTTATTTTCTTTCATCTGGTTGAGATGTGGTGACCTAGGTTAACCTAGGGCTAAATATTGGTATTTTTGATCATCCTATTGGAAAATGGTGACCTAGTTCGACCCATAAATAGAAAAGTTTTTATTTGTTTAGCCATTTTGAGATTTTATCTGTTGACTAGATTTTTAGGTTTTTAGATCAAGTTTTTTGTTTGTTATGCTAGTAAAATTTGTGCATAAACTTTGTGTATTTTTGATGAATAATTTATGTTGATGTTTGGTGTTTTTAGAAAATAGTCTTGGCTAAATTTATTATTATTTAGACTTAATATCAATTTTTTTAAGCATACTTGTAAATGAGCAATTATTTTTTAAGCTTATGAAAAATTTCATGCTTAATTGATATATAAAATTTGAATCGGTTTTGATGATCAAACTTGGAAATATTGTCATGAAAGCACAATGTTGCAAGTGACTGAAAATAAAACATTTTTGGTCAGCTACTACTAACTATGTAAGGTGTTTTGAATTGTAGTGAAAAATATGGTTTTATTTCTCATACACTGTTTTAGTTTTATCATATTGGAACAAAGGTTTTGTTTCTTTTTATTATTCTAGTTCACTTGGAACAAATGATGAAGGTGTATGAGGTCACTTAAATCAATAAGTTGACTTTTAAAATCCTTCAAATGAATACCATGATGTCAAAGGTATTATTAACATCTTTACTTAAGTTTCAATGTAATTTTTTTATAGTTATACTGGTGCAACTTAATTGGTTCATTCCCTTAGTGTCTCACCTGCATTCCCAAACTCTTGAAATCTAGACTCCACCTCTAACTGATGGTTAGAGGTGGTGAGAGCCATTGATTATGGGGCTCATACAATGGGTCGAGATGGGATGGATTGCATGAATTAAATTAATACTTCAATCAGCTGGTTCATTATTTTATTAATTCATTATTGTCATAATGCTTCAACATACTTTGTAAATAGCTTGTCTAGAAATGCTATATGGAATTAATACTACCGTTGTAGGTTAATATTACCCTCATTATGTTGTAGATTATGTAATGAGTTTAAGTTGCATGGCTTCAATATTCTCACACATTTTATCTACCATCATATTACTTTCAGTTGTAGGATATCATTGAACTATGTGAGAATAGTTTCAATAAGTAGTATACAAATTAGTTTCAATAATTTTAAAATTTTCAGCTGCATATTGCCTTATTAAATATTTAGTTAGATGTTTTAATTTTATTTGTAGGTTACTAAATTATTTTCAATAAGTTAAAATTTAGTTATAAGGATTAAATGTACTCTCATATGTTCATATGCTCTTTTATATCTTAGATTGAAAGTTGAACTTTCAACTATAGCATTACATTTTATTTCATTTGATTATGTTACAAAATTTAGTGATTATACAATGATGAACCTAGTTGTTTCTATGGCTGAGTTTAAATGTTTATTTCAGCTTGCATCAATTCTATTATGAAATAGCTTGGCTCTTAGAGTGATTCAAATAAATATATTTTTTTATGATACAGTTAAATGATCATTTAAGTATTTTTAAGGCAAATAAATTTCTATACTTTGCTTGAAACCATTCTTGCATTACACTCCATTACTATGGAATAATTGGTTATCATTTTCAGTTACATGACTGCATTCTAATTATTTGGTTTACTTTGATTATAAACAATCACCTCTAGGTGTAATTACTATAAGATGATATGGTACTTAGTTCTAATTTCATTTACACTACTTGTACAATTTTTATCTACCATTATACTTTGGCTAACATATTTATTTACTTTATTTACATACATGACATAAAATTGAAAGCATTCTATTGCCAAAGGCAGTGAAAGAAAAAGTGCTTTAAAAATGATGTATTGATTTCAAGTTATGTTTTAATTTCAAACTTATGATTAAAGTTTTGAGAACTTGAAATAAGGCCAATTTGAATTGATATCAGGCTTTAACTTTACTTAATGGATTTAGTTATGTTTCATTTTCAGCAAAAGGAACTTGTTTAATTTTTCTTAGCTATTAACAAACTTGAAACAATATTGTTTTTCTTTTGTCATAATTACTTGAGTATGTCATCACTCTTTTAATGGTAAAATTAGCTATTTATTGGATGTAGCCATCAAAAACCTCATTTGTATAAACTTAAGGTTATTACTAGTTGTTTCTCCAATTCTAAATTCATAGTTTTCTATACATAATAAATGCATACTCAAATTTTAGTATAAACATGCATAGTGTGATACAATGACAAAGAATTATCTTAATTGAATGCACATTTTATCAAGCTAATACATGCTTAAGTTGCATTAAATAGACCTGATAGTATTTTATTTATGACATGACTATGGTTGTTAAAGTATAAAACAATGTTTACATTCTTAAAGGAACATAATCTAGAAGTTTATGTGTCATGGATTTAGTTTTTAATTGAAGTGGCTTAAATTATTAATCTCATTATTATGACTGAGTGACACGTAAACAATATTAGAGAAAAAATATTCTCTAGAAGACTATTTATGGTATGGCCTAGTGAGAGCATTAAGCTACTATAAGTTAGGAATGTCTTATCTACTTACAAATAATATCTTGATAAAAACTATAAATTAAGTGGTTTAGACTTCAATTATTTATAAAGTGAAGGAATGAGTTATGATGACCTTAAAACCATATATCATGATACAATGATTTAAACTCAAGGGTAGTACTATTTATATCCTTCACATGTATCAAGTATTTGAATTGCATAGGCTTAGTCTTCATGCTAAAATTTATTCAAACTAGAACCACACTTGAACTTGTTAGATACCTGTTTGACTAACATTAATAATCTAAGTGATTAACCTAGCCATTCCAAGCTAAAAGAAGAACAAGTTGACTACCCTAACCTATATTAGTTTTCATGGATGTCAAACACTTAGGTAGGATGAGGGCACCTAGGTGGTCCTATTGGGAAGGTGTATGTTACCATGCAGTCTCGAATATATTGATATAGATCACATATCGATCAACCATGAATTATATGAGGATATACTTAGGGAAACTATCTTTTGCATAGAATCTTCTAAGGGTAATCATCATAGCTAAGAGTTTCATGCATGTAAACATGACATTAGGTTATGTAATATCAAAATTTAGATTCTATAACCTTTATTTTTCCACTACAATCTCTAAAATAAGGGATGTTCAAATTTTTTGTAGGGTTATTTCAATTTTGAGGCACAAGATTTAGGATTTGATAGATGACAACATCATTTATGTTAGCACATATACCAAAAACATTAAGGCATAACCAAGTGAGAATCACATAATGAAAATATTCAATGATAATTTTCTAAAGCACATAATAGATAAGGGGTGTATTACACATATAATGCACATCTTCCTCTAGTATATTATCATACAGAGGTACCCCATCCCTTGAATGGAATAATTGGTACATATACTATTTCAGTTCCATCTAGGCCACTTGTTACATTTGTAGAGCATGAGATTTTTGACAATTACTATGATTTACACTCATTATTAATTAGAGATTATATTTATCATCAACCTATATAGATTTTCATGGTTGATAATGGGTAAAGTGTGAATATGTGAACCATCACACTCCTCTCATATCTTGGATATACATATAATGATAATTATCCTTCAATAATAATGATTAAAATATTTAATGGTAAAATTCAAAGTTCTATTGGTGAGATCACCTTACCATTATAGGTTGGTCTAACACATGTGGCTATTAGGTTTATAGTAGTACCTAATGTAGGTGCCTTTGTTGTGTTATTGGGATGTCATTGTATTCATAAGATTCATGCAGTACCTTCCATAGTTCAAAGATGCTTAAAGTACAATTCTTCTAATGAGTTTATTTTGGTTCATGGTGTTCCATAAGAATACTCTCTCTAAATAAAAATCAGTGTTCATACAGAAAAGGTTTCAGTAGAGTAATCTCAAGTGGTTCAAGCTACTCATAAAATTCAACATAAAGTGGCAACTCTTCTAAGGAGACCTATCCTCGAAATGTCACTTAATCAACATTTTGTTATATATTATATAAGCTCATCTCCTAATTCCATATTGACACCATAGGTAGCTAAGAGTGTCCCACACAGGACACTAATTCTGAGTTATCACACTCCATAATGGGTTCTAAAGAGCACTAGAGTTCACCTTACACAAAATCTATAGTATTATACATTTTATCATCATGGCAATGGTCTTCATGGTACAAAATCAGATTATTTTTTAGATTTTAGCTTGAGATCACCTAATTCACAATAGAATGATACTCACAATTCGTAAGAGATCATCCTTTCTTAATTTGACATAGGACATATTGATTGTGAATCTATTACGAGACTCATCAGTTAGTATATCGTCCTTTTCAAGTTTTCTTATATATTTAAAAAAAATAAAAAAAATAAAATATTCCAAAAAATTCAAAATTAGAACCTATACATGCTTATGTTTAGATAATTTACATCAATTAATTTATACTTAGTTATTCATTACTTATTTCTATGTAGTTTTATATCAAATATATTTCACAAGTGCACATGAGTGAATTTATAATATATAATTTATCATTTCCACATACCATTGTAGGAAGTTTTATTGTCTTAGACTCAATAATTATAATAGACAAAACCACCCTATATAGACATTAGCACATTTCAACCTTGTCCTATTTCATTAGACTTAGCCCAGTGAACACATGCTCTAATTTTATAGATTAAAACTAGTCACAAGTTCTCTACAACTTGTCTATATCATATCAAGTTCAATGGGGGCATCCTCTTGCATATGCTTTATCATTTTATGGTTATCCCTATTATTCATAATTTATACATAACATTTAACAATTATTTGATCACTTACTTTCACATTGATAGATTACTAGATACTTGAGTTGTTGAATATACTAGTGTTAAAAGTTGGTAATGTGGATCAACTTTATTTATTCATGAATACTTTACATGTTTTACTCTATGGTTCATTGGTTTATGTGTATTATTATTTTTTTATTGTGGACATTTGAACACGTCCTTGTATGTGGCTTAAAGACTTCATTAAATATTTATGTGTGTGAGTGACATTTGAACATGTTCATTGTATGTGGCCCCTTAGCCTTCTATTACCTACTTTGTGTGATTTATGTGTATTAATTATATGTGTGCATCATGTCCATAACATTTATTGGATATGTTTGATTTGCATTTAATTTCATGATGGATATCATTCATCTTACCAGCCTTTCAATGCCATCATAGATATCATGTATCTTCTCAAAGTTATTCTAATTCAATTTTACTTATCTTCAACATACGATCATTTATCTGCATGCCATAATTATTAACATCTATCTTGACAATGTCACTATGTATGATTGTTTCTACATGCATCTTACATAGCTATTTTTCTCATTATAAATATGATTATTTCATGCTCCTCTATGTTATCATTACTACTCATATTTATAAAATTTTCATAACATCTCTTACATATTTTTTAATTTTGAGTTAAGTTATTATAAAGGCTTCATAAGTCACTTCAAAAGAGGAGGCATACACAATGACTTGTCTTATATATATATATATATATATATATATATATATATATATATATATATATATATGTATGTATGTATGTATGTATGTATGTATGTATGTATGTATTTATTTATTAGTAGGCTTCACACATGATCCATACTTAGAAATCATCTAGAAAATAAATTTGGATAAGAACGCTCCATTAAGATAGGGGAACATGTCAGCTATGTCCAAATAATGTGATGATGTCCCAATAGGAAGAAAACAATAACTTTAAGAAATTTTAAATATCAAATTTAGTATAAATTAGTTTCAGAATTATAATCATGTTTGTCAAATAATTTTTCCTAGAATGGGGGCATTATGCACATGTGTTTTAGGTATTATACAAGTTTTTGCTCAAAAAATCACTTGATATTACTTAATTTCAAAATTTATATACACCTACATATCATATTGGGGTAATGTGAGTGTTACATGGCCACCTCTTTTCTCATTTTTTCACCAATTTAACAAATGAAATGGTAGTTTTTATCACTCTTCATGTTGTATACACCAGACCTAGATTATACTATTTTTACACTAGTTTTTATACCAAGATTGCAATAGAAAGTAATATTATTCCAATTGGGGTGGTTGATTCACCTTTTTCACCATAATTATCCATTGGAAATCATACAAGGATTCAAAACTATGTTACTAATTTGGGTATTCAATGACGTATTCAAGCACACCTTGAGTTCTTAAGCATACTCTCCTATCAATGAGAATTGGGGCATGCATAGTTGAATCCAAACATTTCAATGAAAATGAAATATCCAAGGGTACTACCCTCTATAATCACTAGTTTTACACCAAAAAACATAATGTTTAATGTACCCAATTAGGGGTATTCATTCCTTGTTATTAGATATATAAGTTTCATTGCAGGTTTTTGTATGAAACACAATTCAACATTATGGCCTATATTCAAGACTATTTTTAAAAGTAAGTTTAGGTATGCACTTTTTCTTTTACTCTAGTACTTTATTTTTTATACATTACTATAATAAAAAGTAGAAAAATTTAGACACATAAATTAACATTTAAGCTAAAACTATGCACTTGTGACCACTCCTTATATGCATTTAGTTCATGCCTCATTCCATGACATTCTGACCACCATTATTTCACTCTTATTTTGGATGATCCATTCATAAAATAAAATAATGATGTCAAAATATCCATATATATCATCCTAAACAACCTAAACTCACTTTAAGGTTTATCCACACCTTCATTTTAGTTATTTGTACTCTTTAGAAAAGATTACCCTATTTGGACAATCACACTCCCTCGTAGTATCTAGTTGGGCCAACCACATCCTCCCACTAAATAATTGCTAGTTTATAAAATTTAAATTCATGTAATGGGTCACCCTATAAGTTTATCAAGATTGAATTGAAGGAATTAACAAAATATTACTATAAATCCCAGTTTCGAACCATTTTGCACACAAGAGGCTCAGACATGATAAAGCACTAGAACATATAATTGCACACTGAGAGAAAAGCATATATTTTTCCAAATTTAGAGTCCATAAAACCTATTTATCCTTAATATAAGTTTGAATACACCTCCAAGTTCACAATTCATTATCAAAGAACTTAACCACACTAAGATTACACTATAATTTATCATTTTGCATTAGACTTTCACACACACCACCATATCATGGGAGAACTACATGGAGTTTGATCCCTCTATGGAGTATTGGTATGTAGGAGTGTTTAAAACATCGGGTGTTGAGTTTAATAATAACTTCAACTACTAACCAATTTTTCATTTTTATCAATTTACCATTCATGGTCTATTTAGATAGGGTTACAAGTGAAGCAGAAGGCATATGTTAGCTTCTGAAACATATCATGTATCACAAAACACATAAGTAGGACCAATAAGTGACATCATAAAGACTCAAATTTTCATATATTGAAAAATCCATTTCGGATGTCAACAATTCCTAAGGACAATATCATACTATGCTTTATCCAATTACATCATATTTATCTATAGATCTAGTACAAATTTGGTTCAAATTCACAGTTAGTCAATATAGTCACACAATTGGATCTACCACTGTATACATAATATTGCATTCTTATTTTATAACTAAGTTATTTCCTTCTTGTATTTTCCATTTTAGCATTTTCCAAATATAATAAATTATAAATCATTGAATGCTTAATTTATGCATATATTTTACATCATAATTTAGCTAAGTACATTTTATCTAATTAATATCTAGCATCTCTTATTTCTTAAATTTTGATAAAATAATAATAAAAATTAAAAATGAGACCAATGGAATATTATTGGAATAATTTCCTAAACAACATTTTTATGAATAATGATTTAGGAGCGTTAGAACATAACTCTTGATTTTACTATTTATTGACCACCTCACTTATATGTTATAACGCTTTTAGAGATAAATTTTTTAAAGTAAACTTATTACTAAATCTTCATGTAATCATACCCATAATAGTATGAGAATAATGGTTAGCTTCTCTCAATGACTCTCCTAGCTTCACACCCATGAAAATAAGGATTTCCTTTAAAAAAATTTAAGAGGTGGAAGATCGGTTTTTTTCAATCTTTTCCCCTAAAAATATCAAATATTGACAAAAATCAACCCTATCCCTAGAAACAACATGTACATTAAGAGATAATCCCTTATGCTTCCTCCTAAACTCATTAAGATCCACATAGTGATGGGTGTAAAGCACATAATCCATGAGTGTGATCTATCCACCTTATCTTGAGTGCATGGTTTTTATGCCAAATACACTTATGGAAAATTTGTTCATACTTCCCACTCTTGTTTGTGGAATGAATCTCAAGATTATGTTTTTCTATGTCCCTTAACCTATATCATGTATAGGGATCTATGTGGTCAACTTATGGCTTACATAATCTTTCATATTATCTTATCACATTTCTATATGTCCTTATAATGTTAGTAAGGGCATCTTATGGAATAACCATGGTGTAATTACAATTATATAGGAGGTAGTGGTTAGTATTTGAGTAACATATTATGACTTTTATTTTTATTTCATTGTTGTGGAGGTTTCCACCTCAAAGTGGCTTAGTCATATTTATCAAGTATTATACTCTTTTTGTCAATAATTATTGTGGATTTACTTATAATTAAGCAATATACTATTCTATTTCTACAAATCATCTAAGTAATTTCATTAGATAACATATTAGAGATTTTATTTGGGCAAGTTTCTATGGCATGTTTTTTATGGATTTGGTGTAGTTATTATATTGAGAGCTAAAATATTTAAAAAACATAACTTTTAATCAAGGAAGAATTAATCTTTTTATCACTATAGTATTTTTTTAGGTCTTTTTTTAATTAAAAAAGTCTATGATTATTTTTTCACACCCTTGTGTAAATTAACAGTCATTGAATTCGTCTTGGTGAGACAATAGCAATGGTATAATCCTTCAATACACTTTTTTATGCTCTCAAACCTAAAACATAGGGTTCATGCATGATTGGTCCAAACACCCGTGGCCACAAGAAAGGTAAAGACACTGAAGGAAAAAATCCTCACAAGGATGACATAGAGTCCAAAAATTCAGATCTTTTGGTTTCTAGGTTGGTTTACCAACTTCATTTATATATGCAAATCATAGTGAATAAATAAGATATTTTTGGGGGTAATAATTTAAATTAATGAGGTCAAAAATACATGAATGATGTGAAGTCTCAATTTGAAAATATGAATGTGATATTGAACAGTCTTACAACTCATTTTCCATAGGCAAATAATCCTCCACCATTCTATTAGGGTTATCAAAACCAAAACACTCTAAACTCAAATAAATATTCAAATAACATGATACCAAAAGTGAAAGTGCAAAAGTTTGATGATAAGGATCCAATCACATGGATCAATCAAATGGAAATTTTATTTGATGTACATCAGACTCCATGTGTACAAAAAGTGGTCAAGGCATCTTTATATCTATAACTTGAGAAATTCATTTGATATAGGTGGTTATACTCTCAAAATAAAAATAAGGACCTTCCTATTATTTGGTTAGTTTTTAATTAGGATTTTTTGATGTACTATCATAAAAATGTCTCAAAAAACTACTTCAATAAATTATCAAAGTTATGACAAACACAACCTGTCAAGGATTATATTCAATAATTTTAGAATCTATCCTTACACATGGATGAAATCAATGGGGAAAACATGAATGATATATTCTCGTGTGGGATAAATAATAACATCCAACTTGATGTTCACATTTTAATCTAAGCTCAGTATCTAAATCCATAAAATTAGCATGCAAGGTAGATGAAGGAGATTTGGTCAAACAAAGAGCTTTCACTAATGAAAGGAAATGTAACTCCCCAACATAATCATTACCTGAGCCTAAAATATTTTCCATCAATAAATTGAAGAGGATTGTACAAAATGGTTATGTTTTGGATGTGATGGAAAGTGGAAAAAATAAAATAAATGTGTTGAAAAGTTATTCTACATTGAAGGAGATAATGAATATGATGCGACATCAGGTGAGGGTGAGGATAGATGAGGAATATGATGATTCCCACCCTAATATCCTCTATCATATACTTTTGGGTATTAACACTCCTCAAACCCTCAAGTATGTGGGGTTCCTCAAGAAATAGAAGGTGACAATGTTGATTGACTTGGGAAGTACATATAACTTCATCAACACTAAGTTAGCTACTCATGTGAATTATTTAATTTAACCATATCCATTAATTTAGGTTGTGATTATAAATTGTGGAAAAGTTAATTACTCTAGGAAATACCATATTATTATAATTTCTATGAGATACTAAAAGCTATATTCTCCTATGTTTATTTTTCCTATGGGTGGGGCAGACACTTTTTTAGGATTCCAATGGCTCATAAACTTGGGCACAATAGAGATGGATTTATAGGAATTATTTGTGTGATTTTATTATAAAGGTAGGATATTTTAACTATGTGGATTACAAAAAAAATATCCATAATTGGTTAGTTCCCATCATATGATGAATATTATAAAAAATGTGCAAAAGTATTTATAGCACAATTATTTTCCATGGTAGTTAAACTAGAAAAGACGTCTACACATCCTAATATACAAATTATTATTGATGACCACCCATTTTTTTCACCATGAATTAAAAACTACCATAAATTAGAGAACATGATCATGGCATTCACTTACTTTTGGGGAGTCAACCACCAAACATCAGACCATATAGGTACCATATGTTTAGAAGAGTGAAATTAAAAATATCGTACATGAGATGTTGGAGGCAGGTATTATTTGACATATCCAAAGTGAATATTTAACCCCTAGGTTCATGATTCATAAGAAATATTACACTTGGATGATGTTCTAAGACTATAGATAACTCCACAAGTACAACATTAAAGATAATTTCCTTAATGTAGTAATTGATGATTTTTTATATGAATTATGTGGTGTTGTTTATTTTTAAAAACTAGGTCTTTGTTATGGGTACCATAAAATTTAGATTAGATATGAGGATATGCTTAAAATATATTTCATAACTCATGAAGGCCATTATGAATTTATGGCCTTTACTTTTGGTCTCACAAATGCACCATTTACATTTCAAATATTGATGAACATTGCTTTTAGTCCATATTTGAGTAAATTTATGTTGGTGTTTTTTAATGACATCTTAATATACAAAAGAGAAGAATATTTTTGACATGTGAAAGAGGTATTCTTAGTTTTAGGACAACATCAAATTTATGCAAAACATTTAAAGTGTGATTTTTGAGTCCAAGAGGTGGAATATTTGGGTCATATTGTTTCATATGAAGGAGTCAAAGCAGACCCTCAGAATACCAAAGCTATAATATAATGATAGGTGCCCAAAATTCTCAATAATTTCATAGTAAATTTGGGAATAATAGGTTACTATATCATATTTTAAAAAAATTATGGCAACATATCAACACCACTCATAGCCTTATTAAATAAATACTTTTTCCATTAGAACAAAATAGCTACCAAGGCCTTTGATAAACTGAAAGAGATTATCTGCACCACTCCATTTTTGTTTACCCCTATTTTTTCCACAATTTTATTATGAAATTTGTAATGGCATGGGGGAAGTACTCATGAAGGAAGGAAGACCTATTGCATTTGAGAATAGTAAACTCAAGGGTAAAACATATCAAAGCCATTATATGAGAAATAAATGTTGTCTATTCTTTATGTAGTCAAATAATGGAGACCTTATCTGATGGGTAGACACTTTAAGGTAAATATTGATCATGGTATTCTAAAATATTTTTATAAAAACAATTGTCATTAGAAGAATAAAAAATGGGTGAATAGAATGTTAAGATATGACATTGAAATCATCTATAAGAAAAAAAAGATAAAGTTATTGTAGATACATTAACCAAGAGGGATGAGTCCACTGATGCATTGTTATGTGTAATGACCATTTAGAAGGAATATTTGTTGGAAGATGCAAGATTAAAATGGAAGAATGCATGGATACTCAGGTTATTATTCAAAATATTGAACACAGTTATAATACTTCTACCAAATTTAAGTGGAAATGGAATGCATCATGATATAAAGATCATTTATACCTCTGTAATAATTCTATCCTCAAGCACAAGATACTTACAAAACTTCATGCAACTCCAATTGCGGGGTATTCAAGATTTTTGAAAAATTAGCATAGAATCAAGAATGATTTATTTTGGGAAGGACTCAAGGGGGATATACATAATTTTATGGTTGAATGCATGTTGTGTCAAAATAATAAGGGAAACAACATTAAGACACCATGTCTTCTACTATTTAACCCTAAATTTATGGTATAAAGGATAGGGTTAAGAACATAAAAGTAGTTCAAGCACAAGGGTAATAAACTAATCTATAACATGCCAATTAATTATAAAATTTGATAAATGAATACTCTAAATTATAATACTAAGATATGCTAAATATAGAAATCAATAAATTTACAATATGTTCAATTGATTGTAATACCAAAGAGAAATGATACTTAGTTGGGTTTAGTGTGTGAAAGCAAATCTTGATTGGAAATGGGTGGAAAATATGAAGGATCAATAATATGGATCAGTCACTAGATTATATAAATTGTACTTCTATAGCCACATACACTATCATCGGATCTAGACACTACCATCGATGCTAGTGTTTAATTGTGATGCAGGTGTCTAGTACAGAATAATGATTGGATATATATGTGACTAAATTCATTATTTTGGGTTTTATGTCACCTTTATGTTGATATATTTATATATAGGATATAGATTTATGTTCTTTTTTAATTGATCAAATCCTAGGTCTTTACCCTTCTTCACCCTTAGAATGAGTTTGAAAAAAAAGGGTTAGTGGGATTATGGTGTCAAGTTGACCTTAATGACCCTCATATCACTAAGCACTGCCTACATGTAAAATACTCTAAGGAGGGCCTCAAACTTATGTAGTTTTCTCGTATGTATGGGAGTGTGTATATGCAAGGGTGAAATATTAGCTTGTAATTTGACAAATATCACTCATGGACTGATCTTCAATTTTTTTTGATAGTCTGTATGATTATTCATATGATTGATAAATAAATAGGGATGAATAGGGTAGAATAAATTAGTTGTGCAATTGATTGGATGAGTTTTAGTAGGTGTTTTCTTAGTATTTTGTATATGATCAATGAGAAGGATTATACTTGTATTTATACCACATATTTTGAAAATATCTCATGTTAGGGTTTAATAAGACAAATATGCCAACCCATAGGTTTTGAAACATTTTAAATTTGGATGACTTTTAGCAACTCAACACTAGATAAGTATTTGGATGCTACCATTAGTGTTAGTTTCCCTTTATGTTTGGTAGTGTCTAGAGGGATAAAAAATAGGTATGGGTCTGAAATTGACATTGATGGATGTTTATCAGGTGTTAAGCTTTGTGTGTAGTGCATGATACATAGGTCATCAAAATTATATGAATCAAATGAAGAGATAATAATTTAGGCATAGTGAGATGGTGAAAGTGAGTATTTCAACAACAGGGAGGTCTATAACTAAAGGGTAGAGCCATGATTGATATTTGTCAAATGTATAAGATTGAGATGCTATAAATCTTTAGTTTTAGTATCTATATTTTCCTCCCCTTTAATCTAGTAATGCTTAAGGATGAAATTACTAGTTTAAAGGAAATAAATATGTACTTGGGTGTGTACAACACACCTCTTCTTTGCTTGAGCCTAATTTGAATTATTTTCTAGTGTATGACATGTAACCAAGAGAATTATAGTGCAAATCAAGTATATATAATCTATAATTTTAAATAATTAAAATACTTGAAAAAAAGAGAGCAATAAAGGAGTATGCATGTGTCGATGCAACCATGCTGCCTATCAGTGATTTAAATTGGTAAATATGCTTCTTTATGAATCATTGGAGCTAAAAATGGTTCAAAATTGAACCTTAAAGAATTGATGAGGGATAATGGAAGGTATTATGACCCCACTCTGGTGTAAGGGATGAGTTATGACATGACCATTGAGATCATTATATCTCAATCACACAACTCAAGTGTGAATATATATAATCTGGTGAGGTGAGTAATTTAATCAATTCATCTATAAATCTGGTGAGATTGGATGATTTAGTTACTCCATCATATAAATCTAGTGAGGTTGAATGATTTAATCACTTTGACCTATAAAATGAACCAATTGTTAGAACATAAAAGGCTTGATAATAGTACATCTTGATGTCATTAGTGCATCCTAGTGAATAGTATAATTGGTAAAATTTTTAATTATTCATTTAGTAGCATGGTATATGCACCTATAATATGAGTAAACTAGAGTATATAGGTCATAAATCTAAAATTATTTGTTTCAATTCTATACAAAATTGGTGTAATGTATAGGATTTTAACCCAAGTGTAAATCTAAATCATGAAATTGAATTGGAGATTATGCAAGTGTGGAGGTCATGTATTTATGACATTCCCCCATTGAAATATGTATATATTAAGTGTATAAATATGGAGATAATTTATTTATGACATTCCCCCAATGAAATTTGAAAACTATGAAAATTATGGAGGTTATGCTTCTATGACATGCCCTCACTGATATGCCCCACTTTTGAGGTGAGGGAAATAGAATCTAGTAGGTACCTTACCTCAATAGAAAAAAGTAATTTTATAACCTATGTATGAATCATGTAACATATAGGTATAACATGTCTAAGTAGATATATCAATGAAGGTCATAGTATGTGATCTGTCCTAAGATGCATGATATGGATCATGACAACATGTAGAGAGTAACAAGACAAACTTAGAAACAAATCAAGAACCCACACAAGAAAATTTAATTTAATCCAAAGTAATGGTCCAAGGAGACCTCATACAAAGGTCAAGTTTAAATTTTGCACAATTGAAAGGGATGACATATTTAAATGCCCAACCAACATAGAATGACATTCAAATGTTTAATCAACATACAATGGCACAAGGGCCAATAATCAAGGAACATATTCAAATGTTTCACAAAAAACACAATAAAAATCAATGTAATACACTCAAGGAATTAAAAAATAATATGAATCATAAGCAACCAATATAAGCATATCATTCTAGGTCCTGGATATATGTGATTATAAAAAATGTTATGTAACATAGCATATCAAGTACACTGTGCAAAATATGAGCATGGATATAGACATGTGTAAGCATTAGAATATAAGATCAAACATGATAATGTGTAAATAATCATAAATAATATGTAACATGTATCAATTGTGATCAAATAAGCAGATTCCCCTAATGTACTATATGAAGTGGGCAGAGGAGAGGTCTAACATCTGAAAGTGAATATATAATGTGTCTGAGTATGCCTTTATCACACTAAATATGTGTGAAATATATGTGTATATAGAAATAAAATGATATGTTATATATTAAAATAAATAAAATAACATAGATGCTAAGGATATAATAAAAATGGAAATGTTGAATATTTTTAATATTTTTTGAATATTTGATTTTTAGGGATTTTTTTTAGTTTCCTTTAGTTAATGTGCATTTAATAAATCAAGTTTTTTCTGATTGGAGTGTTTTGAATGTGTTGGGTGAATATTTTGTCACTAGCTAATTGATGGGCAAAATAGGTGTTTCAACCATAGCATAAGGAGATTTATCGGCCAAATTGTGCGGGTCTACCACATCAAGATTGGACAAATCTCTCCTCTCATCAAGGGGAGGTTCCCTATAACTATAAGGTACTATATACTATATATATAAGCTGAAAATAACACTCAGGGGTAGGACAACACCATCCCTCTCTTTTTTCAGAGATAATGTTCATAGATCAAAGGATAAATATGGGATGACTGGTGAAGGTACTTCTCTTCTTTCAAAATTAATATTCAGTCAATAGCTAGATTCCTTTCTGGTAGTAATTTTAACCATGAAAAACCCACGAAATCACAGAGTCTTTCATTGCTTTCCTCATTGAAATAGGGTGTAGTAACACAATAGAATGAAGTGTAGCACAAAGTCTCCACCTCAACTAACAAAGAGTGAAATATATGAAGGACAATGGGGGCACAAAGTCATCCCAAGATCCTTTACACATAAACAAAAAAAAACACACTAAAGATAATTATGGCAGCACAAAGTCTCTCCACAGTCGGCTTTAGGACACCTTCCTGATTATTTCCACTAGTTCTATTTTTTAAATTAAATGGACAAGAATGCTTCTAGGAAATAGACATAAGAACAAATTCCTAAATAACACAAGCTATTCCAAGTACAAAGTCTGAAAGGTCACTTTTTTTCTCATTAAAATAAAAAAATATGATTAACAATCTGAGCTCAAAGTCTCAGGAAAATGCCTTTCAATTTGGGCAGAGTTTTACTTCTATAACGGAGAGATATCCTTAAAATAATAAGAGAGATTACAATATATAGTGCTTCAAGAAAGACTTGGGTGCTTTTATTTCATGGAAATGGACCATGTTGCATTCAATTCCTTGAATGTATTTCCATGAAAGAGCCATTATAAAATAGGTCATCAGCCTTAAATTTGGCATGTTAATTCTTCTCAAATGTCTCCTCCAAAGTACGGGCCACCTGGTCCTCTTCTTGATATTTGTGTAGCTATCCACTTCACCTTTACTCAATCTAGAAAAATAGGCCACACTATTGAGTGCTCACACTCTCTTATGTCCACCTAGTGGACTATTTCACCTACTAGAAATAACTCATGTGTAGATATTTCTAGTCTTTTTACATCATTCCCTCTTTCTTTATTGTATTTTGTCTCTTCCTCATGATCTGAGCTCTTGGGCTATCTTCTCACTTTCAGTTGGCTCTTTTGGCTCCTTCTTTGGTCAGTCACTGAGTTTGTTTTTAGGTCCGTGCCATATTTGAAAAACAATAGATATTTTATTACCCTAAATTTGACGTCTGCGGGGACGTTACTAGTCACTGGTTGCTTGAACCTCAAACCTTTGAACCATGAGAGTGCATCGGTTCAATGGTTTAATGGTTCAGGTGGTCTTATTAGCTCCTTGGTTCAATCGGTTGAACCATCTCTTTGAACTTGTCTTTGGAATCTTCTACTTCCTTCCTTCACTCGAAGCTTCCTTTCAAATTTTGAAATTCCTTGAACCTTTGAACCTTGAAATTTGAACCATTTTGGTTCAAGGTTCAACAATTCATTCTCTTTCTTTGAATCTTTTGGTCTTTTGAACTTTATTGAACTCATTGAACCTTTGAACTTTGAATTATTTTGGTTCAAGTTTCAATGGTTCAATGGTTCAATCTTTCTTCTTTGAAGTCTTCTTTCATTTAAGTCCTTTAAAGCCATTTGAACTTTTCAAAGTGGTTGAACTTCTTTGAACTCGTTGAACCTTTGAACCATTTTTAAGTGGGGTTTAATGGTTTAATGGTTCATTCCATTTGTTTGAAGCCTACCAATGGGCCTTTTGGTTAAACCTCGATGTTGAACCAACCTTAAAATTGCCAAAGTGTTTAGAAGTTGTTCCTTTATGAGAGCCTGCCTATTGAAGTTGTTGAACCCATTGAACCTGTGAGTCCCTTGATTGAAAATGCTTGAATAATTGAAGAACTTGAGCACTTAGAATATTTTTTGAGAAGGGAATAGTTGATATGTTATCCCCAAAAACAAGTGACAGATTTTGGGAACAATAGCTGGCTCTAGTTGGGGAACTTCCATCAATTGTAAAAATAATCAAAGGGAACAGAATCCAGAATCTCCAGAGCCTTTAAGTATGCCATTGGGCTACGAATTCATGCTACCCAAAAAGAAAGGTGCCAAAAAGAAATGAAAATGAAAAGCACCAAACAAAACTAAAGACTAAATAAATATACAAATGTACAACCAGACTTATCTGATACTTCAAGAATATAAGTGCTTCAGATGCCGCCCACTGTGAGATAGTGAAAATGGCGTTTTGTCTTGATATATTAGCAAGAAACCATTTTCTCTCTAGAAGCGATGATTAGAGAATGGACCTCTCCACCAGGAATCCAATTTTATGTGCATTCCTTTTGGTTCTCTCCTCTTGCCCCATAACAAGACTTGCTTTCCAATATAAAAATCATGGATCCTTGTTCTCTTGCAGAAGAGTTTCTTTTCCTAATTTTGACATGTAGTATCATGGTCCATTTCCATAATTCATTGCTCTTCTAGTTTAGTCCAACACATGATTTAATTGTCCCCATCAGATACCTGCCAATGATTGGCATTGTCAGGCACACTTGGTCGAAAGACCAGCTTGATAGTGTACTTTTGCTCTTCAAAGTCTTTGTGAAGAACCAAGAGGGTCATAGAGACAAATAATGAATTTGCATGACTATGAAGCTCTCTAGGCATTGCAAATATATTGAAAGCATCAAAACTTTCAATATAGTCCCATACCAGATTAAGGTAATGGCACAATATTTTGTTCTTGGTTTGACATAGGTTCTTCACCTGACAAACCATCAGTTCAACATCTCCTTTGGCATGAAGGAGTTTGACACCTTTGTCTTGAGTAGCCTTTAACCTGAGTAACAAAGATTCATATTCGATAGTGTTGTTAGTGTTACTGAACTGCAACTTGTATGAAGAAGGAAAAATATCTCCTTGCAGAGATATTAAATCAATCCTGGCTCCAGAACTGGTAGAAGAATAGTTGCCATAAAATTCTAGAATCCAAACATTATCATAAATTGATCTTTTTTTAGATTCCTCCTAGTCAAGGAGGGAGGATTCTTTTGCATCTGAACTTTACTCTACCAATTCTCCTACTATTCTATCTAAACTTTTTGGATTGTCACCTATAAGACTTTCATCTACTGAAACATGAACATCCTCTATGGTTAAGAAGTAATTACCGACTCTTGAAGACTCAAACAAAATTTGAGCTTTGGGGGCTGTCATTTGGGTGACAATGTATTTTGACTCCTTTTCAGGGAGCAATCTGTACATGACACGTTTGATAGGGATCCTTGCCTCAGAAAGGTCCATACTTATCTCACCACCAACATATTTGCAAAAATTTCTCTCAAGAAGGATGCCATATGAGGTTGGAACGTCAGCCACTAGGACTGCCATCTTAATTTTTTTTCCTAGAAAGGCCACAAATGCAAACTGGGCATCTTTGATTTGTCATAACAAAGGCACTTGTTTGTTTTCCATGGAGAAACATCTCCCAAAGGTCTTGGTGAGTGTGAGTCCAAGAGATTCTACCACTTTGGGAGGCATGACATTGTCAAATGTGCTTGAGTCTATTATGCAGTTGTTCAACTGGTGTCCATTTATCAGCAAGGAAACATAAAATGGTTCTATTTTCCCAGGGGAAGCTGGAGGAGTAATCACAAGGTTATTTAGAGTGGATGTGTTCTTGGGGGGACTAGGAATTACTTTCATAATTTCTTGTCTTGTAGGATGGCTTTATCTTTTACATATTGAACCAACTTATCCAACTGCTCAGGGTTGGATTATAGGAATTCAAATTCAGACATTTGAATTTTGGTTTTCTTGACATGGTCAATTATATCAAATATCTAAAATGAATTAGGAACAAGGGAAGGAAGTTCATCCTTCTAGTTTTTTAGGACTGTAGGACTGATCTACAAATTTGAAGCATAAGATGCAGGAATGTTTGGGGTATTTAATTTTTTAGTAATTACCAAGTCCTTTGATTGAAAAGGTAGAGTAGTCCCCCATTTAGCAATTGAAATTGCTGGTTGAGATCACTCCCCTAATTTTCCCTTATCACCTTACTAGGTTGACTAGTTCTGGGACCAGGTAAATATAATGTATGAT
This sequence comes from Torreya grandis, assembly GCA_037957365.1. Classification (NCBI taxonomy): domain Eukaryota; kingdom Viridiplantae; phylum Streptophyta; class Pinopsida; order Cupressales; family Taxaceae; genus Torreya; species Torreya grandis. The sequence continues at coordinate 234,827 of JARHVA010000513.1, read as the reverse complement.
CCATCAAATGCTTCTAACTTACTTCTGGCTTCTTCCTAGTAATTCAAGAAACCAATGTTGGAGTCACCAGCTAATTATTCTTCTCCCTTTATGAAGATATTAGCATCATCTTCTGGGTTTAACTCAGGTTAGAAAGATAAATTAGATTTTGTTTCAAGATATCCAATTGTTGAGTTGTCTGGTGCTGCTTCGATGACAAGCTTCCCTTATGAGGGAGGAAGATGATTTGGTTGCCCTTGATTTTGGGTAGCATTGCCTTGGTATGACTGGTTAGGAAACATCCTCCTTGGTATATCTCAATATGAAGGAGGAGCAGACATCCCTTGCACCATTTGATTTTTGAGAGCTAGCAACTCATTTTCCAGCTTCTACACAATTAGATCAGTGATGCCTGTAGATGGATATTTAGAGAATGAAGAAGATTTACCTCTATTAGGATCTCTCCTTATCTTTCCTGCCAAGATAAGATCATCTTCCACCTCAGTGGCCAAATCCTGAGTAGTAGCAAGGTCTATGTGGCCATCACATCTTAGCAAAAAACTCACTTCAGGCAGTTGAGAGTTTATGAAGAAGCATTTGAGATTCTCAACTATTGGCTGAGCAATTGTAGGAATCCTATTCCTCAACTTGTCAAATTTGAAAATGAAGTCCCTTATAGGTTTATGAGGCTCTTTCTTCATTTGTGTGAGCTGGGCCAACAAAGTATGTACATCTTCTACAGGATTGAACTTGGCTTCGAATTTATATTTGAGGGTGTTATAGTTAGTCATAGTCTGGGCCTACAGATGATAGAACTAGTGTATAGCAGTGCCTTGTAATATTTCTACAAATAGCCTGACTGTTACGTCCTCATACTCCACACCTATCACGCCATAGGCTATGCTGAAGGTTGCAATATGTTCATCAGGATGAACTCTCCCAACACCATAGAATTTGGGGAAATTCTTCCTAGAACTACGAGGTAGCTCATGTAGAGGTGGAGTTAGATTGAGTGGACCAAAAGAGTTACCCCAGGGGCCTTGAGCTACAATTGTATGACTTGTGAAGGGGGGATAACAAATCTGGGTGGAGTATGTATAGGCAAAGTTCTGTTAGTAGAGGAAAAATAAGATTTTCCTTGTATTGGTGACCTGGTGTTGGTAGGAGGAAGACTCCTAGTTCGTTGAAGGTGAGGTTGTAGAGGAAACAAATCAAAATTGCTCTACTGCACCAACTCAAAAATAGGGTCAACAACACCTTGAAATTTTTGGCTTCTTGTATAGCATGGAGCTACCAGATTGTAGAATAAAAATGGAAAAAAATGGCCCTAATTTAACTTGGAGCTTGAGGCTCCAAACTGCTCATTCTTCCCCAGTTGGCATGGAGCTGCTAGAGAATTGAATTTTGAAATGAAAAGCTCGATCTCCAGTGTCTCTAGTTTCACAGCTCAGAGTATATAATGGAAATAGATAAGGCTATAATGATAATGGATAAGACACAGGTGATACTTCAATTTGAAGCTTGAGGCTTCAAATTGCACAAAATTGTTGTGTCCCTAGCAGAGTAAATGGAGATGGAAAATAACTGGAACAGCTCATTCGATCCCTAGTAGAGTCACTAAAAACTGTTAGGTGAATATTTTGTCACTAGCTAACTGATGGGAAAAATAGGTGTTTCAACCACAACATAAGGAGATTTATTAGCTAAAACGTGTGGGTCTACCACATCATGATGGGACAAATCTCTCCTCTCATCAAGGAGAGGTTCCCTATAACTATAAGGTACTATATACTATATATATAAGCTAAAAATAACACTCAAGGGTAGGAAAACACCATCCATCTCTCTTTTTTCAGAGATGATGTTCATAGATCAAAGGAGAAATCTAGGATGATTGGTAAAGGTACTTCTCTTCTTTCAAAAGTAATATTCAGTCAATAGCTAGATTCCTTCTTGGTAGTAATTGTAACCATGAGAAACCCATAAAAACACAAAGTTTTTCATTACTTCCCTCACTAAAATAGGGCGTAGTAACACAAAAAAATGAAGTGTAGCACAAAGTCTCCACCTCAATTGTCAAAGAGTGAAATATATGAAGCACAAAGTCATCCTAAGATCCTTTACATAGAAACAAAAAAAAAACAACACACTAAAGATAATTGTGGCAGCACAAAGTCTCTCCACAGTCAGCTTCAAGACACCTTCCTGATTACTTCCACTACTTTTGCTTATTAAATTAAATGGACAAGAATGATTCTAGAAAATAGACATAAGAACAATTTCCTAAATAACACAAGCTATTCCAGCATAAAGTCTGAAAGGTCACTTATTTTCTCATTCAAATAAAGAAATATGATTAACAATATGAGCTCAAAGTCTCAAGAAAATGCCTTTCAATTTGGGTAGAGTTTTGATTTTATAACAGAGAGATCTCCTTAAAATAATAAGAGAGATTACAATATATAGCGCTCCAAGAAAGACTTGGGTGATTTTATATCATGGTAATGGCCCATGCTGCATTTAATGCCTTGAATGTATTTTTGTGAAAGATCCATGCTAGAACAGGTCATCAGCGTTAACTTTAGCATGTTAATTCTTCTCAAATGTCTCCTCCAAAGTATGGGCCACCTGGTCCTCTTCTTGATATTTGCACAGCTGTCCACTTCACCTTTACTCGATCTAGAAAAATAGGCCATGTTATGAGTGCTCGTGCTCTTTGATGTCTACCTGGTAGACTGTTTCACCTACTAGAAATAACTCTTGTGAAAATATTTTTGGTCTTTCTACATCATTCCCTCTTTCCTTTTTGTATTTTGTCTCTTCCTCATGATCTGAGCTCTCGGGCTATCTTCTCACTTTGAGATGGCTCTTTTGGCTCCTTCTTGGGCTAGTCACTGAGTTTGTTTTTAGGTCCGCACCATATTTCAAAAACAATAGATATTTTATTACCCTAAATTTGATGTCCATAGGGATGTCACTGGTCACTGGTTGCTTGAACCATGTTGAACCTCAAACCTTTGAAATATGAGAGTGCATCGGTTCAATGGTTTAATGGTTCATGGAGTCTTATAGGTTCCTTGGTTCAATCGGTTGAACCATCTCTTCGAACTTGTCTTTGGAATCTTCCACTTCCTTCCTTCACTCAAAGCTTCCTTTCAAATTTTGAAATTCCTTGAACCTTTGAACCTTTGAACTTTGAACCATTTTGGTTCAAGGTTCAATGGTTCATTCTCTTTCTTTGAATCTTTTGGTCCTTCAAACTTTATTGAACTCGTTAAACCTTTGAACTTTGAATTCTTTTGGTTCAAATTTCAATGGTTCAATCTTTCTTCTTCGAAGTCTTCTTTTTTTTAAGTCCTTTAAAGACGTTTAAACTTTTCAAAGTGATTAAACTGTTGAGTTGTGGAGCTAAAAGCTTCACTAATGAGCTGATGTGGAGGTTGTTGGGCTTACACAGTAACCGGCATCGGTCAGAACCAACCGACATCAGTTAGGGGTCGATCGGCATCGGTCATCTTTAGACCGACACCGACTTCTGTGCATTTCCAAAATTGTTATTTTTAGGAGAACAAATTTGAGCCTTTGATTTAAGAGGTAGATCTAAGGGTGACGGATGCATGGCTCATGAACCCTAGTGTTGTAGTATACTATATGGTAGGGTTAGATCCTCATAGCATGTACAATTCAATAATTCAGTTGATTGTAATTGATTGAGAGAGAGAGATAACTCTTGAGGGAGGATTACTATACATCTGTGAAATGTGAGGAGAGAGAGATTTCTTCATTGTATTTCCTTCTAGAAGAGTTTAATACAGACTAGTTGTTTTTTATATCTCCTATTATTTGATGTTTTTAATTTCTAGTTACTTATTACTTCTAGTTTCAATTCTATGTTTAGTTACTTATACAAAAGTAATCAATTATACTCTAAGATCCTAACAATTGGTATCAGAGCGTGTTAGTGTTTGTTGATTATAGAATTCAATCACAGGGGTTTCTGATTGAGTGGAAGCAAAGCAATGGCAGAATAAAGTAAACTAAGGATGGATAAATTCAATGGCAAGAATTATCAATTATGGAGGATGCAAATTGAAGATTATCTGTATCAAAAATATCTGTATTTACCGTTGGGTGGGGTTTCAAGGAAGCCCACAGATATGGAAGATGAAGAATGGAATGTTCTTGATAGAAAGGCTCTTGAATCTATAAGGTTGAGCCTGAAAGCTTCTGTGTTTTCCAACTTATCACAGGTAAAGACAACGGTAGAGTTAATAGATACTTTGGCAAATTTATATGAAAAACCCGTAGCTTCGAATAAGGTATATCTTATGAAGCAATTATTTAATTTGCAAATGCATGAAGGTGGATCTGTATCTAGTCATCTTAATGATTTCCATGCAATAGTAAATCAGTTAAATTTAGTCAAAATAGTTTTTGATGATGATATTAAGGCTCTCTTAATCTTATGGTCTTTACCTAAAAGTTGGCATAGTTTGGTATTGACAGTTAGTAATACTGCATCTGTTTCAAAGATCTTGAAAGTTGATGATGTTGTTAGTGTAATCTTGAATGAAGAAATTCACAGGAAAAGCACAAAGAAAACATCAGGTAATGCTTTAAGTGTTGAAAGCAGGGTAAGGCAAAGAGAGAAGGGCAAGCAAGGGAAATCAAGGTCAAAGATGGGAAGTAGATCCAAATCCATAAATGGAAGAATAACCTGCTGGAATTGTGGAAAGAAAGGGCATGCAAAGAAAGATTGTTGGTTGAAGGATAACAAAGAAAATTAGCATGAAAGTAATAAAGAAGAAAAAGTTGCAGGTATTGTTGCATATGATGCTCTTATTTTTTCTTTGGATAATAAAGTAAAATCATGGGTTTTAGATTCTAGTGCCTCTTTCCATGCAACCCCAAATAGAGAATTTTTCAATGATTATGTCCATGGAGATTTTGAAAAAGTTTATTTAGGGGATGATGAGCCTTGTAAAATTGTTGGCAAAGGAAAAGTGCAGCTGAAATTGCAGAATGGCAACACATGGGTGTTGAAGGATGTCATGCATGTACCCATCCTAAAGAGGAATCTGATTTCTACAGGAAAGTTGGGTGATGAGGGTTGCACAGTAACTCTCACAGTTAAATCTTGGAAAGTTTCCAAGGGTGCACTTGTGTTAGCAAAAGGTAAGAGAGTAGGTACACTTTATCTATTTACTTGTATTACTGATTATTCTCCTTCTATTTTATCTACTTCAGATGTAGATGCAAAGTTGTGGCACTGTAGAATTGGTCACATGAGTGAGAAGGGAATGAATGTTCTTAAGTCAAAAGGTAAACTTTCAGATTTGAAAATCATAGATCTAGATTTCTGTGAGCATTGTATTTTTGGGAAATAGAAGAAAGTGAGGTTTCTCAAAACTAGGTCAACAAAGAAGAAGCACAAGTTGGAGCTTGTTCACACAGACGTGTGGGGACTAACTTAGATAGCTTCCATTAGAGGATCATAGTATTATGTTTCTTTCATTGATGATGCTACAAGAAAGGTATGGGTTTATTGCATAAAGAGGAAATTTGATGTTTTTAACACATTTGAGAAATGGAAAGCTTTGGTTGAGAATGAAACAGGTTTGAGATTGAAGTGCCTTAGATCTGACAATGGTGGTGAGTATTGCAGCAATAAATTCAACAGTTACTGTTCTATGAGTGGAAATGCAGGGAAAGGATGGTTCTAAGGACACCTCAGCAAAATGGAGTTACTGAAAGGATGAATAGAACAATAATGGACTGTGCATGGAGTATGAGGTTGCATGCTGGTTTGCCCTTACAATTTTGTGTAGAAGCTATAGATACTGTGGTTTACCTAATTAATAGAGGACCTTCTACTGCACTAGATGGTGGAATTCCAGAAGAGGCTTGGATAGGTAAAAAGGTAGATCTTTCATTTCTCAGAGTTTTTGGTTTTGAAGCTTTTGTGCACATTGATAAAGAAAATAGAAAGAAGCTGGATGCTAAATCTATGTAGTGCACTTTCATTGGTTATGGTTTTGGAGATTTTGGATTCTGGTTGTGGAATTTAGAAACTAACAAAATTATTAGGAGCTGTGATGTAGTTTTTAATGAGAAGGTGATGTACAGTGATCAACTTAAAAGGCTGAATAATTCTGAGCGCAATCTTGATTTGGAAGAGGTTATGATCCAAAATGAGCTTGTGGGTAAAAATCACCACTCACAGAAAAACACAAAGACCGACATTGATCAAGTGGAAATCGGCATTGATCAAGAGGAATTGACATCGATCCGGTGCAGACCGGCATCGATCAGAGATGACCGGGATCAGTCACTATTAGAAGAAAATTTGGGCAGACAACAAGCTGTAAATGAGTCTCAAATGCCCATAAAGAGGTCTGAAAGGGTAAGTAAACCTCCAATTCATTATTCCCCTTCTTTATACTACTTGTTGCTCACTGATGGTGGAGAACCAAAAAGTTTTGATGAGGCAATGTAGGTAGAATCCAGGAAATAGTGGGAGCATGGCATGAATGAGGAAATTGATTCCTTGGAAGAGAACCATATGTTGGATTTGGTTGAGTTGCCAGCCGAAAAGAAAGCACTAAAAAAAATGGGTATACAGGTTAAAGGAAGGAGAGAATGGACAAATGAGACATAAGGCCAGGTTGGTAGTAAAGGGATTTGCACAAAAACTAGGTATTGATTTTGGTGAAATTTTTTCTCTTTTAGTAAAGATGACTTCTATTTGGACTGTATTGTCTTTAGTTGCTATTGAGGATTTGCATCTTGAGCAGCTTGATGTTAAGACAACATTTCTTCATGGAGATTTGGATGAAAAGATATATATGGATCAACCGAAAGGTTTTGAGGTCAAAGGTAAGGAGAAAATTGTGTGCAAGTTGAAGAAAAGCTTATATGGTCTTAAGCAAGCTCCAAGACAATGGTATTTGAGGTTTGACAAGTTTATGACAGAGCATGGCTTTAGTAAATGTCAATTTGATCATTGTGTTTATTTTAACAGATTGGATAATGGTAGTTATATTATCCTGTTTCTGTATGTAGATGATATGCTTGTTGTAAGTTCACACATGCAGAAAATTACTGAGCTTAAGGTAAAATTAGCTCACACATTTGCCATGAAGGATTTAGGAGTAGCAAAGAAAATCCTTGGCATGAGTATTAAGAGAGACAGGAAAAATCATAGTTTGATTTTATCTCAAGAGGATTATGTGAATAAGGTGTTGGAGAGTTTCAATATGTAGGATGCAAAACCGGTAAGCACACCTATGGCTGGACACTTCAAATTAAACAAAGAACAGTGTCTTAAATCACATGATGAGGTTGAGTACATGAATAGAGTTCCATATGCTTCAGCAGTTGGGAGCTTGATGTATGCAATGGTATGTACTAGACCAGATATTTCCCAAGTAGTGGGAGTTGTCAGCAAGTTTATGGCCAATCCAGGAAAGGAACACTGAAAAGCAGTTCAGTGGATTCTCAGATATCTGAGAGGGACCAGCAGTAGGCATTTATGCTATGGAGGGTCAAACACTTCTCTACATGGGTATGTAGATTCATATATGGTAGGTGACTTGGATGGTAGGAGAAGCACCACAGGATATGTGTTTTCTATTGGTGGAACGATGTTTAGCTTGATTTCAAAGTTGCAGAAGGTTGTTGCCTTGTCTACTACAGAGGAAGAATACATTGCAGTCACAGAGGCTAGCAAGGAAATGATTTAGATGACTCAGTTCATGGAAGAGTTGGGAAAGGAGAAAGAGAGTTGTAGATTGTACAGTGATAGTCAAAGTGCAATTCATTTGGCAAAGAATTCAGCCTTTCATTCAAGAACCAAACATATACAGCTTAGGTACCACTTCATTAGACAGGTTTTGGAGGATGGATAGTTGAAGCTAGAAAAGATCCATATGGATAAGAACTCTACTGATATGTTAACAAAGCTGGTAACAAAGGAGAAGTTGAATCTTCATTCAACTTTTGTTGGTCTTCAAGATTGAACTTGAAGAGGGAGAAACAAGCCAGAGATGTTTAGAGGATGTTGATGTATAGGTACAGGTGCAACTATTTATCTCCAAGTGGGAGATTTTTGAGTTGTGGAGCTAAAAGCTTCACTAATGAGCTAATGTGGAGGTTTCTAGGCTTACACAGTAATCAACATCGGTCAGAACCAACCGACATTGGTTAGGGGTCAACCGACATCGGTCATCTTCAGATCGACACTGACTTCTGTGCGTTTCCAAAATTGTTATTTTTAGGAGAATAGATTTGAGCCTTTGATTTAAGAGGTGGATCTAAGGGTAACGAATGTATGGCTCATGAACCCTAGTGTTGTAGTATACTATATAGTAGGGTTAGATCCTCATAGCATGTACAATTCAGTAATTGAGTTGATTGTAATTGATTGAGAGAGAGAGAGAACTCTTGAGGGAGAATTACTGTACATCTGCGAGGTGTGAAGAGAGAGATATTTCTTCATTGTATTTCCTTCTGGAAGAGTTTAATACAGATTGGTTGTTTCTTGTATCTCTTATTATTTGCTATTTCTAATTTCTAGTTACTTATTACTTCTGGTTTCAATTCCATGTTTAGTTGTTTATACAAAAGTAATCAATTGTACTCTAAGATCCTAACATGAACTTCTTTGAACTCGTTGAACCTTTGAACCATTTTGAAGTAGGGTTCAATGGTTCAATGGTTCAATGGTTCATTCTATTTGTTTGAAGCTTGCCGATGGACTTTTTGGTTGAACCTCGACGTTGAACCAACCTTGAAATTGCCAAAATGTTTGGAAGTTGTTTCTTTATGAGAGCCCGCCTATTGAAGTTGTTGAACCCATTGAACCTGCGAGTCCCTTGACTGAAAATGATTAAATAATTGAAGAACTTGAGTGCTCAGAACATTTTTTGAGAAGGGAAGAGAGAATTTTGGCCTGCAGGACCAAAATAGTTGATATTTTGTCTCCAAAACAAGTGACAGATTTTGGGAACAACAGAATGAAAAAATTTCATAGCATGCTTCTCTTCTCTCCTTACATGCTTAGTAGAGTTACCATCACCACCGTGTGGTATGTCAACTAATATTCCTTTGTAGGAGAATGAAATAACTTGTTGTTTTTGATCTATTTTAGCTTCCATTTGGTATATCCAAAATTAACCCAATGTAAAATTGTGTTGAGTTGTATGGGGCATGACCCATACTTTCATTTTGTTGACACATAGATAACAATAAATTGGTAATATTATGCATCCTAATGAGTTTTTATAGCTTCCTTTGTGATGGCATAACCATATCTATATAATCAATATGGTTATGGTGCAAATAATATCCCCCCATGAATAATGTAATTGTGAAATCCTTATGGCGAGGATGTTTTTTGCTTGGTTCAATTTTTAGTGGTTATGGAATATGTCAATCTTGTATTAGTCTCGTATTGAGTAAATTTTACAAAGGTGTCATATAAATATTTGGGATGCCACATGCTTGTTCATTATATTTAATTAGTAATTCATTCCCATCATATGTATCATCTACAAATCATTTGTACTTTGTAGGATATATATTTAATTCTTTGTTATATTTGAGTAGGAAGCAAGCATATCTATGTACATCCATGTATATATGGGTAAATGAGGTATAGCATTTATGCAATACCCTTTCCATTAGTGGAGGAGTGAGACCTATACTAAATATGAATTATAGTTATAAATATAAATTTTGATATGGTAAGGCATATGATGCATTTTTAAATCAAACAACATAATCCTGAAGAGATTCATCATCATATTGTTTGACGTCTTGAAAATGTTCCATTGTAAAATTTGGCATGTATTAAAGGATAAGAAGAAAAAATCTTATAATTTATTGAATGTATTTAAGGAACCATTTGGTAAACTATAGAACTAATCACAAGATTCATTTATAAGGCTCATATGAAATGCTTTTAAAAATATTTTCTCATGTTTATCCCAATTTTAAAAAATTAAGTACATATTGAATTATATGTTTGGAAGGATCTTCATGGCCAAAAAATGAAGGTAATATTGGCATGCTAAACTCTTATGGGTAAGGATAATAAAACACACATTTTTTGAGAGGTTGATTTTGGATAATGTTATCACTATTAGTAGCATTGTAAGATGACATTTTTACTTTTAGAAGTGAATCTAATCTCTAAAGATCTCCTATAGCACTCATTATAGACATAAGATAAGTATTAGGAATTGTTGAAGTCTATAAAGACTTAATCATTGGATGTAATTCATAATTTATTTGAAACATAGTACTAATGGATGTCTCATCATTATGATCATTTTGTTTAAGACTTGCATCACTTGAAACATTCAGAATTTTTCATAATTGACTTTCAATTAAAGTTTTGGAATTTTTGGTGATGGTGCACCTTTTTGAAATTTAGGAACTTTTGGTAAAGTTTTGTCAAGTAAATTTTTTGGTATACATGGAAATGGTACCTCATTTAATTTTTTTTGTAATGGTATATCATGTAAGAGTTTTGGAATCTTTGGAAAGTATGCATCATTTGAATATTTTAAATCTTTTGGTAATTTCACATTATTTTGAAGTGTTATAACTTTTGGTAATTGTGCATTTATTGGGAGTTGAAATTAATCCATTATATATTTGTGAGTAGTCAAAAAGGTTTCATGATCAAATGATGTAAAATGTGAGTTCTTATCATGCACTATGAATGCATTATTTAAAAATTTAGGAACCTTTAATAATTGAATTGTCTTGCATGGAGGAATATTTCCATTAGTTGACATTTGCAAAGTGTTCATTATATCCTTATGAACCTTGCAATAAATTTCATGATTAAATAAAGGAATATTTTTCTCATGTGTATCCACATTTGTTTTGATAGGGGGATGAATATGTTTACCATGATGTGATGACCTACCCTTTTTGTTATTAGTATTATGGACCAAAAAACCCAACATAGGCTGTCAATGAGTAATGGGAATGGGATGGTGACTATTACAACCTTGAGGAGTATGTTTTTAAATGAAATGTGTCAAACATGTATGCTTTTGTTCACTTGGTAAGATTAAAATTGTTTGTTCTCTATATTGATGGATTTATAAATATAAACCTCTTCTTGCTCATAGGTTATGTTTGATCTTAAAAAAAAAACACCCTTCATTTTATCTTTGGTAAAATATAAAACAAGATAGTTCATAAATAAAATATGAAACCCTAGGAGGATGCACAACCCTAGAACAAATAATGGTCACATGAGAAGACTCAAGGGTCAGGTTCACCAAATTTTTAATCCTAAATTTTTGGTATAAAGGATAAGGTTAAGAATAAAGAAATAATTTAAGCACAAGGGTGATAAACTAATCTATAACATACCAATTAATTGAAAACTTAGTTAAATAAATATTCTGAATTATAATATTAAGATATGCTAAATATAGAAATCACTAAATTTGAAAGATTTTCAATTAAATGTAATATCAAAGAGAAATGATAACTAACTAGGTTTACTATGTGTAAGCAAATCTAGACTAGAAATAGGTGGGAAGTATGAAAGATCACTCATCAAATTCTATAATTTTTACTTCTATAACTATAGAAACTACCATTATATTTGAATACTACCATCGATGCTAGTGTCTCTGACTATGACACATGTGTCTAGTTCAAAATAATGATGAAATATCAATGTGATCAACTTTATTATTTTGGGTTTTTTTCCACCTTCATACTAATATATTTATATTTAGGATATAGGTTTTCACTCTTTGCCAATTGATCAAACCCTAGTTATTCACCCTTAAAATAAGTTTGCCAAAAATGAGTTAGTGGGATCATGGTGTCGAGCTAATCTCAATGACCCCTCTATCATTGAGTTCTACCTACATGGACAATAGTCCAAGGAAGAACTATACTTATGCATTTCTTCCCTATGTGTGGGAGCATGTGTGCACAAGGATGTTATATATTATATGAAGATATATGTACTGATCTAGCTTGTAATTTGACAAATATTAATCATGGGTTGATCTTTGAATGCTTCAACCTTTTGTATGACTATTCCTATGATTGTTAAATAAATACGGATAGATAGGGTAGAATAAAGCAATTGTGTAATTGATTTAATGAGCCTTGGTAGGTAATTTTTTGGTATTTTTTAGATGATCAATGAAAAGGCTTATACTTATATTTATACCACACTATTTGAAAATATCTCATAGTAGGGTTCAATAAGAAAAATAGGCCTATACATAGGTTTAGAAACATTTTAAATTTTGATGACTTTTGGAAATAAGATACTAGATAAGGATATGGACACTACCATCAATGGTAGTGTTCATCTATAGCCAATAGTGTCTAGAGGGATAGAAAATAGGTATGGGTCTAAAACTAAAAGTAAAGGATGTTTATCAAGTTGTAATTTTTTTGTGTAGTGTAAGAGATCTAGGTCATCATAATGATATAGATATGACTAAGATATGCACATTTAAATATAGTGAGATGGATAATGTGATCATTTCAACAACATGGAGGTCTAAAACTAAAGGGTAGAGCTTTGATTGATATTTATCAAATGTAAAAGATTGAGATGTTATAAATATATAGTTTTAGTATCTACATCTATAACTTTTTTCCATTTCTAGCCAATGGTGGGAGGAGGTTTCCATGGATTTCATTATAGGGTTATGGATATCTATATGTAACAATGACATCATGGTATTTGTGTATAGGCTCACAAAATACATTTATTTTTTCTCTTTGTCACAACCATTTGTATCTAGTATAGAACTTTCTATTTTTATAGATATAGTTCAAAAGCTTCATGTACTCCCAAGATCATTATAAGTGATCATGATCCCATCTTTAATAGTAATTTTTGGACTAATTTATTCTCATGTTTGGGAACTCATTTTTCTCATAACTCATCATATCATCCTTAATATGATGGGAAAATAGGCGGTAAATAAATGACTAGAAGGGTATCTTTGTTGTTTTGCATCAGATAAAAAAGAATAGTGGTTTCATTAACTTCCACTAGAAGAATGGTGGTATAACACTTCCTTCCATAGTTCTTATAAAATTTCTCCATTATGTAAATTTATGGTTATCAACCCTCGTGCATCAATTCATCCTTAAAGGTGTGGCCCAAGGTTTGATTTTTTGAATAACACATTGAATATCAACATGAAGTCCTAGATATTCTAAGAGAGAATTTGGAAATGAAACTTAATAGAATGAAGCAACAAGTGGATCAACACTGGAGTGAGAGGTAATTTGACATAGGTGATTGGGTATTTATGTACTTGAAAACATATAATCATATGTATCTAAATCATAAAAAATGGATAAAAAAATTTATCCTAATTATTTTATCCCTTATAATATCCCATAGAAAATTGGCAGTGTTTCATACAAGCTGAAACTATCCCAATCCACTCGCATACATCTTGTATTCCATGTATCTTATCAAAATAAGGTAACTAGATAAAGAGTTTTTACTGATATTGAGTTAATAGAATTGGATGAATAAGGCTGATTCATTATAATTTTAAGGAGATTATTCACACATGCACTAAAAGGCTAAGAATAAGATAGATTAAGGAGTATTTGATCAAGTGCAAGAATTTGAACCATGAAGATACAACATGGGAGGATTAAGATTTTATGTATAAACATCTAGAGATTATTCAATGTTGAGGAATTTTTTTTTCGAATGGGAGGGCATGCTACACCCTTAACCTATAGCATGTCTAATGATATATGTGGTCAACTTGTAGCTTACATAAACTTTCATATTATCTTGTCGCATCTATCTATGTCCTTATATTGTTAGCATGATTAGCCTATGGAATAACCAAGCCTAATTGGAGTATATATAAGAGGTAGTGGTTAGTATTTGAGCATAATATTGTTAATTCTATTTTTATCACATTGGTGTGGAGGATTCCCCATTGAAGTGGCTCAATCTTATTTATCAAGTATTTTACTCTTTCATCAATCATGATTGTGGATCTAATTATTTTGATTATATTTTGGTAATATATTATTCCATTGATGTGAATCATATAAGTAATTTCATTCCATATTTATGGTCCTTAATTATTTAATGATCATTAGTAATCTCATTATTATCACTCATTTAAGGCTAGGTATCCATGTATGTAGGGCTCAACTTGAAGGAACCCTTAATCTTAGTTTATACTTTAGGGAGAAAATCCATCATATTAGTGATAGTGTGATATTATTGCCCCTATGACCCCACCACACATTTAACATATTGGTTAGAAATTACCTCCCAATGGTTATTTGAGTTTCTGACCTATATGGCTCCACCAAAAAATCCCTTATAATATTAAAGTCCTCACACTTGTGGCTATATCACGATATCGTACGTAACGATCCACTATTTATGTATACCCTCTGGGATACAACATTTAATTATTACACCTTGGCTATGATAGTCCTTTTTATGCCTTAGATGATCTCAGATGTAGCCTTCAAACATGTAGTTCTTACTTGTCTTTCTATCTTCTAGATTAATCTTGTCTTAGCTAGGCTCATAACCCTCTTTGCATACATTTAGTCTTGTTTGATCCTAAATATTCATTTACCTAATGTGATTTAAAGGACATATTAGCCTCTACCTTGTTTCTTCCACTCTAACCTATAATAATTGCTCTTAATTCAATACATTACTTTCCTCTTCTGCAAGCTCACATCTTCTTGCAAATGGATTATAGGCCTCTACTAGCTTCTGTTTGCTTTATAACCTCAAATATGCATTAGTAATTAATTATTACCTCCACACACTTTATATAATCTCCTTTTATCACAACTAACTTGTCCCAAATCATTTCTAAGCTTCATTCCATCTTAAACTTTTGCATGCACCTCTTCTCAAACTTAAGGTTAACTTTCTTTGTATCCCTCTAAACATGTAAACCTCATAGTATTGTACAATATATACATGATAATAATAACTTAAGAATATATTTGGACACCCATTAGGATCATATAGCTTAATATCAAGTTTTAGGTCCCAAATATTTAGGCTCACCCTCTTTTTATTTTATTCCCTTTCACCAATTATGTCTTTTGGGTTATGCTTAATGTTACTTCAGGGTTTTCATACAATATAATACCAAAATAAATAAATATCTCATAATATTTTATAGCATGAAAAAATATATTAGATTATAAAATTTCAAGGATTTTGACTTGTTGGGGTATTAATTATTCACATTTTATTTTTAAACCCTAGTCTAATGTTACTCAGATCTATGTAAGGCCAAGGGCTCACAAAAAAGGTAAAATTTACAGATTTATACACTTTAAAAAGAAACAAAACATAGTTCAAAGTCTTATACAACTTTACTAACCTTGTCCCTTCATTATTTACTCATGAACAATCAATAAAAACCTCCAACATGAGGATTCTCAGAATTATCAAAACATACATGGACTGTATATAAAGATCCTTGGACTCTTGCACCTCTAATGGTCATATAAGCCTAAAAAAATAAAAATATCCTCATGAAAACACTCCTTAGAATAGTTATAATCTAAAATTTCATGACTACATCCACAATAATTTACCATGTTCATTCACCTATCAGTTGATACTGATGCAAACACTAAATTACTCTTGACTGGAAATGTCAATGGTTTGTACAGTTTTATCTATAAGATTAAAATTAATCCTGACCTAACAAATGATTATTCGGGTCATATAATGATCATTAACAATAGTGAAATGATCCTCCATCCTCTCAACACCTCAACTCTCCAAATGAAACTCATAAACACTCTTCATAAGCCTTCCTTTATAACTATGTAAAACATAACATGCAAGCTGGTACTCTTTAGTTTGAGTATAGATAACAAATATTCAACACCGTTATTATAATAAAAACACTAAAACTGATCATACACCATGAAACACATGAGAATTCATAAGACTCTCTCAATGTATCCTTTTATTCACTTACTAAACATAAATATGTACAAAATTTTGAAAAGGAGATAAAGGTTCCTATAATTTTTGATCCTTTGACAGACCACATATATTATTTGAAATTATCCTATCCTAATATCACACACACCTATAATTCATACTTTTCTATCATAACACCTTTTTACACATATCATATCTCAAGATTCATTTCTCAACTTAATATTCACAAAATATGCAGGAGTAACTTCTTTATAAGATCCTTGCCACATAGGTGGTAGTTACAACATAAAACCTCATGCATATATTATTATTGACCATGATTTTTAAATTGAGACACATTTCACCACCTTATTAAGACCTTCAAGGACCCATACAAATGATGCAGGAACATCAAGTTAAAAAAAGTCAATTTTATGTTTTAGTCACTAGTGGTCAAAAGTGGGTCAAGTTTGAAGGTAATGCAATTCAAAATACCTTTAAAAGTAAATTTCATGAATTTTAAGTCATTTTTAGTCCTAGGAGTCATATGAGTAAGTTTGAGGGTGTTCAGAGTTTTCCCTCCAAAACTAGTAATTTGAAAATTCAAATATTGTTATTACATCTAGAATGACCCAAACATGGTAGAAAGGTGGTCAAGAGGGAATATTAGTTTTAAGGGTCAATAATTATTTTAAAATGTTTTGTAAGGAATGTGTGCCTAATTCATGATATTATAAAAATGTTTTAGTAATGTGACTACAAGAATTCCATGTTGAAGTTAGTTATGGAAGGAAGTTGGTGTAACCAACTCAAAAACCCACGTTGAAATGTAATGAAAATAAAGTTTTAAGAGGTTGTTTGGAATATAGGATAGAATAGAGGATATGTGGGAGATGTGGAAGATAATCTCCAAGAAATAAAATATGGGAGCCATGAAGGACTTAAATCATCCTCTCAAGGAAAAGTTGTCAAAGTCCATGAATGGGTTGTTTATGTAAATTGAAGAAGAATCATATGAATAAAGAAGATATTAATATTTTTTGATGTTATATATTTATAGTTTTGGATTTTTTTATGAATTATCATTTATTTTATTTATAAATCCATCAATTATGGTATAGGTTTTTGATGTGTTTACTACAAGATGATTGCAAGGAATACAAGCTCCAAGTAAATAAGAGCAGTTTTGAAGTGATTACATTAGTTTGGTAATTTAGGAGACATTATGATATTGTTTGTTTATTTATTTAATGTATAAATACCTAAATTATGTCTCATGTTGTCTTAAGACCAGAGGAAACTAAGTATTTGCATTGATTTTCATTCTCTGCCTTGCACAATCAAGAAAAAGGCTCTTAATCGACTATATTTTTGTAGTTTTTAAACCCTTAATGGATTT